>CM064548.1:57666937-58269512 GCA_032716605.1 Paralithodes platypus
CTGGACAACCAGCATTATCAAGTAAGGATGGAATGATATAAAATCCTTACTTGATAATGCTGGTTGTCCAGTGAAACGCGTCGTATATCCTGTATCATCATTTACATTTATGTAACCCTGTACCACCATGAATTTTGCTCATCTCCTTCATCTACTTCCTGCCACCCAGCGAAAACTCATCAGAGACCTGGAAACTTTGAATAATAAAATTTCCAACGCAGAAATTGCCATTTCTTTCAACCTCGTATGTATTAAAGAATATATATATACACCGGTATATATATATATATTTTTTTTTTTTAGATCACTTATTCTTACTCTCATCGATCAACAAGAGGCATTACATTGATAAACCTGTCATTATAACCAAAGCACATATTAACCCACTGAGCCCCAGCTAGTTATAAATAAATGTACCACCAGGGACCGGCAGGTTTTGATTTTTTTTTTTCCAGAAACAATAGCGAATGGGTTAGAAATGAAGGAAAAACCACAAAAAAACTATCAAAAAGGGGTCCTACGGAGCCCCCGAAAGTCTATTTTACAGGAGTAAACAATTGAAGGCAATAACCCCCAAAAACCATGTTTTTGCGCGCTCACGTGCACGCGGTTGGACTTTGAGAATTTTCAACCATCGGCATGGTTGCGTGGGATACTTACACAGTTACCATACAAATCTGAGCCCTCTAGGTGCCATAGGACCGGAGTAATTAACATTGACGACACGTTGTCGCTGGGGTTTAGCGTTTCATACATTGCCGACGACACGTTGTCGTCGCTGGGGTTCTTGTGGGTTAAGAAGGAAGAACAAAAATATGTAACAAAAGAACATCATATATAACTTAAATTAACTCTGAATAACATAGGTCTTTCTCAAACTGTATATAATCGTGCATATCTATAGTAAAGGAAACTATACTCTGTCTATTTTCAACTGGCGATAAATTGAATCCCTTAGCAGCTAATTTATCTGCACGTAATGGAAAAATATGCAACTACTCTGTCTCTGTATCCAATTAAGGGGAGGTTTTCAGTTTGTTTCCTACTCCTCCAGCAATCTTAAAATTTCACCCCCTTGACCCCCTTTCAAGATAAATTTGTAAATTTTTCGGTAGAAAAATTTCCCGGCCAAAGGCCGGTTACTCTTAAATTACAGGCTCGCTATCGCTCGCCAGGATAAAATCGACACCTAAATGGCACGAAAGGTCTTAAAATTGACAGAATGGGGCGGAAATTCTTAAAATCACCAAACTAATGGGGCAAACGTCTTAAAATCACCAAACTAATGGGGCAAACTTTTTAAAATCTCAAAAGCAATGGGGCTAGACGTGAGGGAGAAAGAGGTCAAGAAAAAAGTCCCTCAAGTGGAAATCTCCCCTTAAGACTAAAGTTTATAAATGCAACACATTCCACTACAAAATCATCAAAATAACGGAAACATCTTAAAGGTGGGGGCCCATGGGTTGAGGTAAACATGGAAAAATAATCACCAACCTGCATATAATTATCCTGTAAAATGCATTGTCACTGAAATAATTATTAACAATGGTATAAAGGATTTTGCGGATCGTCTATACCGGGCCTGTGATGTCATAGTGACATCACACCAGTATCCTCATCCTGGACTGGATGGTGGACTTACACTCCTGTGACGTCATAGGCCCAGTATAGACGATCCACAAAATCCTTTATACCATTGTTAATAATTATTTCAGTGCCATTGCATTTTGCAAGATAATTATGTACAACTTGGCGATTATCATTTCATGTTTATCTCAACCCATGCGCCCCCACCTTTAATAGGAAATTTGCAATTTATCGTCAGTTGAAAAGAAACAGACTACAATTTTGTTTAACATTGTTCTTAACACCAACAACCCCCAAATGAAATTAATGAAAACATGTGACTCTCGCAGGATTCGAACCTAGGATATCTCATACAGAACTTACACGCTGTAACCATTACACCATCAAGACAGGTATGACCACGATTAATATCCATTTAAGCCGGTATCACACGAGAGCAATTTTAGTCAACATTCGATGATCAAAATTTGTTTGGCAACATTTCTGGAGTATTTTGCACTGGTATCGGAAACTAG
The DNA here is from genome assembly GCA_032716605.1 of Paralithodes platypus. Taxonomy (NCBI): domain Eukaryota; kingdom Metazoa; phylum Arthropoda; class Malacostraca; order Decapoda; family Lithodidae; genus Paralithodes; species Paralithodes platypus. The sequence continues at coordinate 57,669,040 of CM064548.1, forward strand.
ACTGATGGTAGATGAATTTAGGTAACAGAAAAATAGTAAATGTTGACCTCATAAGCTGCCAGACCAGTGTTGAGGATAAATGTTGAGTGAAAAAGCGCTCGTGTGATACCGGCTTTATCGAATACTGGATATCAATCTAACCATATAGGCCTACTGCACTATGAATAACCATATAGGCCTACTGCACTATGAATAACCATATAGGCCTACTGCACTATGAATAACCATATAGGCCTACTGCACTATGAATAACCATATAGGCCTACTGCACTATGAATAACCATATAGGCCTACTGCACTATGGATAACCATATAGGCCTACTGCACTATGAATAACCATATAGGCCTACTGCACTATGAATAACCATATAGGCCTACTGCACTATGAATAACCATATAGGCCTACTGCACTATGAATAACCATATAGGCCTACTGCACTATGAATAACCATATAAGCCTACTGCACTATGAATAACCATATAAGCCTACTGCACTATGAATAACCATATAAGCCTACTGCACTATGAATAACCATATAAGCCTACTGCACTATGAATAACCATATAAGCCTACTGCACTATGGATAACCATATAAGCCTACTGCACTATGAATAACCATATAAGCCTACTGCACTATGAATAACCTAATGCTTATGAGAGAGGAAAATAAAATATAAACTTACTTAGGGAATGTCTCCACCATGTATTCTTCGCCTAGTCCACTAACCTGCAGAGAGAAATGCATATTAATGGGACGTTATTGCACAGAATTATTGATTTATTTGTTATTATTATTGGCATTTATGTTGTTAATTTGCTTCCTAGACCTCTTGCAAATGTACCGGTAAAAAAAAATACCCCCAAGACTGACTCACTCACTCACTGTCACTCTCACTCTCACTCTCACTCTCTCTCTCTCGTGATACTTGTAATGACTTTCTAACTAATTTTACCACGCCATTTAAGGGGCAAAGTAAATAATTTCGTACACACGCGAACAAGTACACACCCACACAAGTACACACCCACACACACCCACACAAGTACACACCCACACACACAAGTACACACCCACACCCACACGAGTACACACCCACACACACACACACAAGCACAGCGAGAGAGTGAGAGTGAAAGTGAAGGAGAACTATATAGAACTAAAGAGACATGACACATCTTGAGGAAGCTACGCCCCACTAATCGATTAAGGGGGGTGACCTGTTTTTGCTCTGTCCTTTTCTATCTGTCTCTGGCTTGTCTCCATTTGGCCCCATTCAGCCTACTGTTTTAAGACGTTTATCCCCATCCAGGTGTCAATTTTGTACTGGTGAGCGGTAGCGAGCCAGCATATTTTTTATTTTTGTTTGACAGCAGGCTAAATTTGTAAATTTTTCGATAGAAAAATCTCTCCGGCGAAGCCGGATTTCTTCATATAATGCTGGCTCGCTATCGCTCGCCAGGAAGAAATCGACACCTAGATGGGGATAAAAGTCTTAAAATAGTTGGCTGAATGGGGCCGAATGGATACAAGCCAGAATAAGAGCGAAAAGGACAGAAATAACAAAAAGCAGGTCACCCCCCTTAACCCCTGTACTGGCGACGTCATTTGTGTTTTATTCTACCTATATTCCACCTATTTAACAACCAGGTATACCTTCTCTTGCATCACTTGTCTGCAGAGAATGGAAATAGATTAGTAGAACATTCCGAAACGTCCAGGCCTAACATCGGAAAGTTACTACAACTCATCTTCGAAGAACCGAGGATAATAAAAAGTTAAATAGAAAACTTATTAATTGAGAAACTGTTATTTAATTTAAACTCGTCTGTCTCAATATATATATATATATATATATATATATATATAATCTGTACTGTATAATATAGGCTACACTAACAAACAAGCTCCTCACCATGATAATCTTTCTCTCTTGCATAATTCAGGACAACACACACACACAGGCACGCGCACACACACACACACACACACACACACACACACACACACACACACACACACACACACACACAGGCGCGCGCACACACACACATTAAGAGGGGGTCTTCTAAGAAAAAGATCATTGCAATGTCTTGTTGCAAATATGAGTTTCTTTGAATTCCTAAAAGCCATAACAGTTTTATGTTTTGGTACAGAAGATATTTGTATCAGAGGTAGTAGTAGTAGTAGTAGTAGTGTAGAAGTAGAAGTTGTGGAAGTAGCTCCCTCTGTGTGTGTTTGAGAGAGCATATAATAGGGTGTGTGGTGTGTGTTGTGTGTGTGTGACAGTGAGAGTGAGAGTGAGTGTGTGTGTGTATATGTGTTACAACCTCTACACACACACATAAAAACACACTGTATCACCACTACATCAGCAGTCACCCACCAGCCACCACCATTACCACCATCCAGTACCCTGTTCCAAATACAGTAGGTAGGCCAGAAATCATGAACCCTAACCTCTGTAATTAGTCAAAAAGGGCTAGAACAAATGGGCTCTAAATTTCCACACCTATTCCCTGGCTGACCCTTCCCTAATGGTAGAAGTATTAGCTGGATTTACTCTAGTCGTTTTTGAGTCATCTAGAGGTTAAGGGCAGGTCTCCACTTGAGGGATTTTTTCTTGACTCCCTTTCTCCCTCATGTTTAGCCCCATTGCTTTTGATATTATAAAACGTTTGCCCCATTAGTTTAGCGATTTTAAGAACTTTAACCCCATATTAAGACCTTTCGTGCAATTCAGGTGTCGATTTCATCCTGGCGAGCGATAGCGAGCCTGTAATTTAAGAGGAACCGGCCTTTGGCCGGGACATTTTACTACAGAAAAATGTACAAATTTATCTTGAAAGGGACTCAAAGGGGTGTAATATTAAGCTTGATGGAGGTCTAGGGAACAAACTAAATAACTCTTCTTAATGCTCAATATTTGTGGCCTACTTATTTGGAACAGGGTATAGACTACAATAGAGATCTTATAGTAACTGAGAACGACCAACATCCACCCTCCCTCTCACTACCATCAATGTAGCATCATTGAAATCATCACTATTTCTTCTAAAATCTTCACTATTACTGCCATCATCACTACCCCACCATCACTACCACTAATACATACAGAGAGAGAGAGAGAGAGAGAGAGAGAGAGAGAGAGAGAGAGAGAGAGAGAGAGACTCCATTCTCCCTAGTTCTTCTTATCTCTCTTCCTCCCCTTTCATGTTCTTCTCCATTCCTCCTATTTATTCTCCACTATTCTCTCATTATCCATCTGTTTATTCTTCTCATTTTGTTCTTCCCTTCGTATCCATTCCTCCTTCTAATTCTTTGTCGTTATTGTTCTGCCTCCTAATTCTACTCTCCTCTGCTTCTTCTTTATCATCCACCAATCCTCCACCCTCTTCCTGTCTTCTATTCTTCCTCCTCCTCTTAATTCTTCATCTTCCTCTTCCCTTACTTTCCTCTTCTTCCTCTTTATCGTTCACCATTCCTCCACCCTCCACAAACCACTCTCATACATCCACCAATATTTACATCAGGCAATCCTCCTCGTCATCCTCCTCCTCCTCCTCTTATTCTGGTCTTATATGTCTCTTTCTCCTTCTCTGTCTCATTCTTATTAGTATCATTATTAATATTCTTCCTCTTCCCATGTTCTATCTTCTAATGTTCTATGTATCATTCTCCTCTTCGTCTCATTCGTGTCATCATTTTCTTCAGAAATGTTCTAATTTTGTCATATTTCTAATCGATTCTCTCTCTCTCTCTCTCTCTCTCTCTCTCTCTCTCTCTCTCTCTCTCTCTCTCTCTCTCTCTCTCTCTCTCTCTCTCTCTCTGTGTCTCTGTGTGTGTGTGTGTGTGTGTGTGTGTGTGTGTGTGTGTTACCTTCCAAGCTCTCTCTCTCCTTAGCCACTCCTGTTACTCAAACACACAAGAGGCAGTGACACACACGGCACAGGCTCTTTTCCGTTTTTTTTTTCTCCCTAGCCAGCTGCCGATTACAACTGAATTTTAACTCTTATATTCTCTGATTTGGCCTCTGATTTACAAAGACGTACAAAAGATATACACACTCAAACCAACCTATTGGTCCTTACGGGGCAGTTAGGATATCTACACTGCTAAGCTACTAACTAATAGGTAGAGAACATAATAGTAAAGCAGAAGGCTCCTCACCACCCACCACTCCCTCCAGCTTACGCTGGCGTGGAAACAGTTGAACAAATATATCAAGGAGTATGGAAAATCTGGCATGGAATTTCAGATAGGATAGGATGAAAGGAAATCAATTAGTAGGTTAGTCTATGCTCATTCTACTTCTAAGATCTTGAAGGAAAAAAAAAACATAATTTAGGCCACGAGTAAAAAAATATGTAAAAAAATTATTTATATTGCAATCTTTGGTATTTGTTCATTACGAGTTGGAGTTATTCTGAAAGAAATAGTGTTAATCGAGGGTTAGTGGCCAAGTATTTATCTAGACGATTCTTGAAAGTCTCAACTGTATTACAGACAAAAGTTCACATGTTTGCAAGTAGTTTGTTCAAAATTTTCACAACACGATTGAAGAAGTGTTTTGCTTCAATATAATGAAGGAGGAGAGGAGACTTGCATGGTTACCCAGACTACAGACACCTATAGTCTATTCGCTGTAAGTAGGCGAGAAATCATGACCTCTATCTTCTGTAACTCAAAAAAGGCTCGAGCAAATTGGCTGTAAATTTCCACATCTATTTTTTGACTAACTATTCCCAACTGGTAGAAATATTAGCTCGATTACTCTAGTCTTTTGTGAGTTACAGAGGTTAGAGGTCATGATTTCTCACCTACTTGCAGCGAATAGACTATAGCGGTCCCTGCTAGGCAGTCCGAAATTGAATCCAACACAGTATTTTCTACCAAGTGGAAGATATAGATTATAGATAGAATAATAAGAGAAGCTGGTGGCGGTGTAAGAGGGGGAGAGAAGAGAAGAACAATAGGAGAAGGTGCAGAAGGAAAGAAGAGGTGGAGAAGAAGAAAATATTGTAGAGAAGATCACGGCGGCGGAGAGTAATACCCCCCCCCCCGATAATAAAGGGTATCAGCACATACCCCCCCCCCCCCTCCCCTTACCCCTTGGACCTCTTGACCTTGATCCTGAAACATCCTCTCTCAACATATTTCCCCCTCCCCATCTCTCTTGACCATTTTCCCTACGTGGACATCTTTAATGTCCGTCTTGCGCTCTCTCAGGGTCTATATTTCTTTCTCTTGCTCGCTCGCTCTCTCTCTCTCCATAACATACTTACATGCACCTGTAAAACCCATTACATTCAATATTCATATCCCAACACCCCCCCCCCCCCCCACACACACACACACACACCTATCGATCTACCCCTCGTTAACTGTAACTAATAAACGTGAAAAGTGGGTTAAAGCTCCGTACTGACTCATATCTGTAACACACACACACACACACACACTATCGATCTAACCCTCCTTGCCTGCCAGCTGATAAAAGTGGTGCAAAGTGGGATATCTTACTACACATCGTTGCTGACTCATGACTCTCTCTCTCTCTCTCTCTCTCTCCACACCAGTATTACGTGATAGGCGTGATAAGCGTGGTAAACCAGGTAATATTCTGAAGATATTATTGGGATGGAATTTGTGCTGTACCTAGTATCAGTGCATTACCACAGCACACCGAAATGCCAAAACAAAATACCCTCATTGTTCCCTGATCAAATCGCACTGTATGAATATTCCCATATTCAAAATATGCTACAGGGGGGCAATGCCTAGTGAGTTAATTGCTCAATAGGTGGTGAGAGTGAGGGTCCGAGCCTGGGGAGTGAGACTGTGAAGCGCAGAGGCGAAGCAGCTTCAGAGATGGAGTTGGGTTCGAGCCGTGAATAGGTGCTTCGCATGTCTCACTCCCTAGACTGGAACAAGACCTCACGGGCCTCACCGTGTTCAGCGGTAGAGTGTTAAGGCTATCAGCCTATGCCCGAGAGGGAGTAGTTGGAATATAGAAACAAAAGAAAAAAAAAATCTCGGAACACAGCTCGTTCCTCCAGGCAGTGGTGGGTTCCCTCTCTATACCACCACCATGATCATAAAAAAAACTCAACCTGTCTCCGTACCTACATAATATATCACTACATAATCTTAAATTACTTCTCTCTCTCTCTCCACACCAGTATTACCTGATAAGCGTGGTAAAGTAGGATATACTGTATACTGTATCCCCAATGGAAATACGCCTAACAGGCCGGCCTTAGTTGGAATTATGCAAGGCTGGTACATGTCATATGTGTAACATAGTATGTGGTACCAACTCTGTAAAATGCTAACTGAATAAATAATATTATTATTATTATTATTATCTCAGAACACAGCTCGTTCCTCCTGGCAGCAGCAGCGGTGGGTTCCGTCTATATACCACCACCATGATCATAACAAACCCTCAACCTGGCTCTGTACCTCATTATCTCCCTATACCTCGTTACTGACTCATGACTAACTCTCTCTCTCCTTTCTCCTCCCCCCCCCCCCCCCCCCCCCCCCCCCCCCCCCCCCCACCCCCCCCCCCCCCCCCCCCCCTCCCCCACATACACACCAGTATTACCTGATAATTATCTTAAAGCAGGTTATATACTGTATCTATATACTGTATCTCAGAACACAGCTCGTTCTTCCTGGCACGGTGGGTTCTCTCTCTATACCACCACCATGATCATAACAAACCCTCAGTCAGGCTCAGTACCTCATATTTCCTCCCTAGTCCCAACCTCTCCAACCTTCTCCACATCTGAAACATTATCCCCACCCCAACCCCCCACCTCTCCAACCCCACATGTCTCTAACCTCCACCCCCCAAATAAGCGTCATAAAGTAGGTTAGATCTCTCAGCCCACAGTTCGATACTTGGGGCGCTGCGGGCCCTCTCTCTTTCTATACCACCAATGTAAGCAGTCATTAAATTAGGATGTAAATTCATAGTATGCCTCTCACACCTCTACAACCTTTTTCTCTTTATCCACAGCTTCATCTTCCTCCAGCTCCTCTCCAACTCAACACTATTCATATCCCCAACCTCCAATCCATATACCCCACTTCTCCAATAACCCCCTCTCCCTCACCCTATCTCCACCACCAACGTTACCTGATAAGCGTCATAAAGTAGGTTATATCTCTCAGCTCACAGCTGTTATTCCTGGCGCTGCGGATGCTCTCTCTCTCTCTCTCTCTCTCTCTCTCTCTCTCTCTCTCTCTCTCTCTCTCTCTCTCTCTCTCTCTCTCTCTCTCTCTCTCTCTCTCTCTCTCATTAATTCACTCACTAACTCTCACTATACCACCATGATAAGCCACCTTCAACTTGGGTCATAATATAATATGCGCTCAAGGTCCACCACTTTCCCACCCAGATAGGGCCAGCTGTACTACATATTACGGTATCACACAAGAACGATGTATTTATAAACGTATGTACACTCTGATACCATAGTCTCTAGTCCACTCATATGAATGTTTGGACCTCCTATGGTTATAAACGTATGTACACTCTGATACCATAGTCTCTAGTCCACTCATATGAATGCGTGGACCTCCTATGGTTATATTTATGCAATTATAACTATCAGGATATATTTTTCGTCAGAACTTGCTTATCAATAAAATTAGTATATAATATATTCTCGTAGTTGATGTAGGCCTATAGAAAATATTATTCATAAATTAGTATATATATTTTCGTAGTTGATGTAGGCCTATAGAAAATATTATTCATAAATTAGTATATATATTTTCGTAGTTGATGTAGGCCTATAGAAAATATTATTCATAAATTCGTTTCCAGAGATATTACTTCCATAGCCTAATTAGAAATAGGTGAAGTCCAGGAATATTTATGAGTGGGCTAGAGACTATGGCATCCGAGTGTACCATCTAAATAACTGTTTCTGCACAATGTTAGAACATAAGAACATAAGAAAATGGGAGTCTGCAGAAAGCCAATTGGCCTAAGCAAGGCAGATCCCTGTCCCACACAACCCCAATTACAAAGCCCAATTATAGGCTCAACACTCTAATACCCTGAGGATCATCTTACCAAACGGTTAGAGATTAACGCAGGATTACGGGGTCTGCAGAGCGCTGATTGGCCCAACCCGGCTGATCCCCCTTCACACCCAACCCTGCTCGTCCATATGCTTATCCAATTTTATCTTAAAGCTCCGTACCGTTTTTAATCCCACTATAGCACTTGGTAGTCCATTCCACCCATCTACAACTCTGTTACCAAACCAATATTTGCCTATATCTTTTCTGAAACGAAATTTATCTAATTTGAAACCATTCGTACGAGTTCTTTCGCTATCTCTGAGCTTTAGTACATTTGTCATGTCCCCTTTGTTAATCCCACTAACCCACTTGAACACCTCTATCATATCCCCTCTAACTCTGCGTCTCTCTAACGAATGTAAACCTAATTTCTTCAACCTTTCTTCATACGGAAGATTTCTAATACTATGGATCATTTTTGTCATTCTACGATGAACTCTCTCCAATGAATCTATGTCCATTCTGTAATAAGGACACCAAAATTGGACAGCCTAATCCATATGGGGTCTCACTAATGACAAGTAAAGTTTTAAGATAACATCAGCAGTTCTGTTACTCACTCCTAGAGATGAACCCGAGAATCCGGTTTGCCTTATTACGAACGCTTATACACTGTTTTCTAGGCTTCAAATCATTGCTAACAAACACACCTACTGTAGATCTTGTTCGTAGTCTGAATTTTCTAATTCTAAATTAGCTAGTTTATATTTAACATTTGTTTGCATCTTCCCTATCTTTAATACCTTGCATTTGTCAATGTTAAACTTCATCTGCCAATTTACTGACCATTCATGTAAGGTATCTAGATCCCTTTGGAGGCACTCTATATCGCTATCTGAATCAATTGATCTCCCCATTTTAGTATCGTCTGCGAATTTACTTATCCTACTAGTTATACCTAAATCTAGGTCATTTATGTATATAAAAAACAACAGGGGACCTAATACCGATCCCTGGGGGACACCCCTTTTGACTGCTCCCCACTCTGACTTGGTACCATTTATGCTGACTCTCTGTTTCCTACCAATTAGCCATGACCTAATCCATCCCATGTTGGCAGACTTCGGTAGCTTACATTACTGTATAACAAAAATATTACGGGGAGATTTCTACTTGAGGGATTTTTTTCAGGACTCCTTTCTCCCTCATGTTTAGCCCCATTGTTTTTTTCTAATTTTAAGATGTTTGCCCCATTATTTTGACGATTTTAAGAACTTTCAACCCATTTCTGTCAATTTTAAGACCTTTCGTGCCATTTAGGTGTCGATTTTATCCTGGCGAGCGATAGCAAGCCTGTAATTTAAGAGGAACCGGCTTTCAGCCGGGACATTTTTCTACCGAAAAATGTACAAATTTTTCTTGAAAGGGACTCAAGGGGGTGTAATCTTAAGCTTGAAGGATATCTAGGGACCAAACTAAATGCCTCCCCTTAATAATACAGTATTGTGATATGCATTACATTATAGTAATAGATATAGTGCAATATTATATATATACAGTACTTTGTGGAGTTGTAAGGTATGTTTGAAGTGCAGTAAGATTGTTCTACTGCTGTCCGCAATAAGGAGGAAGCATTCAAACGGTGCCGCCGCCTTCAAACTCAAGAATCTCATGCTTCATATGTTTCTGCCCGGAATCACACCAAATTTGTTCTTCGACTCGCCAAAATATTCTTTCATCAATAATAAATGCACTGAACTATCCAACTCTAGCTCTTTCCAAACTTTCTGGCATCTAGCTAAAAGCCTCTCCAACAACTTTTCTTCTTCGTCTTTCCCTCCTCTTTTCCACTCTGACGGCACCACCGTCACTTCTTCCTCTGACAAAGCTGAACTCTTCGCTAACACTTTCGCTAAAAATATTTTATACAGTTTAGGTCAAATATATAGAGGAAAATCAACAAATGCGTTTTAGTATACTGAACGGGTTAAAAACTTATGCTTAACAGAATTAATTATGGTACAAATACTTTAGCATAATATAAATAGTTGCATTAACTAACACACTCTCTCTCTCTCTCTCTCTCTCTGCTGTGCCATCTTTTCTTTCTACTTTTCCATATTTGGGATTCTATCTACTAGAATGAACCTGACCTAACTTAACTGGAACACTCTCCCCCAATCTGTCTTTCCCTCATCCTATGACTAACTGCTTCAAGGTTTGTGTGTCCAGACATTTTGACAGCTCTCTTTTACTCTTCCAACTTTTGGGGAGGACACTTGTTACAGGTAGCTTTGCCTTTTGTCTCCTTCATACATATTACCAAAAAAAATATACTTGTGATCGTTTGGGTTGTGGCCATTTAAGACTCAGAGTGAGGCCGTTCTGACCATTTCCATTCATATAACCAGCTCGTACACATTAAAATCTAATCAGTTATCAGTTATCACTTGTAGAGTTATCAGTGATGACCAAGGGTAGGAACAGAGAGACATTGAGAGATAGTCAGAGATAAGGTACACTCTGATGCCATAGTCTCTAGCCCACTCATAAGAATCTGTGGACCCCCTATGTTTTTCTTTACAGTATGCAGTTATAAATATCTGGACTCATTATTGGATAGAAATCACTTTTCAATAAATACCATATATAGTTTTTTGACCTGAATGTTGGTTTGAAACAGGGGTGTGTGATGTCCCCGTGGTTGTTTACTGTATATATGGATGGAGTAATGAAAGAAATACTATTAACCCTTAACTGGCGGTGCGCAACATAAGTCGAGTGAAAGAAATTTGGACTATGTGGCGGCTCACAACATAAGTTGTGTGCCATTTTCAGCACGTAATGTTGCTGAGAGAGAGACAAGTGGTGGCAGGAGAGTAGCGAGCGTATGACTGCTCCAGACCACCGCGGTGGACCAACTGACATGAATCCCACCCTCCTCCACCCTCTCACACTCGCTACACAGTGAATTGTTTAGGGAAAGTACCGAATTACATGGTTTTTGCACTCGTGTTGCGCGATTGTTGCAACAAAACTAGCGGTCATACAAGGATCGTTGGGGTGTCATTGGAAAGCTCTGTTTATGCCCTTTCAGGGATAGATACTTGTTTTACGCTCTGGGTTTTATTTAGGCATGAAAATTATCACGTAAACAACCGTATTTTGGGTAAAAACACCCCGCTGGTGGCTACATATTATTTACCGCCTAGGCCGCTCGTTAGGTGTTAAGAGCAGTGGATGTTGGTGTATCGCTGAAAAGGGAGGGAATTGAGTGGAAGCTACCTATACTACTGTTTGCGGATGATACAGTTCTGATGAGTGATAATGAATGGGAGTTGTAGGGTCTGGTAAATGAGTTTGGAACAGTGTGCAAAAAACGGAATTTGAAGGTAAATGCGGGGAAGAGCAAGGTTATGGTCTTCGAAAGGGGTGAAGTCACAGAGTGTGAGGTTAAGCTGAACGGTCAGGCTATGGAGATAGTCAACTCTTTTAAGTATCTGGGCAGTGTGTCGAGTAAATATGGGACTATGGATGAAGAAGTGCGGGAGAGGGTACAAAAGGGGAAGAGGGTTGTAGGGACGCTGAAAGCAGTAACAAGAAATAGGGTGGTCAGTATGGAAGTGAAGAAGTCCTTGCATGACAGTGTGGTAATCCCGACACTGACTTACGGAAGCGAAGCATGGACGTTGGTTGAGAGACTCCGACCAAAAGTGAGAGCAGTGGAAATGAATTACTTAAGAAGTACAAATGAGTACAAAGGAAATCAAGCAACAACAGGTCTAGTGACCCTTCTAGGCTGCTCGTCCTCCAAAACACTGAGGATCAATTGTCCAAGCAGTGGTTTAGAGTGGGTAAGGGAACATTGGAAAGGGAACTACTGCCCTGGAACTAATGTCCATGGCAGGATTAGGAAGTTAGTAGGGGACAGATGGGTTAGTAACTGAGTGGGGAATAAAATAAAGTTATTCATTTACAAACGCAGTTAGTCGCGGGTTTGATGCAAGATATTTGTCTAGGCGAAATTTAAATTAATCAACGGTGCTGCAGTCTATAACGTCTCGGGGAAGCCCATTCCACAAGTTGACAACTCGATTGAAGAAGAAATTCTTAGATTCGTGCGAGTTAAGATTTACCGATAATTTTGCAACAGTTTCCCCGCGTGTAATTAGATTGGTCGATAGTGAAGTACTTACTACAGTTCATATTGTCGATGCCTTTGATGATTTTGAACACTTGAATTAAGTCGCCTCTTAATCTGCGCTGGGTTAAATTAAATAGATATAATTCTCTAAGACGCTCCTCGTATGGTTTGTTCTTTAGGCTAGGTATCATTTTGGTAACTCTACGTTGAACTCGTTCTAGCTTGTCTATATCTTTTTGGTAATAAGGGCACCAGGATTGAACGCAGTATTCCAGAAGAGGGCGGACTAAGGAATTGTAAAGGGTTAGGATAACTTCTTTGGATTTATGCTCAAATGACCTGCCTATAAAGTCAATTATTTTGTTTGCCTTCTTAACAACTTCTGAACATTGTTGACTCGGTTTTAGGTTACTCGATATTGTTACTCCCAGATCGGTTTCTCTGTTTACATTCTTAAGCTGAGTGCCATTCATCGAATAGTTTGCTTTCTCATTTTGGTATCCAATATGTAGTACATCTTTGAAACTCATTTGCCAAATTTGGGCCCAACGTGACAACTTATCTAGATTGTGTTGCATATCGTCAACTTGTTCTTTTGAGAGTACGCTATTTGCAATTTTTGTATCGTCAGCAAATTTTGAGATTGTACAGGTGAGACCTTCATCTATGTCGTTGATGTAAATTAGAAAGAGAATTGGTCCTAGTACCGATCCCTGGGGTACCTCGCTACTTACATTGGTCCATTTAGATGCCTTACCGTTTACTCTTTGCTTTCTGTTGCTGAGCCAATTTTCTATCCATTTCAACACACCGTCTTGTATTCCATGCGCTTTTAGTTTTAGCAGTAAACGTTTGTGGGGAACTTTGTCAAAGGCCTTTTGAAAATCAAGGTATATAATATCTACAGCTTTACTCTCATCATAGAGATTGAGGATATCGTGGAAGAAGTCTAAGAGCTTTGTTAAACAGGAACGTTTGCTACGAAAGCCGTGTTGAGTATCTTTAAGTAAGTTATTTGCCTCTAAGTGATTTACGAGTCTGTCTCTTATGAGTGTTTCTAGCATTTTACATACAACTGAGGTTAAGCTAATTGGACAATAGTTACTGGGTAGGGATTTGCTGCCTTTTTTTTAAATCGGTGTTACGTTAGCTAGCTTCCACTGATCAGGCATAGTTCCAGACTGCAAGGATTTATTGAATAGCAATGTCAGTGGTTTGGAGAGCTCATCCTTAGCTTCCTTTAGAACTCTAGGTGAGATTGTATCAGGTCCGGGCATTTTATTTACCTTGAGTTTATCTAAACATTTCAATACTTCTCTCTCTGTAATGGTGATATTGCTTAGAACATCAGAATTATCTATCTGAATCGGCGATGGTGTAGGGATATCAATGAGGTCTTCTGTTGTAAAAACTGATGCAAAGAAGGTATTGAGGGCATTACTCATCTGTACTTCGTCTTTGGTATATTCTCCATTTTCATCGACTAACGGTCCTACAGTTGAAGTAACTACTTTTTTCTTTCTGATATAATTATAGAATTCTTTTGGGTTTGTTTTACTTTGATTTGCAACATGTAACTCCAGGGTCTTTTTACTTTGCTTTAATTAACCTTTTGGCTTTGCGTCGTAGTTCTACAAATTTCACCCGTTCTATGTCATTTTGTGAGGATTTTAATCTATAATTAGCAAACTTTTTAGCAAGCAGACAGTTTGAAATATCTTTATTCCACCATTTGGGCTTATCATTATGGCCTGTATGCCGTATTTCCGATGGTATGCAGTCTTCCACTGCTTTTAGGTAAGTGTTTGCGAATGATTCCCAAGATGTATTTATGTCGTTATTGTTAATTAAAAAGCTCCAGTCAGTTTCTTTAAATATTGCTCTAAGTCTACGAAAGTTTGCTTGCTTGAAATTAGGGACTTTCTCGATGCTACTATTTGGTTCGTTACTAGTAAACTTTAAACTGAAAGTTATCGTACGATGATCGCTGTTACTGAATTCATCACCGACATTCAAATTCTCTTATCAACTCTTCTTTTGTTGAAAGTACAAGGTCAAGGCCATTATTTCCACGTGTTGGAGATCTAACAAATTGATATAGCGAACTCTCTTGCAAATTTGCATACAGGTATTGTCCAGAGTGTGAAGTAATACTATCTCCCCACTTGGTCACAGGTAAATTGAAGTCGCCAAAAATTACGGTATCATGCGAGTTACTCAAGTCTGAAATTTGCTCATAAATTTCTCGGTCAGTTTGCACTGATTGAGCTGGAGGTCTGTATATTAGTGCAAGTATTATTTTTTTACCTTTATTATTCTTTATTAGCACAAACGATGTGTCGACGCTCAAAACTTGGGGTTTTGACAAGAGGGTTAAGACTTTCTTTGATAAAAAATAAAACTCCACCTCCATTTCTATTAATTCGGCTTTTCTCAAACATTACATAACCGGGAAGTGAATACTCTGCTAAAAAGTCTGTCTTCTGTATTGAGCCAAGATTCTGTTATGCCAATAACATCGTAATTTTCCGTAAACACTAGTTCCACTAAATCTGAAAATTTATTGCGTATGCTACGAGCGTTTGCATAGAAAACATTCAAATTTTGGATTTGGAATTCACGGAACGCTCTTTATTCAAATTGTTGGTTCTGCTCAGATCTACATTTATGTACCTGTCTGCCCTCAGTCCTCGATCGTCGTCCCCGGTTATCCTCGATCATTGTTCCTAGTGGTCCTCGGTCCTCAATCATTGTTTCTGGTGGTCCTCCGTTCTCGCTGTCCTCGATCGTCGCCCCTGATAGTTCTCGGTCCTCGATCGTCGCCCCTGGTCGTCCACGGTCCTCGATCCTTGTCCCTGGTGGTCCTCGGGCCTCGAACCTCGTCCTTGGTTGGCTCTGCTTTTTCTCCGAAAATCCTTTACTGCGTCGTGAAGCAGGCAGCCAAATCTTGCTGCTCCCACCTGGTTCAGATGGACTCCATCTGCTACAAACAGATGATCTTCACGGTAGAAGTCATTCCAGGTATTGATAAATCCAACGTTTTCTTCCCTGCAGAGGTTAGCCAGACGACGATTTACGCTAGTGGCTATATTAAAGAATCGGCTCTCCACACCGATCCTGGGGACGATCTCTGATATGATGACTCTGCCTGACTTTTCCTTATACTGTACTTCTGAATCAGCTTCCGGTACTTCAGCATGAGGTCCTCCGATCGGGTCCGCTGCACGTCATTAGATCCAACATGAATGACGTACATTGTGCGTGAGGGGGCTAACTTTGAAACTTCGTTGACTGCAGCTGCAACGTCGTCCACACCGCCACCCGGGATACAAAAGCGCTTCCTGGTCCTGGGTGCCCTGGCGCAGAACTCCATAAGTTGTCCACAAACCATGGAGTCTCCTACGAGCCGAATTTCTTCTATTTCTTCGTCGTCGTCTAAGTCCGCAAGAATCTGGTAACAGTTCTGGCACATGGTTTCGGTGATGATCCTCCTTGTGATGGGGCGAACGTTGTTTCTCACGACGCGGAAGTTGTCCTGAGATGGAGCGGAGTCATTTTTTTCCTGATGTGGTGCATGTACTGAAGCAGGTACCGCTATATCAGGCGTTGGGCTGTTGGAAGATGCCGCAGTGGTAGTAATTGCTTCATTTGATGATACTCCTACGCTGAGCGTCGCAAATTCTTGGAGTGTTTCCAGCTTCTTGGTGAGGGCGTTAATCTTGACATTTGCTTCATCCAGTTTAGCTGCCAAATCTTCTCGGAGCTGGCAGAATCGGCAGACATGAACATCGGGGCAGGCAAACATGGTAGGGCCAAACCTACCGGAACAGTTCGTGCAGGCGCGAGACATGGTGACAATAACAAAACTTCAAATCACTTCACTCTAAGTCACTTCTAATCACTTGTCTCACTTCAGAACATTTTATTCACTTCACACACTTCAGATAACTTTACTCACTGTAAATCACTTCACTCACTTTAAATCACTTCACATCACTTCTAATAAAATTTAAGCCTGAAAATTATACTTTTACATCAAGTCAATAATACACTTTAAAAACACTTATCTCACTTTAAAAGCACTTCACTCACTTCAGGTCGCTTCACTTACTTAAATAGGCCTAACCGAAAACAAAAATGTTGAAATACGCACAAATAGGTTATCAGCGGTGATAGCCTAACCGAAAAAAAAAAATAAATAAAAAAAATAAAAATAAATACGGTGATAGCCGAACCAAAAATAATTTGTTTTATTTAAACAGAAATAGGCCACCAGGGGCAATAGCCTAGCCTAACCGAAAACAAAAATAACTGAAAACTAAAATTATGAAATACCGGTACGCAGAAATAGGCCACCAGCGGTGATAGCCTAACCGAAAATTTAAAAATTGAAATACGCAGAAATAGACCAACAAGGGCGATAGCCTAGCCTAACCGAAAACAAACATTATATAATATGCAGAAAAAGGCTACCAGGAGTGATAACCTACCTAATTAAACAAAAATATATATATATATATATATAATAGAATATGTAACTAAATATACAATTCACCAAATAGAGATTATATACAAATAAAGTGTAACTGCACACAAGGGGTTAATATACTGTATCAACAGATGGCGCTGGTGTCACTGTAGGCTAGTCAAGCAGGATTATATTTAGATAAACAAAGTTATCAGTCAAAGGTTACTACAAGATCATGCAAGCAACGACTAAAATTACAGTTATATATAGCTACAGTAGGATACTGAATACAATAACTACTAGAGTTAATAAGAAAATATAAAGCTAGGTCGATTAGAGGTGTGCGTCGTCTGCTACAAGCTAGGATAAAAAATGTAAACAACAATGTTTATCAGTCAGAAAAGCAATATAATAACATGCACGGCAACTACAGAACTATGTGGAGGTTAAACAAGCACTTAACTATTGTTCATGCAATGAATAAAGGGAATAGGGTTATGAAATACTCAAATTATGATCAAGTTTTCTCAGTGGCGATGCGGAGCTGTTGACGGTGGGAGATCCGGCGTCAGTGTGTCAGTGCGTGCGGAGTTACATGGAGGGATAGACAGACTAATGTGGAAGTAAGAAGGAGGTGTGGTGTGGAGGTAGATGCTCTGGAAAGTGTGAAAAGGAATAACTTGAGATGGTTCGGCCATATAGAACGTATGGAAAGCGAGAGAATGACTAAGAGGGTGTACGAGAGCGAGGTGGAGGGACAGAGAGGGAGAGGTAGACCGAAAGAGAGGTGGAAGGATGGAGTAAGGAAGTATATGAACGAAGGCGGTGCTGGTTGGGAGGAGGGGTGTCGACTGACTGGGGACAGAGGTGCATGGGGGCGGTTCGTTCGTGGCCACCCCTTCCGGGATCACGGCGTCAGGCAATAGATAAATAGATAGTTTTGTAGTATATAATAGTATATGTTGTAGTTTTGTAGTCTGCTGAGCGATAGTGAATGGGAGTTGCAGGGTCTGGTAAATATGTTTGGAACAGTGTGTGAAAAACGAAATCTGAAGGTAAATGCGGGGAAGAGTAAGGTTAAGGTCTTCGAAAGGGGTGAAGCCACAGAGTGTGAGGTGAAGTTGAACGGTCAGGCTATGGAGAATGTCAGTTCATTTAAGTATCTGGGCAGTGTGCTGAGTAAAGATGGGAGTATGGATGAAAAAGTGCGGGAGAGGGTGCAACAGGGGAAGAGGGTTGTAGGAATGCTGAAAGCAGTAACAAGAAATAGAGTGGTCATCGTGGAACTACAGAAGTCCTTGCATGACACTGTGGTAATCCCGCCATTGACTTAAGGGAGCGAAGCATGGACACAGTTGGAGAGACACAAACCATGAGTGAGAGGGGTGGAAATGAGTTACTTGAGAAGTGCATGCGGAGTTACATAGAGGGATAGACAGACGAATGATGAAGTAAGAAGGTGTGGTGTGGAAGTAGATGTGCTGGAGTGTGAAAAGGAACACCTTGAAATAATTCGGCCATAGGGGACGTATGGAAAGCGAGAGAATGACTAAGAGGGTGTATGATTGTGTGCATGTGTGAAGTGTGTGTTTGAGAGAGAGAGAGCGCGCAGCGCCTCGACAACTGTGGTTTGATCTCAGACTCCTTTCTCTGCCTGTCTCTAACTCTATCTATCTCTCTCTCTCTCTCTCTCTCTCTCTCTCTCTCTCTCTCTCTCTCTCTCTCTCTCTCTCTCTCTCATAACCCTATATGTCTCTGGCTCTCATAACTATTACATAATTTATCTTCTCATGTTCCTCTCTCTCTCTCGTTTACATATGGTAGACAAATACAGCAATTAAGGAAAACCTAAGCTAGAGAAAGTGCGCATATTCTGAACTTTCATGCTACATAATTACCCAAGCATTTACACAGAATACATACACTCACACACAAATGACAATACATACATACACCAATACAATATACATACATACACACACACACACACCATTACACAAGCACCAACACATGCACACACACCAATAAGCATATACGTAGACACCAAAATAAACACACACACACACACACACATGTACACACACACACACACACACATGTACACACACACACACATGTACACAACAATGGAGGATGGCCATGACCGTGAAGAGGAAGGGAAAACTGGTGGCCTGGGGAGGGGGGGGGGGGGGGTCCAATATGGGGGGTGGGAGGGGAAATACCAGCAGCAGCAAGTGTATTTATGTCGGTACGTGCCGCGCTGATAATACATACATACACACACACACGCACACATACACATACACACACACACATTGCATACACGATCACCTATACCAACAGGCGCGCACAAACTAACACATACATACATGCTTACACAAACACATACACATTGCATACACGATCATATATGCACACAGGAGCGCACAAACTAACACACACACACACACACACACAACACACGTTTACAGTATAGCCTACACGGTCGCATTCTGGAATCTGGACCCCCTTCTCCCTCATGTTTAGCCACATTAGTTTTGAGAATTTATGACATCACGACGATAATACATAAACATTTCTACAAAATTAATAAATAAACATCTCCACAACACTAACAAATAAACATCACAGCAATAACATATACCGGTAAACATCTCCACAACACTAACAAATAAACATCACAGCAATAATATATACCGGTAAACATCTCCACAACACTAACAAATAAACATCACAGCAATAACATATACCGGTAAACATCTCCACAACACTAACAAATAAACATCTCCACAACACTAACAAATAAACATCTCCACAACACTAACAAATTAACATCTCCACAACACTAACAAATAAACATCTCCACAACACTAACAAATTAACATCTCCACACACTAACACTACATCTCCACAACACTAACAAATAAACATCACAGCAATAATATATACCGTAAACATCTCCACAACACTAACAAATACATCTCCACAACACTAACAAATTAACATCTCCACAACACTAACAAATAAACATCTCCACAACACTAACAAATAAACATCTCCACAACACTAACAAATAAACATCTCCACAGCAATAATATACCGGTAAACATCTCCACAACACTAACAAATTAACATCTCCACAACACTAACAAAAACATCTCCAACAACACTAACAAATAAACATCACAGCACAATATATAAACATCTCCACAACACTAACAAATAAACATCTCCACAACACTAACAAATAAACATCACAGCAATAATATATACCGGTAAACATCTCCACAACACTAACAAATAAACATCTCCACAACACTAACAAATAAACATCTCCACAACACTAACAAATAAACATCTCCACAACACTAACAAATTAACATCTCCACAACACTAACAAATAAACATCACAGCAATAATATATACCGGTAAACATCTCCACAACACTAACAAATTAACATCTCCACAACACTAACAAATAAACATCTCCACAACACTAACAAATAAACATCTCCACAACACTAACAAATAAACATCTCCACAACACTAACAAATAAACATCTCCACAGCAATAATATATACCGGTAAACATCTCCACAACACTAACAAATAAACATCTCCACAACACTAACAAATAAACATCTCCACAACACTAACAAATAAACATCACAGCAATAATATATACCGGTAAACATCTCCACAACACTAACAAATAAACATCTCCACAACACTAACAAATAAACATCACAGCAATAATATATACCGGTAAACATCCCCACAACACTAACAAATAAACATCTCCACAACACTAACAAATAAACATCACAGCAATAATATATACCGGTAAACATCACAGCAATAATATATAAACATCTCCACAACACTAACAAATAAACATCACAGCAATAATATATACCGGTAAACATCACAGCAATAATATATACCGGTAAACATCTCCACAACACTAACAAATAAACATCACAGCAATAATATATACCGGTAAACATCACAGCAATAATATATACCGGTAAACATCTCCACAACACTTACAAATAAACATCTCCACAACACTAACAAATAAACATCACATAATATATACCGGTAAACATCACAGCAATAATATATACCGGTAAACATCACAGCAATAATATATACCGGTAAACATCACAGCAATAATATATACCGGTAAACATCTCCACAACACTAACAAATAAACATCACAGCAATAATATATACCGGTAAACATCACAGCAATAATATATACCGGTAAACATCTCCACAACACTTACAAATAAACATCTCCACAACACTAACAAATAAACATCACAGCAATAATATATACCGGTAAACATCACAGCAATAATATATACCGGTAAACATCTCCACAACACTAACAAATAAACATCACAGCAATAATATATACCGGTAAACATCACAGCAATAATATACCGGTAAACATCTCCACAACACTAACAAATAAACATCACAGCAATAATATATACCGGTAAACATCACAGCAATAATATATACCGGTAAACATCTCCACAACACTAACAAATAAACATCACAGCAATAATATATACCGGTAAACATCTCCACAACACTAACAAATAAACATCTCCACAACACTAACAAATAAACATCACAGCAATAATATATACCGGTAAACATATCCACAACACTAACAAATAAACATCACAGCAATAATATATACCGGTAAACATCACAGCAATAATATATACCGGTAAACATCACAGCAATAATATATACCGGTAAACATCACAGCAATAATATATACCGGTAAACATCACAGCAATAATATATACCGGTAAACATCACAGCAATAATATATACCGGTAAACATCACAGCAATAATATATACCGGTAAACATCACAGCAATAATATATACCGGTAAACATCACATCAATAATATATACCGGTAAACATCACAGTAATAATATATACCGGTAAACATCACAGCAATAATATATACCGGTAAAAATCACAGCAATAATATATACCGGTAAACATCACAGCAATAATATATACCGGTAAACATCACAGCAATAATATATACCGGTAAAAATCACAGCAATAATATATACCGGTAAACATCACAGCAATAATATATACCGGTAAACATCACAGCAATAATATATACCGGTAAACATCACAGCAATAATATATACCGGTAAACATCACAGCAATAATATATACCGGTAAACATCACAGCAATATATATACCGGTAAACATCACAGCAATAATATATACCGGTAAACATCACAGCAATAATATATACCGGTAAACATCACAGCAATAATATATACCGGTAAACATCACAGCAATCATAACAAATAACCCTGTGAGTACCAGCGACGTGTTATATTACATTCTAGCCATAGGACTATTTATACGATATTATACAGCTTGGGAAGGATCTGTGGTATTTAAAAGGGTTGGTTGAGATAGTCTGAAGTCATATCATTGCTAGAAATCTTTACAAGTTCAATAAAATCGTGTAATAGTCGCCAGAATATGAAGAAAAGGACGACCCTGGTACTGAACGGGATAAACGTCTCCACAGCTGGCATAACTACGACAAAACAACATCACAACACTAACAAATAAACCTCTTCATGACAATATTGAATAAATATAAAATACTAAACATCTCCACAAGACTATTAGCCCCTTCTGTACCGGTGATGTACTTTTCAGTGGTTCCATGTCATCTCAACCAGAAGACCATTTCAACTAGTGCCAAATCAACCAAGATCAACCAAACCAGTGCCAAAATATAGTACTAACCTAACCTAACCGTGTTGGTTGATTTGGCACTGGTTGAGGCCTACTGGTTGAAATGGTCTACTGGTTGAGTTGACCGGTCACCACTTTTCAGTATATTCTGGCAACATTTAGACGATTTTGTACAGCTTAGGAACCCCGTCTACTCATTAAAAGGCTACAATCTACTCAATTATTCCTTTTAGCTACTATATATCCTTCTTAAGGGGAGATCTCCAATGGAGGGATTTTTTCTTGGCCCCTTTCTCCCTCATGTTTAGCCCCATTGCTTTTGATAATATAAAACGTTCTCCCCATTAGTTTAGCGATTTTAAGAACTTTCACCCCATATTAAGACCTTTCGTGCCATTCAGGTGTCAATTTTATCCTGGCGAGCGATAGCGAGCCTGTAATTTAAGAGGAACCGGCCTTTGGCCGGGAAATTTTTCTACCGAAAAATGTACAAATTTATCTTGAAAGGGACTCAAGGGGGTGTAATTTCAAGCTTGATGGAAGTTTAGGAAACACACTAAAAACCTCCCCTTAAGATAAACAAATTCTTCTAATAATTGCCCGACCATAATGAAAAGACGACCTCGGTAATGAAGGAGCTAACCCTTTGAGTACGGTACCGGCGACGTGTTTTATAGTTTATGAAAGAGCTAACCCTTTGAGTAGTACGGTACCGGCGACGTGTTTTATAGTTTATGAAGGAGATAACCCTTTGAGTAGTACGGTACCGGCGACGTGTTTTATAGTTTATGAAGGAGATAACCCTTTGAGTAGTACGGTACCGGCGACGTGTTTTATAGTTTATGAAGGAGCTAACCCTTTGAGTAGTACGGTACCGGCGACGTGTTTTATAGTTTATGAAGGAGCTAACCCTTTGAGTAGTACGGTACCGGCGACGTGTTTTATAGTTTATGAAGGAGCTAACCCTTTGAGTAGTACGGTACCGGCGACGTGTTTTATAGTTTATGAAGGAGCTAACCCTTTGAGTAGTACGGTACCGGCGACGTGTTTTATAGTTTATGAAGGAGCTAACCCTTTGAGTACGGTACCGGCGACGTGTTTTATAGTTTATGAAGGAGCTAACCCTTTGAGTAGTACGGTACCGGCGACGTGTTTTATAGTTTATGAAAGAGCTAACCCTTTGAGTAGTACGGTACCGGCGACGTGTTTTATAGTTTATGAAAGAGCTAACCCTTTGAGTAGTACGGTACCGGCGACGTGTTTTATAGTTTATGAAGGAGCTAACCCTTTGAGTAGTACGGTACCGGCGACGTGTTTTATAGTTTATGAAGGAGCTAACCCTTTGAGTACGGTACCGGCGACGTGTTTTATAGTTTATGAAGGAGATAACCCTTTGAGTACGGTACCGGCGACGTGTTTTATAGTTTATGAAGGAGCTAACCCTTTGAGTAGTACGGTACCGGCGACGTGTTTTATAGTTTATGAAGGAGCTAACCCTTTGAGTAGAACGGTACCGGCGACGTGTTTTATAGTTTATGAAGGAGCTAACCCTTTGAGTACGGTACCGGCGACGTGTTTTATAGTTTATGAAGGAGCTAACCCTTTGAGTACGGTACGGGCGACGTGTTTTATAGTTTATGAAGGAGCTAACCCTTTGAGTAGAACGGTACCGGCGACGTGTTTTATAGTTTATTCTAGCTGCGTTTAGACGGTATTACGCAGCTTAGGAAGGATCTGTCGTGGTTCAAAGGGTTGGTTGGGATAGTTTAAAGCCTCATTATTGCAAGAGGTCCTTCCTAAGCTGAATAAAATCGTCTAATAGTTGCCAGAAAGTGATGTATCGGACGTCCCTGGGTATGGTACGGGTTAACCCCTTCTGTACCGGCTACGTCCTTTTAAGGGGGGTGACCTGCTTTTTGTTATTTCTGTCCTTTTCTCTCTTTCTCTGGCTTGTATCCATTCGGCCCCATTCAGCCAACTATTTTAAGACTTTTATCCCCATCTAGGTGTCGATTTCTTCCTGGCGAGCGATAGCGAGCCAGCATTATACGAAGAAATCCGGCTTCGCCGGAGACATTTTTCTATCGAAAAATGTACAAATTTAGCCTGCTGTCAAACAAAAATAAAAAATATGCTGGCTCGCTACCGCTCACCAGTACAAAATTGACACCTGGATGGGGATAAACGTCTTAAAACAGTAGGCTGAATGGGGCCAAATGGATACAAGCCAGAGAAAGATAGAAAAGGATAGAACCAAAACAGGTCACCCCCCTTAACTTTGTTCTGGGTACCATTAGACCATTGTATTCACCTGCTAAAGGGCCTCCAACAATTAACAGGTTTATTAATATCTCACTCGACCCTTTTCACTACCTCAGATCCTTCGTAAACTGCACATAATCGTCTAAATAGAGCAAGAATAAGCTAAAAAGACGTCACCGGTACAGAAGGGATTAAAAGACGTCACCGGTACAGAAGGGATTAAAAGACGTCACCGGTACAGAAGGGATTAAAAGACGTCACCGGTACAGAAGGGATTAAAAGACGTCACCGGTACAGAAGGGATTAAAAGACGTCACCGGTACAGAAGGGATTAAAAGACGTCACCGGTACAGAAGGGATTAAAAGTCTTGTATAATATGATTGGAGGTAAAAGCCTTATCTGATATGTATTGATAATGACATACCTTTATATATTTATTAAGGGGAGATCTCCACTTGAGGGATTTTTTTCTTGACCCCTTTCTCCCTCATGTTTAGCCCCATTGTTTTTTATATTATAAAACGTTTGCCCCATTAGTTTAGCGATTTTAAGAACTTTCACCCCATATTAAGACCTTTCGTGCAATTCAGGTGTCGATTTTATCCTGGCGAGCGATAGCGAGCCTGTATTTAAGAGGAACCGGCCTTCGGCCGGGACATTTTTCTACCGAAAAATGTACAAATTTATCTTGAAAGAGACTCAAGGGGGTGTAATTTTAAGCTTGATGGAGGTCTAGGGAACAAACTAAATACCTCCCCTTAAATGGGCATAATTACTACCCATCAACCCTCAACCCTTTTAGTACCGGTGATATCCTTTGCATTATACTATTAGACAATGTTATTCAGTTTAGGAAGGACGTCTACCTATTAAAAGGCTAGCGTACTATCTCAATGTACCCTTTCAACTACCATACATCCTTCCTAAGCTTCATAAAAAACGTCTACATGTAGCTGAAATCAAATCAAATAGACGCCATTATTTCGTTTACAAGACATAGAAGGAAGGAATTTAATACCTGAACGCGGTTAACTCTTTCACGCTTTTATGACGCAGAGGTTGCCAGATTAGCAATAAGAAATAGTTCTCTCACTCTTATAATTACCTCTCCAAAATTAGTTTTCTGCCCACAGCTAACTCAAAGACAACTGCAGAGGTTGAAGTAACTAAACTAAAGGTTTCTAAATACCCCTGATGGTAACAAAGGCTTTAAAGTATCCCTAATAGGCTCAACATCGCGTCATAAGCGTGAAAGGGTTAAAGCAAGCAGCTGTTCAATCATGGCGTGTGGATTGAACGGTATCTCTCACTCTCTCTCTCTCGTCTCCAACTTCATTATAGCCTGAAACTCGCAAGTGGTCAATTACGATTCCGGCATTAAGGGGAGGTCTCCACTTGAGGGATTTTTTTCTTGACCCCTTTCTCCCTCATGTTTAGCCCCATTGCTTTTGATAATATAAAACGTTTGCCCGATTAGTTTAGCGATTTTAAGAACTTTCACCCCATATTAAGACCTTTCGTGCAATTCAGGTGTCGATTTTATCCTGGCGAGCGATAGCGAGCCTGTAATTTAAGAGGAACCGGCCTTCGGCCGGGACATTTTTCTACTGAAAAATGTACAAATTTATCTTGAAAGGGACTCAAGGGGGTGTAATTTTAAGCTTGATGGAGGTCTAGGGAACAAACTAAATACCTCCCCTTAACCCTTACAGTACCGGTGACGTCCTTGTCATTATATTCAGGCAACTATTAGACGTACAGAAGGGGTTAAGGATACGACACTTAAGATAAGGCAACCGAGAGATAAGGTGTCGTAAGTGGGTGGGGCTACTATTAGACGATTTTATTCAGTTTCAAAAGGGCCTCCAGCAATCAACAGGCTTCGAACTCTCTCACTCGACCCTTTATACTACCACAGATCCTTCTTAAACTTCACACAAAACTCGTCTAAATATAGCTACTTAGCTAGAATATTATATATAAGAAAACGACGCCGGTACAGAATGGGTTAAGGGGAGATTTCCACTTGAGGGATTTTTTTCTTTACCCCTTTCTCCCTCATGTTTAGCCCCATTGTTTTTTAGATTTTAAGACGTTCGCCCCATTAGTTTGGCGATTTTAAGAACTTTCACCCCATTTATGTCACTTTTAAGACCTGTCGTCCCATTTAGGTGTCAATTTTGTCCTGGCGAGCGATAGCGCGCCAGTAATTTAAGAGGAACCGGCCTTCGGCCGGGAAATTTTTCTACCGAAAAATGTACAAATTTATCTTAAGGGGGTCAAGGGGGTGTAATTTCAAGCTTGATGGAAGTCTAGGAAACACACTAAAAACCTCCCCTTAAGGATACGACACTTGAGACAGGGCAACATAAATTGTCCAAGTATCCAGTTGTCCTTGGTTTATAATTCAAGGTGTGCAGTGGGGTTATGTAAAAGGGGATGGGGCGAAGGGGTTTGTTTAATAATGGTGTCTACGTCTCCAACTTCCTAATAGCCTGAAACTCGCAAGTGGTCAATTACCACTCTGGCATTAACCCCTTCTGTACCGGCGACGTCATTTTAATTGTATATCAGCCACATTTAGACGATTTCATGCAGTTTAAGAAGTATCTGTGGTAGTAAAAAGGGTTAAGGGAGATAGTTCGAAGCCTGTTGATTGCTGGGACCCTTTTTAAACTGAATAAAATTGTGTAATAGTAGCCAGAAAAACGTTAAAAAGACGTCGCGGTACAGAAAGGGTTAAGGATACGGCAACCAGACTCGGGAGATAAGGCGTTGCATATGATGTCCCAAGGTTACGTACAGTCGAGATTAATAAGACTTAGTGTTGTCAGATATTTCACAAAGTTTCGGACACTGACTAATACTCTGAGGGATAAGCACTTCTCCCAGTAACTATAAAGATACCAATAACACTTTTTGAGCGAAAACCACCGGAATCTACGACAAGACTTAATACCCCCGATTGTACAGTCGGCCAAATAAGTGATGTCGTGGCACCAAGTATATTTCGATCAATAATTGGTATCAGGACTATCTAAGCATTAATTCATCGCTTCGAGTGATACATACAAACATGTTCCTATCTTTAAACACCCTATTCAACATCTGACAGACAGTAATACATCACACAGCGAGCAAAACGTAATGACAGCGGAGACACGACTTATTTGGCCAACTTACGCTCGTGCTAATAAGTCATGTCCCAGCTGTCATTACGTTTGGCTCGCTGTGTGCTGTATTAATGTCTGTCAGATGTTGAATAGGGTGGGTAAGTGTAGGAACATGTTTGTATATTTCACTCGATATGAAGAAATGAAGCTTAGATATTGCTGATACCAATTAATTATTGATCAAAACATACTTGGTGCCGAGACATCACTTAATAACGCGACTGTACACCTCGACGACGTATACAGACTAATAACAAACATAACAAAGCCACTCCAACAGCTCCGACACGACTGTACCGGTGTGGGGTAGGGTTATGTAAAAGAGGGTGTGGCCGAGGTGTAAGGGGAAGAGTCAGCAGATCTTTAAGGGGAGTCACCTGCGTTTGTTCTCTCCTGTTCTCTTTCTCTCTTTGCCTTGTATCCATTCGGCCCCATTCATCCTATTGTTTAAGACGTTTAACCCCATCCAGGTGTCGATTTCTTCCTGGCGAGCGATAGCGAGCCAGCATTGAATGGAGAAATCCGGCTTGGCCGGAGACATTTTTCTATTGAAATACAGTAGGCTATGTACAAAATTAGTATGCTATCGAAAAATGTACAAATTTAGCCTGCTGTCTAAATTTGTTTTAACAATATACTGGCTCGCTACCGCTCGCCAGGAAATACCGACACCTGGATGGGGATAAACGTCTTAAAATAGTAAGCTGAATGGGGTCAAATGGATACAACCCAGAGAGAGGGAGAGAGAGAAAAAAACGAGGTGGGCCCCCTTAATCTAAGATACCGTACTCATTGTTGGGTGAGTCTCAAATAAACACTAGTTATGGTAAATTTAGTCCGCAAGATAAGTAGAAAATTGGTTTAGTGATGGGCTACACAATTAATATAATATATATATATATATATATATATATATATATATATATATATATATATATATATATATATATATATATATATATATAGAGAGAGAGAGAGAGAGAGAGAGAGATATATTACCTCTTTAAATATAAATGGGGTAAACATGGTAATATTTATCTTCTAATCACTATGTCTCCTATAACCTCTCTCTCTCTCAGCATGAGAAGCCTCTTAACACTACTATGACGTTCTAGCCAATATATGAGTCACATGGCTACAAAAACACCCAGACTGAGTGGTTAAAATATATTACCCTCCCTCCCTTCCTAAGCCATATCTAATGTATTACCCTCCCTCCCTTCCTAAGCCATATCTAATGTATTACCCTCCCTCCCTTCCTAAGCCATATCTAATGTATTACCCTCCCTTCCTTCCTAAGCCATATCTAATGTATTACCCTCCCTCCCTTCCTAAGCCATATCTAATGTATTACCCTCCCTCCCTTCCTAAGCCATATATAATGTATTACCCTCCCTCCCTTCCTAAGCCATATCAAATATATTACCCTCCCTCCATTCCTAAGCCATATCAAATGTATTACCCTCCCTCCCTTCCTAAGCCATATCAAATGTATTACCCTCCCTCCCTTCCTAAGCCATATCAAATGTATTACCCTCCCTCCCTTCCTAAGCCATATCAAATGTATTACCCTCCCTCCCTTCCTAAGCCATATCAAATGTATTACCCTCCCTCCCTTCCTAAGCCATATCTAATGTATTACCCTCCCTCCCTTCCTAAGCCATATCTAATGTATTACCCTCCCTCCCTTCCTAAGCCATATCAAATGTATTACCCTCCCTCCCTTCCTAAGCCATATCAAATGTATTACCCTCCCCCCTTCCTAAGCCATATCAAATGTATTACCCTCCCTCCCTTCCTAAGCCATATCTAATGTATTACCCTCCCTCCCTTCCTAAGCCATATCAAATGTATTACCCTCCCTCCCTTCCTAAGCCATATCTAATGTATTACCCTCCCTCCCTTCCTAAGCCATATCTAATGTATTACCCTCCCTCCCTTCCTAAGCCATATCAAATGTATTACCCTCCCTCCCTTCCTAAGCCATATCAAATCGTCTAATGATAGCCATAATAATCTGTCCAGACGCAGGGGGTGAGGGGGTTAACTTTACATAATACCGAGACCTAACTTCACAATGCCTTGAATCCTTGAATGGAGAATTAAACCCACATGGTAGTATAATGTGTCCTAATAAACACATTATACTACCATGTGGGTTTAACCCTCTCCGACATATGACGCGATTTTGAGCCTATTAGGGATACTTTATAGCCTTTGTTACCATCAGGGGTATTTAGAAACCTTTAGTTTAGTTACTTCAACCTCTGCAGTTGTCTTTGAGTTAGCTGTGGGCAGAAAACTAATTTTGGAGAGGTAATTATAAGGGTGAGAGAACTGTATTTCGTATTGCTAATCTGGCAACCTCTGCATCATATGAGTCTGAAGGGGTTAATACGCCTTTACATAATACCCCTTTAAACGGCCCTTACCTCACCGCCTCCCCTAACCCCTCCCTCCCGACCCCCCAACCCCTGTCATATCTACCCCCTTTACCTGACACATCCCCCTACCTCTCCTGACGAACGGTGGTGCCATATCTACAGTTTGTGCCAAATCTGCAGTTGGCGCCATATTTACAGCTGGTGCCATATCTACAGTTGGTGCCATATCACAGCTGGTGCCATATCTACAGTTGGTGCCATATATACAGTTGGTGCCATATCTACAGTTGGTGCCATATCACAGCTGGTGCCATATCTACAGTTGGTGCCATATATACAGTTGGTGCCATATATACAGCTGGTGCCATATATACAGTTGGTGCCATATCACAGCTGGTGCCATATCTACAGTTGGTGCCATATATACAGTTGTCCACGCCTCCACCGTTACAGAGCTACTATTAACCCCTTCTGTACCGGCGACGTCTCATTTACTTGGTTTCAGCTATATTTAGACGATTATATGAAGCTTAGGAAGAATATGTGGTAGCTAAAGGGTTTAATTGAGATAGTGTGTAACCTTTTAATGGGTAGACATCCTTCCTAAGCTGAAGAATATCGTCTAATAGTTGCCAGAATATAATCAAAAGTACATCATCGGTACAGAAGGGGTTAATTGGGCTAATATCTTAACATGAACATCCGCGGTCAAAAATGTTGTTACACATACTTTCGAAGCTGTCTGGAGTTGAATTGAATCTTCTTATTAAACATTTACTTGGTAATAGTATTTCGGGGGGGGGGGGGGTCTGTTAAATTGTTCAAGGCTTTAAAGTGTAGAGTACAATAATCAACAATTCAGCTCAGATTGTTGGGGATAGGCCTAACGCACATCGGCCTGGCAGCCTGTTGTGTATGTATGTGTGTGGGGAATCCACCAGGTGAGTACACAACGATACCTTAATAATAAACACTCGGATGCCACAGTCTCTAGCCCACTGATAAATCGTTCGTGGACTTAACCCTCTGAGGATCCATGACGCACTTCCTTTTCTGTTTTCTGCCTATAATTAGAAGATTGTATTAAGATTAGGAAGGCTATATGGAAGTCAGAGGGTTGATTGGGATAGTTTTTACCCTTTTATTTCCCACAGATCCTTCCTAAGCTGTATAAAATCGTCTAATGATAACCAAAATATACTGCTAAAATGCGTCATATCCTCAAAGGGTTAACAAAATAATAACACTTGTTTCTCATCATGGAAGTATATCTCTGGAAACGAATTTATGAATACAATGTTATATGAATCAACTAAACAAATATATACCAGTATATATTGGTGACCGGTCAACTCAACCAGTAGACCATTTCAACCAGTAGCTCTCAACCAGTGCCAAATCAACCAATACGGTTAGGTTAGGTTAGTACTATATTTTGGCACTGGTTCGGTTGGTCTGGGTTAATTTGGCACTGGTTGAGAGCTACTGGTTGAAATGGTCCACTGGTTGAGATGACATGGAACCGTATATATTTATTTAAAAGTAATTTGCATCCAAAAATCAATCCAGCTAGTTAAAATTGCATAGAGAAAAACAGAGAGTCCACGAATTCTTATGAGTGGGCTAGAGACGTGGTATTCTTAAGGGGGGTGGACCGCTTTTTAGTTATCTCCTTTTCTCTCTTTCTCTGGCTTGTATCCATTCGGTCCCATTCAGCCTATTGTTTCAAGACGTGTACCCCCATCCAGGTGTCAATATTTTCCTGGCGAGCGGTAACGAGCCAGGATATATATACTTTTGTTTTGACAGCAAGCTAAAAAAAATAATTTTTCGATAGAAAAAATTCTCCAGCGAAGCCGGATTTCTCCATACAATGCTGACTCGCTATCGCTCGCCAGGAAGAAATCGACACCTGAATGGGGATAAACGTCTTAAAACAGTTGGCTGAATGGGGCCGAATGGATACAAGCCAGAGAAAGAGGAAAAAAAAAGGCAGGTGACCCCCCTTAAACAATTATTTCCCTTCGCAGAGCCGTTAATGGACAAAATAACTTGAAAAATGACGTTAGCTTGAGAAATGGGAGTGCTAATCCGTGTAATCTCTGTAAACAACACTCATTCCCACAATATTCGTTCGCTATCAGGCGCTGCGAAAGGAAAGAATTGGTTAACCCCTTCTGTACCGCTGACGTATTTTTAACCTTACTTTTCCTAATATTAGAAGATTTTATTCAGTTTAAAAAGGGCCTCCAGCAATTAACATGCTTCGAACTCTCACTTAACTTTTGTTACTACGGTACCGCAGATCCTCCTTAAAGTGCATAACATTTTCTAAATATAGCTAGACTAAAACTACAAAGACGTCCCCGGTAAAAAAGGGGTTAAGAATACCACCCTATGGCATCCACACATAACAAAGCCACTCCAACAGCTTCCTCTCTCTCCAACACCCCTTCTCCCCTCTCTACACTCTTCAGAAAGATAGGAAAAGTAGAATGTAGATACGAGGTGCCGTTGTAAAGGCTTATCCCTCAATACCTTCATCTGATCAGATCAGATGAAGGTATTGAGGGATAAGCCTTTACAACTGCACCTCGTAGCTACTTTCTACTTTTCCTATTTGTTCTGAAGAGTGTAGAGAGGGGAGAAGGGGTGTTGGAGAGAGAGGAAGCTGTTGGAGTGGCTTTATGTGTGTTTTCATCTGATCTGATCGAGTGTACTGTACGAAATGCCCCAAATCGCCAGAATAAATAAATGTCTCCACCTGCCAACCCAGTCACCTCCCCGAGCGTTGCCACACCCACAGCTGTTTTTACCCACACACACACATTCCTCGCCATCTTCAGTTTAGATAATGGCCAAGTCACCACACCGTGTTTTCTAGCATTTTTTTGTGTATTCTGGCAACATGAACGAACGTTTTTGCACTGGTAAAAACAAACCGATTCACACCACCGCGTTTTCCGGCAATTTGTCTGTATTCTGGCAACATTAACGGCCGGTTTTGCACTAGTAGATATAAATAGAGTTACACCACACCGCGTTTTCCGGCATTTTCTCTTAATTCTGGCAACTTTGACGAACGGTTTTACACTGGTAGATTAAGGCTGTCACACCACCGCAATTTCTGGCATTTTTTCTGTAATTCTGGCAACATTGACGAACGGTTTGACATTAATACGGTCAAATAAACTGACAGTAGATTGACTTGCGTTGCTGATCTTATTATTATTATGTTTCCTCCACTTTACTCCTAAACTCAATTAATGAAATCAACAAATCAACAACAGCTAATTAAAATGTATAACTTGCAAAAACAAACCAGATCGAGAAAAATAAAATAAAAAATAAAACAATAAATAAAATAAACCAATATATATATACCGGTATATATATATATATATATATATATATATATATATATATATATATATATATGTGTGTGTGTGGAAATAACGCATTGCAGATTTAACATTAATATAAGCCTATATAAAAAAAATGCCCCAAAGAATAATTAACTTCAGAATACCAGTAAATTGTGCCCCGTGTGCATTTGGTTATTCCAAGCGCGACCTTCATGAGACAGTAGGCCTCATAAGGTGTAGTAGGGTTTATAGGGCCCCGTCACCTGCACAACCTTCACTCACACCAGTTCAGTGGGAAGAATATAATGCGACTTCGTTGAGATCATCTAAAGCTGGTTTCATCTCGACCTTAGACTTCATTAAGTTGTTTTGTGATGGAATTAAGGGTGGATAGTTCGTTTATCTGGAACCCCTTCTCCCTCAAATTTAGATTTTAGACCCATTAGAAATGCCAAACCGGAAACTATAAACATTTAACCCTTTGAGGATCATGAAACGTTTTGACAGGTTATTCTGTCAATCACTAGACGATTGTGTACAGACAGCTTTGGAAGAACCCGAGGTATTAAAAGGGTAAAGACTATCTTACTTAACTCTCTGACTTCCACGTACCCTTCCTAATCTGAATAAAATCGGCTAATAATAGCCAGAAGAAAGAGAGAGAGAGAGAGAGAATATACGTCGACGATTAGCATGCAAAACATTAAAAGTGTATTCGCCAAGACAAAACAGACTAGAAATCAATAGCCACCCCATGTTAGAACACCCTCCTCTCTCTTGCTCTCTAACTCAACTGACTAATTTGCTGCTCACTCGCTCTTTTTCTCTCTCTCTCTCTCTCTCTCTCTCTCTCTCTCTCTCTCTCTCTCTCTCTCCATGAAAGAATAGAGGCAACAATAGAAAACGACTGCATGCGTCAAAGCGTTTGAATCCATGGGGGCCCCTCCCCTTTCAATAACAAATAAGAGGCAATAAAAACATTATCTATCTATATATTATTCCATCTATTTACTCAGGCCCAATCCCCACTTTTACTAAACAAAAATTGGAGGGGGGGGGGCCGACTCAAGACAGAGCAAGAACAGGGAAAACACAAAACAACGAACACACACATCATGTATACAACAAAAATACCACTCAGAGATATCGATAGCATGCGTTCCCCCCCCCCCCCCCCCCTTGCCCCTTCTCCCGTAATGAAAATCTATAGAAAGCATAGCGGTAGTTAAAAAATCCCTTTAAGAGAGACAGAAATCGATAGCATACGTTCCAACCTCCCTCACTTGCCCTAGCTCGCGCTCTCTCTCTCTCTCTCTGTCTCTCACCATGACGTATTTTCATATTCTGGTTATCATTAGATTATTTTCTTTAGTTTATAATCTACCTATGCTACTCAAATGGGTAATATTATTTTTATTAATCTCACCACCAATAAGATCACAATAAACCCTCTTAGTAACAAAGCTCCTTCTTAAACTGCATGAAATCATCACATTTTGGCCAGAATCAAAGGTAAAAAGGTGCCATAGTAATAATGAAGGGGTTAAGAGACATAGATGATAGAAATCGATAGCCTACGTTTCAACCTCCCTCCCTCGCCCAAGCTAGCTAGCTAGCTCGCTCTCTCTCTCTCCTGTAATGAAAATATAATTATAGAATCCATAGTTAAAACTTAAAAATTCCCTTTAAGCGAGACATTGAAATGGGGTGGATGGGACTCGTTAGCCTTGGTCGGCAACTCATCTAGGGGAGACAACCTTATACAAATCCGGGTGGATGGGACTCGTCAGCCTTGGTTGGCAACCTGTCTAGGGGAGTAAACCTGATACAAATCCGTACTGCTTACCTAAGGGTAAGGCAGGTTAGTGGATGGATTAGCCGAACACCACTGTAGAAAAATAGTGCTAACAAGATACACAGAGGGCCTCGGAGTCGGACGGATCCTAAATTGAGTGGTCAATCCTGTAAGTCCTTCACTAAACTGGCTCGGGTTGTCCCTCTCACAGGGAATAGGTCCGCTTGGGGGCATTCTGTGTATGGCCACCCTCGTAAGGGGAGTAAGGCGTCCGGCAATAGATATAGAAAGATTGAAATCGATAGCGTACGTTTCAACCAACCTGGTCTATCAGAGTGAGAGCTGAGCGATCTCTGCCATACCCATAGCTTACTCTGACTGTTCCTTTTACTTATATATCTTCTAGATCTCAAGTGACGGCGTCTTTTCCGTGGATCGACCTCCCTACTGCCAACCTGAAAGTTGGCAGATTGGGAGCCAAAGCGTCACATTTTTCCCTTGCCCCTCAACTTTCCCTTCATAATTGCTGAGGGGCACAGGGCCTTGGGTGGGGCTTTGGTTTCCCGGGCGTTTCCGCGCCCTCCTCAGCTCCCTGCCTTAGAGTGGCTTCGGTCACCTGGGTTTTGTTAGTGGTAAGCAGGTAGGGTTTTGTGGGGGCGCTCTATGGCCTTGGCCTTGCTCGGGACCTTGGGGCTGTTCGGCCAGGCAGCCTGGGGAACGGGAACGGGAACAACAACAACAACAACAACCAACCTCCCTCCCTGGCCCTAGCTCGCTCTCTCTCTCTCTTAATCAATCTACCTTCCCCACTCGCCCTCCCTCCCCCTCTCTCTCTCTCTCTTAGTTGAGGAAAACACGCCCCCCTCCAACACAACAATATCCGTTTGTCATGTTACCTCGGGGCCCTTCTCTCGCTTCTTCTCTCACCCCTTTCCCCCCACCACCACCACCGCTGCTCAGACCCATTCATCTTAAGGGGGGTCACCTGTTTTTTGTTTTTCTCTCCTTTTCTCTCTTTCTGGTTTGTATCCTTTCGGCCCCATTCAGCCAACTGTTTTAAGATGTTTATCCCCATCCAGGTGTCGATTTCTTCCTGGCGAGCGATAGCGAGCCTGCAATTTTAGAAGAAACCGGCACCGGGACATTTTTCTACCGAAAAATGTACAAATTTATCTTGAAAGCGGGTCTAGCGGGTTTTTTTTTTTAAAGTTTGTCATGTTACCTCGGGGCCCTTCTCTCGTTTCTTCTCACCCCTTTCCCACCATCGCCGCTCAGACCCATTCATCACTTAGGGGGAGCTATTGGTTTTGTCGGGACCCCTTTCTCCCTCATGCTTAGTTCCCTAATTGATGAGATTTTAAGACGTTCACCCTATTTGTTGTCAATAATAAGACCTTTCGACCCATTTAGGTGTCGATTTTTTTCCTGGTGAGCGATAGCAAGCCTGTAATTTAGTAGGAACCGGCTTTTTCTACAATTTTTTTTTACAATTTTTTTTTTTTTTTTTTTTTAAAGATTGATAGAGGTCTAGGGAGCAAACTAGAAAATATATAATAATCAAATAAACATGAAAAATATAATAACCTGACCTTAATCTGTTGTCACCCCTTCCTTACCCACAAATAGCTACGATCCGGTAAACTTTGGACGATGATGCCATTTGTTATCTTGGTACGATAAACGGAAAATGTACCTTTATGATACCGACACGATTTGCTTTTTTGGTGCGATAAACAGAAGCTAATGCGTATTATTAATGTTCATTATTATACTGTAGTAGTAGTAGTAGTAGTAGTAGTAGTAGTAGTAGTAGTTTACTCTATTGTTTCCAGCTGATCGTAAATTGAATCTCTTATTAGCTGATTTCTCGATACTTAATGGAAATATATGAAACTACTATGGCTGTGTGTCTTATTACTGCCAAGTTTTCAGAATAACCATCATCTTTCACTACAAAATCTACCTTATAGTCGAGTAACAAAGATAGAAACATGACAATTTACCCTCAGATGGAAAAAAATAGACTAGTAGTAGTACTGTATAAGTAGTAGTATGTATAAGTAGTAGTAGTAGTAGTGTATAAGTAGTAGTAGTGTATAAGTAGTAGTAGTGTATAAGTAGTACCGGTAGAATAGTAGGAATAAAGTAATATTTGATGTTTGTAAAATGTAATGAATGTACAATATTAAATAAAAATAAAGTACAAAAAGTAGTAGTAGGGTTTAATTTTGTAGTAGTATTAGTAGTAGTGGTGGTGGTGGTGTAGGGTTTAATTTTAAAGTTAAATTCACCTAGGTTATATAAATCACAAAGCCATTAATGTTACCACTACTGGAGCTTCACAACAGTCCGCTTACACCTGGTTTATAATTACCACGTTCTTAAAATTAATCATCAATTACAAACCCCAATGTACTTGAATAAACTAATGAAAGCATATGGTCCTCCCGGGATACCACACCCAGAACATAAGCATCTAAACCATTACACCACCACCACAGTTTGGCTAAAGGTTGAGTACACGATCACGATTAATATCCATTTTCGAATTTTGGATATCAATCTAATCATGTACTCAAACCCAACTGCATTATGTAAAGCGAAATGTTTTAATGAGAGGAAAGAACATTGAATGGGGCCAAGATCACTAAGGACCGGAAAGTAATTAGTAATAGGACTATCAGGTGTGACAAGAATGTCTAGCAGTTTCATCCTGTTCAAGGAATCGAACCGAGTACCAGTACTTTAGGTTGTGTTGAAAACCAATGTGCCACAGGTCACCCGTAATTTCCACCATAGCAATTTTGTTTGAAGATTTGAATGAATATGAGAAGGAATACAAGAAAATTAACAGGAAATAGCATTGTTTTGTTTGAAGATTTGAATGAATATGAGAAGGAATACAAGAAAATTAACAGGTTTGAAGATTTGAATGAATATGAGAAGGAATACAAGAAAATTAACAGGAAATAGCATTGTTTTGGCCATTTTATCACTTCCAAAGACATAATTTGAACTATAAACCATTTTAGCTATACATATACAATCATTCAGGCTAAAAATAATAGACTGCTGCTTTCGTTTGACACCCCGAATTATTAGCTACACTTTATACTGAACAGTAAGTCTTGGGTAGATATCGCCGTATAGTTGCCACTTACATAAGGACAAACACCTCTTTCTCCCTCACGTTTAGCTTCATTAGTCGTCAGATTTTAAGATGTTTGTTCCATTAGTCTCGTTATTTTAAGACCTTTGTATACCTGATACACCATGATGATAAACCTCAGAGAGTGAATATTAAATGAGGAATAACTGACTCGGGCATGTGTTAAAGAAGATATTTCAAACTGTTTTACCAGTGTCTCAACTATCTGTACAATGTGTACGGTATCTCATTTAACTGCAGGCGACTCAGCACACGATCCACACAAAAAATATATATATACCGGTATATATATATATATATATATATATATATATATATATATATATATATATATATATATATATAGTCTACTGTCTATAATTATACAGTATATACGTGTGTATATATATATATATATATTATAATAATAATATTAATTATAATACAAATAATAAAATGGAATAGGCCTACAAGGTTTCTAATTTTGCTAACATTTAACCCCTTGAGGATTATGACGCATTTTGACAGTTTATTCTGGCTATGATTTTATTATGAATAGGAAGGGTAGGCTAGGCTATATGGTAGTCTGCGGGATGATCGGTCGTCTTTACCCTTTCACCTCCCATAGGCTATACTGTATATATATTTCCTAAGCTACATAAAATCTTCTAACGATAGCCAAAATAAGCTGCTAAAACGCGTCAAGATCCTCAAGGGGTTAATTTACCGTAACATAACCCGGAATCAGACCCCGCTAACACCTTTCTGTACCGGTGATATACTTTGAATTATATTCTGGCAACTATTAGACGATTCTGTTCAATTTAGGAAGGACATCTACCCATTAAAAGGCGACAGACTATCTCAATTAATCCGTTTAGCTACCATACCGGTATATCTTTCCTAAGCTTCACAAAATTTTCTATATATAGCTGAAATCAAATTAAAAAGACTTCGCCGGTACAATAGGGTTTAATAAGACTGGGTGATCAAATAATGCGGTGTGCGGTTGTCTGCGGTTCAGTGGGTTACGTGTGGGGTTGGTCAGAGTGTGTGTGTGTGTGTGGTTGACCTTCATATCGGGGTTCATGTGTCTCTGTGTGTCTCTCTCTCTATCTCTCTCTCTCTCTCGTCACCTTAGACCACGCCCTCTATCATCACCCACTGCCCTACTCAAGCACACATGATCACCCTATACCGACAAATAAGCATCTTTCTATCCTGCTATCCCATGCCCCCGTAAACAAAAACACCAACACTAAATAATCATTATCAGCACACGAAGCACCTAATCAATGCCATAACCCCGCACCTTGGTACATAGGCTACACACTATTTGTAAAGCTCGTGGATTGTGGTATGTGTGCGTGTACCTGTGTCTGGGCATGTGTACCTGTGTCTGGGTGTGTGTACCTGTGTGTGTGTACCTGTCACTAGGGTGCACCACCAACACCCTGGCAGCAATACCCTACGTAACGGGAAGACATATGCCAAGATGCGCTCTCCGCCACCCTCCTACTGTAAGCACTAAAGGTCAATATACTGTGGAGGACCTATTAACGGGTGCCTGTAGACCAAGACAGTGTACAGGTGTAGTGCCGGGCAGCAGGAGGCCGCTCAGGCACGTGTCAACAAAAACTGGACGCACTGCGAGCGTCTTTACACTAAGTGCGGCGCACCCACTGAAATTTTCACACTGTTCATCGTAAAATGTCACATTGCCTTTCACTGTTATGGCTTTTCAGAGTGCCTATGTGCATCAGTAAAAGCACTCACCTGTTTAAACGACTGTAAGCTGTTGATGGACGGCGAAAAATCGAAATGTTCCTTTAGCAGCTGTGAAAAACACCCTCCACTCGCACTAGCCGGGTCACATCTGGCCTGAGGAGCGATCGATGGCGGCGCTCTGCCATCTGACGGGGAAGGAAGCAACCTCAGCACGCGCTCCCCACCGCGTGCTGCTCCCTCCCCTACCACCCACGTGATACGGGTTCCACACCTGATCCAACAGGTCTCTGTAGTCAAGCACACTCCACTCATACACCCACACCACTCAAAGACCAGGATAATAATGTCACAGAACTTGATTTACTGTATAAATGGCCTTTTTCAACCTTGCTTGTCACTGCAGCTGTAGGCCTATTATAGGCCTAGCATTAGGCCTATAGCGTGTCTACATTGATTTGTTACAGAAATATTAGCTAGTAATAAATCACAGATCATATATGTAATGCCCTCGAAAATGTCCCGCACCCACAATAATACTAACCCGAGTTGACGTCAGGTATAGCGTAAAATAGTCGGAGATGGTAAGTCCAATAAACTCATCACGTGATAACACCACGAGACAATCACCTGGTTCTTAAAAATCGGACTAAGGTTGCTATAATTTTAGTACGTCCGTGGTAGTACAGTGGGTTAGCGCGCGGGCCTGGTGGTGATGGTTGGGTCACTAACCAGGGTTCGAACCCCACCCAAAGCATTTCAAAACCTGTGGGTTTTTAGGGGGGTTAAATTCCCTTCAGAGGTTCGTACCCCGCGCCAGGTACCAGGAAAAGTTGATCCTAAAGGTAGCCTGGGGATATTTCAGGAGACCATGAATTCCCTTCACACCCAGCATTTCAATATACAATAATGACTTTTTGTGCATGATTTGATGGGTAGATTTAAAACCTGATGCAATGATGCAAATTATGCAAAAGCATAATAAAACAAACATTTAATTTATATTTGGCGAGAATTTGAAAACGTAGGAACATTTCATTAGGTA
Organism: Paralithodes platypus; assembly: GCA_032716605.1. Taxonomy (NCBI): domain Eukaryota; kingdom Metazoa; phylum Arthropoda; class Malacostraca; order Decapoda; family Lithodidae; genus Paralithodes; species Paralithodes platypus. The sequence continues at coordinate 57,710,351 of CM064548.1, forward strand.
GGCCTATTGCAGACTATAATATGACAGGAAAACGCTATATATTGGTCGTTTTATTTTATTGTTCATACTATAAGCCCGGCAGTGGTTCCCAAACTTTTTCAGCTTGTTACCCAATTTACCATGCCACATTAACCGTGTTACCCCTTTCACAAAATGTTGTCAATCTTAATATATATATATATATGATTAAATTAAATCACTAGAGATATTTTCTTTTATTTATTGGCTAAACATTTTACATCACTATTGACAAAGTACGTCAAGAACATTATTGTCATCAGTCAGTGGGATGGGTGGAGTTGCATGTTTGAAGCTAGTTGAGGAATACTTGGCTTTGTGGTTGAAAGTGCCAGCCTGGCATCATTTGCAACATTCAAGCGAGTTCTCTTCTTTGTCTTCATCCCCAGCACAGTCGAGAACCCCTTCTCGCAGAGATATGTTGTTGAGAATGCCACCAACAACTTCAAGGCTCTCTTGGACAGAGTTGGCGAGTCAGCTAGTCGTGAAATCCAAAAGGAATCTACATTTTGGTTTTGGAAATTGATTTTCAAAGCGTCATTGGATCGCATGGTGATCCACTCCTCCTTTGCAGGGAAATCATCATCATGAATGGCCTCATCAGGTACAGAGAAGGGATGAATGATCTACTGAAGACTGGCTGTTTCTTGGTCACTCTCTGGAAAGTAGTGATGCATGCTTGTTTCAAGCCCCTTCAAATGGTCGCTCATCTCTTTCCTGATGGTCTGTAGAAGTGATCCAGTATCATGGCTATTCTCCTCAACAAACTGGTCTAGGGTGGGGAACTGGGCGATCATTCCTTTCTCCAAGTGCCGAATCCAGAGTCTCAGCTTCCCCAGAAATGTAGTCACAGTTTGATGGGCATCCATGACAGTTTTGTTTCGGCCCTGTAGTTGCAGATTACCACTGTTCAGCTCCGCAAATATGTCAGCCAAGTAACACAGTCGAGCAAGCCACTCCTTATCAGCGAACTTGGTAGCAAAAGGAGATCCTTTTTGTTCCAGGAATTCCTTAATAGCCTTTCGGAGCTCAATGACTCGACGTACAACCTTGCCTGTGACAACCAGCGAACATCAGTGTGGTAGAGCAGAACTTGATACTGTTCTCCCATTTCCTTGCACAGCTCCTTGAATATTCGCGAATTCAGATCCCTGGACTTGATGAAGTTGACGATTTTCACCACATCTTCAAACACTAACTTCAGACTACCAGGCAGACTTTTTGATCCAAGAGAGTACCGATGAATGATCGGTACTCAGGGACCACCGCAATGTTTTCTTGATTTCCAGAATTCTTCACTTTATTTCTGTCACCCCCTCCATTACCCCCGAAAAATGCTATATTAACCCCAGGGGGTAATTTACCCCTAGTTTGGGAACCAATAGTATAGTATAGTATAAGGCATCAGTCTGCAGCCAACTAGGGCCTACTATTAATAAATTAGGGATGAAATTCGGTATCACGCTAAATCCCCGAGAAAACTAAGGTAGACAAGCTCTGCCACTTATCGACTAACTCCCTGAACCAAGAAAATTCCCCCTGACCGCTGCGCACTTTTAAGCCGGTATCACACGAGAGTTTTTATAGTCAACATTCGATGATCAACATTTTTCTGGCAACATTTCTGGAATACTTTGCAACAGTATCGGAAACTAGACTGATGATAGATGAATTTAGGCAACCGAAATATTTTATATGTTGACTACATAAGCTGCCAGACCAGTTTTGAGGATAAATGTTGAGTGAAAAAGCGCTCGTGTGATACCGGCTTTAGTAATACTGTACCCGCGGTAGTAAAGTCAGTAGAGTGATAGTGATTACTGTTGGTGGATTGAAATTGATCGTGTGTCATATGGGTAGGTAGCCTATAGTGGTTAGTTAGCTTGGTTTGTAAGTGATCGTGGGTGGATACGGTGAGTTATAGCTATATTCTGTTGAATTTCATCTGACGGTAAATTAAATCCCTTACAAGCAGCTAATATCTCGATACGTAATGGAAAAATATGAAACCACTGTCTCTGCATCATATTAAGACCAAACTTATATAATTAGGACCATATTTCACTACAAAATCATCAAAATAACGGAGAAATCTTGATGGGAACTTTGCAATTTACCGTCAGTTTAAAAGAAACAGGGTATAGGCCTAGTTTGGTTAGATTGGGCTAGGTTAGGATCAGGTAAACAACATCGCGAAACACCATGATAAACTCAGTTATTTCGCAAGTCATGGATATAGCTTGACACCAGCCTGATAAGAGTTACAGAAATAGTTGATAAAAAGAATGACAACTAGGCTACCCGAATCTATAATTTCCATCAATTCTGCCTTCTTTAGCCACGCCATCACATCGCCCTTACCATCTTATGACCGAATCATTTCACTACTCAACTTCCCTTTTCCCGATTTTTGTTTTTCTATGTGAATGAGGGAGACAAAAGGCATAAGTGCCTGCAGCGAGTGCCTCCCCCAGATTTCAAAGAGTGACAGGGCCGAAATCAAGGGACGTTCGAGCTAAAATGCCTGGACACGCGGAGTTTGAAGCAATTTAAGTCATAGGAAGAGGGAAAGACTGATTCTGGTAGAGTTCCAGAGCTCAGCAGTTGAATAGAAGAAAGTCTGAGAATAACGTTTCACTCTTGGGTTGGAGAGTTGCACAGAGTAGGGGTGGGATTGTGTTGCAAGGCGGGTACTACGTACCCTACGTAGAGGAGGTGGTATACACTGGGAAAGCTCCGAGGAACACTGATTATTGTAGTAGCGATAGAATAGCGAGAGAGATGCAACATTGCGGCGAAGAGAGAGAGATTGCAGAGAGTTGGTGAGTGGACAGGAGTTAATGATACGAAAGGCTTTCCTTTCTACTTTATCTAGGAGTGCGGTGTGAGAGGATCCTCCCCACACGTGAACAATACTCAATACAAGGACCCACTGTGCCCCTGTACAGAGCAAGAAGCTGCGCAGGGGTAAAGAACCCCTTGAGGCGGTTGAGCACACCCAGCTTCTGGGCGGCTGCCTTAGCGAGACTGGTAATATGGTCTTTCCAAGTGAGAGCAGAAGAAAAAAGAGACACCGAAAACATTGAGGGAAGATGAAGGGTTGAGTTTTGTATTGTTGAAGAATAAGGGATAGTCCTCTGGAGGTTCCTGACGGGTAGTAAGATGGATAAATTGAGTTTCGGAAGCATTAAATGCAACAAGGTTTTCTTTACCCCAATTGAAAAAAGTAGCTAAATCAGAAGATAAGCATTTTATGGCTTCATTACGTTTACTTTTGAGGGATTGCTGGCTGGGGCGTTCTGGAAAATTAATTGAGTATCAGAGGCCAGACAGTGTGGACGCAGCTGCTCCCTCTCCTTTTCCCGCCCTGCCTCGCCCCGCCCCCTTGTCCAGCTGAGTGGTTTTTAATCAAACATTAACATTAGTTTTTTTAACTTGACGCATTGTAATCTTTCTTTACAATTTAGAATTAGACCTTTTAACATTTGACTTAAGCAACGTTAGCATTTTTTTTTAAATATACTCGTTTAATGTATGTTTTTAATCCTGACTGGAAACTACCCCAAACTACCATGACAGGCCAAAATAACTCAGTTCGAGTATGGCCGAGAACACGCAAACACCGGAAATATTCACCCTCACATAAGGTAAAGTCTTTACATCTAACACAATTCTTAGCCTCACACATTACCTCACATATTATTACAATTACACTCCTTGCTTTGACACTACATTCAGTTACACATAAACTAGCTCAAACACCACCAAGCACATACAATGACACAACACTAGCCCTATATCTGTAACCCAGTGCTCCAAACCACACCACAGAAATACAAACACACATATAAAACACACCATCCTACTTCTGTTGCTACTGTGTGGAGACACAGGCGCTATGGTCAACCCTGGACCCTACTGTCCCAAATACCCATGTTATATTTGTAGAAAAGCGGTTAAATGGGGGCAGAGGGCCATTCAGTGTGAACCCTGCGGTGATAGGTCCGAACATGAAGGCTGGTATCATGTCAGCTGTCTCGGATCTTTCACACAGGTTTATGCTGGATTAGTTGACAATAGCGTCTCGTGGATCTGCGACAGTTGCGGCATGCCTAATTTCTCTAGTTCTTTCTTCTCATCTTCTCCCATCCCATTATACAACTCCTTCGACACACTAAATGAACATAACACGAACAATCCTCCTAAACAAGACACCTCTCTCTTGAACCCTAAACACTCAACACCAGTCAAACATACTCCATCTCACAGCTCTCCACCACTAACTCTTAGCATAATACCAAGTCCCCAGACGTTCTCCCAGTGTTCCGGGGACTTATCGACCTCTCGCAACTCATCCTCAATAATAAATACACCCCATTCCAACCAAAATCATTCACATAATCACTACTTACCTGCTCTAAACCATTCTCACCAATCACTACCACCCTCAAACCATCCATCTCCTTCCTTATCAATGAGCCCCACACTACCAGTTCCTTCTTCCTTAGAATCCTCACCTTCCACTTATATCCATTCCCATCCATTCACCCCTTCCTCCTCCTCCCTAAACTCTCACCCCATCTCTCCTATCATTACCCCCCCTAGGTCTCATTCCTCCTTATCTTCCAACTCCACCTCCATACCATCCGACTCTACCCTAGACTGTCAACCTGCAGATGTGCACACGTATCTTTTGCCGGTCAGTCATCTAAAATCAGAAACTTTCCAAACGGAGTCCCACAAGGATCCGTCCTATCGCCCGCACTCTTCAATCTGTACATGCACGATATAACTACACCCAATACGCCCCAAATAAACTTAGCCTCCTATGCAGATGACATAACACTCACATGCACACACCATGACCCAAAAAGAGCAACAGTTCTCCTTCAACCCTATCTCAACACACTACATGGCTGGTGCACTACAAACAGACTTAATCTAGCCCCAGCCAAATCCACCGCAACCCTGCTCACAAGCTGGACAGGAGAACACGAATACATCCCTCAACTCACCATAAACAACACACCCCTAACACATACACACACACCCAAAATCCTAGGAGTAACATATAATACTCATATGACATTCAAACAGCACACCACAAACATTAAAAAGAAACTGACACCCAGACTTGGCACCCTAGGGTCACTTGCTCACACAAAGTTTGGACACAGCAAGGAGGCTGCCACCACAGTGTATAAACAATACATAAGATCAGTGATGGAGTACGCAAGCCCAGCCTGGGCTTCTAACCTAGCTGAAACACATCATAAGACCTTACAGACTATTCAAAACAAAGCCCTGAAGATCATTACAGGCTGCACAGCTACTGCACCCACAGATCACCTACATCAAGAAACCAAAATCCTCAAAGTCAAAGACCATCTGGACATGAGAGGCACTCAATTCCTAGCAGCAGCCTCCACGAACCAAGACCACCCACTAAACTACATGGCAACACACCCACAGACACCAAGAAATATCAAAACAACACCCAGCACACGGTATCACACACAATTATTGTCCTCCCTCCCTCCCTGCCCACCCCGAACCAACTTCCAGAAGCACATCCATACTCATATCTCTCGCCAATCCATCCACTCACTCACAGACAACACGCAGCTGCATGCACGACCTCCCGAAATCCATCCTTCCGAATCCTCCCTCCCTCCCGAGGACAGAGGCCACCTGGCCAGGCTGAGATGCGGACACCATCCAGCTCTCCTGAGCTATCAGAAGAGACTGGATGACTCCGTTGTCGACGCCTGCCCGGGATGTAACACAGCACCCCATACCATTAAACACATCATAGAAGACTGCATTTCACACAACCACTTACGCCAACAACACAATCTACAGTCAATGAGAGCTCTGTGGGAAAGCCCGATCGTGGCCATGGCCTTCCTCAGGGACTCGGGGCTGTTCGGCCAGGCAGCTTAGGGAACAACAACAACAACAACAACCCTAGACTGTTCCTCCATATCTTTTCCCAACTCACTTGACTCCATATCTGATATTCCTCATCATAGTCCAACAACCCTCTGCCTCCTTAATATTAATTTTCGCAGCATCCAATCAAAAATACCCCAACTACAGCATACCATCACCACCTATAACCCTGACATCATAATAGGGACAGAGACATGGTTGACGTCGGACATTGACTCGACAGAAATATTCCCCCCTCCCTTTAACATGACAGTAATACGTAAAGACCGATTGCCGGAGGCCGGGAAAGGTGGTGGTGTACAGATTGCCACCAAACCTGGCCTCACAGTTAAACACAGACCGGACCTCGACACAGACTGTGAAATCGTCTGGATCCAACTCCAACTTTCCAACTGTAAATCACTCCTTCTCGCTGCTTTCTACAGACCACCTTCTTCCAACACTGATTACTTACACAACCTTCACACATCCCTAGCACGTATTAACGCAGACAAGCACGTATGGATCTCAGGCGATTTTAACCTCCCTGACATTGACTGGACTGCCATCTCTCCCCTCGATCCTCCCGATGCTGATACTCCTGATCCTATCATTCCCCACACTAACAGACGCCAACTACACGACACCATCATAGACACCATCAATACATTCTCACTTTCACAAACAGTACTCAAGCCAACACGAACACAAACTCGCCCCGGTGGCGACGGCGGCCCTTCTACCACATCTCACACCTTAGACCTATTTCTCACTAACAACATTCTTCAATAACAAACACACAAGTTGTTCCAGGACTGAGCGACCATGACATTGTACTTGTTGACGCTGATCTCCGACCAACTAGACAAAAACAGCGACCAAGACCTATCTTTATCTACTCCAGAGCTGACTTAGATGCGATCAAACAAGACTTGTCCAAACTCAAAAATTACTTTTTTATAACAGACCCACACACAAGACCCCTCTTAACAAACTGGAACAACTTGCAACACACCATCCATACAGCCATGCACAAATACATACCACAAAAAAAAACATCAAGTAGATACTCTTCCATGGTTCACCAGGGATCTACGTAGACAACATCGCAAAAAACAGACTTTATAAACGCGCGCAGACACACAACACACCTGAAAACTGGACCGCTATTATACATCACACCAAAAAAAATGCCAAAAACATAAAAAAAACGGAATGCAAACACATAGCTTCTTATCTCGCAGACAATGTCAGAAACAACACCAAACATTTCTTCAAATTTTTCAAGTCGCGCAGGCAGGATACCACCACCATCACATCACTTAAAGACAACAACAACACTCTACAAACCACTCCAGAACACAAAGCACAGATACTCAACACTCATTTCCCCAGAGCTACTACTCTTTGGAATTCACTTCCCTCGAATTGCTTTCCACAAACTTACAATCTACAAATGTTTAAATCCAGTTGTTACAAACATTTTATGAATGGAGGATGCCTTTAGGCACATGGACCTTTTTGTTTTATCTGTGTTTTTCCTTCCTCCGTTCATTGTCTCTTAAAAAAAAAAAAAAAAAAAAAAAAGTATTTACACAAGAAAACAACCAAATACCTAGCATGCCAGAAAACCCCTACCTACCCATACCCCACCTAGACATAACGACTAACGGCATACAGAAACTACTAGAGACACTTGACACAAACAAAGCCACTGGTCCTGACAACATCCCTGCCTTCATCCTTAAAAATTGTGCCTCAATCCTTGCCCCCATCCTGCAAAGCATCTTCACTCAGTCACTTCACACAGGCATCCTTTCACCTGACTGGCTTTGTGCGAACATCACTCCCCTTTTCAAGACAGGTGACAGGATTAACCCAAAGAATTATAGACCCATCTCACTCCCATCCATCCCATGCAAAATTTTAGAACACATTATGAATCATCTAGACGCAAACAACATTCTTACTGACACACAACATGGATTTCGGCCCAAAAGATCATGCAAATCACAACTCATTGCCACATATCATGACATAACTAAACAACTGGACCGACGAGACATTAAACAGGTTGACGCTATTGTCCTCGATTTCGCCAAAGCCTTTGACAAAGTCCCCCACAAAAGACTTCAGCATAAATTAGCTTTTTATGGTATAACTGGACCTACTCTTCAGTGGCTCACTAATTTCCTTACAAAACGGACTCAACGAGCACTCCTTGACGGCTCTTCCTCAGACTCTGTCCCTGTTTCTTCTGGTGTCCCACAAGGCACCGTTCTTGGCCCTCTTCTTTTCCTTCTTTATATTAATGACCTTCCTCTGTCAACACCTAACTCTTTTACTAGACTATTTGCCGACGATAGTTTGATATTTAGGCCCGTACTGACTAGAGACGACTGTGGACTTATCCAGCAAGACTTAAATGCCCTCGAACATTGGGAGAACACCTGGCAGATGTCTTTCCGCCCCGATAAATGTAAACTTCTCCGCTTTACCCGCTCCCGATCACCCATCACTTTCAATTACACATTACACAACCAACCACTAGAATCAGTTCCTTCATACAAGTATCTTGGCGTTCACCTCTCCACCAACCTAAGATTCAACACCCACATTCATCACATACAAAGTCATGCAAACCGCAAACTAGGGTTCTTGAGAAGGAATTTACACAATTGTACACGAGACATCAAACACATAGCTTATAACACCCTTGTTCGCTCAACACTGGAGTACTGCGCCGCAGTATGGGATCCATACACACAATCTAACATTAACACACTTGAAAAAATTAACACAAAAGCAGCCAGGTTCATCACACACAATTACACGCAAACCCCAAGCATCACAACCCGTATCAAAAATCAAATAAACATGGAAACCTTTAACACACGAAGACTCAGGCACAGACTCACAGTAATGTATAAAATCACACACAATTATATTGACATTAAAAAACGTGAATACCTACACAACTCAAACACCCGCAACACTCGTAACACACATTCTCATAAGTACCAAACATACCACACTAATACTGACTTCTACAAACACTCATTCTTTCGACGAACCATACGGGATTGGAACAGTCTCCCAGAAGATACAATAAATAGCCCTACACTAGACACATTCAAACACAGAATAAACTAACATTTCGCCCACATCACACACGCACCATAAACCCTCCACTTAGCTCCCCCCATCCTATATCCTGACCCCCATCCTCCACCCTAATACCCTTATATGTGTGATATGCGCAAGTCCAGCGCCCTACACATTATCAATCAAGATCGAGATCGAGATCGAGTGGTGTAAAGTAGAGTCGTCTGCGTATGAATGGATGGGACTTGATGTACAGTTGAGAAGATCATTTATGAAAATTAGAAAGAGAATAGGAGATAGGACAGAACCCTGAGAAACACCGGAGTTGATAGGATGAGGAAATGAGCGATGGCCGTCCACAACCGCAGCTATGGAACGGCCGGAAAGGAAATTAGAGACAAAGGCACAGATGGAGGGACAGAAACCGAAGGAGGGCAGTTTGGAAATTAAAGATTTGTGCCAGACTCTATCGAAGGCCTTCGATATGTCTAGTGCAACAGAAAAAGTCTCACCGAAGTCCCGAAAGTTGGATGACCAAGAGTTAGTAAGATATGAAAAAGATCACCAGTAGAGCGACCCTTAAGGAAGCCATACTGGCGATCTGAGAGCAGATTATAAGAGAAATGCTTAAGAAATTTGAAAGCAAGAATAGTTTAAAAAACTTTAGAGATACAAGAGATGAGAGCAATTGGACGATAGTTGGAGGGTTGAGAGCGGTCACCCTTCTTTGGGACAGGTTGAATGAGAGCAAACTTCCAGCAAGAAGGAAAGACGTTAGAGGAGAGACAGAGACAGAGACATGGTGACTATATGCCTAGATAGCTTGTGGTAAAATACAAAACTTGAAGTACCCTTACCTCACTGTGAGAAAATCCCTGTGTAGATGTGGCACTAAATAAATCTGCAGGGCTAGCCTAACTGGTTCCCCATCCAAGCGCCACCAGCACTCCAGAACTGCAACAACCTCAGCTTGGCACCACAACCAACCCAAACTATGGCTGCAGTGACGCCCACTAGAACCACCAACCTCAGCTGCATCAATTCACCCACCAAGGGAACACTGAATACACAAAATATGACGGGAACTGCACAAAAAGGTCTTGCCCGACTGCCGACTCGACTGATGCTCTCACTTTTCCCGCCCAAAACTCCCTCCTTTTCCCGCCCAAAACTCCCCTCCCTAGGTTCTTTTTTCAAATACCTAAAACTACCCTACATCAATCAAATTGCACCACATACATTGATTGTTAGTATTAGCTAGTATACATCACAGATTATCAACATAATGACTTTTTGGGCATGATTTAAAATCGCCAAAATAATGGGCCGAAAGTCATAAAATCTGAAAACCAATGGGGCTAAACATGAGGAAGAAAGGGGGCCAGAAAAATGCCCCATCTGCCCTTAAACCCCAATTAACTGACGCCATCACCACCTTATCATTGCTCCGCTGCACCTCCATCATTTCGGCGCCCCCCAAAGTGTATATATATAGGCTACTTAATATGTAGTTCATTCATTATAAGTAGGCCAAAAATCTAGATCATTAACCTCTATAACTCACAGACGACTCAAGTAATCCAGTTAATATTAATAATTCTACCATATGAGAAGGGTCAGCCAGGGAATAGGTGCGGAAATTTGCAGCCCATTTGCTTTAGACATTTTTGAGTTAGACCTTTTAAGTTTCACGATTTCTGACCTAGCTACTTTGAACAGTGTGTATATATACTTTGGGCGCCCTTCCTCCCACCCAAAAATGCTTTCACTTGTAGGCCTATACCTCTAAACTCCATCCCTCCGCCTCACTCTCAGTCTAGCTCGCCATCTCTGCCCTTCCACTACTTGCTCATACACCCTTTTAGTAATTCTCTCACTCACCATATGCTCGCCGCTGTAGTCATTAATAAAAACTTGTGGATCTCTTAACCCCTTATTGGCGGCGCTCGACTTAAGTCGTGCACCAATTTGCAGCAAGTTAGGAGCATTATTAAGGCTTTTAAAGGGTTAAAATCGAGTGCAAATGGCCGGGAGCGCAGCGGGCCAGACAGCCGACTCCCAGGGCTTACCGCCGCCCATTAACTCATGTTCCCTGTGTTCTCGAGAGGCCGGCAGAGTAGCCAGTAGTGAGCATAGCTGGGAAAAATATACCGATATATGCTAAACTTCCATGTTCATGGCACCACTGCAAGAGAACCACGAGTGCTATGTAGCTCGTTCTGGTCTCATTTTGAAGCTTTTAGTGCCTAGTTTTTTGCTATATTTTTTTTTTTCATGCAGATGCTTGATTTATCATGCAGGAGGGCCTGAATATGCCCAAATGAGCCCAAAACACCCCACTAGACAAGGGCTAAACTTTCATTTGTGTAAATAAAACTGCATGGGTTAATTTATAGCCTGACGCCGTGATCACCGAAGGGGTGGCCACGAACGAAACACCCTCATGCACCTCTGTCCCCAGTCAGTCGACGCCCCTCCTCCCAACCAGCACTGCCTTCACTCCATCCTTCCACCTCTCCCTCTCTGTCCTTCCACCTCGCTCTCGTACACCCTCCTAGTCATTCTCTCACTTCCCATACGTTCCATATGGCCGAACCATCTCAAGGTGATCCTTTTCACACTTTCCAGCACATCTACCTCCACACCACATTTCCCTCTTACTTTCTCATTCGTCTGTCTATCTACTCCGTATATTCTAAGTACTTTCCACATATCTTCTCTATAAACTCTGTCATAGGCCTTCTCCAAGTCCATAAAGGCAACAGCTTTTGTTGCTTCTCCAGATATTTCTCCATAACACATCTCAGGGTAAAAATCTGATCTACACATCTTCTTCCCTTCCTAAACCCGCCCTGCTCATCACCTATCCATTTCTCCATTCTCGCTCTCACTCTCTCAATCACTACCCTACTGTACACCTTCCCTACTACGCTTAGAAGACATATTCCTCGGTGGTTACCACACACCCCTCTTTCCCCTTTACCCTTATAGGGGGACCATTATGCCTGGCTTCCAGTCATCAGGTGCACTCCCCTTCTCCCATGCTAGTTTGCACATTTTCCATACCCATTCGATCACTATCTCACCACCATACCTCAACTTTTCCTCACACACTCCATCTGTTCCTGGTGCTTTCCCCAACTTCACTCTTTTCATAGTTTCCCACACTTCTGACCTCCTGATCCCCACCTCCTCCTCCACTACTTCTCCTCTTCTCCCTCCCATACCATATCCAACTATGTTTGCTGGCTCTTCATTCCTCACATTTAGCAACTCGTTGAAGTACTCCCTCCATCTTTCGACTCTTTCTTGCTTCTCGGTTAGCACTCGCCCATTCTTATCTTTCTCACCCTTACTATTTCCCTTGCTACCTTCCTTAACTTTCTTGACTTCTTTCCAGAACAGTTTCTTACACTCCATCCATTTTACACTCAGATTCCTTCCAAATTCCTCATCTACTCTTCTCTTACTTTCCTTCACTACTCTTTTTCTCCAAGTAGGCTACCTCACTCTTTTCTGTCTCTCCAAATTTTCATTCCTTCTACTACCCAACCACTCTCTATATGCTTTCTTCTTGTCTTCCACAGCTATTTTTACCTCTTCCGTCCACCATGCTGTACCCTTCATTCCCCTCCCTCTTCTCCTTACTCCACACACCTCCTCACATCTTGCACAGATCTCTTCCTTAAACACTTTGCTCACTTAGTGTACAACACTCTAATAATAATAATAATAATAATAATAATAATAATAGTTCTTAAAGCTAGTGCATGCTAAGCCAGTTAATGATAGCCCAATAAATCCGATTAGGCGTATTTCCATTGGGGTCCTGTACTACTACCCCATCCCCTTGCTCATGAGGGATGGTAACGACTCAGTGCTTGTGAAAAAATCTTTAATGCGCCGATCGTGGGCTCGATCCCGGGCCTTCTGGGTGGAAGTCCGAGACGCTAGTCACTACACCAGCGAGGTCTATTTGTATTAATTTCACTCCAATACCAAACACCTCCCAAAGAAATTAATGAAAGTATGCAGGTGATCCACCGGGATTTGAACCTGGGTTACCACATACAGATTTTAAACACTCTAACCATTACACCATCAAGGCAGTTACCACAGGTAGTCTAGTAATCAATCTATACATTCCTTCACCACAGGCTGGATGGTTTTGCTTGACATTAATATACACATTATTTCATATACTGTACGATTGCAACCACAAATTAGTTTCCTTAAGCATTACTTAAGCATTACTTAAGCATTACTTTAGCATTATTTAACTGCACAATGAATATGCCTATCTTCACTAACAATTATTATTTATCCAGCGCTTGTGAAATTTAGACATATATTAGTCAAGCGCCTTAGAATAATTTGGTCCAGTTACATTGCTACTATATATTATAACATTACAATAATGGCTGCATTCATAGTTGACTAATATAGCAAGTTTGCAAAGATTAATTGATAACTGACTAACCTCTGGATATATATTGAATTACTGAATAAACTTTTTTAATTTCAATGAACTGATCATTAAATTTTAGCTGGACTAACTGCTAAACGAGTTTCAGGTTTAGCTGGACTAATTTAGGTTGTGCTTGATGAATTTTGGCTTCCACATAGTGCTGGACTAAACTAAAGTAGTCGTTCGACTATATATTTATTTATTTATATATTTATTTATTACTATTATTATTATTATTTTGTGTGTGTGTGTGTTTGTTTTTGTTTTTGTTTGTTTTTTTAGAATCCAGAGACCAGATGGCTGGAGTAAAGTAGGAAAGAAGAACAATTGGACAGAGGAAGAACAAGCGGAGAAGTGAGAAGTACAGTAGAAGACTGAATGTTTAGAATGCAATCATTTAAAAATATTTAGATTTCGATACTGCGCTCATGTTACAATGTGTGTGTGACACCTGGTTTATCAGAAACAGGATCTAAACAGGTTTAATGTGCACCGAGCTGGAGATCTTGGAGTGGGAGAGAGCTGTCACTTATTATCTATTTGTTTATTTATTTACGCCCATTTGGTGTTGTAATTATCAAGCAACAGGGTCAAATTATATCACTGATCATGTGGAATATAGATCTGAAACTCAAACTGTATATCCTGTACCAGTATTACCGAATGTGTATTATGGATATATATACCGTATATACAGTATATACAATATATATATATATATATATATATATATATATATATATATATATATATATATATATATATATATATATATATATATATATGTATACCGGTATATATAACTTGAATCTCTCAAATAGATCCGCAGAGGGTGCATAAAAGGTTAAAATACACCCTCCTCCGCGCACAACCGCCCTTATAGACCCAAGGTGCGCAGCCGGAAGGAACGACGGAATTGGTAAGACATCTCCAACCAAATCCAGAAGCGGCACAGTTGAAAAGATACTCTAGATCGCACTGACTGACTAGATATCTGGAAGACTCGGGATTATTGTACCGAGAAATTGCCTTGAGGGAGTAAGACACTGGTGGAACTACTCGACGCATTTCTCGAAGGTACCTTGGATTTGCTCGTACTCTTGTTGGACCACACTGGTGAAAATCCAACATCTTTACATTGCCTTGGTACAGGATTTACTATAATTAGAGAATGCAGTACTGGCAAGCGCTCTAGTTTTAGTAAACCTACAAACATAAGAAGGCTGGTTGGAAGAGCGTAAGACACTGGTGTAACGGCTTCCTTCTCGGTCAGGACTTGTAGCGGAGGGTGTAAGACACTGGTGTAACAACTCCCTACATAGTCCTTACAATACGAGAGCGTAAGACACTGGTGTAACGGCTCGTACTCGTAACCATCCCAAGATTCCATCATATAAGTTCCTCTAGAGACTCATATAGAAGTCTAGGCTCCTTACTTTAATCCCATGATACGAGAGCGTAAGACACTGGTGTAACGGTTCGTTTTCATGTAAGACCCTTACCTCTACAGTCTTCAAAGGATCTACAAGGAAGTCTTCCCCTACCTTCTGTCACCGTCACACGACAGGACCACCCCCACGGACCAGGACGTCGTAGGGAATACCAGGCAGCAACGTCTTCAGAGATCATCAGAACCTACCTATATCTTCCCCTTGATACGCCTAGAGGATCCTCGATCGTGCTGCTATTTAGAACCTATCCCTGTCTTATGTAACATTGCACCTCTACCCATATGATTTTGTGTGAATAAGAATAACCTATGTTTGTACTCTGTGTTATATTATCCTCTATTACCTTCGTGCTTGTGTTCTTGTGTGTTCTCATCTTCTCCAGCCAAGTAAGAACCTACCTATAAAATCAATACAACCCCAGTAAAAACCTGGTATAACAAAAATACTATCTTAGCACTCCCGGACCAATGGACACTTTAAGTATATTCTTATTATAGAATTCCAGTGTGTATTTATATATGCAAATTTGATCGTTGTTGATTTCCGCGAACCAGTAGCCACTAAACACCTAGTAAAGTACAGTACACAATTTCCGGGACCTTGTATTTCTCCAAAATTGCAGGCTCGCTATCGCTTGGCAGAAAAAAACGACACCTAAATGGCACGAAAGATGCCAAAGAAATGAGGCAAAAAGTCTTAAAATCACTAAAGTAATGGGGCGAACGTTTTAACCCTTTATTGGCGGCACGCAACTTATGTCGTGTGAAAGAAATTTGGACTAAGTGGCGGTTCACAACTTATGTCGTGTGCCATTTTCAGCACGTAATGTTGCAGCGTAGTAAAGCTATGACCGTCGCACACCACCGCGGTGGGCCAAATGAAGTGAAAACCACCCTTCCTTTCCCCCTCACACTCGCTACACAGGGAATTATGTAGGGAAAGTACCTAATTACATGGTTTTTGCACTCGTGTTGCGCGATTGTTGCAAGAAAACTAGCGGTCGTACAAGGATGGTTGGGGTGTCATTGGAAGGCTCGGTTTATGCCCTTTCAGGGATAGATACTTGTTTTACGCTCTGGGTCTTATTTAGGCATGAAAATGATCACGTAAACAACCCTATTTAGGGTTAAAACACCCCGCTGGGCGGTACATATAAATTACCGCCTAGGCCGCTCGTTAGGTGTTAAAATATCAAAACTTATGGGTCTAAACATGAGGGAGAAAGGGGTCCAGAAAAGAAAACCTTTCAAGGCCCAAATAATATATAAAGGAGATCAAGGCTATTGGTGACCATTTGGGATTAAGCGGGTGTTTCTTTCTGGACCCCCTTCTCCCTTATGTTTAGCCCCATTTGTATTGAGATTTAAAGAGTTTCGTCCCATTACTTTGTAGATTT
Source organism: Paralithodes platypus (assembly GCA_032716605.1). Taxonomy (NCBI): domain Eukaryota; kingdom Metazoa; phylum Arthropoda; class Malacostraca; order Decapoda; family Lithodidae; genus Paralithodes; species Paralithodes platypus. The sequence continues at coordinate 57,726,720 of CM064548.1, forward strand.
TAACCCTCTTCGACATATGACGCGATTTTGAGCCTATTAGGGATACTTTAAAACCTTTGTTACCATCAGGGGTATTTAGAAACCTTTAGTTTAGTTACTTCAACCTCTGCAGTTGTCTTTGATTTAGCTGTGGGCAGAAAACTAATTTTGGAGAGGTAATTATAAGAGTGAGCTAGAGAACTGTATTTCTTATTGCTAATCTGGCAACCTCTGCGTCATATGAGTCTGAAAGGGTTAACTTTTTAAGACCTTTCACCCCATTTCTTTGTCAATTTTAATACGTTTATTGACATTTAGGTGTTGATTTGGTTTCGGCGGGCGAGAGCTAGCCTGCAGTTTTGGAGGAATCGGCGCTCGGCCAGGGCACTTTTATACCGAAAAATGTGCAAATTTATCTCGAAGAGCGGTCGTGCAGGTATTTTATTTGAGCATGATGGAGGTCTAGGGAATAATATAAAAAACAAATAAAGACCTCTTTTAATTACCCTTATCCTTTCTTTAAACCCAGGATATCTGATAGTGTAAATATTTATATTCACGGTATTATAGTGGGAGTATCTAATTAGTCTGATATAAGCAACACAGAGACCGTAGTATTTATACATTAGGCTACATACGATAATAAGTAGAATGTGTTTCAAAGAAAACCTCAAGTTTTCACGGTAAAGTAAGGGGTAACTATTCACTTTGTTTTCTCTGTTAAACTGTTACGTACATTGTTGATAAATAACCATGAGCTATTATCTATCAATATGTTTTAGTCTGCTCACGTGATGCACTTTAAAATTGGCTTAATTAAATTGAAATACAGTTAAAAAAATATATATGTGCTTTGCTCAATCAATTGTGGTCCAGGACCAAAGTATATACACACAGTAGCACTATACCCTGTTTTTTTCCCCAGCTGATTGTTATGTGTTCGCTCGCCATCCTGATTACTCGGCTATTACCAAGATTTTGTAGCGAAATATGTTGTTAATTATGAAATATTGGCAATAAAATGCAGAGACATGGATCTGTGCCTGTGGTATAGGTATCGGCCAAAGCTTTTGGTGGGATTCAGTGAGTGCTATGAATAAGGATTCATCCTGTTTTGCATGGTCTGCTATGAAATGGATTTTACTTTGGATGTACTTTGGGTACAGACCTTGAATGTTTCCCATGAGAGCACTCTAGAGGCTTCTGACCACATTCAGCCAGGGGGATAGGGATAGGTGAGGTGGCAGGCTGTCCTGTCCGATGTACCTCTCTATCATGTGGTTGGATAGCATGATCCCTGTGTTTCGATTGTTTTGGTCAGGGTTGTAGGGTTGCTTGTAACCCTTTCATATGCCCCCAAAATACCAGAGTATTGTAGTTTTGTGAGTTTGTTTATGTTGCATAAATTTTGCTCTAGCTGTTGTGTGGATACCTGTGTTGTGTTCAGCTGTGGTTCCCCGGAATGTAAACTGGAGCTGGATAGGACTAACAGTTGGTTTGGAATTGGTTTGGCCTGTGCCTCCTTGTTCCTCGAATGTGTGGGTGGTTGCAGTTTTCTTTGAAATTTGTTTGTTTGCAAAGGGAGTCTGGACAGAATACAGGATGCTATTTCGCGAAATGTTGGCCGAGATTGCATCAACGATCTGTGTTTGGTCCATAAAAGATGAGTTTTCGACAAGGTCTAGGGTGGTGGTACTCACATTTTCTTCCAGCTAGTCCATGTCGACAGGAGCCTGTGTAGAAGTAGAAGATGGGAGGTTGAGCTGTGTGGTTCATTCTTGTAGTTCTTCTCTGAATCCTATGTGGTGCTTCTTGAAGAGAGGCCGCATTTACTGCAGTCCCTACGGGTTGTGTGGAGTGTTAAGTTGGTGTGGAGTGTTGGGATGATGTGGAGTGTTGGACTGGAATGGGGCGTTGGGTTGGTGTGGACTGTTGGGTTGGTGTGGAGTGTTGGGCTGATGTGAAGTGCACCGTTTTAGATTGGAATGGGGCGTTGGGCTGGTGTGGAGTGTTGGATTGGAATGGGGCGTTGGGCTGGTGTCACAGTGTGGAGCGTTGTGCTGCCAGGGTTGGTGTGGGGTGATGGGCTGATGTTGGGTGTTGGGTTGGTGTGGGGTCTTGGGGTGCCAGGGTTGGTGTGGGTTGATGTGGGGTGTTGGGTTGGTGTGGGAGCTTGGGGTGCCAGGATTAGTGTGGGGTGATGGGTTTATGTGGGGTGTTGGGTTGGTGTGGGCGCTTGGGGTGCCAGGGTTGGTGTGGGGTGATGGACTGATGTGGGGTGTTGGGTTGGTGTGAGGTCTTGGGGTGCAAGGTTTGGTGTGGGGTGATGGGCTGATGTGGGGTGTTGGGTTGGTGTGAGGGCTTGGGGTGACAGGTTTGGTGTGGGGTGTTGGGCTGATGTGGGGTGTTGGGTTGGTGCGGGGGCTTGGGGTGTAAAGTCAGTGAAAATAGGCTAGCCTAAACAGACCTCGGATGCGGAAATACCCTGAGCCGACCAGGCCAAGTGGGATATCTCTATTGGTCTAACTGGTAAGGTGCCTGCCTCACACCCAAGGGTCGAGAGTTCGTGCCCCCACCAGGGCATGATATTTTCGTGAGGCTATTTCCGCATTTAACGAAGTTTAGGTGTGCTGGTTAAATTGTTCAGATGGTTGAGAGTAAGATCGGAGCTCCATAAATCCTCTTTCGGGTATGGTGTAAAAACCGATCCCCACAGGGTAAGGAAGAGGATAGGAGAGAGCAGGGAGTGTTGTGAGACTCGATTGGGTTGGGTTGTGGAGTTGCCAGCCGCCCAAGCGAGTTGCCAACTGGGCAGTTTGTAGGTGCGTGTAGCATCGCTCAGTGAAGTTGACTCACCATTCCCGTTCATCTCTCTGACGGACTCTCGGTCGATTCGGCTCAAGCTTGTTCCTCTCTGTTCGTTCCTCTCTGTTTGGAGCTTTCGCTTCCCGGAAGGTGAAGTAGTGTAAAGTCAGTGAAAATAGGCTAGCCTAAACAGACCTCGGATGCGGAAATACCCTGAGCCGACCAGGCCAAGTGGGATATCTCTATTGGTCTAACTGGTAAGGTGCCTGCCTCACACCCAAGGGTCGAGAGTTCGTGCCCCCACCAGGGCATGATATTTTCGTGAGGCTATTTCCGCATTTAACGAAGTTTAGGTGCGCTGGTTAAATTGTTCAGATGGTTGAGAGTAAGATCGGAGCTCCATAAATCCTCTTTCGGGTATGGTGTAAAACCCGATCCCCACAGGGGTGCCAGGGTAATTGGTGTGGGTGTTGGGTTGCTGTGGGGGCTTGAGGTGCCAGGGTTGGTGTGGGGTGATAGGTTGATGTGGGGTGTTGGGTTGGTGTGGGGGCTTGGGGTGCCAGGGTTGGTGTGGGGTGTTGGGTTGGTGTGGGGGCTTGGGGTGCCAGGGTTGGTGTGGGGTGTTGGGTTGGTGTGGGGTGATAGGTTGATGTGGGGTGTTGGGTTGGTGTGGGGCCTTGGGGTGCCAGGGTTGGTGTGGGGTGATGGGTTGATGTGGGGTGTTGGGTTGGTGTGGGGGCTTGGGGTGCCAGGGTTGGTGTGGGGTGTTGGGCTGATGTGGTGTGTTGGGTTGGTGTGAGGGCTTGGGGTGCCAGGGGAGGTGTGGCGCCCTCCTCCACCTGTTGTGGGGTTGAAAGATTTGAGGCCATGCTCTGGGTATAGGAGTGGGTGGCTGGTACAGATGTTTCTGCATGTGCGTTGCTGACGTGATTATTGTGTTGTCTGGTGGTTGCCTCTTCCATGGATTTTGGCTTCCTGGATTCATTCTTTATCTCCTTCCGATTCTATTTTATCTGATGTGCATTTTTCATAGGTGTATTTCTGCTGGGTTTAGCCAAATACCAAAGTTTGTAAAGAGGTAGTTGGCTAAACTTGTAGTGAATCCAGAGTTCACAGTCATCACACTGAATAGATTTACCTACATTTTATTGTGAGTTACACTTGGTTGGCTACATGTGGTATTGTTTACACCCTGGGCGTTTGGTGCCATGATTGTTGTCACTAAAGGATCGAATGAAATGCCTCGATGAAGGCGATTCATTTGTGTCCAGCCTTTTGTGGATCAAGGCGTCTGACAATAGTTAGATATATACATAGATAAAATGTAATGGGTAACCTTAAGTCAGCTTATTATATTTCAATTTGAAGGCTTCAAGGGTGAGTGGCATAACTTTTTCAGGTAGCCTTTTCCTCTCCTCAATGACTCCTTGGGTGAAGCTGTTCTCCTATACATATATTATGTTCCTCTCTATGAATAGTTTGCGAAAGTCTGGATCAATGGTCATCTTATTCAGTAAAGATATGTCATGGCACTGGCTTTTTATAGCACTGTTGAGGTTGGTATGGACACCTGTGGTGCAGATATTGCAGCCTCCAGGTGACTTTGTTGAGACATGCTGAAACACTGTTAGCACTATGCCATCTGCCACAGTGATGATATGTTGAGGCAGCGTCATGACAGGATTTTATTGTGATACAGCCCAAATGCTCATGGGCAAGTAGGCTACAGGAATCAATGTATGACAAAAAAGGAACTCGATCGGGCCCAGTAACTTGCTTTCATCTGTAATCCTATATCATATTAATGTCCAGGCTTTCCTCCTAAGTTCTGGTCGCCATACTTTCCAAGGATAGCCCTGTGCAGGTCCACCAAAGACTATATACACTGAAAGGGCTCAATCTACTACCCTTTAAATTTGGCGGGTGTGTGGGTCCTCCGGTAGATGTCAGTGTGGTCAATGTTTACACGACAGCAGAAGGAAGGATGGCTGAGGGGTAATGTGCTCTTTATTACGTATTAACCCTTTACTCTCACCTAGTACACCTTTATTAATGATACTTTACTGCCTCACACGCCTATTAATAAATTATGATGATATTTCTTGTTGTTTAGGCGTGATATTGGTCTGTAAAGGGAATATAGGGGGTTTTATTATGTGTCACTTTGTCATGTCTGTGTTGATGACTTTGAAGGTAACCTACATTGGTGGTACTTTTATGATGGAGGACTTAGTCATCTCTGGTATTATTCATGGAGATAGGCACAGGAATACTTGTTAACTGTTGAGTTTAAGGTTAATCTACAGCAATTTTAATTAGCCTAGGCCTATTTAAAGTAGGAAAGGCCTATTCAGCAAAATACTAGGCCTAGGATTGTTATGAAAAACAACAGTAGGCTAGGCTTACAATGTATGATATCTCGGTAAATAGGCTATTACTTTTAGGGCATACAGTGATTTCAGCAACAATTTATCTTGTGTGTGTTTAGGCCTAGCCTATAGCCTAGCCTACGGTACCTTTCCTATTGTATTTTGATCAAAGTCATTTTCTTTGTGTGCAGCTGCTATCAGGATGGAGCCATTGCTTTATTTTATGGGTAAGATATATTATACCATATTGCCTACTGTACCTTATAATAATTTATGTACATTATTTTGTTTCATATATTCTACAGAAATTGGCCTATTTAACCCTATCATTACAATACGGTATGGACGTTTCGTCACCATTCCGTTTCGTCACTACCCGGTTCGTCCCCAAAAAAACGTTTCGTCACCACTAGGCTATGTTTAATAGTCCAAAAGGCATTATTTGCAGCTTGGTTCGAAACTCATAAACCACTCCAATGTATATTCTTACCCAGGATGTCACTAAAGTATGAACAAGACCGGAATGTAATGAAATATACCGAAATAGGCTATATAGATACTTCCTCGGGCCCGGGCTCCTGTGACCCCCTGAAGAGGAAATGTACCGGTATATACAATATTGCCACTTTATTTTAACATGCACTCTACACGTCAACCGAGAGTTCCTGCCGCATATCTGGGTTTACGCATATCATATCATTGAGACTTAGGCATTAGGCTATAGTATATTTTATTCCAGAATTAAGAGTTGCATTTATGCTTTAGAGTTCCTTGTCATTCGAACTCTTTGTATTTATCATTTTGGGAATCTACCATTTCCTCGTTTATTTACCATTTACAATCATCCTGTGTTCTTATAAACTAATTAGACCTACATGTGTTCAAGCTAACCCATTTACCGTACTTTTAGGACGATTGTTTGTTAACATAAGAACATAAGAACATAAGAAAATGGGAGTCTGCAGAAAGCCGATTGGCCTAAGCAAGGCAGATCCCTGTCCCACACAACCCCAAATCAATTACAAAGCCCAATTATAGGCTCAACACTCTAATACCCTGAGGATCATCTTACCAAAACGGTTAGAGATTAACGCAGGATTATGGGGGTCTGCAGAGCGCTGATTGGCCCAACCCGGCTGATCCCCCTTCACACCCAACCCTTCTCGTCCATATGCTTATCCAATTTTATCTTAAAGCTCCCTACAGTTTTAGATCCCACTATAGCACTTGGTAGTCCATTCCACCCATCTACAACTCTGTTACCAAACCAATATTTGCCTATATCTTTTCTGAAACGAAATTTATCTAATTTGAAACCATTGGTACGAGTTCTTTCGCTATCACTGAGCTTTAGTACATTTGTCATGTCCCCTTTGTTAATCCCACTAACCCACTTGAACACCTCTATCATATCCCCTCTAACTCTGCGTCTCTCTAACGAATGTAAACCTAATTTCTTCAACCTTTCTTCATACGGAAGATTTCTAATATTATGGATCATTTTTGTCATTCTACGCTGTACTCTCTCCAATGAATCTATGTCCATTCTGTAATAAGGACACCAAAATTGGACAGCATAATCCATATGGGGTCTCACTAATGACAAGTAAAGTTTTAAGATAACATCAGCAGTTCTGTTACTCACACTCCTAGAGATGAACCCGAGAATCCTGTTTGCCTTATTACGAACGCCTATACACTGTTTTCTAGGCTTCAAATCATTGCTAACAAACACACCTAGATCTTTCTCGCAGTCTGAATTTCTAATTCTAAATTAGCTAGTTTATATTTAACATTTGTTTGCATCTTCCCTATCTTTAATACCTTGCATTTGTCAATGTTAAACTTCATCTGCCAATTTACTGACCATTCATGTAAGGTATCTAGATCCCTTTGGAGGCACTCTATATCGCTATCTGAATCAATTGATCTCCCCATTTTAGTATCGTCTGCGAATTTACTTATTCTACTAGTTATACCTAAATCTAGGTCATTTATGTATATAAGAAACAACAGGGGACCTAATACCGATCCCTGGGGGACACCACTTTTGACTGCTCCCCACTCTGACTTGGTACCATTTATGCTGACTCTCTGTTTCCTACCAATTAGCCATGACCTAATCCATCCCAACAACGCCCCACCTATTCCATGTGCCTCAACCTTTCTCATCAATCTCTCATGAGGGACTCTGTCGAAAGCTTTACTGAAATCTAAATATATAATATCGTATGCCTTGTCATTATCTACTGCTTCATATACCTCTGAGAAAAAACTAAGCAAATTAGTAAGGCAAGAACGTCCCTGTGTGAATCCATGCTGAGAAGAATTGATTAAGTTAAATGTTTCTAAGTGGTTTCTCATTTTCCTAGCAATAATTGACTCTAGTAGCTTTCCTATGATTGAAGTGAGACTAATGGGACGGTAATTGGATGCTATTGATTTATCACCTTTTTTGAAAATCGGAACTACATTTGCAAGCTTCCAAGCTTCTGGAACTATACCAGTTTCTAATGAATTGTTAAAAGAAATGTTAATGGGTAACTTAACTCATCTCTGCATTCTTTTAATACTCTGGCATATACCTCATCGGGACCAGGCGATTTCTGAGGTTTCAGTCTGTCAATTTCCTTAAGCACATCATTTCTACTTATAGTAACCGTACTTAACCTATTTTCTATACTATCTCTATATACCTTACGGACTTCTGGAATCTGTGCCAAATTTTCATTAGTGAAAACGGATAGAAACTGACTATTTAATGTACTGCACATTTCTAAATCATTTTCTGTCATTTCTCCTATCGAAGTTTTAAGGGGGCCTATTTTATCTCTAACTTTAGATTTATATAGCTGGTAAGAGGTTTATTCCGCCTCTTGATTTTATCTAATTTATCCTGTGTACGAGTTTCCAGCTGAACAACCCTCGGTAAATCTACAGTTATACTACCCCTCCCCCACTAGCCCCCACCACCTCCCCCCTTCAAAACACGCCTTTTAGCGTGTTTTTGGATGGTTCAGCAGACGCGGAAACTGGAAAAAAACTTATTTTGATAAAAAATTATCTCCAACCAGATAAGAGTTTTTCAGGTAATTTGTTGTTGTTTTTATTTTTTTATTTGATATACAGTGTTGTTTAATACCGAGGACCATCGCATTTTAGTATTTTTAACATTAGCCTAACGTAACTTAACCTAACCTAACCGAAAAGTAACCTGTTTCCGCGACGGTCTAAACTCCCCCTCACGTTCCCTGTTTATGGGTGCGCGACGGTCTAAACCCTGCTCACGTTCCCTGTTTATGGGTTTGCGAAGGTTTGTAATACTTCAATGTATCTATTTCAAGTCAAATATACATTTCCGCTCATCATCAAACCATACTAAGTCTACTACTAATAATATTAACCCATTAGTACCAACAGAATAGCGACAAAATAGGGGTAGTATAACTGTAGATTTATCCAACCCTCTGTATATATCGGGGCTGTTCGGCCAGGCAGCTTAAGGAACAACAACAACAACCCTCTGTATAATTTATATATCTATGTGCGGTGTGCCTATCCAAGTGTTATGAATAAAAACCATTGTACCTACCATCGTATTTCTGTGCATCGCTCCTCGCTCTTCTAAAGCGTGGCATAACAGGTAGGCTACATATTATAATATGCACAACACATGATTAGCCTATAGAGAACACTAACATATTTTAGAGATGTAATTAGTGTGGAAATGTATGCCTGATGAACGAGAAGACCGATTTCGATTCTTGGTCGCTTAAACCTACTTTACTACCGGTACCGTACACGAAAAAGTGGATCTGGTTGTATTGTTGGTAGCGTCTATTAAGAGACAGCGAGTATCGTATTATATATAAGACAACCTTCTGACAAACGATATCAGAATCTAACAAAACCATATCAGATACCCGGTACATATCTACCGTCCCATAATACAAATAGGCAACCAATCATTAAGTTTTCATCACAAATTATAACCATAAATACTTAAATCAAGGTTCAATGCCCTTGAAATGGTAGTGGCTCATTATGGTGACGAAACGTCCGAGATCGCGATGACGAAACGGGTCTGAGAGGTGGTGACGAAACGTACTGTATCCATTACAATGACATTATTGCTTTTATATGTTGACTAATTTTAATAATTTCTCTTAGCGGCCAGCCGCCAATGCTATGATAAGACAGTGCATCTTTACTGGAAAGTGTACGGTATTAGTTCATGTAGAAATAAAAGTTGACAGAATGAATATAAACATCATACGAGGAGGAGCCATTTATTGACAACGTTTTGCAGATAGCTTCTTCAGGTCACTAACAGATGCTAGGTCCTTGAACGCCTTAAGTATCCGTCATGAAAGGACCTAGCGTCTGTTAGTGACCTGAAGAAGGTATCTGCGAAACGTTATCAATAAAGTGCTCCTCAGCCTCCTGATGGTGTTTATATGTATTAGTTCAGTTGACCAGTTACAGTTGTTAGTACCGGGTATCACATCAAGGTGGTTGACATACAGCGTTAGCCAAGGTGTCAATCCAGAGACCTTTTTCTTTCTTTTAGCCATCATTACTAAATATGCTATACAGAGATAAATTAATGCTAAAAAGTTCGGTTCAATGTTATTTTAATACCACAAATTTTGTTGATATATTTGAAGATAAATATTGAATCTATATGCTCTAAAGATCATAAGAAAATTTGTTTTAACCCTCGGCAAAACCTAATAAAAAAGTATGGTACTGTACTAAAATGTCTTTTTCGTAACAAGGTTGTCAATACGCTACTTTCAGTTATCCGATAGCTCTAAAGATCATATGAAAATGTGTTAAACCCTCGGAAAAACCTAATATAAAGGTATGGTATTAAAATTTAATTTTCGTAACAAGGTTGTCAATACGGTACTTTCCCGTTATCAATGTACAATCAAAGCTGAAGATTGCAGAGTAAACCCCGTAGACTTCATCAACTTTCTTTCACCTTCGTATAATCGACAGCCAATTTTGTTTGTTTTATTTACTAAGGGATTAGTACTCAACCAGCGGGGGTGTGGGGGCAGCAGCCCCCACCCATAATACTAGGTTAGGTTAGGTAAGGTTGTTAGGTTAGGCTAATGTCTTTTCAAATCACTATCGGGGGCGTGTCTCAACATCGATCAATAGGCCTAATGGGGAAAATAGGTTTTCCCGAGATTTCTAATTAATTACAAACACTATATATTGATGTAAATGAACAATTTCTTTTATAAAAAACACTCGGAAAATTTGTGGTATTAACCCTTAAAGAGCGGCGCGCAACATAAGTCGAGTTGAAAAAACGGGTGAAAAAAGGGTGGAAATCGAGTGAAAATGGGTGGGATAGTAATGATCCATACGTCCGACATCTGTGGCCTCCCGGCCCACACTAACTCCAGTTCCCCCACCGCGCGGGAGGATGACAGTGTAACCAATAGTTCGCTAAAAGTGAGCAATGTAGCAAAATCAGATAAACTTCCATCTTCGAGGTAACACTGTCAGTGCTCCACGAGTGCTACGTAGCTGTATGTGGCGTCATTGTGTAGCGATTTCCACCTAGTTTTCGGCGCAATACAGTTCCTTTCATACTGATGGTTGATATAGCAGTCAGAACGGCCTGGAAAGGCCCAAAACGGCCACAGACCACCCGCTAGACAAGGGTTAAAATGACATTTTTCCAAAAGTTCTTAATATGTCCTTGAAGTGATAAAATAGCCAAAACAATGCACCTTCATGTAAATTTGTTTATATTCTTTCCTATAGTCATTCCAGTCTTAAAACAAAATGATCCCAGTTTGACACCCTGGAACTTAGTGTCAGTAAGGCTATACAGCTGTGTATCTCAGAACAGGTTGTTGCTCTCTACACTTCCACATAGACCCAATACTATCCAATAGATGGTAATGTGGTGCTGTGTCCAGGCTCCCATATAACTGCTTTGTTATTGTTGGGAAATTCACTCTTGTGTCCACAACCACCTTTGGGTGCTCGAGGCTCACTTGTGCATGCTTGTCTGTCATTTATGCATGTACAGTATTTATGCCTTTAATAATATATTGATTTTCTTCTTGAATTTGAGCATAAATTGAATAAAAGCACCTGGTGATAACTATGATAACATGTATAACAAGTTGTCATTGGATTGCAGGGGTTACCTCTACTAATGGAGATCTTTTATAAGCTAATAATATCAGGACAATGGGTAGGTGAGGAGCAGGGTGGGTTTAGGAAGGGAAGAAGCTGTGTAGACCATATTTTCTTGAAATAGGTTGTGGATATATATCTGGAGAAGGGACAGAAGTTGTATGCTGCCTTCATGGACTTGGAGAAAGCCTATGACAGAGGGTCTGAGTCTAGGGGGTGAGACGGTGAAGCACGGAGGCAAAGCAGCTTCAGAGATGGGGCTGCTTCGGGTCGTGAGTGGGTGCTTCACATGTCTCACTCCCTAGACTGGAACGAGACCTCATGGGCCAAGAATATGGCTCATTGTTTTTATGTTTCCCTAGCTGTGCATATCAGTAATATTATTCAACCACTTGTTGTATGGCTCCAAACTAATTTATTTGAAATTGAAACTTATTTCCTATTATAAAATTTAAAGTTATCAGTTTCCAAGTTAGTTCAGGGTTTCAAACGTGGGTGCTGGACAACTCGTACCTGGCGGAATGAGTCAACTCGTACTCGCTTGCCTAATCAACTCGTAGTCTTTGCGCAGTGGCAGTATCGTAACCAATAGGGTCTTGCTGAGTACCGTGGAAATTGTATTGTCACTGCTATAAGCTCAAAACAGTGTACAAAATTGGTTAAAGTTTTTGCACCACACACATCTGCCATCCTGTGCGTGGTCTCTCCACGCATCTCGGTTGGGCTACCCCCAAAGGGTAGCCAAGTCGATCCCCACCTGCCCGCGGTGACCTTGCAGACACCACTTTCCCTTTTTTTCTTTTCCATTTAAAAAAAAATCCATTGTGGTGGCACTGACGGGGACGGCGCTACCTGGGGTCTGTCCCAGGTAGTTATTTTCACGTTTTTTTTAACCTTTCCTGCCCGGTTGTCATTTTAAAATGACACCACAAAAAAAGGGCAGGTGCCCGGGTGTCCTTTCAGGACTTTTAAGCTTGAAAGCCTATTCAGCTTGATCTGAACGCCGTGCGTCCGACGCATGTAAACAAAGCCGATCGTTGCGTCACCGCACCTCCGAAAACAAGAAGGAGAAGACTCGTTTGTTATTGTATGCCTGTATGTCGTTGTTTCAGTAGTGAAAAGATTGTCGTATTGCTAACATCGCCTGAAAATGCTCTCCACTGAAATTGTCATCACAACTGAACCAGTTGACTTAGAGAGCTCTACTCAACGCCAGTCTACAGATTGGAAACCGCACTACATTTATAGATGCGTGGGAAATTTCTAGCAGTTAAAATTAACAAAAATACGGTAGCCTAGGCCTAGACGTTTTTCGGCCAGATCGCCCGGGTAGCCCACCCTGTCCTTTGGAGATACAGCCCGGGCCAGGAGGGTTAAACTAGGGTTTTCTCTTATTTTTAATCAGATACGAAAAACGGGTGTTTTTGTTTTTAATTATTGGTTACTTCCACTGAAATGGCAGCAAGCAAGCAGAGTTGCAGTTGCGGGAAGGTTGTGGGCAAAGCCAAATCGCTGGGCTGCTACTTGTGTGGTACCGGTACATATTTTCACGTCAACTGTATAAATGTTGATGATGAGGACCTCAGAGTACTTGCAAAGAAGAAACCTGGATTTAAATGGCATTGCACTGTTTGCGATACCACCCCCCTGGCTGCTAAGGACGCAGCAATTAGTCAGCAGACCTTGGATGACCTGAAGGCTGCCCTAGTTGGTGAAGTGAAGACTGCCATTGTAAACGAAGTGAAGGGTGCCCTTGCTGCGGTGGCCGTGGAGATAGAGAGTATTGGTGACAGAATGGATATCCTTGAGACTAAAGTTGCTGCCCCCGACATTCCCTTGTTTGCCAAGATAGTTCAGCAAACATTTGAAGAGACCAAAAAGGAGCCGACCAAACGCACCACTGAGGTGGTAGATGGTGGAAAGAAAAAACTGTCTGGGACCATCAGGTCCTGGTAGTGAAGCCAAAAGACCGATCCTCCGAGCCAGTAAGCCCACCAGATACAAAGGCAATCGAGACTGCTTTGGCTTTGGTTCCGGTTAACAAGTTAACTAGAACTGATTCAGGTGTACTGGTGGTACGACTTCCATCCAAGAAAGCCAAAGAAGACGCAGGAAGGGCCATCAATCAGTGTTTGGGGGTGGACAGTGCCTTCAGTGTCTCCGAACCAAAGAAGATGCTGCCAAAAATTACTCTGGTAGGCATTGCTAATGACACTGAGGATAATGAGATCATTCCCAGCATCCTCAACAAGAACCCAAGAATAAAGTCCCTGGTCGACGATGGCTTAGCTATGAATTTGCTATTCACCTAGCAAAAGAGTGATGCGCACACAAAGACTGCGGTTGTAAAAATGTCACCTGAAATACGCTCTTCCATTGTGGATGATGGCAATTCTGTGTATGTTGGACTTGTGAGATGTGCATACGATCGCTTCTGGGTAACACAATGTTACCATTGCCAGGGCTTTGGCCATACCAGTGACAGGTGTTATCGGAAAAATTAGGATCCAAAATGCAACTTCTGTGCCGGTACTCATAACTCAAAAGACTGCACCAACAAGACTTCCCCCAAATGTATAAATTGTATGAGCTCCACATCAGTTACGGAGCCGCCAAATCATTTCGCCTCAAGTAGAAATTGTCCTCTAATGACTGCTCAGAGAAATAAGGTTATTGAAAACACCAATTTTGTAGGTTCAAAAAACTGAAAAATGCACATGGGAGCCGGTTGAAACTGGGTCTGTTGAATGTTCATTCCTTGCGTAACAAAATGGATCATATTTGCGAGATCTTGGATGAACGTAACCTTGATGTATTATGTCTCACTGAGACCTGGTTGTTCGAGTCAGATCTGAATATTCTTACAGTTTCTTACAGTAGATCCTCTGGAAAAAGGCAAACTATGCCTGTGTATCCAGCTCAGTACCAGTACTTGCACTGCTGCGGTCGTTCACGGTGTTGGCGGCGGCGGTAGCAGACGCAACATTTTTACTATTCTGTATTTTTGTTTTATAATCAAACTTCAAATCTTGTCTTCCCCATGCTTTATCAAGATTACTTTCAAACTCCCTTATTGATTCGGAATCGACTACATACTGGGGCAGTGCGTTCCACTCATTTACCACTCTATCACAAAATGAGTTCTTTGCCTTCTCAAGCCTATTTCTTTCTTTGTAAATTTTCTTAGAGTGTCCTCTCGTTCTTGTTCCCTCCCGCATCAAGAAGATACCTTCACACACATCCTCATCGTACTTTCCTGACACTATCTTAAAAGTCTCTATCATATCCCCTCTCTTTCTCCTATATGCCAGTGTCGGAAGCCCCAGTGTCCTCAACCTCTGCTCATAGCCTGCGTTCTTCAACGTTGGTACCAGCTTGCTAGCTCTCCTCTGCACTTTCTCCACTGCTTCTATATCCTTTACCATATATGGAGCCCACACCTGGTTCGCATATTCCAGGTGCGGCCTAACCAGCGCTGTATAGAGATTCCTGAAGATTTCTTCGTCAAGTGACACAAATGTCCTCCTTATCAGCCCTACAATTCTATTGGCTTTGTTTATCTTTTCCACTAAATGTTCTGAGAAATTTAACTTATTGTCTATCACTACTCCTATATCCTTTTCTGCACTCACTTCCTCCATCGCTTCATACATATTATCCAGGCGGCATTGCCTAAAACCCATTCCATAATAAATGTTCCTAGGCCTAGGGGAGATCATCCGGGTGGTGGAGTGGCAGTTGTCTACTCCACATCTCTGGTGAATATCTTGCAAATAAGCCATAACCCAGCCCCTCTTTATTATGAACTGTTGGAAGTGGAAATAAAACTCCATCAACAAATTCTAAGAATGACAGTTGTCTATAGGCCTGGCCATCGTGGCACAGATAGGGGTTTTATGGAAGAGTTTGGGTTGTTTCTCGAGGAATTTTCATCTAAAACCGGAAGACTTTTGATATGTGGAGATTTTAATTACTGGGTTGACAGCCCTCATCTGAAGCCATTCTCTCCTGAGTTCCTTGAGTTGACTGATCAGAACAATTTTGTAAACCATGTGTCCCACCCAACTCATATCTTAGGACACACCCTTGACTTGGTTCTCTCTCCTGTGGGTTGTGGTGGTGTTCTGGATATTGATGTTGAGAATGCTGACTCTAATACCTCTGATCATGCCTTGATTACTTTCAGCTTTGATTTCCCTAAGCCACTCACACATGAAAAAGTAATCAGATTTAGAAATTATAAAACTACAGACCAAAATTTGGCTAGCAGTGAAGTAAAACAGTACTTGGGAAGTATTGATACTTCCAACCTTACTTCAGATGAGCTGGTGGAGGTACATAGAAATGCACTTAAATTAGTGTTCGATCATCACTGTCCAGAAGTAGAGAAGAAAATCATAGTACGAGATGATTCACCCTGGTATAGCACTCGAGTTAAATTTCTTAGAAGAGCGCGTAGAAGAGCTGAACGTGAATGGCGGAAAAATAAAACAGACTCTACATGGTTGCAATATCTGTCAGCCAGAAGAGCCGTGGTCCACACAATCAAAGATGAAAAGAAAGTGTATTATCAGGGAAAAGTTGACTCATGTGGTAACGACCAGAGGAGGTTGGCTTCAATTGTAAACAGTTTACTTGGAAAAACAAGAGTCAGCTTAAGACCTTCTGTGCCCGATGCCGAGTTGGCTGCCAACTTTGTGTCATTTTTTGCTGGCAAGATAACTCGCATAAGACAGGAACTGGATGATGCTTCTGTTGGTGAAGAACTTTCAGTTGTACTCCAACCCCGACACATTCCTAATAATGTCCTCTCATCCTTTCACTCAGTAGAGGTGGACATGATCTCATCCTACATAAGAAACCCACAGATCACCTACATCAAGAAACCAAAATCCTCAAAGTCAAAGACCATCTGGACATGAGAGGCACTCAATTCCTGGCAGCAGCCTCCACGAACCAAGACCACCCACTAAACTACATGGCAACACACCCACAGACACCAAGAAATATCAAAACAACACCCAGCACACGGTATCACACACAATTATTGTCCTCTCTCCCTCCCTGCCCACCCCGAACCAACTTCCAGAAGCACATCCATACTCATATCTCTCACCGATCCATCCACTCACTTACAGACAACACGCAGCTGCATGCACGACCTCCCGAAATCCATCCTTCCGAATCCTCCCTTCCTCGCGAGGACAGAGTCCACCTGGCCAGGCTGAGATGCGGACACCATCCAGCTCTCCTGAGCTATCAGAAGAGACTGGATGACTCCGTTGTCGACGCCTGCCCGGTATGTAACACAGCACCCCATACCATTAAACACATCATAGAAGACTGCATTTCACACAACCACTTACGCCAACAACACAATCTACACTCAATGAGAGCTCTGTGGGAAAGCCCGATCGTGGCCATGGCCATTCTCAGGGACTCGGGGCTGTTCGGCCAGGCAGCTTAGGGAACAACAACAACAACAACATAAGAAACCTCAATAAAACATTTTGCCCGTTGGATCCCATAAATGTTTCCAAGCTACCAAGAGTCTATGATCATACAGTTGAGTTTATTTCCAAAATAATTAATAAGTGCTTCTCTGAAGGTAACTTCCCACATTCTGAAAAGCATGCACTACTCCGACCTAGTCTAAAGAAACCTGGACTTGATGTTGAGAACATGTTGAACTATCGTCCTGTCTCCAACCTGTCCTTCATATCAAAGATATTAGAGCGTGCAATACTTGACCAATTACAACCACTACTTCAGCAGAATGAAACTATCCCAATTTTTCAGTCTGCTTACCGACAGCATCATTCAACTGAAACAGCATTGATTAGAGTACATAATGATCTAGTTGAGAACATTTGCAATGGTGTGGCCTCACTATTGGTCTTGCTTGATCTCTCTGCGGCCTTTGACACAGTGGATCACGAGTTGTTATTGAGTGATCTTTATGATTGTGGTGTGCGTGACTCCGCTCTCTTGCTTCTTGGGTCGTACTTGTCAGGTAGATCCCAGAGTGTGATGGTAAATCAAATGGTCTCGGACTCGACACCCCTGCAGTATGGTGTTCCGCAGGGATCAGTTTTAGGTCCTATCCTATTTATAATTTATATCAGCAGTTTGTCTCTTCTGCTTCGTGCACATAATGTCACCTTTCACTTTTATGCAGATGACACCTAGATTTATGTGGGAATCACAAATATAGTTGATACACGGAATAAGATGGAATTGTTGATGTCTGATATCAAGAAGTGGATGAGAGCGAGAAAACTTAAACTAAATGATGGTAAAACTGGTATTCTCATCATCCGAGGAAATAGAAGAGCTGATGATATAGTAGGTGCCCTCTCCATCAATGTGGGTGGATCTCAGCTGCGACCGGCCAACTCTGTTCGAAATCTGGGTGTATATGTGAACTCCCTATTAGATTTCAAAGAGCATGTAAACCAGATACTGTAGTTAAAAGTTGTTACTTGCACATCAGAAATCTCTATTTGGTGAAGCCGTTTATAACCAGACGTTGCCTCCTGACGTTGGTTCACTCTGTTGGTGGGTCTTCCAAATTATATTTTAAAGAAAGTTCAGCCTGTTCTTAACAGGGCCGCAAGACTCATTTTTGGTGTTCCACCTAGAACTCCTACTACATCTCTTCACATAGAACTGCACTGGCTGCCAGTAAGAGCAAGAATAGAATTTAAGTTGTGTTTAGTGACTTTTAAGGTTCTCAAATTTGGTAAGCCTAGGTACCTTGCGGAGCTGCTCAGGCGCCCACCGGCACACCATGGTGTAGTTGTGCGTCATGACAATGACCCTTTTCGTCTTGATGAACCAAGGGCTTTCCAGCAGTCTTCTTTCTTTGAGAGGTCATTCTCCTACATGGCTCCGAGGTTGTATAACAGGTTGCCGCTGTCCATGAGACAACTGAGTTCTGTTGAATGCTTCAAGACACAACTTAAGACTTTTCACTTTGAGAGAAGCTATGATCTTGAGAGAGGTGTCATGACAGCTGGCTATAGAGTTTAGGCTATTTTGCCACTGCTAGTGATTGTTAAATGTGTGTTGTATATAAGCTTTCTTTTGATGCATTGATTTTGTTCTTTTTTCTTTCTCTTTCCGAGCGCTAGTGAATTCTTCGGAAAAACTGGCGCTTATGAGAAATAAGTAACATGCTGATTATTATTATTATTATTAATAACCTTGAAAACGGCCCCTCCTTTTTTCTTTATTATATACCCGGTATACTAATATTATATATTCGTTTAGTTATTGTTTTGATCTAATTTTGTTTGATTATAGTCTTGCTTATAATACGATACTCTATCTCTAGTTGCCATTTTATAATGAAAGTACGGTAGTACCAAAGTCCTGTAAAATTAAAATATGGTCCTGAGGCAAAGGCAGCATTGGCTCACAACATAAGAAACAGTTATATCATGGCATTGGTGCTAAAATAGTAGTGTTGTAATAGTGGGCTGTTGTAATATCTTTATCTTCATAAAGCTGCCACAACTCATGTAGTCGCCGTTGTTTGTCCATTTTTTTTAAAAAGACGAATATAGTGCATGTCCTGAAACTAATTGTAGTTGTAAGGTCACGAATTGTGCCTCTTTCAACAAATGAGGGATGAGGATGTACAGTTGTAGATATTCTCATCCACATCGTCCATTAAGACGCCGGTGCCAGCCCTCGCAATCGTTATTTGTCCGTACTAATTGTGCTTAAAGCTTTACCAGAAGTTATTTGCCTGAGACCTAAGGCACTCAAAGGCATCGGGGAAATTGCGTATCGTATAATCGGTAGCTAATGCAGGGCCAGTAAATGTTATATTAGTTTATGTACTGATCCTTTTTAGTGGTAGGCCTATGTAGTCTGAAGTCCGAGGATTCCAACCTGTCTAAACTGCCTGGCACCAATGAAAGGAACATCCGTGAATATAGATGAGTACCTGGTAGTATCGAGCTGATAGATTTCCAAATTGCTGCCTCAAATTCACACACAATTTCATCAACATCTAGGGAGGGCGGACGTACCAGTACTGGTTATAAACACTCGATTAATTACGGTCTTGTCCGAATAATAATGATATTTGCATAATTAATTATGAATTAGCTTACAAAAGCTTAGAAAGGTTTAACATTAACCCTCCAGCCCCGGCTATGTATTATATATATATTCCTCAAAACCCGGGTGTTTTGGCCGAAAAACGTCTAGGCTAGGCTACCGTATATTTGTTAATCAGACTGCTTCCCGCATTCCCGCGCATCCCCAAGCGTAGCTGTGTTATTTACCTGTAGAATGGCATTAAGTAGAGCTCTCTAAGTCAACTGGTTGAGCTGTGATGATGATTACATTGGAGATAACTTTATGGCCAAAACAGCCACTTTACACTACTATTCGATACTTAACAACAACATACAGGCACACACGAACAAGCGACGCTCTCCTTCTTGTGGCCGGAGATGCGGGGCGTCGGTCCAGCCGGCTGTTGTTTACATGCGTCGGACCGACGCCTCGCACACGAAGCTCACAGGCTTTCAACCACTGGGCGTTCAAGAGCCCTTCCGGGTACCTGTTATATGCTTTTTTATGGGCGTTCAAGAGCCCTTCCGTGGTGAGAGGGTTAATTGGAATTTGATATTACATGGTGGTAATTGAGTACGATCTGTCTTAGGTACGAGTTGTCTAAACATTGAGTATGAGTTGTCTTTTGAAGGTACGAGATGTCTCGATTACGAGTTGTCTCTGGTACGAGTTAACATGTATCCTTCAAACGTCAATTCAAATCTTTGAGTTGACAACACAGACTAAGCTATTCATCCACTGTTAGGATATTGAGATAACATTCTAACCATTATAAAATTAACTTTTTAAACAAAAATATAACAACAATTCTTTGATTGTTTTAAATACTGTATACCATTACAGTATAAAATTTCATAGCACTAAGAATTGTAAATGAGTACAGTATATATGAAGATGTTTATAGTACCATACTAATTGAGTTGAACCCAACAGAGGCGGAGGTGAAGGAAGCTGGTGGGGATGGCTACAGGATGCAAAAGACAAGGTACGGTACCGGTACATTATTTATCCAGTATGGAACTTTGTATTATTACTTGTGGTGCAATGGTAGTGTGTTGAACCCTTTCATGCACCAGTGGTTTTCCGTATAGTATTCAGAAATAGAATTGTTTTAATCTCATAATTACTTTTACAAAATTAGTTTTCAGCCCACAGCTTGCTCATAGATATCTGCAGAGGTTGAAGTAACTAAACTAAAGTTTCTAAACACCCCTGATAGTCACAAAGACTTTTAAGTATCTCAGAAAGAGTGCTAGATGGGTTAAAGACAACTTCTGAAGCATTTGGTATGTAATAAAGCATTGTAGTCTCATTTACAATACAGATTCAAGTGGATACATAGTTATGGCTCATGATTCTACATATACACGTACAGTATTTTGTGTATATTTTGTGTAAGACAAATATAAATTTTGTAATGGTAAGCACATAGTACAGTACCAGTATGATTTTAAGGTAACATGAGTAACAATTGTCACTGCAATGGGAAAAGAAAGTGAACAAATATATTAAGAAAAAGTTTCCACGTAGTGGAAGGGTCATTGTGGCACGGGCAAAGGAAGCATGTCTTGACAAAGTAGCCTGGAGGCGTTTCTGTCATGGCCATCCTTTAGCGGGGGTTTTCGACTTTCCCGGGGGTAAACAAGGCGCCGGAGATGATGATGATGTTGATAATGATTAATGTTGAAATTTGTCCAAGAAATGCTATGGTACTCTGAAAATATATAATGGTGTGGTGCAATTTTGGCAGGTGCAAGTGCTTCAAGGGGACTTTGTTGAGTCTTGCTGAGACACTGTTAGCACTATACCAACATCGGCACTGTGATATCATGATGGGGCTGTGTTGTAGCAAGTCTTTATTGTAGGCTACTGTACTACAGTAAAGAGACTAAAACCAAGCTCTCTGTGGATAAAGTGGTCTTTAAACTTTTATGTATGTATTTAATAACTTCAAAACAGGATATTGTGGAAAAGGCAAAGGGATCTAGTATGGGCAAAATCAAGACTGGCATTTCAACCCTAGTTGGGTTTAGCTGGAGCTAACCAGAAGAAAGCAAGGCATTAGTGATGATGGAGACTAGTGCTTAATTGCTTATTTCTTGTATCTTTGTCTATAATATCTCTTATGTAGAAATAGAATAAATAAGTGTTACTATAGTCCGTTCATTCTAGGTTGGGCAGAAATCGAAACTTCTAACCTCTCATAACTCAAAAAGGATTAGAGTAATCGAGCTAATATTTCTACCAAATAGGAAGACTTGGCTAGGGAATATGTGTATAAATTGACAGCTCATTTGCTCTACCCCTTTTTGAGTTACAGAGGTTAGAGATTACGATTTCTGCCCAAACTAGAATGAACAGACTACATTATAGTGATGCAGATTGACTGGTCATATTTTTGAATGAGGTGGAAAACAAACAAGTATGCTGGTCAGTAGGGAGCTGTCACTCAACAAATTTGTGAATATCCCTCTCAGTACCATTGACATAAATTTTATTTGATATCGGCTACATTTAGACGAATTTACGACTCTTAGGAATGATATTTGGTACCGGTAGCTAGAAGGATTAATTGAGAAACCTGTAGCCTTATAAATTGGTAGACATCCTTCCTAAGGTATATATAATCGCCTAATAGTTGCCAGACTATAATGAAAAGAATGTCAGCGGTACTGAATGGGATATGGGTGTGGAAGAGTGGCTGGTGCGTGTGATAATGAAAATGTATGAGGATTCGCGAAGTTCGGTGAGGGTGTACTGAGTGATGAGTTCGCAGTCCGTGTTGGAGTCCATCAGGGTTCAGTGTTAAGCCCCCTCCTCTTTATTATGGTCTTGGAGGCGCTGTCTAGAGTTTTTAGAGGCGGACTCCCGTTGGAACTGTTTTATGCAGACGATTTAGTCCTAATAGCTGACAGTATGCAGGATGCTGAGGCCAAATTCAGAGAGTGGAGAGAGGGCATGGCGAGCAAGGGTTTAAGAGTCAATATTAACAAAACCAAGGTTATGCATTGTAGTTTGAGACGAGGCAATGTGGAAAAGAGCGGTGCATACCCATGTGCAGTGTGTGGAAAGGGAGTGGGCGTTAACTCAATTCAATGTAGCATCTGCCGATGTTGGGTACACCATGGGAGTAAACGCTGTAGTAGAATAAAGGGGCCCCTGCCGAAGGATAAGTCAGAAATAGAGAAATTTGAGTGCGTAGTGTGCAAAGGCGAGCTTGTGTTAAGTGATGATCCTGTGGCTGTGAATTTTGGAAATGAGTCTTTGGAGCTGGTGAACAAGTTTTGTTACCTAGGAGATACCATCTCTGCCGTGGTGGGGCCGAGGCTGCCACTGTTGCTAGAATTAGGTGTGGCTGGGGGAAGTTCAGAGAATTGATGCCAATCCTGACCATGAAAAGAATGCCTCTCCCCCTGAAGGGAAAGGTGTATGCCTCATGTGTTAGAAGTGCAATGACGTATGCCTCAGAAACATGGGCCGTTAAAGTAGAGGATGTCAACAGAATGGAGCGTAATGAGATGAGAATGGTGAGATGGATTGTGGGGCCAGGCTACAGGATAGAATAACAAATGTTGAGCTGAGGAGACGTTTAGGTATAAAGAGTATTAGCGAGGTGATGCGTACAAGTAGACTGGGATGGTATGGACATGTGGAGAGAATGGATGAACAAAATTGGGTGAAAAAATGCAGGTCTGTGATTGTGGAGGGAGCTGCACCAAGGGGTGGACCGAGGAAGACCTGGGATCGGACTATATGCACCGATCTCAAATCCAAGAACTTGACAAGTGAAGCAGCCCTTAACAGGGTTGCCTGGAACGCCGCCATTAGGACAAGAGACTGAAACTGCACTGATGTGTGGAACACTCAGTCTTAAAATTTTATGTATGTATGTATGTATGTATGCAAATCTCAACCACATTAGATTTGGACGATTAGCCTATTTGAGATGTCATATTGTTGTTGTTGTTCCCCAGGCTGTCTGGCCGAGCAGCCCCAAGGTCCCAAGCAAAGCCAAGGCCATAACTGAGCGCCCCCACAGAACCCTCCCAGCTTTACCACTAAGAAAGCCCAGGTGACCGAAGCCACTCCCAGGCGAGGGGCTGAGGAGGGTGCGGAAACGCCCGAGACACCAAAGCCCCACCCAGGGCCCTGTTCCCCTTAACAATTATAAAGGGAAAGTTGAGGGGCAAAGGAAAAATGTGACGCTTTGGCTCCCAGTCTGCCAGCCTTTAGGTTGGCAGTAGGAAGGTCAATCAACGGAATAGACACCGCCACTTGAGATCTAGAAAATATATACGCGAAAGGAAAAGTCAGAGTAAGCTATTGGTATGGTAGAGAATGCTCAACTCTCACTCTGATAGACCAGCCCATGTCATATTGGTATTAATGTTTGCAGGTGGTGTCGCAATCGTCGGAGGTGCTGGAGTTTGTGAAGAAGGACATCGATGAGTTCACTAAGGTGGTGAGCGAGGAGGCCTCTTCTGTCGTCTCCACCACTGCTACCACGCTCAAGGAGAAACTCAGGGTAGGTTGGGGGTTTATTATTGTTGTTGTTGGGTCGGGGGGTTGTTGTTTGTCTAGCTGTTACCGGTACAGGTCTCCCTCTATATACGATTGGGTTACGGTCCTGAAAACCCGATCTAACCCATCGGGGCCTCATATGATCCCAATCGCTGTGTCCGGGGCCATTTTCGTACAGTCAAGCTTCATAATTCAGTAGCTACTGATTGAGACCACCTGGAGCAGTCAATTTTTTGGCAAATTGTAGAACGTTTTGTTGTCTGTAGACTGCTGGTGAGATGACATCGCTACAACGCGTGGTTGCCGAGTTATGACGATTTTAGCGGCGATTTTTAGCCACGCATTTTGCCTCATATGAGGCCTCCCGGATTCCGAGGGTTAAATAGAAAAATTATATAGCAAACCCTAAAATTAATGGGGTAAATGGGGATGCGTTCTCGGACCAGCCAAAACCTAAACGCCTAAAATCCAACAATAATATCGTAAATTGGGGCATCGGATAGTGAGGGAGACCTGTACTCTCGCTGTTACGCCTACACATTCTCTCACTCACACTCACTCTTATGCACTCCAATGATTTTGATGAGTTCCTTTGCTTTTATACTATGTCATCCCAGTTTTGGTTTGTTTATTTTGCAAGTTTCACATTATAATGCATACTCTCACATGCACACTCTCTCACACATGCACACTTTCATGCACGCACACTCACTCTCACACATGCACATGAGGTGAAGGAATTGAATGCCAAAAGAACAGAACAAGAAGTGGATTTTTTTTATTGGAGACTGGTAGGAACGAAGAAGAGGAAATGGTTCATCAAAAGCCCACAGAGGAAGACGGAGGGGCAAACAGAGAACTTAGGGATGAACGGTCGGACAGGGGAAGCGAGTACCAGTACCGAAGGACAGGAGGGAGAGACTGGTGTAAACCAGGAACAAGTGAGAGGAACAGGGCAGGTGGAGAGCACGGGGGAGCAAGGGAGAGAAGGTGGAGTGGAAGCGGGGGGGGAGTAGAGTCTGGGAATATCAGGGAAAGAGAAAAAAAGAAAGGTGTAAGAAGGGGGGAGATGAAGCTGATGTATAGTAATGTGGATGGCTTGCTGTCTAAGAAATTAGAATTGAATGACTATATTGAGAAATATAAACCACATATTATGTGCTTAGCAGAAACAAAGTTGAGAGGTGGTACTGAATTGGGAGTGTTGGGATGGGAAGGGTATAATGTGGAGAAAAGATAGAGATGGAAAAGTGGGCGGTGGAGTGTTAATAATGACTGACAAAAATATAGAAGCAAGTGAGATTAACCTAGGCAATAATAGATCAGAAATTATAGCAGTGACAATAAAAGACAAGGACAACAAAGCAACTGATATAGCAGTGGCTTATATACCACCACAAACTAGAGCATGGAAGCGGGATAAATATGATCAACTAATCACGGAATCTCTAGATGCACTAAAAATACTTTTTAATAGGAGAAATAAATTATTATTAACAGGTGATTTCAATTGTAAGGAAGTCAATTGGGAAGGGTTAGATGCGGGAAATAATAATGAATCTTGGGGCAGTAAATTACTGAATCTAGTAACAGAAAACATGGTAACACAACATGTTAGAGAAAACACACGAATCAGAGGGATGGATGAACCATCCAGGCTAGACCTAGTCTTCACCAGTGATCCACATGATGTTAGAAAGATAAATTATCATTGTCCCTTGGGAAAAAGTGATCACAAGATATTAGAAATGGAGATAGATTTGGGAAAAAATTAGGAGAGAAATGAAGGACATAAAATAAATAGATACAATTATGCTAAAACTGATTTTAAATCATTGAAACATTATTTCCAAAGTATAAATTGGAAGGAACTAGAAAGCCTGGAAATGGTTCAAGACAAATATAGACTTTTCCTGAAAGTATATGAAGAAGGGATACATAAATATGTCCCAAGGTTCCAATCAGGGGTAAAGAAGGAAAAAGAATGGTTCAATATAAGATGTAGTAAGGCACAGGATAGAAGAAACCGAGCTTGAAATATAGCACGGAAGAGACATAGTGAAAATAACTGGAATAAGTACAAGGAGAAAAGAAATTAATACGTAAAGATACGACGCGAGGAACAATATAAATATGAAAGGAATATTGTAGAGAAGTGCAAAAATGAGCCAAAACTATTTTATAGATTTGTAAATGGAAAAATAAAAACAAAAGAAGGTATTGTCAGACTAAGAGTTGAAACAAACAGCTATAAGAAGGATAAAGAATTGTGTGAAGTTATGAATGAAAAGCTTCAGTCAGTGTTTGTAAAAGAGGAGGAGTTTATAGAACCTGATAGAGAAATGAGAACACCACAGATGCCTGAAATGAAAGTGACAAAAAGTGAAGTGCTGAAATTGATGCAGGATTTGGACGTGAGGAAATCAATGGGACCAGATGGAGTGGCTGGATGGATCCTCAAAGAATGTGCGGAAGAGTTAGTGGAACCAATCTATGAAATCATCAAATCTTCACTGAATGAGGGAGACCTGCCAGTGGAATGGAAGAGAGCTAACATAGTACCAATTTACAAAGGAGGAGACAGAGAAAATCCGCTTAACTACAGACCGGTGTCCCTCACCAGCATTGTTTGTAAAATTTGTGAGAAAATTATAAGGAAAAAGTGGACACACTTCATTGAGGGACAGGGGGTGCTTAGCGAGAAACAGTTTGGATTTAGGGAAGGGAGATCTTGTGTATCTAATTTATTAAGCTTTTATAGCAGAGTTGTAGATGTTACACAGGAGAGAGAGGGATGGGTTGACTGTGTTTACCTGGACCTGAAAAAGGTCTTTGACAGGGTGCCTCACAAAAGGTTATTGTGGAAATTGCAGGTTGTTGGAGGTGTACATGGTAGGATGTTAAAATGGATGGAAAACTTTTTAATAGGAAGAGAAATGAGGACCACGATACGAGATGAATATTCACAGTGGAGGAGTGTGACGAGCGGAGTACCACAGGGATCAGTGTTGGGTCCGATAATGTTCCTACTTTATGTAAATGACATGCCAGAAAACTTGAATAGTCATATGAATATGTTTGCGGATGATGCTAAGATCATGAAGAATGTCACCTGTATAGAAAGTTGTCAGGATCTTCAAAAGGACCTAGATGAGTTGCACAGATGGAGCCAAACCTGGAAAATTAGTTTCAATGCAGAAAAGTGTCATGTTTTGGAAGTGGGAAGAAGTGAGATAAGGCCAAGCTGGGAGTACAAATTAGGAATTGAAATAATCGGCAAAACACGGCATGAGAAGGACCTTGGAGTGATAATACAAGATGATCTATCCCCGGAGAAGCATATTAACATGATCATTGGAGGAGCATATGGAATAATAACCAATATGAGAGTGGCATTTAACTATTTGGATGAAGAAATGTTAAGAAAACTGATAATGACTATGATAAGACCAAGATTAGAATATACAGCAGTGATATGGTCACCACATTTGAAAAAACATATAAATAAATTAGAGAAAGTCCAAAGGATAGCAACGAAGATGATCCCAAGATTGAAGGAGTTGACATATGAGGAAAGACTTAACCTCTGAAGTGCGCATGGGGGTAATTAGACACCTCTCCCTGTGCGCATGTATTTGAGGTGTTTCCGTCACTAAAATATTCATTGTACCATTAATAGCATTAATACTTATCCATATGCGCCTATTATGGGTTGATTATAAAGGTATTAACCTGAAACAACAATAAAACGAGTGAAAACAGCGTTTGGATGGTCAAAATCGGAGATATAGCCCGTGAGTTGTATAATGTATGGGTGAGGCAAGCTGCTTTCCCGCCAATTTCCCCAAGGCCACTGAGACACAGTTGATCGATACTCTCTCTCTTGCACTCGCTTGCCATCAGTGATGACAACACCCTGCTTGCAACTCGCTAATGTTAGCACGAAAATATACCTCAGAATAAGGGAATAACAGGGAAAATAGGTGATAACTGAAGGAGAGGAGGAAAGTGGGGAAGGAGGGGAGGTAGAGGACTGAGATTTTGCATGGCCCAGGGGCCAAACAAATTTTTTTTTTTTTTTTTTTTTTCGATGTCAAAAGTTGATTTTTTTTTCACTCACTCTTAAGAGTCTCCCCGCAGTCCGCCGGGGGAACTCTTAACCCGGCAAGCGCGATAGGCCTCACGGAAGGCTTCCTATAGGGAACGCGATAGGCCTCACGGAAGCAGGACCATAAAAAAAGCCTTCCATAAAAAAAAAGGGCCTATCAAAACAAAGGAATTTGTCTCTAGGTGAGATAATTCCCCTCCAGTACTCATCCATGTAAATCTCACCCACCCCCCTCCCCTCCTTCCCCACCTTATTCCCCCCTCCCTCCCCTCCTCAATTATCACCTATTTTTCCTCTTATTATCATCATTTATCGGTTATTTTTCTCTCCCGCGATAATGTAGCACAAGTGGGTTGCATAAAAGATCGTTATGCAACACCCAGACACCGGCACACACCGCCTCGCTCGTCTCAGTTGACTCCCAGACAGCGAGAGGGGAGGGCTGCCTGTCTCTCTCTCGCCTGAGATTATGACCGGGTGGCCAATATCTTCGTTTTTCACCACCCAAATGCTTTTCCCACTTATTTTAGCACTCTTGAAGGTTCATATATACATCATATATGTAAAATAAAAGCATACCGAAAACAAATAATGGTTTATATTGTAAATATAACGAATTCTGTCAGAATCCAGGGCTAGAAATGCACAAATAACTACCCTAGCACCTACGTCTATATCGCGCTTGTCAGGTTAAGAGTCTCCCCGCAGTTCCCGGGTTAAGACACTACAACTGCCTACCTTGAAAGAGAGAAGGGATCGAGGCGACTTAATAACGATGTTCAAGGGAGTAAAAAGTTTGGAACGAGTTAGGGAAGATCTATTCGTGAGGGATAATGGAAGGACAAGAGGGCACGAGTTTAAGCTGAGGAAGGGCAGATGTCGTAAGGACACAAAGAAATTCAGCTTCCCATATAGGAGTATAGAGACTTGGAACAACTTGGAGGAGGAGGTAGTGAGAGCGAGGAACATTAACATGTTCAAATCTAGGTTGGATAAAAGTAAATATGGAAATAGGGCAACATAAGTTATGATATGTTAGTCCAAAAATACTGGGAACTGGGAATATCCATTACGATACTTGTCTAAGTAAAATGGATTGATTATAAAGTAACTAAGACAGGACAACACGAGCGCTGCTCAATTCCTGTAAACTACAAATAGGCAAATACAAATAGGTAAATACACCTTCACACACACGCACACTCTCTCACAAACGCACACTCTCGCACGCATACTCTCTCACACACACCTCCCCGTGGCGTAACTGATAGCGCGTCTGGCTCACAACCAGAAGGTCCTGGGTTCGAGACCCGGGCGGGGAAGAGACATTTGGGCAAGTCTCCTAACGGTGTAGCCTCTGTTAACCTAGCAGTATAAATAGGAACCTGGTATAAGTGGACGAAGTTGTGACGTCCCATCTGGGGTTGGTGATCGGTTACAAGGCGAGATGGGTATCGTACTGGTCAACCTAAGCTACTGGTCAATGACATCCATCAACATACCCATATTCCTCACCAAGCCCTCTATAACCCATCATCTCCAGACATCACCTTTTGCTCCCCAGAACTCGCCCCCACAACATCCTGGAGGGTGGTCTGAACCTTAGGCTCTGACCACCTCCCGATCATTATCACCACCAAAACCAGACTCACCCCAGCTAGCCACAAACACACATACACCAATTATAAAAGAGCTAACTGGGAAGCATTCACAAATGAGACAGAACAACACTTCACAACTCTAAACAGTACACCCATCACTAACATCAACAATGCTGTACACATACTCAATAAAACTATCCAAAACGCTGACAAGAAACACATTCCAAGAGGTAACAGAAAAAGACACAACCCCAACTTCACACCAGAAATTCAAAACCTCATCAGACAACGCGACACACTGAAACACTCCCCAGCACCCCACACACAAGACATCACACAACAAATTCAAGCACTCAACACCCAAACTAACAACAAAATACAAGAACAACAAAAACTAAATTGGAATAACTTCCTACAAACACTTGATCACAAAACAAACCCCAAAAAACTCTACAAAACACTAAACAGCATCACACTTTCCAACAGCAACACAACACAATCACATGCTGCAATCACAACAACAGACTCTACTCCTTCATGTAAACAACAAGCAAACACTCTCATCAATCACTTCTCACATGTCAGCCACCTAAAACCTCACAAAGACGACCGACGTGTCATCCGACGTAAGAGACAATTCCCCACAGACCCTGACTATACACCCTTCACCAATCACCAGACAAAGCATATCATCAACAATCTCAAGCACTCACCCGCCTGTGGCCTAGACAACATAAGCAACATACACCTCAGACACCTGGGACCACAAGGCATACAAGCACTCACTAACATATCAAACTACAGCTATTCACACAACACAATACCAGACATTTGGAAGCATGGTATCATCATCACATTCCCCAAACCCAACAAAGACCCCACGCTACCCTCCTCGCACCGCCCCATCACACTCCTTTTCTCCCCCTCCAAAGTCATGGAACGCCTAGTATTACAACTAATTACACCCGACCTACCCCTAGCTCCAACACAACATGGCTTTAGGCCACTGCATTCCACAAACACTCTTCTCACAGACCTTACACAAAGAGCTTTTGACGGCATCAACTCGGCTAGACCACCACACAGATCACTATTAGCCACACTCGACATTAGTAAAGCCTTCGATGCCATCCCCCGCCACAACCTAACAAACAAAATCTACAACACAAACATGCACAACAACACAAAAAGGTGGCTGGCCAACTTCCTAGCAGGCAGATGTGCACACGTATCTTTTGCCGGTCAGTCATCTAAAATCAGAAACTTTCCAAACGGAGTCCCACAAGGATCCGTCCTATCGCCCGCACTCTTCAATCTGTACATGCACGATAACTACACCCAATACGCCCCAAATAAACTTAGCCTCCTATGCAGATGACATAACACTCACATGCACACACCATGACCCAAGAAGAGCAACAGATCTCCTTCAACCCTATCTCAACACACTACATGGCTGGTGCACTACAAACAGACTTAATCTAGCCCCAGCCAAATCCACCGCAACCCTGCTCACAAGCTGGACAGGTGAACACGAATACATCCCTCAACTCACCATAAACAACACACCCCTAACACATACACACACACCCAAAATCCTAGGAGTAACATATGATACTCATATGACATTCAAACAGCACACCACAAACATTAAAAAGAAACTGACACCCAGACTTAATGCCCTCAGGTCACTTGCTCACACAAAATTTGGACACAACAAAGAAACTACCACCACAGTATATAAACAATACATAAGATCAGTGATGGAATACGCAAGCCCAGCCTGGGCTTCTAACCTAGCTGAAACACATCATAAGACCTTACAGACTATTCAAAACAAAGCCCTGAAGATAATTACAGGCTGCACAGCTACTGCACCCACAGATCACCTACATCAAGAAACCAAAATCCTCAAACTCAAAGACCATCTGGACATGAGAGGCACTCAATTCCTGGCAGCAGCCTCCACGAACCAAGACCACCCACTAAACTACATGGCAACACACCCACAGACACCAAGAAATATCAAAACAACACCCAGCACACGGTATCACACACAATTATTGTCCTCTCTCCCTCCCTGCCCACCCCGAACCAACTTCCAGAAGCACATCCATACTCATATCTCTCGCCAATCCATCCACTCACTCACAGACAACACGCAGCTGCATGCACGACCTCCCGAAATCCATCCTTCCGAATCCTCCCTCCCTCGCGAGGACAGAGTCCACCTGGCCAGGCTGAGATGCGGACACCATCCAGCTCTCCTGAGCTATCAGAAGAGACTGGATGACTCCGTTGTCGACGCCTGCCGGGATGTAACACAGCACCCCATACCATTAAACACATCATAGAAGACTGCATTTCACACAACCACTTACGCCAACAACATAATCTACACTCAATGAGAGCTCTGTGTGAAAGCCCGATCGTGGCCATGGCCTTCCTCAGGGACTCGGGGGCTGTTCGGCCAGGCAGCTTAGGGAACAACAACAACAACAACAACAACAACTGGTCAACCTAAGCCTTCGGGTGAGACTGGTACCGTAGTGAGAATGGTACCGTACAGGTTAACCCTAAGCCTTCGTATCCAGATGTCGCCAATTGGCTAAAATACAGACTACACACACATCCACAGCCATTCCAACGATACATAACACATTTAACATGCAGTTCATGCAATACATTCCCAGTTAAGGAAGCGCGATAATAATGAGCTTAGCTCGCATTGCGTGGATTCCCCTTGACGAACAAGTAACTAACTAACACTTTCTCTCACACACAATCTCTCACTCTCACACATGCACACAATCTCTCACTCTCAAACATGCACACTCCTTCACACACACACACACACACACACACACCCTCTCTCTGTCACTTTATGCATCATCATGGCCAGGTACAGTTGTAAGACACCATACAGGGAATTAGGTCTCTCACAGATAAATGTCAGCTGGTAGTACAATATAATTCTCAGTTACTAAATTCTCTCTCTCTCACGCTCACTCTCTCTCTTTCACACACACACGCACTCTCACATACATATACGTATATACACATATATATTGACACGAAGAAAGCTTTTGACAGAGTATCGCATAGCAGGCTGAAGTGGAAACTAAAAGAGTATGGAGGGATTCAGGGTAGTTTGTTAAATTGGATGGAGGACTATCTTTCAGGGAGACAGATGAGGACTACTATCAGAGATAAATTTTCTATGTGGAAAGACGTCACAAGTGGAGTTCCGCAGGGAGCGGTGCTGGCTCCCATAATGTTTCTAATATACATTAACGACATGCCAAAGGATATAAATGCATATATGAATATGTTCGCAGATGATGCCAAGATCATGAAGCGTATAGAAGATGAAAACAGTGGAAGGGAATTACAGAGGGATTTGAATAGGATAGATCAATGGAGCAAGAAGTGGAAAATGGAATTCAACACAAATAAATGTCATGTAGTGGAAATGGGAGTAAGTAAAAGAAGGCCTCATATGGAATATAAGTTAGGAGAAAATACTATTAACCCATCAGAGAAAGAAAAGGACTTAGGGATAACTGTTAGGGGTGATCTTTCACCTGAGAATCATATTAATAAGATAGTGGGAGAAATATATGGACTGCTAAACAGAATAAAAATAGCCTTTAACTATATAAATGAAGAGATGCTGGAGAAAATAATAAAAATATTGGTGAGACCAAGACTGGAGTATGCGGCAGTGGTGTGGGCACCACATCTAAAAAAGCATATAAAGAAGCTGGAAAAGGTTCAGAAAGCTGCAACTAGGATGATACCAGAACTGAGATAATTACCATATGAGGAGAGATTAAAGAAATTAGATTTACCATCTCTAAGGGATAGGAGGGAGAGAGGCGATATGATTATGATGTACAAATGTGTGAGAGGACTCGAGAAGGTGGACAAAGATATTGTGAAAGATATAATGGTAAGGGGGCATAGATATAAGCTAATGAAAGGAAGATGCAAAGGAGATGTGAGAAAGTATAGTTTCCCTTACAGAAGTATAAGTAAATGGAATCAGTTAGAAGAGGAAGTGGTGTGTGCAAAAAAACATTCATATTTTTAAGGCAAAGTTAGATAATTGTAACTCAGGAAGCGGGACAATACGAGCCTAAAAAGCTCAACTCCTGTATACTATTTATAGGTAAATACAAATAGGTAAATACACACACACACACACTCTCAGACACTCACTCACTCACTCCCTCTCTCTCACACTCTCTTACTCACTCTCCCTCTCAGACACACTATCACTCACTCTCTTTCACTCTTTCTCCCTCTCTTTTACTCTTTCTCCCTCTCTTTTACTCACTCTCCCTCTCAGACACACTATCACTCACTCTCTTTCACTCTCTTTTACTCTTTCTCCCTCTCTTTTACTCTCTCCCTCTCTTTTACTCTCTCCCTCTCTTTCACTCTTTCTCCCTCTCTTTCACTCTTTCTCCCTCTCTTTTACTCTTTCTCCCTCTCTTTCACTCTTTCTCCCTCTCTTTCACTCTTTCTCCCTCTCTTTCTCCCTCTCTTTCACTTTCTCCCTCTCTTTCACTCTCTCCCTCTCTTTCACTCTCTCCCCACTCTCTCTCTCTCTCATGGTAAGGTACAAAGTACAAAGGGAGTACAAAGGAAATCAAGCAACAACAGATTAGTGACCCTTCTAGGTTGCTTGTC
Source organism: Paralithodes platypus (assembly GCA_032716605.1). Classification (NCBI taxonomy): domain Eukaryota; kingdom Metazoa; phylum Arthropoda; class Malacostraca; order Decapoda; family Lithodidae; genus Paralithodes; species Paralithodes platypus. The sequence continues at coordinate 57,761,054 of CM064548.1, forward strand.
CTCCAAAACACTGAGGATCAAGTGTCCAAACAGTGGTTTAGAGTGGGTAAGGGAACATTGGAAAGGGAATTACTGCCCTGGAACTAATGTCCGTGGCAGGATTAGGAAGTTAGTAGGGGACAGATGGGTTAGTAACTGAGGTGGGGATAAAATAAAGTTATTCATTTACAAACGCAGTCAGTCGCGGGTTTGATGCGAGATATTTGTCTACGCGGAGTTTAAATGAATCAACGGTGATGCAGTCTATAACGTTTCGGGGAAGCCCATTCCACAAGTTGACAACTCGATTGAAGAAGAAATTCTTAGATTCGTGTGAGTTAAAAGATTTACCAATAATTTTGCAACCGTTTCCCCGCGTGTAATTAGATTGGTCGATAGTGAAGTACTTACTACAGTTCATATTGTCGATGCCTTTGATGATTTTGAACACTTGAATTAAGTCACCTCTTAATCTGCGCTGGGTTAAAGGAAATAGATTTAATTCTCTAAGACGCTCTTCGTATGGTTTGTTCTTTAGGCTAGGTATAATTTTGGTAACTCTACGTTGAACTCGTTCTAGCTTGTTTATATCTTTTTGGTAATAAGGGCACCAGGATTGAACGCAGTATTCCAGAAGAGGGCGGACTAATGAATTGTAAAGGGTTAGGATAACTTCTTTGAATTTATGCTCAAATGACCTGCCTATAAAGCCAATTATTTTGTTTGCCTTCTTAACAACTTCTGAACATTGTTGACTCGGTTTTAGGTTACTCGATATTGTTACTCCCAGATCGGTTTCTCTGTTTACATTCTTAAGCTGAGTGCCATTCATCGAATAGTTTGCTTTCTCATTTAGGTATCCGATATGTAGTACTTTACATTTATCCGCATTGAAACTCATTTGCCAAATTTGGGCCCAACATGACAATTTATCTAGATTGTGTTGCATATCGTCAACTTGTTCTTTTGAGAGTACGCTATTTGCAATTTTTGTATCGTCAGCAAATTTTGAGATTGTACAGGTGAGACCCTCATCTATGTCGTTGATGTAAATTAGAAAGAGAATTGGTCCTAGTACCGATCCCTGGGGTACCCCGCTACTTACATTGGTCCATTTAGATGCCTTACCGTTTATGACTACTCTTTGCTTTCTGTCGCTGAGCAAATTTTCTATCCATTTCAACACACCGTCTTGTATTCCATGCGCTTTTAGTTTTAACAGTAAACGTTTGTGGGGAGAACACACAGTACACCACAGAGAATTAGGTGACTCAGGGATAGACGTCAGCCTGTACAGGATCTCTGACATTTGAATACAGCACCACCCTGAGTAGTATAGCGATGCAAACACATGCAGTTCAGTTCGATTGTTAAACGGGTAGCTAGGCCTTTTCAATTGTGTGTCGTGTTCTGTTACAGTTTAGTTATCTTCCTTTATCGGTAAATGTTTCTTATCTTGTCAATAAATAGTAATATACAGTAAACTTCCGTTAATCCGAAGGGCAGCGGACCGGCCCTCGTTCGGATTAGTGGATTTTTCGGATTATCGGACTTTACCCCTATGAACCTGTGTATGACGAAAACATTGAGGCATTAGGCCACCCAAATGACACAATGGTGCACACACACATATCATATGTTCATGAAATCACTTCAAAAGTTTACCATTGTCATTGTAGCCTATTACCTACTTCAAAACATGATTAACCCTTAACTAGCGGCCCACAACATAAGTCGAGTATAATAAATTTGGACTATCTGGCGGCGCGCGACATAGGTCGTGTGGCAATTTCAGCACGTAATGTTGCTGAGAGAGAGAGAGACAAGTGGTGGCAGGAGAGTAGCGAGCGTATGACTGCTCCAGACCACCGCGGCGAACCTACTGACACGAATCCCACCTCCTCCCTCCCTCTCTCACTCGCTACATACTGAATTGTATGGGGAAAGTACCGAATTACATGCTTTTTGCACTCGTGTTGCGCGGTTGTTGCAAGAAAACTATCGGTCATAAAAGGATCGTTGTGGTGTCATTGGAAAGCTCTGTTTATACCCTTTCAGGGATAGATACTTGTTTTACGTTCTGGGTCTTATTTAGGCATGAAACTGATCACGTAAACAGCCCTATTTTGGCTAAAAACACCCGCTGGTGGCTACATATTATTTACCGCCTAGCCCGCCAATAAGGTGTTATTGGTCAAAGGAATCTGCTGATATAAACGTAAACACCATATGTCCGCATCGTCGTCTTCTTCTTCTTCCGTCTACTAGCGAGTTTGTCTTGCTCTTGAAGATCAGATCAGATGTGGTTCGGGAAGTAATGCCTTAACAACGGCACTTCCCTGAGAGGTTCTTGTAATTTTCCTTTTGTGATTTTCCTTTTGTGATGTGCTCTGTTGTATTATATTGTATTGAAAGCACCCTTGGGACGCTCCGATCACTGAACTATAAATAGTAGCGTATCGGAACGTCCAAAGGTGCGTTTTCAAGCTCAAGACTGAATGCGCTTGCAGAAAATGCGGTGCAAGCCAGTAGCGCATCGGAGCGTCCCAAGGATGCGTTCAAGAGCAAAACAAACTCTCTAGCAGACGATGTGGTGTTTACGTTTATATCAGTAGCTTCCTTTGACCATTAATCTGAATGTTTTGAAGTAGGTAATAGGCTACAATGACAATGGTAAACTTTTAAAGTGAATTCATGAACATATGATATGTGTGTGCTCCATTATGTGTCATTTGAGTGGACTAATGCCTCAAAAAGGGGACTTTGGGACTTCTTGAAATTCGGACCATCGGGTGAATTCGGATTTGGCCTCAAATTGAAAAATTCGGACTATTGGGAGATTCGAATCATCGGTCGTCGGATTAAAGGACTTTTACTGTAGATGTGTCATGAAATAGTAATGTCGAGAGGATGGATGGAAAAAATATAAATACATTATAATTGTTTGATTTCAGCTGGATGAGTCTGACAGTACAGCGGGCAACATGAAGAAGAGTATGAGTGGGTTCCTGAGTCACGTGGCCGAGGTTTTTACTCCACCCCCTGACGATGCCGACCAGGAGGCTATCGTCATCCGTAACCACCAACCCGTCATCCTCAACAGGCTACAGGTCAGAGTGTATTCTTTTTTTTTATGGCCCTCCTTCTTCATCTTGTTTAGCCCCATTAGTTTTCAGATTTTAAGACGTTTGACCCATTAGTTTAGGAGGCTATCGTCATCCGTAACGACCAACCCGTCATCCTCAACAGGCTACAGGTCAGAGTGTATTCTTTTTTTTATGGCCCTCCTTCATCTTGTTTAGCCCCATTAGTTTTCAGATTTTGAGACGTTTGACCCATTAGTTTAGGAGGCTATCGTCATCCGTAACCACCAACCCGTCATCCTCAACAGGCTACAGGTTAGATAGTCGTTTTTATGGTGAAGCTCAATTCCTGTAAACTACAAATACTGTAGGTGAAATAGGTGATTTTGTTTCTTTTCTATGTGAGTGAGAGAGACAAAAGGCAGAAGTGCCTGTATCAAGCGCCTCCCCCAGAGTTGAAAGAGTGACAGGGCCAAAATCTCAATTTTATAAGTGGCGTTCGCTCAGAAGGCTAGTATAAAAATTCACATCATCATCATGTAACTCAGTGGTTTGGCTAAGCTAAATTTGATAGTACAGTAATAATAATTAATGTTATGTGTTATTAATATATATATTGTAGTAGTAGTTGTTCCCTAGGCTGCCTGGCCAAACAGTACTGTATATGAATATAAACACCATTTGAAGAGGAGCACTTTATTGACAACGTTTCACAGATAGCTTCTTCAGGTCACTATCTATCTGTGAAACGTTGTCAATATAGTACTCCTCCTCATATGGTGTTTATATTCATTCTGTAAACGTTGTCAATATAGTACTCCTCCTCATATGGTGTTTATATTCATTCTGTAAACGTTGTCAATATAGTACTCCTCCTCATATGGTGTTTATATTCAGGCTGTAAACGTTGTCAATATAGTACTCCTCCTCATATGGTGTTTATATTCAGGCTGTAAACGTTGTCAATATAGTACTCCTCATATGGTGTTTATATTCATTCTGTAAACGTTGTCAATATAGTACTCCTCCTCATATGGTGTTTATATTCATTCTGTAAACGTTGTCAATATAGTACTCCTCCTCATATGGTGTTTATATTCAGGCTGTAAACGTTGTCAATATAGTACTCCTCCTCATATGGTGTTTATATTCAGGCTGTAAACGTTGTCAATATAGTACTCCTCCTCATATGGTGTTTATATTCAGGCTGTAAACTTTTCAAAGTTATTTCAACAGTATATACTGTTAATATGTAAAACTTGCAAACTAAACAAACCAAAACTGGGACAATACAAGATAAAGGTAAAATCTATCTATCTATCTATTGCCAGATGCCTTACTCCCCTTAATGAGGGTGGCCATACACAGAATGCCCCCAAGAGGACTTATTCCCTGTAAGAGGGACAACCCGAGCCAGTTTACTGAAGGACTTACAGGATTGACCACTCAATTTAGGATCCGTCCGACTCCGAGGCCCTATGTGTATCTTGATAGCACTATTTTTCTACAGTGGTGTCCATCCACTAACCTGCCTTACCCTTCGGTAAGCAGTACGGATTTGTATCAGGTTATCATACCCTAGACAGGTTGCCGACCAAGGCTGACGAGTCCCATCCACCCAGATTTTTATAAGGTTGTCTCCCCTAGATGGGTTGCCGACCAAGGCTAACGAGTCCCATCCACCCTGTAAAGGTAAAATAAAAGGTATAATATGTTGTGTATGTTGTTACAGGCGGCTGTGTATGCAGTGTCTCAGGACTCGGCCACATACCTGACAGATCCTGAGGGTGAGGAGGGTCAGTATGAATCCTGGCTGACCACCTTTGACCTAGAGTCCCGCCAGGGTGACCTCTCTGACCTATTGGTTAATAATCAACCACTCAGACACCACTACACCACTCTCGTCCCAGCACAGGTATGATACACAGTGATAGCACTATATACCGTCGCGTGAATAAGTCATGTCCCAGCTGTCATTACGTTTGGCTCTCTCTGTGCTGTATTTATGTCTGTCAGATGTTGAATAGGGTGGGTAAGTGTAGGAACATGTTGGTATGTCTCACTCAAAAAGAAGAAATCATGTGTAAATATTGCTGACACCATTTATTGATCAAAACATAATTGGTGCCGAGACATCACTTATTAGCGCGACTGTACAGCAGGGTGACAAACGAACTACAAGCCCTTTCTTTTAGTCTTTATTATTGTATATGTAAAGATAACATTGTGGCTTATATTTCAAATTATGTCTTTGAAAGTGAGAAAATGGTCAAAACAAAGCTATTTCATGTACATTTTTTGTATTCCTGCTCATATTCAAGTCATCAACCAAAATTACTCCGGTTTGACACTTGACTGTACAGTATACTATCTTATAATATCAATAAATTTTCATTCTTAACATCAATTAAATTAATTAACCCTTCCCGCCCGGGCAGCATTTTAAAATGACACCCCTTGCGAAGGGCAGGAGCCCGGGTGTTCCCTTGAAATCCGTAAGCTTGAAAGCCTATTAAGCGTGTTTTGAAAGCCGTGCGTCCGACGTATATAAGCAAAGCCTGTCTTTGCGACACCGCACCTCCGAAAACAAGAAATAGAGTCGGAGCTTGTTATTGTGTTGTCTGCTAGAACAGATTTAGTGTTGAAAAGTGTCTGATATTGCTAACATTACATCGAAACTCTCCACGAAAATCGTCATCACAACTGAACCAGTTAACCTAGAGAGCTCTACTCAATGCCAGTCTACAGATACGAAACACACCTACGTTTAGAGATTTGTGGGAATTATCTAGCAGTTAAAATAACAAAGATACGGGTAGCCTATTAAAGACGTTTTTAGGCCAGATCGCCCGGATCTCAATACTGTCATTAGGAAGGCGAGCCCGGGCGGGAAGGGTTAAAGCAAGTGATCCTTCCGGGATTCAAACTCGGGACACTACATACAGAACTTAAACACTCCAACCATTACACCACTTACAGTATTACAACTCTCTTGATGAAGAACTGCATTATATTACCATCACATTATCTTCTGAGATATATGTTAAATTTTCTTAATTACAATAGAACCTCGTTTATCCGACATGCTCTGGGGGGAGAGCATGCCGAATAACCCATAATTCCGTTGTATCGAGAGTTACTCTTAGGCCTAGGCTACAGATAGGCCCGCCATGCGCATCATCGATTGCCGACACACTCGGCGCCGTCTGCTAACTCTGTTTCTGCTAGAAGACATAGGCCTAGCCTATATATCTCCACAAAGAAATGACCTAACCTATGTTAGATGTATATCAGTCAGAACTCATTGTTATCTCTTGTTTGGCTTTGTTTACCACTGTGCCGAACGGTCCGCAACACACAAACACACACACACACATCAGCTGACTCGAAGCAGTGACCCACGGGTCCAAAACAACTTTTATTATTTAGGTAAAAGTGATTTCTGCCTCCTGATATATATCTAAGCTAGGTTAGACCATTTCTTGGTCTGGCTAGCTAGTGACTTGGCAACTTGTTGCTAAGGTTATGTTGTTTTGTACCAGTGGTCACTGCTTCGAGTCAGCTGTGTGTGTGTGTGTTTGTGTGTTGTGGACCGTTCGGCACAGTGGTAAACAAAGCCAAACAAGAGATAACAATGAGTTCTGCTGACTGCTATACATCTACATAGGTTAGGTCACATCTAACCTAGGTTAGGTCATTTCTTTGTGGAGATATATAGGCTAGGCCTATGTCTTCTAGCAAAAACAGAGTAAGCAGACGGCGCCGAGTGTGTCGGCGATCGATGATGCGCATGGCGGGCGGTTTGAATTCATTTTCGCCGCATTTTCTCTGATTTTATACCTAATTAATGCCTGGACGATTGGTGCCGTTGTTTTGAGGGTGCCGCTGTTCTGAATGCCGGGTAAACGAGGTTCTACTGTATATTGTTACTATTTTCTTTATTGTTAGAACAGCAATACAGTATATTATGTGATTGTAGCGCATAATACCATCAGTATTCCACAATTATATGGATGACCCATTTACCTTTTTGTTTTAATCTATATAGTGTATACTGTACAGTAATTATTTGCATTTCATAGCAAATGCAAGGTAAATTTAACCCTTAAAAAGCGGCTCACCACATAAGTCGTGTTGAAAAAACTGGCAAAAAACGGGTGAAAAAAGGGTGGAAATCGAGTGAAAATGGGTGGGATAGTAATGATCCATACGTCCGACATCTGTGGCCTCCCGGCCCACACTAACTCCAGTTCCCCCACCGCGCGTGAGGATGACAGTGTAACCAATAGTTCGCTAAAAGTGAGCAAGGTAGCAAAATCAGCTAAACTTCCATCTTCGAGGTAACACTGTCAGTGCTCCACGAGTGCTACGTAGCTGTATGTGGCGTCATTGTGTAGCGATTTCCACCTAGTTTTCGGCGCAATACAGTTCCTTTCATACTGATGGTTGATATAGCAGTCAGAACGGCCCAGAAAGGCCCAAAACGGCCACAGAGCACCCGCTAGAGGAGGGTTAAGTAACATTTGCTTTTGTTGTTATGGATTTACTTTTACGTATTGGGGCGGGAGGTTTGGAATCCTCCTCCTCTTGTAAAATTCACCTACTAGATAAGACGGAAAGGGGCGAGGGAACGCATAACGAACCCTAAGCAATGGATTTTAAATGTTGTTTATGTAGGTGTTATATATGAACAGTAACTTTGGAGTTCATTTTCAAGTTTTATATTTTAATTTGAAAGGATTTGTATCGCACTGCATAGATATTTTGTTAATAATTATGTGACATTAACTTTTTTGCAGGTATCGCACATAGTGTTCTGGCACAGATACTTCTACAAGGTAAATCAACTGGAGGCGGCAGAGGAGATGCGACAAAAGCTAAAAAAGAGAGCCGAGAAATCCAGCACCGACCCGGAACTTATATGGGACGAAGGTAAGAATTGATAGTTTATTTTTAAGGGGGGATGGGTGGATTTTTTTGCTCATGTATGTATCTTTGTATTATTTCATTAGTTTCTTCCCTAGACGTCCATCAAGCTTAAAAAACACCCGCCAAGACCCTCCTTCAAGATAAATTTGAAATTTTTTCGATAGCAAAATGTCCGGCCGAAGGCCGGTTGCTCTTAAATAATAATGTAAAACTAAATTACAGGCTCGGTATCACTCGGCAGGAAAAAATTTACACCTAAATTACACGAAAAGTCTTCTTATTGACTTAAGAAATCGGGTGAAAGGTCTTAAAATCACCAAACTAATGAGCCGAACGTCACATACAGTAATCTGAAGACTAATGGGACTAAACATGAGGAAGAAGGAGGACCATAAAACTGGCCCATCTCCCCTTAATACCAGTTACAGAGTACTGGGTATGAATGGAGCAATAATATGTATGTATGGTATAATCATCTGTTCTATCTATTTATTGAAGACTATTCCCCCCCCTCTTTTTTTTTTATAAATCTTGGGGATACCGACTCGAGACAGCCCAAACAGGGATAACATAACACAACACAAAAGAAAAACAATGAACACACAAAAGAAAAACAATGAACACACAAAATCAAAACAATGAACACACAAAATCAAAACAATGAACACACAAAATCAAAACAATGAACACACAAAATCAAAACAATGAACACACAAAATCAAAACAATGAACACACAAAATCAAAACAATGAACACACAAAATCAAAACACAAATTCACACACATATACAGTAGTCATGAGCAGTAATAAATAAACAGGTCTCCCTTGATATACCATTGGGTTATGTTCCTGAAAACCCGATCTTAAATAGAAAAATTGTATAGCGACCCTAAAATTAACGGGGTAAATGGGGATGCACTCTGGGACCAGCCAAAACCCAAGCCCAAATACCTAAAAACCTATAATAATATCGTAAATCGGGGCATCAGATAGTGAGGGAGACCTGTACACCCATTAGAACTATTTAAGCTCGATTCTGAAGTATTTGTAATATTATAATGTAAAACTTGCAAAATAAACAAACCAAAACTGGGACGATACAAGATAAATGCAAAAGAACTAATCAAAATCGCTATGTGGAAATAACGTTTAATGAAATAAAAGAACACAATCCACCACATAGGGTGTACACAACTACATGAGCAAGTCAATTTGGTTCCCAAGCAAACTGATCGCACATATAACAATGTGCCATCGTCTTGTTCAAGGAATTAGTCTTGTTTGGGTTCGATACTGATTCAAATGGATCCTTTTAAGCCAATTTCTGAAGCATTTGGTAGATTATATAACATTGTATTGTCTTGTTGGGTTCAATATTGATGCAAAGGAATCCTAAATTTCTGAAGCATTTGGGAGATTATATAACATTGTATTGTCTTGTTTGGGTTCGATATGGATGCAAAGGGATTCTTAATTATTATGCGAAGTGTGATTCTTTGGTTGTTCGCTCGCTTATTGTGCAATTTGGGTGCTAATATTGCAACCCAGTAGAGCTCGAGTCATGCCGCTAAGTTAAAAAACGCTCTCCTCAGTAACGCTATCTCGCATCTGCAAGGGATTATTTTACTATTATAAATTCAAATTTATCTGGCAACAAATGTTCATCTAAGTATGATTGTGAATGTGGCTGATATTTAGGCTTGGAGTGGCTGGAGAAACTGAATATTTAGCTTTATATTTGTCTAAAGGATGAATGATTGCATAATTTAGGAAGGGTCGAGTCGGCCACCCCCAGCTATGGGGTATATGCCTGAATATATACATACAATAATATACTGTAGTAAAGATTGTAAAGAATAATCATGAGCACCAGTAAACAGATAGGCAATGTATGTATACTCTGTCAAAAATGTATCTGCACCCCTACGCTGATCATCTGGTGTGTACAGCTTGATAGGTTTGGCACCTCTGCCTGCAACTATATCCATGTGTCGGAGACGATCGTCTCTGGCACATGGATATACTGTAGTTGCAGGCAGAGGTACCAACCCTACCTAGCTGTACACACCAGATGATCAGCGTAGGGGTGCAGATACTTCTTTGACTGTTGCCACTCCTGACCATGAGAGGACTCCCACTTCACCTTAAAGGGAAGGTGTATACCTCGTGTGTTAGTAGTGTGATGACTATCTATTGATAAATTAGCTGCTAAGGGAGTCAATTTACCGTCAGATTAAATGAAATCGAGTATAGGTATGCTAGCATTTTATTTTTTTAATTGTTTCAGCAATTTATCTTTTGAATTATGTTTTTTTTTTACCTTCATAGGTCTATCTATAATAGCTACAACTATAATTCATATAGTTTCACCAACCAATTTTACTTCTAAACTCAATTAATGAAATCAATTAATACATGTGGCACTCCAAGGACTCGAACCTAGGATACTCACATAAATCAATTAATACATGTGGCACTCCAAGGACTCGAACCTAGGATACTCACATAAATCAATTAATACATGTGGCACTCCAAGGACTCGAACCTAGGATACTCACATAAATCAATTAATACATGTGGCACTCCAAGGACTCGAACCTAGGATACTCACATAAATCAATTAATACATGTGGCACTCCAAGGACTCGAACCTAGGATACTCACATAAATCAATTAATACATGTGGCACTCCAAGGACTCGAACCTAGGATACTCACATAAATCAATTAATACATGTGGCACTCCAAGGACTCGAACCTAGGATACTCACATAAAAATCCCAGACAAATACTTATGTACACAACTAATGCAGGCATTACTAAATACATTTATTTTGGTGAATAGTTATTTTGATTTATATACTGAATACAGTATTCAAGTTACACTTGTACTAGTTCCATTTTATTTATTTATTTTTAAATTTTACTTGGGTTATATTTTGTATTACATACTGATGTATTTACAATGTCTGTGGTGTTTATTTCATTTATGTGGCATGTGTATATTTTTATTTTCTGTTTTAAAGTATTGTGTGAGTACAGGTATTTCATTATTAACCCTTTGGCGCACCTATAGTTTCCAATCAAAGTTTTTCCCACTCCCAAAGTATATCTCAGCTCACTCAGAGCCAGTTTTATGCCCGGCGATAATTTGTTTCTGTGACGTTTTTATCCACCAAAAAATCCTTATATTTGGATTAATGAGATACCATCGGCTTCGTTATTGATTGATCTTGAAGATAAGCGAATAAAAACATAAAATAAATACAAAACAACCACATTGGGGCACTTCGAAATAAGAATTGTAAAAACAAAAGTAAATACCTTATCTCCAACTCGCGCTAGCTCAAAAGTTTGCCCGCAACATTTTTGATTTGCATACATATATGGAAGCGGAATTTAATGAGGATTCCACTGGTAACTTCAGAATTACTATAAACCAAATAGTTACTGAGATACACGAATAAACGTTAAAGTATCGAAACACAGACTGAGCTGTACTCTGCTCCCTTTCCAGCCAGCCGTGAGTAAACGGTTAAACTGAGGGGATTGCCAATTGTACCCATTGAACTAGACGTAATACTTAATATCTATGCCAAATATGACGTGCGTCAGACGAAAACTTAATTTTTGGCGAATATTTTTAAGTTTAATGACTCTTAACGAGTCATCGTGGGCCTAGGAAAAAAATGCCTAATGACTCTGAACGAGTCATCGTGCGCCAAAGGGTTAATAAAAGAAAACTTTGATTTTCACCAACCAAACTATAATACTGTATGCAGAATATGTTTTATAATAATTAGAGTACTTAAACAAATTATATTTACAGTACAAACAATAGTGATGAAGTAGTTTGTCTTTAATAAAGGTGTATGTCATTGCAAAAACAATATGTACACTAATGTATTCAACATTTATGATAATTCATAATCCAAGACTTCATGTTTTATCAATAAGTAATTATAATAGAGGAAGACCTTTTGTTTTATCAAAATAAAAATATATTTTAAGAACAAAGCTGTCAATGATGTACTTGTACGCCTAGATGTCCTGACTGAGCATTACCTAGTGCTATCTTCTACTAAACACATTACTTGCACTCTCTGCCTCCACTATAGGTAGCACCAACGAACTTGATCCCTGACCTCTCTGTAACTCTAAAGAGCCTAGAGCAAACTGGCTGTAAATTTCCACACCTATCTCCTGGTGGACTCTTCCCAAATGATAGAAACGTCATCTTGATTGCTTTCATTCATTTTGAGTTATAAGAAGTTAAGGGGTCAAGATTACTGTCAAGTTCGCTGGCACTACCTATAGTTATATGTGTACTGTACTTTGCAACCAGCTTATGTGCATACCAATCTGCAAACTCTTGTAACTTACGGCCATATTCTTAAACATTAGTAAAATTTACCAGAACGTCCCAGACTTCCCAAATTGACTAATTCCTTGAACCTGGCGATGGTGCATTGTTATATGTGCGATCAGTTTGCTTGGGAAACAAATTGACTTGCTCATGTAGTTGTGTACACCCTATGTGGTGGATTGTGTTCTTTTATTTCAAAATTTTATTTTATTAAGCGTTATTTCCACATAGCGATTTTGATTAGTTCTTTTGCATTTATCTTGTGTCGTCCCACTTTTGGTTTGTTTATTTTGCAAGTTTTACATTATAATTACCTCAGCCAAACCTTTTACCTTGATGAAATAAGTTTTTATCTTTACAAAACTGGGTACTTAGAGTTATACAGTAATAGTTCTCTCTATTGGACCCCAGCCTTCCTTGGAACCCACTACTTTCAGACAAGGTATCCAATTCAGCTTTACATTTTTCTTATGGACAAAGTCCAAAAGAAAAAGGTAAATGTGAACGGTGGTGTGCAGTCCATATATTTACTTTTTACCGAGGTAAATGTCCAGGCACTGACTGTCTGGTTTGGCCTATAACCCTGGTCCCGGATTTATTAACCAATATGAATGTGCAGTGTGTAAGAAAGATCTTGTCTTGAACGACTCGCCTCGCCTGATAGTATTGATTTAGGCAGTGTAACTCTGGAGTGTGTGAATACATTTTTCTACTTGGGCAATACGGTTTCCGCTGGAAGAGGCGCTGAAGCTGGCCCCATTGCTAGAGGCAAAAGCAGCTGGGGGAAGTTCAGAGAGCTGTTGCCTCTCTTGACTATGAGGGGACTCCCACTTCATCTTAAGGGATAGTTTTATGCTTAGTGGGTTAGGGGTGCAATGGTCTATGCCTCGGAGACGTGGCTGTTTAAATGGAAGATATTAATAGAATGGAATGGAATGAAAAGAGAATAGTAAGATGAATATATGGGGTTTAACTTAGGGATGGCGTATCTAGTGAAGAACTAAGAATGCTTCTGAGCATTAGGAGTATCAGTGAAGTGATGTGCACAAGTCGTTTTGGTTGGTTAATGAAAATTGGGTGCAGAAATACCGGTCTATGAATGTGGTGGGTGCTGCATGTAAGGGTAGACCAAGAAAGACGTGGGATCAGGTACTTCGGTTCGATCTTAACATAAAGAACCTCTCGCCATAGGCAGCTGGAATGCCGCCATTTAGGGCGTAAGACAGTAAGACTGAAACCACACACTCTGTGAATAAAGTGTTTTTTAAACTTGTATGTACAGTACTGTATAGTATGAACTACAATACAACCAATAGTGAACTCGGAGGGAGAGAGATAATGAAGGATTGAAAAGAACACTTTAGGGAAGAATTTTGTTTGTGTTGTAGGTTGTATTGAGTCCTGGTTTTAAATCATAGTCTGAAAGACTAAGATATTTTTACACTTGAGGGGATCTTTTACTTATGGATACATACATACATACGTAAAATTTTAATACTGAGTGCTCCACACATACGTGCAGTTTCAGTCTCTTGTCCTAATGTCTTGTCTCACTTAGTTCATAGTCTTTGTTCAGTATGGGACATGCAATACCCATCCAACATGCTTAAGAATACAGCCGTTAATTATATGTTGCCACAATGTTATCGTGCTCACTGGTAGTAGCTTAGCCGCACTTCTATATGAGGCTACGGGGCTAGTAGTAACAGTAGCTGGTGTTGTGCAGATGAGGAGTTTGGGGGCGATGTAGAAATACCCGAAGAAATGCAGGCCCAGCTCTTAGAGGAATACCAGAGAGAATGTGAGGAGAAAGTCAAGAGCAACAACGACAGCGGATCGGAGAGCAAAGAGGGGGAATCAACGACGAAAGAGGAGGGCTCGGAGGAGGGCTCACAGAAGAACTCGGAGGGTGACAGAGAGTTGCTGAAGGAGTTGAGAGTTGACCTGACCAAGATCTCTGAGACTGCCAGTAAGCCCTCACCTTCCTCCACAGGTAAATGACTAGGGGTGTGGGGTGTGGGTGTGAGTGTGAGTGGGAGTGGGAGTGGGGTGGCTTACCTTCTTTAGTCCAGTGGCTTTATTCACATAGGAGCTTTTTCCAGCAGCATTTGCTTGCAACTGCAATATTTGTTGAACGTTTTGCATTATTATGACTACTAGACAGAAAATAGAACATTTTAGGTAACTGTATTCTTAATATAGTTTAATTCAGAATTTGCCAAATTAGATCCCCCCCCCCCCTCCCATAAATAAAACAAAATATATATAAATGTATTTTTTGGGAAATATGCTTGTGTGCATCTATCTTAAGCTTAGCTTTAGTCCCAGTAGGCTGATGAAATAGTTCTTTCTCTCTCTTTCTCTTCTTAGCTTTAGTGTATTTCTTCACTGCAAGGTTTTTGTTTTCATACTGCACTTAATGTTTTTATTGACTGTAAGGTTTGTTTTCTGTATGATAAATGAAAAGGTTGGCTTTAGTTCTGGATTGTGTTCTTTTATTTCAAAATGTTATTTTATTAAGCGTTATTTCCACATAGCGATTTTGATTAGTTCTTTTGCATTTATCTTGTGTCGTCCAAGTTTTGGTTTGTTTATTTTGCAAGTTTTACATTATAATTATGAAAGTACACTCTGCAAGGACTAACAATTTCCAGTACCCTTGCTAACTGTTTGATAACATTAAGGATATTACCCATTAAAATGTAAAACTTGCAAACTAAACAAACCAAAATTGGGACAAGGACAATATAAAGTCAAATTAAATTATCAAAATCGCTATGTGGAAACAACGTTTACTAAAATGAAAATTATTAAATAAAAGAACACAATCCACCACATAGGGTGTACATCACTACATGAGCAAGTTAATCTGTTTCCCAAGCAAACCAATCGCACATATAACAACGCACTATCGTCACGTTAAAGGAAGTAGTCAAGTTTGGGAAGTAAGCCCAGAGCCTTGATTCATCAATGTTGCCAACCATTCAATACCTGTCATTCCCTTTTACCTCCAAACTACCACCTTTATATATTCCATGTTCATTAACAAAATAGTTAAGGACTGGGATAGTTAAGATCGTGTAAGAACACAATGAATCCTGGACAAGGTTTAAGGATGAATTTACCAGCGATCATAGTAGTAAATGCATTGATGAAAATGTTCACAGGCGCCCACCGGTATCTATCTATCTATTGTATATACAGTTCTCAGGCACATATCTTTTATTTATTTTTTTAGCTGGGGGTGGCCGACTTAAGACAGAGCCTGAACAGGGATAACAAAGTACAACAAAACACAAACACAAATTCACACACATCTAGGTCGCCCAGGAGAAGACCTAGAGACCCAGGCCCATTTAGGGTCCCCAGCATGATTCCCAGGTCTCAGACCTCCCGTAGAGGTTCTGGTCTCAGCAGGCAAACATGCAGCGAAGGTATTCTACCATAAGCACGCCCACCACGCATCCAGGCGTACCCTTTATATATACCGGTTCCTCGTGCCAGGTGCCTGATGGACTATTATCTAGTCCAACTGGCGCCTGATCCCCTCTCCCAAACGACCGGGTTTTCACTCATCTATTCACTATCATTCTCCATTCACTCCTATTTATTACCACTTCTCTGTGGTGATGGGCTGGTCTATCAGAGTGAGAACTGAGCGATCTCTGCCATACCCATAGCTTACTCTGACTGTTCCTTTAACTTATATATTTTCTAGATCTCAAGTGACGGCGTCTTTTCCGTGGATTGACCTCCCAATCTACCAAGATTGGAAGCCAAAGCGTCACATTTTTCCCTTGCCCCTCAACTTTCTCTTCATAATTGCTGAGGGGCACAGGGCCCTGGGTGGGGCTTTGGTTTCCCGGGCGTTTCTGCACCCTCCTCAGCTCCCTGCCATGGAGTGGCTTCGGTCACCCAGGCTTTATTGTGGTCGGCAGGGAGGGTTCTGTGGGGGCGCTCGGTTATTGCCTTGGAATTGCTCGGGGCCTTGGGGCTGTTCGGCCAGGCAGCTTGGGGAACAACAACAACAACAACACTTCTCTTGCCTGATCTATAGTCATTCCTCTATTTTCCAAAGCTTGTATCTATAGAGTGGATAATGTATGTATGAAGATAGGTGAATGCCTGCATTATCCTCAAGCCAGCCTACCAGTACAGTATATATACAGTAGTATTAACAAGGTTTGAAACAAAAGTCTTCACTGGTCGCCGCAATTGTTGTATTTTTTGTTATTTACGCAATACAGGGGTAATTAGTGTTTGATCATACAGTATGTCAGAAGGTAGAATGGGGACTGTTGAACAATATTATGTAACTAAAATGCCATAAATTTATATACATAAAAGAAGAAACAATTATAATGCAATAATTATCACATAGTGTGTATGAGTATATGAGTGAAGGCGGTGCTGGATGGGAGGAGGTGCGTCGACTACTGGGGACAGGTGCATGGGGCCGTTTCGTTCGTGGCCACCCCTTCGGGAATCACGGCATCCGGCAATAGATAGATAGATTGATGGCATAGTTGCGGGAAAACGCACAACCTTCATGCACCGTCAAAATATTCTGTGTACTGTATACTTAACTTAACAGCAAATCATATTTGGAGGAGTTTGCCAAAACTTGGTTAGGAGTTCAGATTTTCTGCTTTATTATCTTCATATAAAAGCCCCCCTAGTACTATGTATAATTATAACTCTGGCACATAGGGTAAGATGCCCAATGTAGACGACTGGACCCAAGGAGACGCACTTGAAACAAAAAAACTTGCACAGGCATAGGATGAGTAGATAGATGCATGAATGGTGGGCCAAAATATTCTTTAACTATCACCTAATATGCTCACATAGTACCATCTTTTTATTTTCATATGTTATTGCGTGAGATGAGATGAACTAAAAAAAAATCATGTTTTTGCAAATTCCTTACGGAAAACCTAAGAATTTATCTATCTATCTATTGCCTGACGCCGTGATCCCCGAAGGGGTGGCCACGAACGAACCGCCCCCATGCACCTCTGTCCCCAGTCAGTCGACGCCCCTCCCCCCAACCAGCACCGCCTTCGTTCATGTAGTTCCTCACTCCATCCTTCCACCTCATATTCGGTCTACCTCTCCCCCTCTGTCCCTCCACCTCGCTCTCGTACACCCTCTTAGTCATTCTCTCGCTTTCCATACGTTCCATATGGCCGAACCATCTCAAGTTGTTCCTTTTCACACTTTCCAGCACATCTACCTCCACACCACACCTCCTTCTTACTTCCTCATTAGTCTGTCTATCCCTCCATGTAACTCCGCACGCACTCCTTAAGTAATTCATTTCCACTGCTCTCACTCTTGGTCTGAGTCTCTCAACCAACGTCCATGCTTCGCTTCCGTAAGTCAGTGTCGGGATTACCACACTGTCATGCAAGGACTTCTTCACTTCCATACTGACCACCCTATTTCTTGTTACTGCTTTTAGCGTTCCTACAACCCTCTTCCCTTGTTGTACCCTCTCCCGCACCTCTTCATCCATAGTCCCATCTTTACTCAACACACTGCCCAGATACTTAAAAGAGTTGACGATCTCCATAGCCTGACCGTTCAGCTTCACCTCACACTCTGTGACTTCACCCCTTTCGAAGACCATAACCTTGCTCTTCCCCGTATTTACCTTCAAATTCCGTTTTTCGCACACTGTTCCAAACTCATTTACCAGACCCTGCAACTCCCTAAGAATTTACTTTTTTTAAAAGCTAAATTTCTCACAGTTCCCTAATTTGATCCTCTTTTCTGTTAATGTTGGTTGATAGTGCATGAGTTGAAGTATACCCCTGCATGACCAAGAGACTTTTACTTGCACGGCTGAAGGGGAGGGAGGGTGCGTCCCCATAGGGCCAGCAAAAAACACAAAATCCAATAGAGACGCATTTTTTCAAACTGATGCCAGAAGGTCGTAGACCACAGTGGTAGAAAGCCATACTCACCTCTCTGTCTTGTATGAATATGGTTGAGTTTCCTTCACCATTGACGGAGCTGCCTTAACTAGAACAAGGGCTACCCTGGGACCAATAGAGACGCACTGCACAAAACCTAAGGAGACGCGCGTCTGCTTAGGGTAGCTGGGTTGCGTCTCCTTGGGTCCTTGTAAATATGTGTTTATTCTATCTATCTATCTATCTATTGCCAGATGCCTTACTCCCCTGAATGGGGGTGGCCATACACAAAATGCCCACAAGCAAACCTATCCCCGGTAAGAGGGACAAACCCATGCCAGTTTACCGAAGGACTTACAGGATTGACCACTCAATTTAGGGTCTGTCTGACTCCAAAGCCTTTTATGTATTTATTAGCACTATTTTTCTACAGTGGTGTGCGGCTAATCCATCCACTAACCTGCTTTACCCTAAGATAGCAGTACTGATTTGTATAAGGTTTACTCCCCTAGACAGGTTGCCGACCAAGTCTGACGAGTCCCATCCACCCGGATTTTTATAAGGTTATCTCCCCTAGATGGGTTGCCGACCAAGGCTAACGAGTCCCATCCACCCAAACATTATTAACCCGTCCAGCCCCGGCTAGTTTTGTAATGTTTGTTCACCAGAACCCGGCCGGTTTTCAAAAAATGGTTTTATTCCAGAAACAATAGCGAATGGGTTAGGAATGAAGGAAAAACCACGAAAAACGCTCAAAAAGCATAATGAATGGTCCTACAGAGCCCCCGAAAACGTATTTTACAAGAGTAAAAAATTGAAGGCAATTACCCCAAAAAACCAGGTTATTGCGCGCTCACGCGCACGCACGTGGACTTTGAGAGTTTTCAACCATCCGCACGGTTGCGTGGGATACGTACACAGTTCCCATACAAATCTGAGCCCTCTTGAGTGGCTACACCTGAGGTTACGGTCGGCGCAATTAGGGTGACGCGCCAGGCGCGTCTCTGGGGCTGTGCGTTACATACATCGCCGACGCGTCAGGCGCGTCGCTGGGGCTGTACGGGTTAAGCATAATAACCTTTTCTTTGATCTCAGGTGAAGGAAACTCAACCTTATGTATACCATACATAGTAGGGAAAATGGCTGTCTACCAGTGTGGTATGGTATCAGTTTGAAAAATGCGTCTCTTTTGGACTAAATCATTTTTACTGGACCTAAGGAGACGCACCTCTTTCCCCCTCTCAGCATATCGGAATCGAATCAAGCATTTTTTCGCTACACAATCAAATTTTGTTGTAGCCCCCCACCCCCCTCATGCCTCTCCCTACTTTCCCCCACCATTTCCCCAACTATTTTCCCAACTTCCCTCCTTATCACTCGATAGAGTGCCAACATGAATGAGCCCAACTCATGCCTTTGTCAGTCAGACTGAGTGTATCGTCTCACCCCCGGCCACGACATTGACACGCACACACACATACATAAAACATACATAACATTTTAAGACTGAGTGTTCCACACATCAGTGCAGTTTCAGTCTCTTGTCCTAATGGCGGCGTTCCAGGCAACCCTGTTAAGGGCTGCTTCACTTGTCAAGTTCTTGGATTTGAGATCGGCGCGTATAGTCCGATCCCAGGTCTTCCTCGGTCCACCCCTTGGTGCAGCTGCCTCCACAATCACAGACCTGCATTTTTTCACCCAATTTTGTTCATCCATTCTCTCCACATATCCATACCATCCCAGTCTACTTGTACGCATCACCTCGCTAATACTCTTTATACCTAAACGTCTCCTCAGCTCAACATTTATTATTCTATCCTGTAGATTGGCCCCACACATCCATCTCACCATTCTCATCTCATTACGCTCCATTCTGTTGACATCCTCTACTTTAACGGCCCATGTTTCTGAGGCATACGTCATTGCACTTCTAACACATGAGGCATACACCTTTCCCTTCAGGGGGAGAGGCATTCTTTTCATGGTCAGGATTGGCATCAATTCTCTGAACTTCCCCCAGCCACACCTAATTCTAGCAACAGTGGCAGCCTCGGCCCCACCACCGGCAGAGATGGTATCTCCTAGGTAACAAAACTTGTTCACCAGCTCCAAAGACTCATTTCCAAAGACTCACACGCCTGACCTATACATACACACACATACACACGCACGCACATTCAAGCACGAACCTAAAAAGTTGTCATTGCTTTTGAGTTGCTCACATATCTACCAGACTACCCAGAAAGTTACAGTTTTTACCATTTTCAAGCTGAATGAAGGTACATGATCATGATATTTGGTTGGTTATTGAACGTTTATTATTTACAGAGATAAGCAGGCATAAAACAGGCATATTAGCACCAAATATGCATGGGAGGGCGTGTGGCACTAGATTTAAACCTCATATTAGCATTAATGTTCCATGTATCACTTCCCTGCACCCCCTCAACTCTTTTGGTAAGGGCCTATAATTAGCAAATTAGTATGTTAAGTTCTATTATCTGCCTATTTAATAATATGAATTATATGGCCTATGTCAGTCAGTTTTGTTGTCTAAGCATTGTAAACTTACAACCAAAAGTACCATGCTTTCTTTCAAGTACCAATGAGGTTAATACTGTACTTATATAATTATTTGTGTTATTGTGATTTAAACACTTCTGCGTCTCCTTAGGTCCAGGTGCGTCTCTTTAGGGTTTTGTGATAAAAAGGAGACGCATGTCTTATTTGTCTTCTCACTCTCAAATAAGAACAGGTATAACATTTGTATTACTATCAAGAGCAGTGGATGTTGGTGGATCGCTGAAAAGGGAGGGAATTGAGTGGAAGCTACCTATACTGCTGTTTGCGGATGATACAGTTCTGATGAGTGGTAATGAATGGGAGTTGCAGGGTCTGGTAAATGAGTTTGGAACAGTGTGCGAAAAACAGAATTTGAAGGTAAATGCGGGGAAGAGCAAGGTTATGGTCTTCGAAAGGGGTGAAGTCACAGAGTGTGAGGTGAAGCTGAACGGTCAGGCTATGGAGATCGTCAACTCTTTTAAGTATCTGGGCAGTGTGTTGAGTAAAGATGGGACTATGGATGAAGAAGTGCGGGAGAGGGTACAACAGGGGAAGAGGGTTGTAGGAACGCTAAAAGCAGTAACAAGAAATAGGGTGGTCAGTATGGAAGTGAAGAAGTCCTTGCATGACAGTGTGGTAATCCCGACACTGACTTACGGAAGCGAAGCATGGACGTTGGTTGAGAGACTCAGACCAAGAGTGAGAGCAGTGGAAATTAATTACTTAAGGAGTGCGTGCGGAGTTACATGGAGGGATAGACAGACTAATGAGGAAGTAAGAAGGAGGTGTGGTGTGGAGGTAGATGTGCTGGAAAGTGTGAAAAGGAACAACTTGAGATGGTTCAGCCATATGGAACGTATGGAAAGCGAGAGAATGACTAAGAGGGTGTACGAGAGCGAGGTGGAGGGACAGAGAGGGAGAGGTAGACCGAATGAGAGGTGGAAGGATGGAGTGAGGAAGTACATGAACGAAGGCGGTGCTGGTTGGGGGGAGGGGCGTCGACTGACTGGGGACAGAGGTGCATGGGGGCGGTTCGTTCGTGGCCACCCCTTCGGGGATCACGGCGTCAGGCAATAGATAGATAGATAGATAGATAAATATTTTGTTGATATTCTTTAAAAATATAAACATTTTGCTATTTATCCCCCTACTCTCAGTTTCCAATCTGTTATAGGCTGACAGAAGCAACTCGACAAAAAAAATAAGTACCCATTTTTGCGTCTGCATTGGCCATCGTACCCTACTCCATTTTTATTTATTTTTATTTTTTTTATTTATTTTTTTTTTTATTTTTTTTTTTTTGAGGGTGGCCGACTCGAGACAGAGCCCGAACAGGGACAACACAACAAATAGAAAGATAAATAATAACAAAACTCAAATTCATATTGGGAATTTTTCACAGCTGATTATTGTAGCATAAGATTATTTTTGTGTTGATTTTGTTTCCACTTTATGGTAAATGGCCTTGAGTGTATTCTATCCAGTGTGTCAAACCGAGACAATTTTGTTTTTTAAGACTGGAATGAATAGATTACGAAATACGAGAAAATTAGTATATAATTGCTTTGTGTTAGCCATTTTATCACTTCCAAATACAGTATATGATAAGAACTGAAAAGCATAATATTAAATTTGCATACAGTTGTTATTGTTGTTCCCCAAGCTGCCTGGCCGAACAGCCGCAAGGCCCCGAGCAAGGCCAAGGCCATAGCCGAGCGCCCCCACAGAACTCTCCCTGCCGACCACAATAAAGCCTGGGTGACTGAAGCCACTCCATGGCGGGGAGCTGAGGAGGGTGCGGAAACGCCCGGGAAACCATAGCCCCACCGAAGGCCCTGTGCCCCTCAGCAATTATGAAGAGAAAGTTGAGGGGCAAAGGAAATATGTGACGCTTTGGCTTCCAATCTTGGTAGATTGGGAGGTCAATCCACGGAAGAGATGCCGTCACTTGAGATCTAGAAAATATATTTAAGTAAAAGGAACAGTTAGAGTAAGCTATGGGTATGGCAGAGATCGCTCAGTTCTCACTCTGATAGACCAGCCCATCACCACATGACTAGAACCCAATTCTCTCAGCATACAGTACTTTATAATAATGACCAAAGGGAAGGGACTCTGCTATTGGCTTGAGTTTGAATAGGTTCCTTGGATTCTATCTATCTATATGCTCAGGCCCAATCCCCATTCCTTGGATTGGATCCCCATTCCTTGGATTGGCTTCCCAAATTGTCTAATTCCTTGAACGTGACGATAGTGCGTTGTTATATGTGCGATTAGTTTGCTTGGGAAACAGATTAACTTGCTCATTTAGTAATGTACACCCTATGTGGTGGATTGTGTTCTTTTATTTATAAATTATTATCTTGCTTAAGTGTTGTTTCCACATAGTTTTTTTAATAAGTTGTTTTGTCTTTTTACTGTGTTCGTCCAAGTTTTGGTTTGTTCATTTTGCAAGTTTTAATTTTGTACAGTACAGTAAACCCTCGCTCTTTCGGACTAATTGGGGGAGACCCCTGTCCGAAAGAGTCAAAAGTCCGAAAGGGCCGAGTCCGAACACTCACTTCAGCCATTCGGACTTGTCCGAATGTCTGAAATAATGTTCGAAGTTTATAAGGCCGAAACTCGGCTCTTCGGTTCGAATGCGAAATAATTTTTCTCAGCCTTTCAGACAAATCCGAAAGGCTGAAATAATGTCCGAAGTTTATAAGTCCGAAACTCGGCTCTTTGGTCCGAATGCGATTTAATTTTTCTCAGCCTTTCGGACAAATCCGAAAGGCTGAAGCATGAGTCCGAAGTTAAATGTAGTCCGAAAGTGTAGTCCGAAAAGGACGGAGGTATTTTTTCAGCCTTTCGGACAAATCCAAAAGGCTGAACCATGAGTCCGAAAGTCTGAGAATTCCGAAAGATTGAAGTCCGAAAGAGCGGGGATTTACTGTACCTGATATTTGTATTTTGGAGATTCCTTCAAATTTTTTGAGGCTTCAAAATGTACCTGAACTATTGACCACGACTGTACAACCAGAGTGTCTTCCCAGCTCTAGTTTATATTATCAGAAGCTCAGAGTAAAACAAAAGCTCTACACGCTACATGGTAGACTTTGGTGTGTTAGATAACAATTTGTGGGGGCGCTCGGTTGTGGCCTTGCTCGGGACCTTGGGGCTGCTCGGCCAGACAGCCTGGGGAATATCAACTACAACAACAATTTAATTAAAATGTCAAACTTGCAAAACAAACAAACCAAAACAGGAACTGCACTACTGTATATAAAGACAAAAGAACTTATCATAATCACTGTTGTATGTGGAAATACAGTAATACATTGAAGATTTGTATTTACAGTATTTACAGTACTGTATGTATATACTCAGGCACATACCTATGCTGGGGGTGGCTGACTTGAGACAGAGCCCGAACAGAAACAACATTTAATGTTCCAATTCTAGTTTGCTTGTAAAACAAATTAACTTGCTCATAATGTGATGTACATTTTATGTGTTGGATTTGGTTTTTATTTCATAATATTATTTTGCTAGATCTTCAGAGGGCAGGGGGCTAGGAATCCTCCTCCCATTGTATAATTCTACTTGACGAGACAGAGAAAGGGAGGAGGGAATGCGAAAGTGGTCCCGGACCCTAACATTTGAAACTCTGTCTCGAGTCGGCCACGCCCAGCTATGGGGTATGTGCCTGAGTATATTACTGTGCATACATACATACATTTGTTTCTATACAGCAGCCATATCCCACCAAGTTACCCAGCTTGTGTGTATGTATGAAGTGCATTATCAATGTTACTATTGTGTTGTAACTTGTAGTGGCTATGGTTGTGAGTGTTGGCTATGGTTGCGAGTGTTGGCTGTGGTTGTGAGTGTTGGCTGTGGTTGTGAGTGTTGGCTGTGGTTGTGAGTGTTGGCTATGGTTGTGAGTGTTGGCTATGGTTGTGAGTGTTGGCTGTGGTTGTGAGTGTTGGCTGTGGTTGTTGGCTATGGTTGTGAGTGTTGGCTGTGGTTGTGAGTGTTGGCTGTGGTTGTGAGTGTTGGCTGTGGTTGTGAGTGTTGGCTATGGTTGTGAGTGTTGGCTGTGGTTGTTGGCTATGGTTGTGAGTGTTGGCTGTGGTTGTGAGTGTTGGCTGTGCTTGTTAGTGTTGGCTGTGGTTGTGAGTGTTGGCTGTGGTTGTGAGTGTTGGCTGTGGTTGCGAGTGTTGGCTATGGTTGTGAGTGTTGGCTGTGGTTGTGAGTGTTGGCTGTGGTTGTTGGCTATGGTTGTGAGTGTTGGCTGTGGTTGTGAGTGTTGGCTATGGTTGTGAGTGTTGGCTGTGGTTGTTGGCTATGGTTGTGAGTGTTGGCTGTGGTTGTGAGTGTTGGCTGTGGTTGTGAGTGTTGGCTGTGGTTGTGAGTGTTGGCTGTGGTTGTGAGTGTTGGCTGTGGTTGTGAGTGTTGGCTGTGGTTGTGAGTGTTGGCGGTGGTTGTGAGTGTTGGCTATGGTTGTGAGTGTTGGCTGTGGTTGTGAGTGTTGGCTGTGGTTGTGAGTGTTGGCTGTGGTTGTGAGTGTTGGCTGTGGTTGTGAGTGTTGGCTGTGGTTGTTGTTGTTGTTGTTGTTCCCCAAGCTGC
This sequence comes from Paralithodes platypus, assembly GCA_032716605.1. NCBI lineage: Eukaryota > Metazoa > Arthropoda > Malacostraca > Decapoda > Lithodidae > Paralithodes > Paralithodes platypus. The sequence continues at coordinate 57,786,501 of CM064548.1, forward strand.
CTGGCCGAACAGCCCCAATGCTCCGAGCACGGCCAAGGCCATAACCGAGCGCCCCCACAGAACCCTCCCTGCCGACCACAACAAAGCCTGGGTGACCGAAGCCACTCCAAGGCGGGGAGCCGAGGAGGGTGCGGAAACGCCCGGGAAACCAACCACCCAGGGCCCTGTGCCCCTCAGCAATTATGAAGAGAAAGTTGAGGGGCAAAGGAAAAATGTGACACTTTGGCTTCCAATCTTGGTAGATTGGGAGGTCAATCCACGGAAGAGACGCCGTCACTTGAGATCTAGAAAATATATAAGTTAAAGGAACGGTCAGAGTAAGCTATGGGTATGGCAGAGATCGCTCAGTTCTCACTCGGATAGACCAGCCCATCACCACGGTTGTGAGTGTTGGCTGTGGTTGTGAGTGTTGGCTGTGGTTGTGAGTGTTGGCTGTGGTTGTGAGTGTTGGCTGTAGTTGTGAGTGTTGGCTGTGGTTTTTGTTGTTCCCTAAGCTGCCTGGCCGAACAGTGTTGGCTTTAAGGGGAAATATTAGTTTCTTTAAGAACCCCCTTTTCTTTCATGTTTAGCCCCCACTCGACAGGCCGACTCGAGATAGAGCTCGAACATGGACATCACAACACAGCAGAAAAATAAAACAAATCACAAAATCACACACATCTAGGTCGTCCAGGAGAAATACCCAGAGACCCAGGCCCATTTGGGGTCCCCAGCTATATTCCCAGGTCCCAGATTATAGTTCTATATATCTATATACAGTACTCAGGCCCAATCCCCACTTTTACTATATACAGTAAACCCTCGCTCTTTCGGACTAATTGGGGGAGACCCCTGTCAGAAAGAGTCAAAAGTCCGAAAGGGCCGAGTCCGAACTCACACTTCAGCCATTCGGACTTGTCCGAATGTCTGAAATAATGCATCTATCTCCCTTATACATATATATATATAACTATGTCTTATTTGGTATTTTTTTAATCTATGAATCAATTCTAATACGATGGAATTGAAAACAATATTACCCTTCTAATACACAAATAATAAAATGAAAAAGAGAGTAAATCAAAATTTCTCCTTTGTCTTTCAGAAACATAAGTCTGTCTCGTATATGTTAGTATTTTATCGCTCGCTCGCCCCTAGCCACTCTCTCTCTATCTATTTATCTCTAATGCGTCTAACTAACTCCCTTATACATTAACATAACTATGTCTTATTTGGACTTTTTGTAATCTATAAATAATTTCTAATGCGATGGAATTGAAAACAATATTATCCTTCTAGCACACAAATAATAACATGAAAAAGAGTCAATATAAAAGTCTCCTTTGTCTTTTCAGAACTAATTAAGTCCGTCTCATAATAGTTCGTGTTTATCGCTCACTTCCCCTTCTGCAACTCTCTTTCTATCTATCTTATCTTTTCAAAACCAATTAAGTCCGTCTCATAATAGTTCGTGTTTATCGCTCACTTCCCCTTCTGCAACTCTCTTTCTATCTATCTTGTCTTTTCAAAACCAATTAAGTCCGTCTCATAATAGTTCGTGTTTATCGCTCACTTCCCCTTCTGCAACTCTTTCTATCTATCTTGTCTTTTCAGAACCAATAAGTCCGTCTCATAATAGTTCGTGTTTATCGCTCACTCCCCCTCTGTAACTCTCTCTTTCTATCTATCTATCTCTCTAATGCATCTACGTAACTCCCTTATACATTAACATAACTATGTCTTATTTGGACTTTTGTAATCTTTGAATAATTTCTAATGCAATGGAATTGAAAACAATATTATCCTTCTAGCACACAAATAATAACACGAAAAAGAGTCAATATAAAAGTCTCCTTTGTCTTTTCAGGACCAATTAAGTCCGTCTCATAATAGTTCATGTTTATCGCTCACTCCCCCTCTGTAACTCTCTCTTTCTATCTATCTATCTCTCTAATGCATCTATGTAACTCCCTTATACATTAACATAACTATGTTTTATTTGGACTTTTTGTAGTCTTTGAATCATTTCCAATTCAATGGAATTGAAAAATATAATATATAATAAATATAAGGCCGAAATTCGGCTCTTCGGTCCGAATGCGAAATAATTTTTCTCAGCCTTTCGGACAAATCCGAAAGGCTGAACCATGAATTCGAATTGAAATGCTTGTCCGAAAGAGTAAAGTACGAAAGAGCAAGGGTTTACTGTATTTTTTTTTTGGGGGGGGGGGAAAGGGGGCAGACTCAAGACAGAGCCAGAATAGGGACAACAGAACATATAACAATGAACACACAAAAACAAAATACAAATTCACACACATCTATGTCACCCAGGAGAAGACCCAGAGACTAGGGTCACCAAGGTCCCTCCAGCACTTCCACGGCCCCTGACCACCCAGAGAGGTTCCGATCTCAGCGGGCAGAGATGTAGCGAAGCCGAAACCACAAGCCCGCCCACCAGGTTAGTTACATTATATTATTGTTAATGTGTTACTCTCTAACCTCCAACAGAGAGCAATGAGGATGAGTGGGAAAAAGTGGACGCTACCGACGCAGCAGCTTCCCAGACCTCCTCCACATCCTCCACCACCACCACCACCACTGCTGCTGCTGCTGCTGCTGCTGCTGCTGATGCTACCTCTGACAAAGACAAGAAGAAGGAGAACACTGAGGATGGCAAGGTCAGTACAATCGGTGGGGACTAACAACACACATAACAAAGCCACTCCAACAGCTTCCCCTCTCAACACTCTTTGGAAAGTAGAAAGTAGATACGGGGTGCTGTTGTAAAGGCTTATTCCTAGACAATAAGGAGAACACTGAGGATGGCAAGGTCAGTACAGTCCGTTCAGGGTGTCAAACCGAAGCAATTTTGTTTGAAGACTTGGATGAATATGAGAGAGAATATATGAAAATTAACATGGAATTGCATTGTGTTGGCCATTCTATCACTTTCAAAGACATGATTTGAACTATGAACCTTAATTTTATCTTTATGTATACAATAATAAAGACTAAAAATAATTGTTTGACACCCTGCCGGGGACATTCCGACTATGTACAGGTCTCCCTCGATTTACGATTGGGTTATGTTCCTGAAAACCCGATCTTAAATTGAAAAATCGTATAGCAAACCCTAAAATTAATGGGGTAAATGGGGATGCGTTCTGGGACCAGACAAAACCCAAACCCAAACACCTAAAAACCTATAATAATATCGTAAATTGGGGCATTGGATAATGAGGGAGACCTGTATACAGAATAAGAACACACACAGCAAAGCCACTCCAACAGCTTCCTCTTTCTCCCCTCTCAACACTCTTCGGAAAAATAGAAAGTAGATACGAGGTGCTGTTGTAAAGGCTTATTCTTCAATACCTTCACCTGACCTGTGTTGGAGACAGGAATAGTTCTCGGGTCGGCAGTTCGATCCCAGCCCGTGCCATTGGTAGACATCAAGAGTTAGGACACTCGGGTCTAGTGATTCGTGGCAAATATCCAGTAAAATCCCTGTAACAAGTGCACGCTCTAGCCCTATCAATCAAGGGAATGTACAGTGTTAAAAACTGCATCTGCATCAACCTTTGGGAAAGGGCATTTTCCCATGGTCCTTATGGAGATAAATAGACACTTTTTCACAAAGGGCTCTAGTTTGTCATAGTGAATGAATGAATTGAGTGCAACTAAAATTATATTTTGACCGTGATATTGAAAAACTGCCTGTTTTAGTGATGTGTACTATGGTTTTTCGTCAGTAACATTCTCCCCTTTAGATGCCACTCACCATTAAGACCTATAAAATCTGCCTGCCATTGCCATCCTTTAGTAGAGGTTTCCCAGGCAGTTATAAGTAAGTTAATATTGATGATAATTGTAATGTATTGAATTATTAATAGCCTATTGAATTATTTGTGCATGTCTGTTGCAGAGTGAGGACTGGGAGAGTTGGGACTGAGACTTGAGCTTCCCTGGGACCCTACACCACCACCACCATGACCACTGATGTTAGGGAGTCTCTGAGGGAAGGAAGCACACACTGTATGATGGTCTTCAGTAATATACCTTTCATCATCTATATACCCACCACAACTACTCTTATCATCATTAACCCCTTGAAGCTCTGACGCGTTTTAGCATTATATTTTGGCTATCATTCGACGATTTTATGCAGCTTAGGAAGGATCTGTGGGTATTAAAAGGGTAAATACTATCTCAATCAACCCTTTGACTTTCATATAATGTTACTAATTCTCTTTCTAATTTACATCAACGACATAGATGAGGGTCTCACCTGTATAATCTCAAAATTTGCTGACGATACAAAAATTGCAAATAGCGTACTCTCAAAAGATCAAGTTAACGATATGCAACACAATCTAGATAAATTGTCACATTGGGCCCAAATTTGGCAAATGAGTTTCAATGCGGATAAATGTAAAGTACTACATATCCGATACCTAAATGAGAAAGCAAACTATTCGATGAATGGCACTCAGCTTAAGAATGTAAACAGAGAAACCGATCTGGGAGTAACCTAAAACCGAGTCAACAATGTTCAGAAGTTGTTAAGAAGGCAAACAAAATAATTGGCTTTATAGGCAGGTCATTTGAGTATAAATCCAAAGACGTTATCCTAACCCTTTACAATTCCTTAGTCCGCCCTCTTCTGGAATACTGCGTTCAATGCTGGTGCCCTTATTACCAAAAAGACATAAACAAGCTAGAACGAGTTCAACGTAGAGTTACCAAAATGATACCTAGCCTAAAGAACAAACCATACGAAGAGCGTCTTAGAGAATTAAATCTATTTCCTTTAACCCAGCGCAGATTAAGAGGTGACTTAATTCAAGTGTTCAAAATCATCAAAGGCATCGACAATATGAACTGTAGTAAGTACTTCACTATCGACCAATCTAATTACACGCGGGGAAACGGTTGCAAAATTATTGGTAAATCTTTTAACTCACACGAATCTAAGAATTTCTTCTTCAATCGAGTTTCAACTTGTGGAATGGGCTTCCCCGAGACGTTATAGACTGCAGCACCGTTGATTCATTTAAACTTCGCCTAGACAAATATCTCTTATCAAACCCGCGACTGACTGCGTTTGTAAATGAATAACTTTATTTTATCCTCCCCTCAGTTACTAACCCATATGTCCCCTACTAACTTCCTAGTCCTGCCACGGACATTAGTTCCAGGGCAGTAGTTCCCTTTCCAATGTTCCCTTACCCACTCTAAACCACTGTTTGGACACTTGATCCTCAGTGTTTTGGAGGACAAGCAGCCTAGAAGGGTCACTAGACCTGTTGTGGCTTGATTTCCTTTGTACTCCTTTGTACTCCTTTGTACTAATCTGAATAAAATTGTCTAATAATTGCCAAAAAATAGAACAGAAATGCGTATTGGAGCTTGAAAGGGTTAATATATATATTATAGTACTCTATCTCTGTTTATACCATTGGTTTTAATATATTTTATTTTTCTTCATAATTATCCTGAGGCACATTTCTGACATTTAAGTCAATTAATGTTGATTGAGAAAGTTAACAATTGTTGACTTAGGGAGATAAATACCAGTTTTCAACAGAAAAAGCGACACAATTTGACCCACTCATCCAAGGTTGAGTTGCATTATAAATATGTGAGGTAGGTTAATGGTGCATGTAAGGGGCAAGAACCCCAAAAAATTCCATTGTCATCCGATCTTCCTAGAAGTTTAGTTAAAATCAACACGGTTAACTTTATTTTAAGTTGCGCTCCTGCCTCTGGTGAGTGCTAACAAATGGATCCCGCTCTATTGTGTTCATCTGGCTTTCATCTTGGTTCATCGTTTATATTCCGGAGTTCTCACACATCTCCATTACTAACTTTGTTGTGTTATCATTCTCTGTATTCACTCATTTTATTCAGAACTATTATAATTCTTTATATTTTTTGTATGACAATTTTTTTCTTTCTCTCTCTCTCCTGAATCACCCCTTTCTATAGTAATGTCTAATCTCACAAGCACTTTAGCAGTGAATGCCTCATAACTTCCATTATGACAGAACTTATTAATTTTAACTCAATGACTGCAGGCACACTGTATAAAAAATATGTACATCACTGCGGCAATTGTCATATGATAATCGCCAAAAATCATATTATTACAAGGCCTGGGAGTCACGCAAGCGAGTGTAAGCAGAGCGTGATCCTCCCATTCATCGCCCGCCTCGTCTGTGCGTATACTGTACTGAGATTGCTGTGAGACATCTCCAGCTTCCCTACAGACTTGGGGATAACAAAAAACGCTCAAATCTGCGATTTTTTCCCGATTTAGCCCTACCTTTGCAATATTGTTGCACGCCAACCAGTGGTCATACAGACATGATTCAGGTGTCATTGGAAAGAAGAGACGCCGCCACTTGCGATCTACTGATTGCAGTGGTCTATTGGTGGAGTTATCCAGTCATCCTTTGGTTTTATAAGTTATTTTACCTTTATCTTGTATCGTCCCAGTTTTGGTTTGTTTAGTTTGCAAGTTTTACATTTTAATTAATTTATCTTTCTCTCATCATTACTGACATATCTTGATGTATATTTCTCTATTACACTTCCCTCGTTTTCTTCTGTACAGTACCCCTATGTTTAAGTATATTTCTGTCTAGTTGTTTCTTCACATATAAATTTTTGGCTTTTTCTTTTGTTTATATTTCTTCCATTATCCTCTGTGTTGCTGTTTCTTCACATATAAATTCTTGGCTTTATTTTGTTTTTATTTTTTTCATTATCCTCGGTCTTGTTTCTTCACATCAATTCTTGTTTTTTTTTCATTTTCCTCTGTGTTGCTGTTCCTTCACATAATTTTTTTTTTCAATATTATCTGTATTGCTGTTTCTTCACATACAAATTCTTGGCTTTGTTTTGTTTTTATTTCTTTCATTATCATGTGTGTGTGTTTGCTGCTACCTATAGTTGCCCAAATTGACCCATTTTAAAGTAGGTAACCGGCGCTTGCACCTTAGCAGGGTGTCAAACGAAAACCGAAGATTTTAATTTTAGTCTTTATTATTGTAAGTGTATTAAAATGTAAAACTTGCAAACTAAACAAACCAAAACTGGGATGATACAAGATAAAGGTAAAATTTCTTATCAAAATTGCCATGTGGAAATAACGCTTACTAAAATAAAATTAAAATGGAAAACTTGCAAACTAAATGAAACTTTATGAAATAAAAGAAATATAGATAAAACTATGATTTGTAGTTCAAATTATGTCTCTGGAAGTGATCAAATGGCCAAAACAAGGCTATTTTGTGATAATTTTCTTGTAATCCTTCTCATAATCATTCAAGGAAACAGATTAACTTGCTCATGTACTGTAGTAATGTACACCCTATGTGGTGGATTGTGTTCTTTTATTTATAAATTATTATTTTGCTTAAGCGGTGTTTCCACATAGCGATTTTGATTAGTTGTTTTGTCTTTTTACTGTGTTCGTCCAAGTTTTGGTTTGTTTAGTTTGCAAGTTTTACATTTAATTCAAAGAAAATGGCTCCGGTTTGACACCCTGCACCTTATAGACAGTACACACACATAAATAACTCTATATAATTATATATCATAAAGTTTTCTTCATATCATATTTATAGTATTTTTGTGTACTAGATTTGTATGGCAATATAAGGAGATAGGGTGTTTGTCTTTCTTTAGAGCTTCTAATAATGTAGTGTAAGGGATACTGTTTGACTTTTATTACAGTTTCTTTATTAACACAGCTTTGGTAAGGATGTCATTTGGATCATTAACCCTTTCATTGCGGGACGCGTTCAGGAACGTTCTGGCAATTTATAGCAATTTTACAGGCCCTTGAACCCACGGAATTCGGGATGCCTTACATAAAAACAAATTTGGCAGGAATCCGGGAGGCCTCATACGGCTAAAAATCGCAGCTAAAATCATCATAACACGGCAACCACGCGTCATACCGATGTCATCTCAACGGCATTCTACAGACAACAAAAAGTTCTACAATTTGCAAAAAAAATTGACTGCTCTAGGTGGTCTCAATCAATAGCTACTGAATTATGAAGTTTGCCTGTACCCAAATGGCCCCGGACACAGCGATACGGATCATATGAGGCCCCCCGGATTTCGTGGGTTAAAACTCTTAAAGAGTGCGAGTGAGCGGGAGTGCGGCAGTCCCCTGTCCGCTCTCCAGTCCAGCGGCTGGGGCACTGAGGAGTGAGATCCATATCTCACGAACCCTATGCAGCGCTGCCAAAGGCAAATGTAGCGCGACATTGATCATTATTAGCGAATATTTGCCATGTCTATGGTAGCGCTGTGGATGAACCCTGCGCGCTACGAAGCTCGTTCTGATGTAATTTTGAAGCTATATTCTTCTAGTTTTTGGCTGAATATATTTCATTTCATTCAGACACTTGCTTAACCCTTTGAGTGCCAGCAACGTGTATTATATTATATCATAGCTATATTTAGACTACAGTACAGTATATTATGCAGCTTAGGAAAGATCTGTGGTAGTTAAAAGGGTTGGTTGAGATAGTTTGCAGCCTTATTATTGCTAGAGGTCCTTCCTAAGCTGAATAAAATAGTCTAATAGTCTGTAGAATATGATGGAAAGGACGTCCCTGGTACTACAGTATATGGATTAATCATGGAGGAGTGCCTGAATGAGCCCTAATATAGCGGAAATATGCCCGCAGCTTAAGTGTTAAGGGGAGATTTCCACTTGAGAGATTTTTTCTTGACCCCTTTCTCCCTCATGTTTAGCCCCATTGATTGTTAGATTTTAAGGTGTTCACCCCATTTTTTGGGCAATTTTAAGAACTTTCGCCCCATATCTGTCAATTTTTAAGACCTTTCGTGCCATTTAGGTGTCGATCTTTTCCTGGCGAGCGATAATGGGCCTGTCATTTAGGTGAAACCGGTCTTCGGCCAGGACATTTTTCTACCGAAAAATTTACAAAATGAATCTATCTTAAGGGGGTGTAATTTTAAGCTTGATGGAGGTCTAGGGAACAAACTATAAATCTCCTCGTAACCCTCTGACAACCAAAAATCCTTCCTATAGTCTATTCGTTGTAAGTAGGCAAAAAATTATGACCTCTATCTTCTGCAACTCAAAAAGGGCTAGAGCAAATTGGCTGTACATTTCCACATCTATTCCTTGACTGACTTCCCAAATGGTAGAAATATTAGCTCGAATACACTAATCATTTTTTAGTTACAGAGGTTATTAGCCTATTAGGTCATGATTTTTCGCCTACTTACAGCGAATAGACTATAGGCAGTATTTAATTGTCTAATACTTGCCAGAACATACTGTCAAAACGCATCATAATCCTCAAGGGGTTAATATAATTGTCTGATGTGATAGTGGTCATTTCACCTTCATCATAAATCTATTCGCCTTCTAACATAATGCAAGTCTCCCTCGATTTACGATTGGGTTACGTTCCTGAAAACCTGATGTTAAATAGAAAAATTGTATAGCGAACTCTAAAATTAATGGGGTAAATGGGGATGCGTTCTTGGACCAGACAAAACCCACACCCAAACACCTAAAAACCCACACCCAAACACCTAAAAACCCACACCCAAACACCTAAAAACCTATAATAATATCGTAAATCTGGGCATCGGATAGTGAGGGAGACCTGTACAGCTTTAGGATACTATTCCCTAGCTTTAACCTAATATTAATACATAACCTAAACTTAACCTGGCCTACCCTACCTTACCTTACCCTACCCTACTCTACCCAAACCTGTATGTATGTACTCAGGCCCATTCCCCATTTTTTTTCCCTGGGGGTGGCCGACTTGAGACAGAGCCCAAATAGGGATAACACTCTAAATTAACTTAACCTATATTACCCTACCCTATCCTACTCTAACCAAACCTAACCTAACCTACCCTACTCTTCTCTACCCTAAGCTTAACTAAATTAACTTAACCTAAGCTACCTAATCCTACCCTACCCTACCTTACCTTACCTTACCTTACCTTACCTTACCTTACCTTACCTTACCTTACCTTACCTTACCTTACCTTACCTTACCCTACCCTACCCAAGCCTGCCCTATCCTACCTCTCTCTCTCTTTAACCCAACTTAACCTAATCTTGATATACCTTACCTTACATAATGTTAACCTAAGCTAACCTAACCGACTTCATATGTAGTTTAACCCTTTGAGTACCAGCGTCTGCTATATTCTATTCTAGCTATATTTAGACGATATTCTGCAGCTTAAGAAGGATCTGTGGTAGTTAAAAGGTTTGGTTGAGATAATTTTTTTTTTTTTTTTTTTTTTTTTTCTATATTCCAACTACTCCCTCTCGGGCATAGGCTGAGAGCCTGTACATTCCACCGCTCAACACAGTGAAGCCCGTGAGGTCTTGTTCCAGTCTGGGGAGTGAGACATGTGAAACATCCATCATGGCTCGAAGGAGCTCCATCTCTGAAGCAGCTGGTTGCTTCGCTCAAGTGCTTCACCGTCTCACCCTCCAGACTCAGACCCTCACTCTCTGAACGCCACCTATTGAGCAGTGAACTCACTAATTTGAAGCCTTATTATTGCTAGAGGTCCTTTCTAAGCTGAATATAATCGTCAAATAATTGCCAGAATATAAAGAAAAGGGACGCCACCAGTACTGCACAGGATAATAGTATGGATGAATTTACTCGAGTGTGGGGCTGTGGGAGAAAAGATATGTACATTTATTTGTGGGTGAAGCAAATGTGTTCTGCTTGGTGGTAGCTAGAAGGACAAATATAAAGAGTTGTTGGCTGATTTAAAGGCTTGGGTAGGCCTATATCAATTGAGAAATGTCTGGCACTTTAGAGACAGCTTAAGAGGAGATGGACGTATTTATTTCCTTGGGAGGGCCATATGCTTTCATTAGTTTATTCAAGTACCTGTACATTGGGGTTTGTAATTGATATTAATGATAAAGGACGGAGTGTTACTTATATATAATTTAATCATTTTTTTTTTGGTTTCCTCCTTAGACCTCCATCAAGCTTACAAAAACACCCCCAAGACCCTCCTTCAAGATAAATTTGTACATTTCTCAATACACCTTAGCACCTGATTTCTCGATACTTAAGGGGAGATGGTTCGTTTTTCTGGTCCAGTTTTCAGATTTCATGACGTTCTTCCCATTAGTTTGGCGATTTTAAAACCTTTCACGCCATTATGGTGTCGATATTTTCCTGGCGAGCTATAAAGAGAGAGAGAGAGAGAGAGAGTATAAAATGGTGGTAAAGTAGAGTTTAGACAGCTTTAACCTTTTCAGTGCATGGAATGTAATTTTTTATATTTTATTTTGGCTATTTTTAGATGATTTCATGCAGTATAGGAAGGTTCTGTGGTAGGCTAACGGCTAATTGTGATAGTTTATACCCCTTTAAGATCATGACGCTCTGTGGGCGTTAAAATGGGATGGGGGGGAGGGGGGGTTAAAGCTTGATGGAGGTCTAGGGAGGAAACTAAAAGAAATATATAAAGATATGTAAATGAGCAGATAAATACACCCATCCCCCCTTAACCCCTTCACCACCATTACATAATTTTCATCATATTCTGGTTTCCATTAGACGTTTTTCTTTAGGTTGTAATCTACCTATGCGACTCATATGGGTAAATGCGATATAAATAAACCCTCTTAGTAACACAGGTCCTTCTTAAACTGCATAAAATAATTTAACATCAGCCAGAATCAAAGGCAAAAAGACGTCATGGGGCTGAAGGGGTTAAAAGAGTTAAAGTAGTGAAGGTCGGACATGACTCTCGGCGGTGACTGAACATACTTTTTCCTCTTGGTCTGGGTAGTCCTGATTGTTATTTACATGGTAGAGAACGTTTATAGGGCACAGTTGCACACAAAAGTTACGCTACCCCCTTCCAAGTCACTGGCAAATTTATCCTGTTTAATGTTTGCAGATTTTTCAGCGAGTGATTTTCAATTTTGCAACTCTGAAATCAAAGTTTTTATTATAATTATTTATTAATTTTATGCATTTATATATATATTTTTACTTCATTGGGTATTAACCCCTCTTTGGCAGCGCCCGCCTTAAGTCGGTTAGAGAACAAAGGCCTAAAAAGCGGGGCCCGCCTTATGTCGTATGCGATTTTTAGCACATAATCGGCTCTGAGAGAGAGTCCGAGCGGTGGGAGGAGTGCGGGTGGGCTCTGACCGTTCGGCATGGACCCAGTCCCGCCACTGACGGTTACATCACATCCCACCACATCCCTGGTCCCGCAATACAGGGTAAAAACTGACGAAATTACTGTATTTTAGGGATTTTCCCTTCGTGTTGCACGACCATCCTTGGTCGTACAAGGATGGTTCAGGTGTCATTGGAAAGCTCAATTATCGCCCTTTCACGGATACATAATTGTATTACGCTCTGGCTCTTCTTTATGCATGAAAAAGAGCATGGAATGAAGCTCCTTTAGGGTAAAACTACCCGCTGGGCAGGTAGTAGCATTACAAAACTAGCCGCTCGTTGAGTGTTGATAATGTTAAATGTATGGTATCTTCTTTTAGTCAGTTGGACCGCGGTATTATTGGGCCGCGGCGTACTTGTTATTTGCCCCCTGCTGGCAATATATATGATGATAATAAGTCATGAGTGGGGGTGAGGGGGTGCAAAGCATCCCCTCACCCCATTATTGTATCCCACGGCAGTCAAAATAGACGAGAACGCGGGCGATACGCCCGAATACTACATGGGCGACCGTCAGGTGGCCGAACCGCCATGGGACCTCTTTTAGCATGGTATTAAAGTTACCGGTACTATAATATTGACAAGTCATATAATATACACATTTGTTTAGTTTACATCATCAGCCAGTGTATCAGTGCTGCTACCAAGGCACTAGTTGACTTATTAACCCTTTCACCACAATGATACTATTTTTAGTTTTAGTTTTGTGTATGTCTGATTACTGGTAGACAATTAACTTAGCTTATATTTCCTCTAGGACTCAAATGGGTAAATACTTTCTCAATAAACCATCTGCATAGAATCATCTGAAGTTAGCCAGAAATAATGTAAAAAGGCGTCATGGTGCTGAAGGGGTTCAAAACTTGTATCGTTTCTTGATTGATGAAGGATGTGGGACGGATTTTTTGTGTGTGACTGTACATTTGTAGAGTATGTAAGGGGACCGACCTGCTTTTTCTCTCTGGGTTTTATCCATTCGGCCCCATTCAGCCTACTGTTTTCAGATGTTTCTCCCCATTCAGGTATTTATTTTTTCCTGGCGAGCAGTACCGAGCCATCGTTGTATGGAGAAATCCGGCTTCACCGGAGACATTTTTCTACCGAAAAATTTACAAATTAAGTCAGTTGTCTAAAACATAATCCAAAATATGCTGGCTCGCTATTGCTCGCCAGGTGTAAATCGACACCTGGATGAGGATAAACGTCTTAAAACAGCAAGCTGAATGAGGTCGAATGGCTACTACCCAGAAAGAATATAAAAAGTGGGTTGGTCCCCTTAAAGTTAATGAATAGATAAAGGAAAGATTTAGTTTTATATCTTTGCTTAGATTGTAGTTTTATCTTGGAACACTTGTATGGTCCAAAACCACAGATTTTATATATAAATATATTAAAACTTTGTTAGGTTTCTCATTCACCTGCCGTACTTGTTATTAAGGAATCTTTGCCATCAAGTAGAGGACAATCGTGTGAACAAATGAGGCCCTTCCAGATACTGTATGGCTTCCAATTTTTTTTAGATTTATTGAGAGATTAAATTCATTGACCAGTTACAATTACCGTATACAGTATGCCAGTTTATTAGACACCCCCCTCACGAGCGGAGGTCCGAGTCAACCATGAAAACGGAGACTACGGGAAAATTACAACCTCAAGAGGGAAGTCCGCGTCAACATAGAAAACGAAGACTACCCTATTCCTAACCTAGATTCCCGGTTTTGACGGAAATTTAACCTTAGTTTCCAGGAAAGTGAGCGCGTCGTCCGAGACTGTCTGACAAATCTCAGAAAAATACGAGATATCAGACGACGGTTATGACGGACATTTGCCCTTAGTTTAAAAAAAAGTGAGTGTCGTCCAACACTGTTAGCGACTGTCGGAAAAATCTTGGAAAAATCTGGCAAATGGGAGGAATTGTCCGACAGGCTGATGCCAATCTGGATAGTACTAGTTTCCGACTTCAAGAGGTCCGACATAGAGGGGGTTTACTGTATAGTGGCAATGTAAATTATTACTGTACTTGCATAGATACCGACACATGGAAATATATATGAAAATATTTGTGTCACAGTTTTTAGCAGCATAGTAATTAGTACGGTGTAAACATTTTACGTTATCATGACTATTTCTTCTCATACCATTTGAATCGATACATTTTATCAACTGTCATTTGAAGTAAGATGCAATAGTTGAGATTGAACTTTTTATACATTTTCCCCTTCCTAAAATAGCACCTAAAAAGACAAACTTCTATACAGTATACCAATGAGTATACAGTATACCAGTGAGTATACAGTATACCAGTGAGTATACAGTATACCAGTGAGTATACAGTATACCAGTGAGTATACAGTATACCAGTGAGTATACAGTATACAGTATACAGTATACCAGTGAGTATACAGTATACCAGTGAGTATACAGTATACAGTATACAGTATACCAGTGAGTATACAGTATACCAGTGAGTATACAGTATACCAGTGAGTATACAGTATACAGTATACAGTATACCAGTGAGTATACAGTATACCAGTGAGTATACAGTATACAGTATACAGTATACCAGTGAGTATACAGTATACCAGTGAGTATACAGTATACAGTATACAGTATACAGTATACCAGTGAGTATACCAGTGAGTATACAGTATTGGGAAACTTTAGGTAGCACCATAGCTTATATATACATATTTGTTCCTACTGTATTAATTTAGAAGCTGTCAAAATTACTAGAGCTTGTCTCTAACATGGTAGCGGTAATGTAGTTTTTAAACATTTTGTTTGTTTAGTATCGGTGACTGGGTCTTGTAATATATATATATACAGTATATATATATAATCAGTTAACCCGCTCAATCCTTAAGGGGAGATCTCCACTTGAGGGATTTTTTTCTTGACCTCTTTCTCCCTCATGTTTAGCCCCATTGCTTTTTATATTATAAAACTTTTGCCCCATTAGTTTAGCGATTTTAAGAACTTTCGTGCCATTCAGGTGTCAATTTTATCCTGGCGAGCGATAGCGAGCCTGTAATTTAAGAGGAAACGGCCTTTGGCCGGGACATTTTTCTACCGAAAAATGTACAAATTTATCTAGAAAGGGAGCCTAGGGGGAGTAATTTTAAGCTTGATGGAAGTATAGGTACCGGTAATCAACTAAAAACCTCCCCTTAAGGTATTTCCTAAACTGAGTAAAATAATCTAATGAGGCATATTATATGAAAGAAAAAGTTTATATTATTGTATTGGTAAATTTGCCACTTCTAACAGCAGAGATTTTAGTTATTTATTTAGCAGCAAAAATATATCCTTATACCGTGCACCACCAGGTCTCTGCCTTAGGTTGGTTGGCAAGTGTAGATTATTACACTTGTATTCTTAACACCTTATGTACCAGCGACGTCTTTTTAATGTTTTTCTAGCTTTATTCAGAGGATTTTGTGCAGTTTAAGAAGGGTCAATGGTAGTAAAAAGGGTTAAGTGAGATAGTTCGAAGCCTGTTAATTGCTGGAGGCCCTTTTGAAACTGAATAAAATCGTCTAATAGTAGACAGAATATAGTTCAAAAAATGTCGCCGGAACAGAGAGGGTTAAACAATTCTTTCCTTTCGCAGGGCTGTTGATGGACGAAATATGTTGTAAAATGGTTACTTTTATAAACGGGAACACCAATTCTTTTATTCTGTATGCAACTCTCAATCCCACGGTATTCGTTTGGTGTCAGGCGCTGCGAAGGGAAAGAATTTTGTATGAATACTGTACAAGCGTAAGCCTTATGCTTATGATATAACCCTTTCAAGATCCGATTGCGCATTGCTTTTCTGTTCTCTGGCTATTATTAAATTATTATATTCAGATTAGGAAGTGTGTATGGAAGTCAGAGGGTTGTTGTTGTTGTTCCCCAGGCTGTCTGGCCGAACAGCCCCAAGGTCTTGAGCAAGGCCAAGGCCATAAACGAGCGCCCCCACAAAATCCTCCCTGCTTACCATTAACAAAGCCTGGGTGACCGAAGCCACTCCAAGGCAGGGAGCTGAGGAGGGTGCGGAAATGCCCGGGAAACCAAAGCCCCACCCAAGGCCCTGTGCCCCTCAGCAATTATGAAGGGAAAGTTGAGGGGTAAGGGAAAAATGGGACGCTTTGGCTCCCAATCTGCCAACTTCTAGGTTGGCAGTAGGGAGGTCAATCCACGGAAAAGATGCCGCCACTTGAGATCTAGAAGATATATAAGTAAAAGGAACAGCCAGAGTAAGCTATGGATATGGCAGAGATCGCTCAGTTCTCACTCGGATAGACCAGCCCATCACCACATGACTAGAACCCAATCCTCTCAGCATCAGCTAGGAAAGGCCCTAGAAAGCCGCCTTTGGCGGGGGGATAACTCCCCTATTTCAACTCCTTTCGGGGTTGGGCACCCACCCGTCAGAGGGTTAATTGAGATAGTATTTACCCTTCAATTCATCCTTCCTAAGGAGTATATAATCTGATCCGATTACGCATTGCTTTTTTGTTTACTGGCTCGTTCGTATTAAGCAATTTTATTCAGATTAGGAAGTGTGAGTGGAATTGAGAGGGTTAATTGAAATAGTATTTACCCTTTTAATTCATCCATCCTAAGCAGTACAAAATCGTCTAATGATAGCCAGAACAAACTGTCCAAACGCGTCATAATCTTGTTAGGGTTAAGGTTTTATCATCTGTATTATTTTGACTCGGCTTTTGTAAGATTGATATAATTTTTAGAAAATTGTGGTTGAACTATTTATATCTATACCATGAGTGAAAGTGTGAAAGCATGCAAGCGTTTCTTATCCAAATCAATGGAAAAAACATGGGCGCCACCGAGTGGTCTGTTTGTAAGCGCCCCTGGTGTATACCCTCCTGGTGTATACCCTCCTGGTGTATACCCTCCTGGTGTATACCCTCCTGGTGTATACCCTCCTGGTGTATACCCTCCTGGTGTATACCCTCCTGGTGTATACCCTCCTGGTGTATACCCTCCCACATTTCTGTTACCTCTTTATCATGGCAAATATTATATGAGAAGTAAATAATGACCAATATGCTTGACATCTTCACAGATAATAATTTTGGACTTATATATAATTTGTAGTGTGTTATTCAGGATCATCTATAGGATAAATGAAGATGGGGTCACACGAGAACCTTTCCTGGCAATTTTCGATAAGCAAGTTTTTTCTCACAATATTTTGGGGCTCTTTTATACATACATACATAACATTTTAAGACTGTGTGATCCACACATACGTGCAGTTTCAGTCTCTTGTCCTAATGGCGGCGTTCCAGGCAACCCTGTTAAAGGCTGCTTCACTCGTCAAGTTTTTGGATTTGAGATCGGCACGTATAGTCCGATCCCAGGTCTTCCTTCCTCGGCAAATAGGCTGAAGGTAAATTGTTAGGTGGCTAAATTCATACAAGACAAATGTATTGAAGCTTAGTTGTTGCTACCTATGCAAAAAGAGCCCTATAATATCACCATACTGAAGTTGTCATATAAATTGCTTGTGTGAGTCTACCTTTATGTTCCTAAACTGCAATATTACGGCCCATTGTTACGGTGGGTTAGTTTTGCACTATTGAGTATGGGTATGGGTGAGGTTGGTCGCTAAGGTCAACACCACTTAAGTCACCACTGTAGTTATGTCTACACTTGTCATAATAAATATCACCTTTGCCGACACGGAACATGCCATTATCGTTGTCAAAACCCATCATAAAGATCACAAAATAAATTTATATTGATATGACTACCCTCCTATTATCAATAGAAATTGAATTTATATTGGAAATAACCTCGATAGTTTTGCCTATGGAAGTGTAGCCAACTGGAGATTTTTAGGGCAGGTGGCGAGTGGCAACCATGTTGCTTATTATTATTATTATTATATAAGAAGTATATGTGTGAAAGTGGTGTTGGATGGGAGGAGGGGCGTTGACTGACTTAGGACAGGTGCATGGGGCCGATTCACTCGTGGCTACCCCTTCAGGGATCACGCCGTCTGGCAATAGATAGATAGATATTATTATTTTTACTGTATTTGTCAAAAGCCTACTAGGCAAAAGGTCTTATAAAGCTAGAGAAGCTTTGTTACCGTGGCGACTTAATTGGGGTGGCAATTTTAATACATTAGCGATGGATAGAATAGATGATCAGAACTGGGTGAGGAAATGCCGGACTGTGAACGTGGGGGAGCTGCGAGTAGGGGTAGACCTAGAATGACGTGGGATCAGGTACTCCGGTCCGAACTCAAAATAAAGAACTTGACAATAGAGGCAGCGCTTGACAGGGCCGCCCGCCTGGAAAGCTGCCATTTAGGATATGAGACTGTAACCACATTCACGGTCTTTAAACTTGGTGTAGGCCTATTATATGTGTATGTAGCGACTTAATGCAATGGTGATTTAAATGCAGAGGCAACTTTAATGCAGAGGCAACTTTAATGCAGGTTAGAACTATTGCAGTGGTAACTTTATTGCAGTGGTGACTTTATTGCAGTGGTGACCTTATTGCAGAGGTGACTGTTGCAGTGGTGACTTTATTGCAGTGGTAACTTGCAGTGGTGACTATTGCAGAGGTGACTATTGCAGTGGTGACTATTGCAGTGATGACTATTAGAGTGGTGACTTGCAGTGGTAACTGTATTGCAGTGGTAACTTTATTGCAG
Source organism: Paralithodes platypus (assembly GCA_032716605.1). Lineage (NCBI taxonomy): Eukaryota > Metazoa > Arthropoda > Malacostraca > Decapoda > Lithodidae > Paralithodes > Paralithodes platypus. The sequence goes on from CM064548.1 coordinate 57,805,407, forward strand.
TGGTGACTATTGCAGTGGTAACTATTGCAGTGGTGACTATTGCAGTGGTAACTTTATTGCAGTGATGACTATTGCAGTGGTGACTATTGCAGTGGTGACTATTGCAGAGGTGACTATTGCAGTGATGCCTTTATTGCAGTTGTGACTATTGCAGTGGTAACTATTGCAGTGATGGATTTATTGCAGTGGTAACTTTATTGCAGTGGTAACTTTATTGCAGTGATGACTATTGCAGTGGTGACTTGCAGTGGTGACTTGCAGTGGTGACTTTATTGTAGTAGTAACTTTATTGCAGAGGTGACTATTACAGTGGTAAGTTTATTGAAGTGGTGACTATTGTAGTGGTAACTTTATTGCAGTGGTGACTATTGCAGTGGTAACTTTATTGCAGTGGTGACTTGCAGTGGTAACTTGCAGTGGTGACTATTGCAGAGGTGACTATTGCAGTGGTGACTATTGCAGTGATGACTATTAGAGTAGTGACTTGCAGTGGTGACTATTGCAGTGGTAACTTTATTGCAGAGGTGACTTTATTGCAGTGATGCCTTTATTGCAGTAGTGACTTGCAGTGGTAACTTTATTGCAGTGGTGACTATTGCAGTGGTAACTATTGCAGTGGTGACTATTGCAGTGGTGACTATTGTAGTGGTGACTTTATTGCAGTGGTAACTTTATTGCAGTGGTGACTATTGTAGTGGTAACTTTATTGCAGTGGTGACTATTGCAGTAATGACTTGCAGTGGTAACTTTATTGCAGTGGTGACTATTGCAGTGGTGACTATTGCAGTGGTAACTTTATTGCAGTGGTAACTATTGCAGTGGTGACTATTGCAGTGGTGACTTCATTGCAGTGATAACTATCGCAGTGATGACTTTATTGCAGTGATGACTTTATTGCAGCGGTGACTTCATTGCAGTGGTGACTTTATTGCAGTGGTGACTTCATTGCAGTGGTGACTTTATTGTAGTGGTAACTTTATTGCAGTGGTGACTTTATTGCAGTTGTGACTTCATTGCAGTGGTGACTTTATTGTAGTGGTAACTTTATTGCAGTGGTGACTTTATTGCAGTGGTGACTTTATTGTCGTGGTTAATTTATTGCAGTGGTGACTATTGTAGTAGTAACTTTATTGCAGTGGTGACTATTGCAGTGGTAACTTTATTGTAGTGGTAACTTTATTGCATTGGTGACTTTATTGCAGTGATGACTTTATTGCAGTGGTAACTTTATTGCAGTGATGACCATTGCAGTGGTGACTATTGCAGTGGTGACTTTATTGCAGTGGTTACTTTATTGCAGTGGTGACTTTATTGCAGTGGTAATTATGGCAGTGGTGACTATTGCAGAGGTGACTTGCAGTGGTAACTTTATTGCAGAGGTGACTATTGCAGTGGTAACTTTATTGCAGTGGTGACTTTAATGTTGTTGAGGGTACTCCACACCGGGGTAACAATATGTCTTTCTGTATGTTTATTGGAATTTCCGAGACTTGCCAAGTAGCCAGTCATTTGAGGTTTAGGGGAGAATGTATACATTGACACTTATTAAATGATTTTTAGAAAAGTTATATATTTTTTTGTATCCACAATTCCCCCCTTGTACAGTACTATGTTATGTCATGGTAAAAGTCGTGACCTCGCTGCAGAGTTGATACTCCTTTGGCTTATAGTTAATTAAGAGAGGTGTATGTGGCGATGCAGTGCACAGATCGTTTAAACGGCGCCCAGAAAGAAATGCTTCATAATGGAATGTTCCTTGTGCTGGTCGCTCTAGTGAGTAATGGACGTCTGGCTTTTCCCTGTCAAGCTGAATAGTCCAATTACCCACAGAGCAGGAATTGACAGAAGGGCACCACCAAGAGTGGAGCCTGCGGCTTAATTTGACTCAACACGGGAAACCTAACCAGGACCAGATACTGAAAGGATTGTCGGTGAAGGCTGGTTCTTTCCAGAGTGAGGTTTGGCGTCCTCTACCGTACCTGAGCCGTTTCTTTCTGTCTCTTTTCCTTTGCTACTTTTCCTTCTAGGTGGTGGGGAGATCTCCATATACCATGCATACTAACCAATAATAACCCCTAGTACTACGCTCCTTTAGGCTGTACATGACTACAATTTTATTTTTATTTATCGAATACTGGATATTAATCTAATCATGTACTCAAACCCAACTGCACACTGAATAGCCTAATGTTTAAGTGAAAGGAAAGGATATTTAATGGGGCACAGATCTCTAAGGACCGACCTCGCTATGAAGTGTTCGTTTTATGTTAGGTGGTTGAATTCTAATATAACTTAATCTTTAACCCATTCAGGACCAGGGACGTCCTTTTCATCATATTCTGGCAACTATTTGACTATTTTATTCAGCTCAGGAAGGACCTCTCACGATTAAAAGGCTACGGTCTATCTCATTTAATCCTTTGAGCTACCACAGATCCTTCTGAAGCTGCTCAAAATCGGCTAAATATAGCTAGAATATAATTAAAAAGACATTGTCGGTACAGAAGGGGTCAAGCTACCAGACTGCAATTGCCCGTAAAAATTGACGGGAAAAACGCTAGTGTGACACCGCCCCTAACCCCTTCTGTACCAGCGACGTAATTTATATAATATTTTAGCTACATTTATACGATTTTATGAAGATTAGAAAGGATATATGATGGCTTAAAGGATTAATTGAGCTATATAGTCTGTAGCCTTTTAATTGGTAGACGTCCTTCCAAAGCTGAATAAAATTGTCTAATAGTTACCAGAATATAATGAAAAGGACGTTACCGGTACAGAAGGGGTTAACCCGTTCAGTACCGGCGTCGTCTTTTTAATTTTATTCTAGCTAAATTTTGAGGATTTTGTGCAGTTTAAGAAGGATCTGTGGTAGTAATAATAATAATAATAATATAATAATAATACTTTATTTCAGACTCACACAGTACAGAGGGGACCATATTGGGGTCCATATATACCTTACAGTAACATAAATATATATAAGCTACTGTACATAGGCTACATAAAATAAAAATAAATTAAATAATACCCAGCTTGCTATCATGTAGTTCACAGCACTGCCTCAACCAAAAACAGTGGTCATCAAACTACTGTGTTACCAAAACCACTGTCCTAATTGTGTACAGTACCATGCCTCACATCATTTAGCTTCCGGTACAGTATGTTGCTACAGTACAGTATAGGAATATCGGTACTGTAATAATAATAATAATAATAATAATAATAATTCTTTATTCCAGACACATAAGATAGATACAGTATAAATACAGTACGACCTAATGGTCCATATCACATACACTTCTCGTCAGAGCACAGATAATAATTATACACAAATATATATTAATAAAGACACAATAAAATACAAAAATACAGTAGGCCTATTTACAGAATAGAGCACATATCACATTTTGTCACAATATAACACAGATAGGCTAACTAAGGCTATTGCTCAATGTTGGTTAACACCTATTGCACAGATCATTGCTCATAGTTCAATTAGACCTATATATTACATTACATACTATGTGTGCAGCAGCTTCTGCCAGTGAGATATAATACGGGATTCATAGATATGATCACTAGACCAAAGAGCTACAATCAGCGTGTTATTGGAGGATTGCAGTCGCTGCGAAAAGCTGTACACCAGTCTCCTGATGACAGCCCGACAGCACTGCACATCCAACAGTGTGCACACCATACTAGTGCTTTCATATTTAGAGAGACCAATGAACATCTTGAGTATATTATGATAGGATGTACACAGACCATTTATGGTGGCTCTCTTATACTTCCACCACAAATGGGCCGTGTACATAGAGGAACAATATGTCCGGAACAAAGTGACTTTAGTTTCCCAATTACACATGTGGAATTTTCTCAAGATGGTGTTACCACGTAAATATAGCTGTCTGCGCTGACGGCCGATATCTGCATCATCTGAGCAATCGTTTGAGATAATGTGTCCCAGGTATTTTATTTTGTTTACTTCTTGAATAATTTGATTATTGAGTGAGAAATTTGGCAGTTTACTTTTATACAGTAATTTTGATCTAAATATAAGAACAGCACTTTTCAGTGGGTTGAATTTAACACAATGTTTACTACCAAAAGATTCACATATATCAAGAAGTTTGCTCAGACCCGCAGAAGACGGTGCAATAATGACCAGATCATCAGCATACATGAGATGGTTGATGATTTTATTCCCACCATAACATCCAATCTGCTCTTTATTCAATTTATCACTTAATTCATCCATATATACATTGAATAAGTAAGGTGAGAGAATACTACCCTGTCTCACTCCATTGGTTACTGTAAAGGAATCCGAAATAATGTTACCCCATCTTACATTAAATGTTTGATTGGCGTACCAGTACTTCAAGATTCTCAGCATATAGGATGGCACTCCCCTTGTTGCTAATTTATCAAACAGGATATTGTGGCAGACTCTGTCAAATGCCTTACTAGCATCAAGAAAGCATGCAAAAATAGAGCTGTTCATTTTGATGTACCCATCCACTAGCTCCTTCAGAGTGTAGATGCACTGGTCCGTACCATGATTCTTTTTAAAACCAAATTGATTACTATTAGTTGAGATATACACTGAGATTCTGTCTAAAATGATTAACTCTAGTATCTTACTTACAATACTGGCAAGGGCAATAGGTCTATAGTTGTCTTTTGATGTAATTTTGCCAGCCTTGTCTTTAATTACTGGTATCAAGGTAACGGACATCATAGATTCTGGTAGGAAACCATGGATTAGAAAGCAGGTAAAGCAACTGCTGAGTTTCTCCAAGAGGAGAGTGGAGGAGTACTTCAAATGTTCAGCATATATACCATCAAAACCACAGGATTTGTTAGCATCTAGCCTACTTATTGCAGCCTTGATTTTTTCACTTGTAACTTTAATTGTGTCATATTTTTCTTCTTTGTTACACTCTGTTGTAGCAGCAATGGTATTTCCTTGGTGCCCAACAGAGTTAAACAAAGTTTGGTAATGTGTTTTCCAAAGATTGGCTATGTTATTAGTACCAGAGATCCCATCTACACTAACGGGTAGAGGTGTGCAGCTATTATGCATTTTTTTAATATCCTTCCAGAAGGCCAATGTGTCTTTGCTAGCAAAGTTTTTGGCCAATGCTTCTCTTCTTAATACATTTTCATTGTTTTTTATATATCTGATTGCATACTTGCATCTAGCCTTTAGTCTGGTGAACATGTCAAAAATGGGTCCCTGTCTCGGTTTATGATCCAGCCATACACTACGAGCATCTCGGGATGCCTGGTATAGTTCTGAAACATGGTCATTCCACCCAGGTTTGTTAAAAGAGCAATTTTTTTTATGCTTGTGAAATACTATGTCACTAGCCTTAGTAAGACAAGATATAATATTATTGTACAGCTTGCTGACCTCTTCTCGATGACTAGCATTAACACAATTGGGGTCTTCACAGGTAATGGCATCCTCACTGCCAGGATCAAGCTCAGAAAGGAGAGTGTGTGTTAAAGTGCAAAATTGCTCACACTCCTCCTCGTCAAGCCCGCCCCATGGCAGTTTTGGATTTACACTATTGTTTGACTGGGTTAATTCTGGCGCTCTTTCCAAACTAGCTGTTAAGGTCAATGGGATATGATCTTCATCTGTATATGTATACTGCATTTCCATATTTGTTATCATATCATAGAAATCAGCACTAGCTACGGTATGATCTAGCCAAGACGTTGAGCCCCATGCTGCACTGACACATGTGTAACTACTATGAGGGAGCATGAGCTGAGAAGAGATAATTAGATCATGCTCACCACAGAAGTTAATCATATGACTAGCAAACAGAGAGTTACTCATGTCCTTCAGATTAGCATTCCAGTCCCCTATTACAGAGTAGCAGGTGGTATTTAGTTCTTGTAAAAGAGCACTTAGCTCTCCAAGGCATTCCAGGTATTGTTCTTCATTTTCATTACATTGGTAGGGCAAGTACACACTAAGAATAACTACTTTCCGTTGGATATCTTCTATTTCTTTACCTGTACACCATGCACTACTGCACTATGAGGTTCAGTACCGGTATGCTAATTCTGTAGAGTAGCGGACCTGAAATCATTACTCAAGGTTAAATATAGAGCAACTTCCTCCAGTGTGCCTGGATCCTGGAGGTGTACACTATGCTTGGAGTTTGTAGTAAAAATGGTAACGAGAGATAGTTCGAAGCCTATTAATTGCTGGAGGCCCTTTTTAACTTAATAAAATCGTCTAATAGTAGCCAAAATAGTTAAAAAGACGTCGCTGGTAGGCCTACAGAAGGGGTTAAGGGGAGATTTTAAGTTTGTTCCCTAGACCTCCATCAAGCTTAAAATTACACCCCCTTAGACCCCCTTTTAAGATAAATTTGAACGTCTTAGAATCTTATAACTAATGGGGCTAAACTTGAGGGAGAAGGGGGTCCACTAAAAGCAACTACTTCCCCCTTAACATTGACGACTGTGTTGGATTATTAGTTAGCAGGAAAGTTAAGCAGGAGTGGAGGTATGGAAATGGAGGTAAAACAGAGTGTGTGAAGGAAGGAAGGTTTTCGGAGCAATGGGAAGTATGTGGAAGACGAGAAATCTTGGAGTGAAAGTAAAAAGGGCACTGTATCAAGGAATTGTTGTGCCAACAGTGATGTATGGGGCTGAGACATGGGCTCTGAAGAAAAAGGAGAAAAGAGGGCTGGATGTGATGGAGATGAGCTGCTTGAGGAGTATGTGTGGAGTTACTCGTAGAGACAGATCGAGGAATGAAGCGATACGTAGGAGAGTGGGGCAGCAGGAACATTTGTCAGCCAGAGTGGACAGAAGGGTGCTGAGCTGGTATGGTCATGTTGAACGAATGGGAGATGAAAGGCTTACAAAGAGAATATGTGAGTCAGGTACAAGGGGAGATAGAAGGGCAGGAAGACCCCCATTGAGATGGAGAGACTGTGTAAGAAAAGCTTTGGATGATAGAGGAATGACTATAGATCAGGCAGGGGAAGTGGTGGTGGACAGGAGTGAATGGAGAATGCTTGTGAATAGTTGAGTGAACACGTGGTCATTTGGAGTAAGGGGTCGGGCTTAAGTTGGACTAGATAATAGTCCATCAGGCGCCTGGCCCGGGGAGACGATTAATATGAAGGGTGCGCCTGGAAGTGTGGTGGAGGGCTTGTGGCTTTGGCTCCGCTGCATGTCTGCCTGCCGAGATCGGAACCTCTCCGGGTGGTCGGGGGCCGGGGGAGTGCTGGAGCGACCTTGGTGACCCTGGCCTCTGGGTCTTCTCCTGGGTGACCTGGATGTGTGTGAGTTTGTGCTTTTTATCTGTGTTTATTCATTGTTTTATGTTGTTTTTGTGTTTTCCCTGTTCTTGCTCTGTCTTGAGTCGGCTAACCCCAAAGTGGGGATTGGGCCTGAGCATATAGATAGATAGATAGAATAGGAAAGTTAAAGGGCACAGGGTAGGGCTTCGGTGCCCTGGCGTTTCCGCACCCTCCTCAGCTCCTCGCCTTGGAACGGTTTCGGTCACCTGGGCTTTCTTAGTGGTAAGCAGGGAGGGTTCTGTGGGGGCGCTCGGTTATATCCTTGGCCTTGATCGGGACCTTGGGGCTGTTCGGTCAGACAGCCTAGAGAACAACAACAACAACAATAACAACAACATTAGTAAGCAGGACCGGTTCTCCTGGAACTTTATTATTTAGCAAGGTCGGTTCTGCTGGACTTGGTTCTTCATAAGCTGGTATCACACGACAATTTACCTTCAGCTGAAAAAACCCCCAGACTATAGTAAACAAAGCTTGACTTAAGGGGGTAGTGGTTGCTTTTTCTGGACCCCCTTCTCCCTCATGTTTAGCATATTAGTTTTGAGATTTTAAGACGTTAGGACCATTAGTTTGGCGATTTTAACACCTGTTGTCTGATTTCCTTATCAATTTTACAACCTTTCGTGCCATTTAGGTATCAATTTTTTCATGGCAAGCGGGAGCGAGCCTGTAATTTTAAGAGGAACCGGCCTACCGAAAAAAAAAAAATTTGTCTTGAAAGGGGGTCTGCAGTAGGGGGTGTTTTTCTAAGCCTGATGGAGGTCTAGCGAGGAAAGTATAAAATTAATGAATAGATGAATTAATAGACCAAAAAAACAGCCACTAGCCCCCTAAGTTGGTATCACACAAGCATTTTTTCCCTCAACATTTATCCTCAACACTGGTCTGGCAGCTTAGGAGATCAACATGTAACATATTTAGGTTCCCTAAATTAATGTATCATCAGTCTAGTTTCCGATACCAGTGCAAAATATTTCAGAATGTTGATCATCGAATGTTGACTATTAACCCGGCGAGCGCGCGCAGGGTGTAGTGAACACCACACTTCTGGGCGGCAATATTAAGCTCCATTCCTTCCTATAATCGTCATTTTACGATAAATATCGTTATTACTTATTCATATGCGCCTATTTTACGTTTAATATGAAGATAGTAACATGTAACAACAATAAAACAAGTGGGAATAGTGTTTTGATGGTAAAAATAGCAAATTATTGCCGACCGGCCATTCATCAAGTGTGTAGCTGAGGCAGGCCACACCCTCCATTCTCGGAGCCTAGAGCTACACTGACTTACTCACTCACACTCTCAGACACTATACCCTCTCTAGCAACATGAGCACGGCTTAGACCGGTTTGGAGATATAGGCATGATAAAAACACCAATAAATATGGGAATAAGAGGACAAATAGTTGATAATTTAAGGGGGGGGGGGGAAGGAGGGGATTTTGACAGATGTGGAGTAGTGATAGGAGGTATGGAGGGGAATTATCTCACTTAACCCGGGAGCTGCGGGGAGACTCTTAAGAGTTCCCCCGGCGCACTGCGGGGAGACTCTTAAGAGTCAGAGAAAAAAAAAATCAACTTTTGACATCGAAAAAAACATATTTTGTTATTTTTTTTTTTTTTTTTTTTTTTTTTGGCCCTGGGCCATGCAAAATCTCAGTCCTCTACCTCCCCTCCTTCCCCACTTTCCTCCTCTCCTTCAGTTATCACCTATTTTCCCTGTTATTCCCTTATTCTGAGGTATATTTTCGTGCTAACATTAGAAATCCGATTGGAGGGTGTGGTCATCACTGATAGCAAGCGAGTGCAAGAGAGAGAGAGAGAGTATCGATCGACTGTGTCTCAGTGGCCTTGGGGAAATTGGCGGGAAAGCAGATTGCCTCACCCATACATTATACAACTCGCGGGCTATATCTCCGATTTTGACCATCCAAACGCTGTTTTCACTCGTTTTATTGTTGTTTCAGGTTAATACCTTTATAATCAACCCATAATAGGTGCATATGGATAAGTATTAATGCTATTAATGGCACAATGAATATTTTAGTGACGGAAACACCTCAAATACGTCAGCACAGGGGGACGTTTCCAATTACCCCCATGCGCACTTCAGAGGTTAATAACCATTTCACTTGTTTTAAGTGCTACTGGGGCCTTTTAAAAGTTTTTTCTTAGGCCTTACCTCTTAACCTCTGAAGTGCGCATGGGGGTATATGAGACACCACACTCCTGTGCTGACGTATTTGAGCTGTTTCCATCACTAAAATATTTATTTTACCATAAATAGCATTAATACTTATCCATATGCGCCTATTATAGGTTGATTATAAAGGTATTAACCTGTTACAACAATAAAACAAGTGGAAAGTGTTTGGATGGTCAAAATCGGCGATACAGGCCGGGAGTTACACAATGTATGGCTGAGGCAACCTCCCAGCCCACCACTTTTCTCCACCTCTGGAGAGACACTGTCGATCGATACTCTCTCTCTCTCTCTTGCACTCGCTTGCTAACAGTGATGACAATGCCCTGCTTGCAACTCGCTAATGTTAGCACGAAAATATACCACAGAATAAGGGAATAACAGGGAAAATAGGTGATAACTGAAGGAGGGGAGGAAAGTGGGGAAGGAGGGGAGGTGGAGGAGTGATATTTGGCATGGCCCAGGGGCAATAAAAAAAAAAAAAAATAAAAAAAAAAATATATATATTTTTTTTTTTTTTTTTTTTGGGTGTTTTAAATGGATTTTTTTTCTCCCTGACTCTTAAGAGTCTTCCCGCAGTCCGCCGGGGGAACTCTTAAGTCTTCCCGCAGTTCCCGGGTTAAGAGGGTCCTCGCCCTTGCTCACCAAAACCTCTTAACCCGTCCAGCCCCGGCTAGTTTTGTAATGTTTGTTCACCAGAACCCGGCCGGTTTTCAAAAAATGGTTTTATTCCAGAAACAATAGCGAATGGGTTAGGAATGAAGGAAACACCACGAAAAACCGCTCAAAAAGCTTAAAGAATGGTCCTACAGAGCCCCCGAAAACGTATTTTACAAGAGTAAAAAATTGAAGGCAATTACCCCAAAAAAACCAGGTTATTGCGCGCTCACGCACATGGACTTTGAGAGTTTTCAACCATCGGCACGGTTGCGTGGGATACGTACACAGTTCCCATACAAATCTGAGCCCTCTTCAGTGGCTACACCTGAGGTTACGGTCGGCGCAATTAGGGTGACGCGCCAGGCGCGTCTCGGGCTGTGTGTTACATACATCGCCGACGCGTCAGGCGCGTCGCTGGGGCTGTACGGGTTAAGAGTGTTCTCGCCGTCCCCGGGTTAAAGCTCTCATGTGATACCAGCTTAAAGCCGGTATCACACAATAGTGCTTGGTTTTTGGTCTATATAATTATTTATTAATTTATTTGTTAGTTTCCTCGCTAGATCTCCATTAAACTTAGAAAAACACCCCCTATAGACCCCCTTTCAAGATAGATTTGGATATTTTTCAGTAGAAAAATGTTCTGGCCGAAGGCCAGATAGGACTACTTCTAAAATTAGAGGGTCGCTATCGCTTGTCAGGAAAAAAATCGGGTTATTGGATCTCCTAATCCGCCACAATGTGTCCTCTCGTTTCTATCCATTTCTGTCGGTCGATTCCAGGCCGTTTATTCTATTTGCATAACTACTTCTTCTGTGTCTCCTATATTTTGGGAGCTGAGGACATGTATGCAGCTCATGCCGGCACCGGGCTACGAGGGGCGGGCTTGAACAGGATGCTAATGAGGGGGAGGGGCCTCCCATACCCAACTCACCATAGAAAACGGTGTACCAGGTGTCGCTTGGGTAATTTCCCAGGGATCATTAAACCAGGTTATATCTGGTTTTAATAGTTGTTCTTGGTAGAGGTGAATTATCTCTCTCTGGTCCGTCATCCTGTGCTCTCTTGTCTACGTCCATTGGTATCGGTAATCTTCGGGCTGTTGGTGTTTTACCTGCATGAATAGCTCTTCATTATAGGCCAAATCCGGGTCTTGAGGAACTTCTGTGCTGTGGTTGGTTGATGGGAGGGGGGCAGAGCAGGCTGTTGATTGGAGAGGGACTTTTCCCATTCTTGAGGCTGGTGGTTGCCGTCGTAGTACACGGGGAAGCAGGGCTTGTCCTGGTATTTGTCCAGGGGCTAGAGCATGGGACAATTGGGGTGTCTCTGCTATTTTCGTTGTCTTGATTATGGGGTCTTGGAGTAGCAGACTGCCTATCTTGTAAACGTTCTTTGGGTGGGCCGTCTTCAGGCCCGTCATCTCACCTTTATCACTAATTAAGCCTAAATACCGCAAACATATACAGAATTAACACATGTAGGCCTATACTTATATGGGACTTCTTGCATATGCTTGATTAATACAACCTACATCACTTCTAACCCCCTCATCACAACACAACTTATAAATGAGTGTCGCCACGCCCACAATCACCACAGCCAACACATAAACAACCACCATGTAGACTTGAGCCAGGAGGGGGAAGGTGCAGACGACCATGACGACCAGGGAGAACAACAGGGACCCCGCGTCACATTCCCCGCAGCTGGTGGCCACGATGGAGTCCTTCTTGTACCAGTTAGTAAGGGAGAAGGGGAGGCCTGTAGAGGAGAGCACGGGCATTAGTAAAGGGGAGATGGGTGTATTTATTTGATCATTTATGTATCTTTTTATTATTTTATTAGTTTCCTTACTAGACCTCCATCAAGGTTAAAAAAAACATCCATGAGATCCCCCTTCTAGATTATTTTGTACATTTATCGGTAGATCACCTCTATCAATTGTAGCCTACCTGTCATAAATAATCCTCATACATCCAATGGTAACCCCCCCCCCCCCACACACACTTGTTAGCATCGTAAAGTGATAGTGTAATGCCCTCGAAAATATCCCGCAACCCCAATAATGTACTACCCGAGTTGACGTCAGGTATAGTGTAAAATAGTCGTTGATGGGAAGTCCAATAAACTCATCACGTGAATCACCACGAGACTATCACCTGGTTCTTACAAATCGGACTAAGGTTACTATATTTTTGTACGTCCGTGGTAGTACAGTGGGTTAGCGCGCGGGCCTGGTTGACCTATGGTGGTGATGGTCACTAACCAGGGTTCGAACCCCACCCAAGGCATCTCAAAACCTGTGGGTTTTTAGGAAGGTTAAACTCCCTTCTGAGGTTCGAGCCCCACGCCAGGCCCCAGGAAAGGTTGACCCTAAGTGGGCTTGGGGAGTTGTCAGGACAGAAAAATTCCCTTCACACCCAGCACTTCATTGGTGGCAGTCACGGAACGTGATCTGGTAGCTACATAGAGCACCCATCACGCGGACCCTAACAATATTGAGATTGCTGAGGTGATACAGCTACGATACCTTATGACCTTAAAGAGGCTAGGGACTAGCCTAGTTAAAGAAGGATGTAATGTAATGCCCTCGAAAATATCCCGCAACCCCAATAATGTACTACCCGAGTTGACGTCAGGTATAGTGTAAAATAGTCGTTGATGGGAAGTCCAATAAACTCATCACGTGAAACACCACGAGACTATCACCTGGTTCTTACAAATCGGACTAAGGTTACTATACTTTTGTACGTCCGTGGTAGTACAGTGGGTTAGCGCGCGGGCCTGGTTGACCTATGATGGTCATGGTCACTAACCAGGGTTCGAACCCCACCCAAGGCATCTCAAAACCTGTGGGTTTTTAGGAGGGTTAAACTCCCTTCATAGGTTCGAGGGTTCGAACCCCACCCAAGGCATCTCAAAACCTGTGGGTTTTTAGGAGGGTTAAACTCCCTTCAGAGGTTCGAGCCCTGTGCCAGGCCCCAGGAAAGGTTGACCCTAAGTGGGCCTGGGGAGTTGTCAGGTCAGAAAAATTCCCTTCACACCCAGCATTTCATTGGTGGCAGCGGTGGGATTGATTCGGATAGATTTCATTGCATTGCATTTTTTTGAAGCAGTAGAGGCATGGTAACATCGAAAAATGGCAGCCTATTTTCCCATTCCCATTCCGAAATACGATGGGAAGACCTACGACATAGAAACATACATGGACATTGTGAAACCAGTGCTAGATTTGGTATATAACACGGACCGTGCAAAAATAGCCGTCCTCTTAACGCACTTGGGAAAAGCCGTTTCCCTCGTTGCCCCACAGGTAACCCCTGAACTCACCTGGGATCAATTTAGACCCATTGTAATCGATGCCATTAGGCCATCACTAGGTATTTTCGTCGCCTTTGCAAAAATTAAAGACATAAAGTTCGAAGGCGATTTAGACGCCACAATTGCCTCCATTCGCCAGCAAGTAAGAGCTGCATTCCATGCTCTTCCCGTGGAGCAACAAAATCAAATTCTCTTTGTCTACCTCGTGCAAGTGTTACCCCTTTCCATCCTACAACACTTCACTGTGCATGACCCCGTTGATTTCCCTAAAGATCTAATCACCATACAAAAGTTTTTAGCGGCCCAACCCAAGACCAACACCCTAGCTGTCATAAAAAATTCCCCCCCTCAGAAATCAACTGCACGTTTTTCACGCCCACCCAGAAAGAATCGGAAAAAAGCTCCTCCTCCCTCACCTCCACCACTGTACATGACGTCACTCCGCGACGCCACCCCACCACCCCCCTCACATTTTCCCCCACATAAAAGAACACGCTTCCATCTCTCTACCTCATCCAACCCCTCCTCAACCTCTAAACATTTTCCTTCCCCTGCATCTCAAATTTCCACACCCCAATACATACATTCAATCCGCCCATTCCATTCATCATATCCCAACCACCGAAATCAAAAGAAACCAGCACCAACTCCGTCCACTCTCAACAACCCCACCATTTTACACAGCAAAACACCTCATCATAAACGCTCCCCCACCTCGTATCCTCCATCACTTAAGAATAACCACAAACCTCCTTCTGCTGCCATATCTACACCCAATCCCCACCCTGTATCCCACCGCTGCCACCAATGAAATGCTGGGTGTGAAGGGAATTTTTCTGACCTGACAACTCCCCAGGCCCACTTAGGGTCAACCTTTCCTGGGGCCTGGCGCGGGGCTTGAACCTCTGAAGGGAGTTTAACCCTCCTAAAAACCCACAGGTTTTGAGATGCCTTGGGTGGGGTTCGAACCCTGGTTAGTGACCATGACCACCATAGGTCAACCAGGCCTGCGCGCTAACCCACTGTACTACCACGGACGTACAAAAGTATAGTAACTGTAATGCCCTCGAAAATATCCCGCAACCCCAATAATGTACTACCCGAGTTGACATCAGGTATAGTGTAAAATAGTCGTTGATGGGAAGTCCAATACACTCATCACGTGAATCACCACGAGACTATCACCTGGCTCTTACAAATCGGACTAAGGTTACTATACTTTTGTAAGTCCGTGGTAGTACAGTGGGTTAGCGCGCGGGCCTGGTTGACCTATGGTGGTCATGGTCACTAACCAGGGTTTGAACCCCACCCAAGGCATCTCAAAACCTGTGGGTTTTTAGGAGGGTTAAACTCCCTTCAGAGGTTCGAGCCCTGCGCCAGGCACCAGGAAAGGTTGACCCTAAGTGGGCCTGGGGAGTTGTCAGGTCAGAAATATTCCCTTCACACCCAGCATTTCATTGGTGGCAGTCACGGAACATGATCTGGTAGCTACATAGAGCACCCATCATGCGGACCCTAACAATATTGAGATTGCTGAGGTGATACAGCTACGATACCTTACGACCTTAAAGAGGCTAGGGACTAGCCTAGTTAAAGAAGGATGTAATGTAATGCCCTCAAAAATATCCCGCAACCCCAATAATGTACTACCCGAGTTGACGTCAGGTATAGTGTAAAATAGTCGTTGATGGGAAGTCCAATAAACTCATCACGTGAATCACCACGAGACTATCACCTGGTTCTTACAAATCGGACTAAGGTTACTATACTTTTGTATGTCCGTGGTAGTACAGTGGGTTAGCGCTCGGGCCTGGTTGACCTATGGTGGTCATGGTCACTAACCAGGGTTCAAACCCCACCCAAGGCATCTCAAAACCTGTGTTTTTTTAGGAGGGTTAAACTCCCTTCAGAGGTTCGAGCCCCGCGCCAGGCCCCAGCAAAGGTTGACCCTAAGTGGGCCTGGGGAGTTGTCAGGTCAGAAAAATTCCCTTCACACCGAGCATTTCATTTGCACGAGGTAACTGTAATGCCCTCGAAAATATCCCGCAACCCCAATAATGTACTACCCGAGTTGACGTCAGGTATAATGTAAAATAGTCGTTGATGGGAAGTCCAATAAACTCATCACGTGAAACACCACGAGACTATCACCTGGTTCTTACAAATCGGACTAAGGTTACTATACTTTTGTACGTCCGTAGTAGTACAGTGGGTTAGCGCGCGGGACTGGTTGACTTATGATGGCCATGGTCACTAACCAGGGTTCGAACCCCACCCAAGGCATCTCAAAACCTGTGGGTTTTTAGGAGGGTTAAACTCCCTTCAGAGGTTCGAGCCCCGCGCCAGGCACCAGGAAAGGTTGACCCTAAGTGTGCCTGGGGAGTTTTCAGGACAGAAAAATTCCCTTCACACCCAGCATTTCATTGGTGGCAGTCACGGAACGTGATCTGGTAGCTACATAGAGCACCCATCACGCGGACCCTAACAATATTGAGATTGCTGAGGTGATACAGCTACGATACCTTACGACCTTAAAAGAGGCTAGGGACTAGCCTAGTTAAAGAAGGATGTAATATAATGCCCTCGAAAATATCCCGCAACCCCAATAATGTACTACCCGAGTTGACGTCAGGTATAGTGTAAAATAGTCGTTGATGGGAAGTCCAATAAACTCATCACGTGAAACACCACGAGACTATCACCTGGTTCTTACAAATCGGACTAAGGTTACTATACTTTTGTACGTCCGTGGTAGTACAGTGGGTTAGCGCGCGGGCCTGGTTGACCTGTGATGGCCATGGTCACTAACCAACCAGGGTTCGAACCCCACCCAAGGCATCTCAAAACCTGTGGGTTTTTAGGAGGGTTAAACTCCCTTCAGAGGTTCGAGCCCTGCGCCAGGGCCCCAGGAAAGGCCCTAAGTGGGCCTGGGGAGTTGTCAGGACAGACAAATTCCCTTCACACCCAGCATTTCAGATAGGATAACATGTGAAGGTTTAAGGGGAGATGGGTCGTTTCTCTGGCTCCCCTTCTCCCACATGTTTAGTCCCATTAGTTTTCAGATTTTTAGAAGTACGACATATTAGTTTGGTGATTTTAAGACCTTTCACCCCATTTCTTTGTCAACATTAGGACCTTTCGTGCCATTTAGGTGTCGATTTTTTCATGGCGTGCAATAGCGAGCCTGTAATTGTAGGAGGAATCGGCCTTCGGCTGCGTAATTTTTCTACTGAAAAATTTACAAATTAATCTAGAAGGGGGATCTAAAGGATGTTTTTTAAGTTTGATGGAGGTCTAGGGAGGAAACTAGAAAAAATAATTAATAAATGAAAAAATCGACCAAAAAAACGGAACACATGAAGGAAGGAAGGAAGGGAGGGACAAACTGAAGGATGCAGGATTTTCTGCATGTCATGGATTACGATACATTTATATTCTAACCTACTACAATACATCACACACTGTCTGGGACGCCATGATACTATACTCGGTTTCTTTTCAACTGACGATAAACCGATCCCTTAGCAGTTAATATCTCTATATCTAATGGAAAAATATGAAACTAGTACGTCTCTGCATCATATTAAGACAAAGTTTATGTAATTAGCACCCTATTTCACCAACAAATCTTTAAAATAACAGAGAAATCTTGATGGGAACTTTGCAATTTACCGTCAGTTGAAATGAAACAGAGACTAGACGCAGATGAGCTATAGTAGGCCTAGACAACTAGAAGGAATGGGTAAAAATAATAGGGTTCTGTGGGATTCTCAACATAACACAGATTGGAAAAGATGTAACCAATTACAAGTCACACAGCCAGGAAGAGCATAAGAATCCTGAACACTGTATAACATTAATAAAAGCATGTGATCGTCCCGGGATTCGAACCTGGTTTATCACATACAGATCTTAACCCCTTGAGTACCAGCGACGCTTGTTATGCGTCGCCTATGTATGTAACGCTAAGCTCCAGCGATGCAATGGTTGCGTCCTCCTTTATTACTCTTGTCCTATGGCACCTAGAGGGTTCAGATTTGTATAGGAACTACTTTAGGATCCCACGGAACAATACCAATGGTTGGCAACTCTCCAAGTCCAGCCGCGTGCGTGTGGGCGCGCGCGGGAGTGATTTTCCAGTATATTGACTACCCATCACCCCATGTTAGTGTGACTTTCCGCCGCCCCCCAGGACCCCTAAATGACCTATGTGAGCAATTTGTTGTTGTTTTTCCTTCATTACTAACCCATCCCATGTGTTTTCAGGAAAACAAAAAATGACAAGTGGCTGGTCCTGGAGTGTACATTTATATTATATTGCATGGGGTCCACCGGATTAAACACTCTAAATCATTACACCATCACAAAGGCTGTAGACGGGTGTAGGCTACAGGAGGAACAAACGGATTGAAGGTTTTGTGGAATGTTCAGTTGTAGGAATAGGTTTTTACACCATACCCGAAAGAGGATTTATGGATGGAGCTCCGATCTAACTCTCAACCATCTTAACAATTTCACCAACACACCTAAACTTCGTTAGATGCTGAAATAGCCTCCCGAAAATATGCCATGGGCCGGGATTGAACCCGGGATCCTTAGGCTATGAGGCAGACACTTTACCAGTTAGACCAAGAAAGATATCTCACTTGGCCTGGTCGGCTCAAGTTATTTCCGCATCTGGTACTGTTTAGGCTAACCTATTTTTACTGACTTTACACAGCTTAACACATATTATAAAAGATGCATAAACTAACCTACTGTTGGCCACACAGTTAAGAAGAGCATGAGAACCCCGAACACCAGGCGCAGGAGAGGCAGTAAACAGCTGTAGGGCAGCACTTTACTTAGTCCACACAGCCTCATTAGTTTGGCTATTTAAAGACCTTTCAACCCATTTCTTTGTCAATATTAACTTTTAGGGGTCGATATTATCCTGGCGAGCGATAGCGAGCCTGTAATTTAAGAGTAAGCGGCCTTTGGCCGCTTTTTTTTTTTCGATCAAAAAATGTACAAATTTAAATTGAAGGAGGGTCTTTTTATTTTATTATTATTATTATTATTATTATTATTATTATTATTATTATTATTATTATTATTATTATTATTATTATTATTATTATTATTTGTTTTTTTAGCTTGATGCAGGTCTAGGGATGAAGCTAAAGCAATAATAAAAACAATACATAAATGAGCAAATATAACGCCCATCCCCCCTTAACACCTATTATGAAAGATGCCTCAACTAACCTACTGCTGGCCACACCGTCAGGAAGAGTAGGAGAGCCCCGAACACCAAACGCAGAAGAAGCAGCAGACAGCTATAGGGCTGCACTTTACTCAGTCCACACAACAATAATAGCTCCAACGCACTCACCAACACACCCACGCCTGACGGATGGAGAGGGGCTTTATTTATTTATCATTGCTAACATTATACATTATAAAACTCGCCCCCTATCCTAGACATGATCTCATAAAACACAATAACCAATACACTTACCCACTACCTACTTGGAGTGTTAAGGAGAGGTGGACAGCGGTGGAGATAGAAGACCCCCACCACCACACCCCGGGCATAGCCAGAACCACCTCCACCATACCACTACCTACCTTGTGTGGTGAGCCAGAGTGGAGTGTTGTGGAGGAGAGGTAGACAGCGGTGGAGATAGAAGACCCCCACCACCACACCGGGTATAGCTAGAACCACCTCCACCATACCACTACCTACCTTGTGTGGTGAGCCAGAGTGGAGTGTTGTGGAGGAGAGGTAGACAGCGGTGGAGATAGAAGACCCCCACCACCACACCGGGTATAGCCAGAACCACCTCCACCATACCACTACCTACCTTGTGTGGTGAGCCAGAGTGGAGTGTTGTGGAGGAGAGGTAGACAGCGGTGGAGATAGAAGACCCCCACCACCACACCGGGTATAGCCAGAACCACCTCCACCATACCACTTCCTACCTTGTGTGGTGAGCCAGAGTGGAGTGTTGTGGAGGAGAGGTAGACAGCGGTGGAGATAGAAGACCCCACCACCACACCGGGTATAGCCAGAACCACCTCCACCATACCACTACCTACCTTGTGTGGTGAGCCAGAGTGGAGTGTTGTGGAGGAGAGGTAGACAGCGGTGGAGATAGAAGACCCCCACCACCACACCGGGTATAGCCAGAACCACCTCCACCATACCACTACCTACCTTGTGTGGTGAGCCAGAGTGGAGTGTTGTGGAGGAGAGGTAGACAGCGGTGGAGATAGAAGACCCCCCACCACCACACCGGGTATAGCCAGAACCACCTCCACCATACCACTACCTACCTTGTGTGGTGAGCCAGAGTGGAGTGTTGTGGAGGAGAGGTAGACAGCGGTGGAGATAGAAGACCCCCACCACCACACCGGGTATAGCCAGAACCACCTCCACCATACCACTACCTACCTTGTGTGGTGAGCCAGAGTGGAGTGTTGTGGAGGAGAGGTAGACAGCGGTGGAGATAGAAGACCCCCACCACCACACCGGGTATAGCCAGAACCACCTCCACCATACCACTACCTACCTTGTGTGGTGAGCCAGAGTGGAGTGTTGTGGAGGAGAGGTAGACAGCGGTGGAGATAGAAGACCCCCCACCACCACACCGGGTATAGCCAGAACCACCTCCACCATACCACTACCTACCTTGTGTGGTGAGCCAGAGTGGAGTGTTGTGGAGGAGAGGTAGACAGCGGTGGAGATAGAAGACCCCCACCACCACACCGGGTATAGCCAGAACCACCTCCACCATACCACTACCTACCTTGTGTGGTGAGCCAGAGTGGAGTGTTGTGGAGGAGAGGTAGACAGCGGTGGAGATAGAAGACCCCCACCACCACACCGGGTATTGCTAGAACCACCTCCACCATACCACTACCTACCTTGTGTGGTGAGCCAGAGTGGAGTGTTGTGGAGGAGAGGTAGACAGCGGTGGAGATAGAAGACCCCCACCACCACACCGGGTATAGCCAGAACCACCTCCACCATACCACTACCTACCTTGTGTGGTGAGCCAGAGTGGAATGTTGTGGAGGAGAGGTAGACAGTGGTGGAGATAGAAGACCCCCACCACCACACCGGGTATTGCTAGAACCACCTCCACCATACCACTACCTACCTTGTGTGGTGAGCCAGAGTGGAGTGTTGTGGAGGAGAGGTAGACAGCGGTGGAGATAGAAGACCCCCACCACCACACAGGGTATAGCTAGAACCACCTCCACCACGTACACCATCCACCACACCATTCTCACCCACGCCCACCCTGGTATGGCAAAAGGACATTAAAGTCGCCACTGCATTAACCCCTTCTGTACCGGCGACATTATTAAATTATATTCTAGGTATATTTAGATGATTTTGTGCAGTTTAAGAAGAATCTGTGGTAGTAAAATTGGTTAAGTGAGATACTGTACGTAGTTCGAAACCTGTTAATTGCTGGAGACCCTATTTAAGCTGAATATAATCGTCTAATAGTAGCCAAAATAAAGTTAAAAGGACGTCGCCGGTACAGAAGGGGTTAAGGGGGAGGTAGTTGTTTTTTCTCCTTCATGTTTAGTCCCATTAGCTTCGAGATTTTAAGATGTTCGTTCCACTAGTTGGCGATTCTAAGACCTTTTGCTCCATTTATTTTTCAATATAATGATCTTTCGTGCCATTTAGGTGTCCATTTCTTTCCTGGCGAGCGATAGCGAGCCTATAATTCTAGGGGGAACCGGCCTTTGGCCGGCATTTTTTTTTACCGAAAAATGTACAAATTTATCTTCAAAGGGGGTCTAGGTGGTGTTTTTTTAAAGTTTGATGGAAGTCTAGCGAGGAAACTATAATATAAATACAAAAATGAATAAATAGACTAAAAAATAAGCACTACCCCCTTAAAGTCGGCAAAAACACGACTTCCCCTATGCCTATCAGCAACCACACCCCCCTCATCCACGACCAACATCACTTACTGCTATATAATTCATAAATAATTTGACATAACCAACTTTATCAGTTTAAAGTTACTATAGGTAGCGCTAGCGAACGTGACAATAATTTTGACCCCTTAACCTCTTATAACTTGAAATGAATGAAAACAATTGGGCTGGCGTTTTTATCATTTGTGAAGAGTCTACCAGGAAATAGGTGTGGATATTTACAACCAGTTTGCCCTTTTGAGTTACAGAGAGGTCAAGGATCAAGATTATTGTTAAGTTAGTTGGCGCTACCTATAGACATGAATACAAATATACACTCTATCAATATACTCAGACACATACCTTTTTGTATTTATATTGATGTAATGACTTGAGTTACACCGATCTGGCAGCTTATGTGTTAAACTTTCATAAGCATGTTGTCACATACATTAATACAGTATATATTTAGTCTAGTTTCCAATACTAATGTAAAACATTCTGAAATATTGCCAGAAAAAAAGTATCTAATGCAAATTGATGATGGAAGCTCTCGTGTGATACCCCCTTTAGTGATTGAAATGTGGAGTGTAGGGACCGAAGACTTTCTTAACCCCTTCTGTACCAGCTACGTCTTTTTAACTTTATTCTAGCTACTATTAGACAATTTGTGTGCAGTTTAAAGAGCCTCCAGCAATCAACAGGTTCGAGGTATCTTTCTTAACCCCTTTTACTACCACAAATCCTTCTTAAACTGCACAAAATCGTCTCAATATAGCTAGCATAGAATTAAAAATAAGTCGCCGGTAAAGAAGGGGTTAAATCGGAAGCATAATTGCATAAGTCATTTCGTACAGAGGTCGTTTCGGCTAGATATAATGGCCTTTTGCTCGGGAATAAATTTGGTAAAAGTCAGCTGGCAAAGAAATAAGTATATTCGCTAAATAAGTTGTTTCCGTACGGTAGGCTATATAGGGAAATGCTATTATGTGTACCAGTTTAGTGTTCCATATTGCAGTGTACGGTAGGCTATATAGGGAAATGCTATTATGTGTACCAGTTTAGTGTTCCATATTGCAGTGTACGGTAGGCTATATAGGGAAATGCTATTATGTGTACCAGTTTAGTGTTCCATATTGCAGTGTACGGTAGGCTATATAGGGAAATGCTATTATGTGTACCAGTTTAGTGTTCCATATTGCAGTGTACGGTAGGCTATATAGGGAAATGCTATTATGTGTACCAGTTTAGTGTTCCATGTTGCAGTGTACTCTGAAAGATCTCGTGGGCGTATTAACCCTTTCAGCATATATAACGTCTTTTTTCCTTATATTCTGGCTATCATTAGTCGATTTTATTCAGTTTAGGAAGGATTTGTGGGAGTGTGGGCTAACAGAGATAGACCATTCCCCTTCGATTCAAAGAGGGCTTTCCAAATATTTGTAATATCGTCTTATCTTATTTTATTTATTCCACTCCCAACACCAAACACCTAATGACATTAATGAAAGCATGTGATCGTCCCGGGATTCGAACCTGGGTTACCATATACATATCTTAAACACTCTAATCATTACACCATCAAGACAGTTTTAAGTACAACACATGACTACGATAAATATCCAATTTATCGAATATTGGATATTAATCTAATCATGTATTGCACCCAACTAGTAGTTATGTTAGGCAGAATATAGTGAAACAAAAAATAATAATATTGAAAGCATTAATCGTATTTACCTGAAAAGTTTGCGTTGATATTATCAAATTGTGGTGAGAGTTTAATGTCGCTGAGTGGTTGTCTTTTTCTCTTTACTTCACAACACAATGGCTTACAGGCAGTCCAGAAGAAGAGGCACTGGAATAAGAAAACATACTGTATTATTATGTTTTTACACCAACCAACTTCACATCTAAACTCAATTAATGAAATCAACAAATACATGTGGCACTCCGAGGACTCGAACCTAGGATACTTACATCAAAATTCCTCGCACTATGCATTACGCTATCAAGACAGTAAGAAATATGCACAAGCCTACGATTTATTATGCAGTTTCGAATCCTGCACATTAATCTGAGCATGTAGGCTACACATATTCCAACTGCGCTATGGTAGCCTAATGTATAGACGAATGGAAGGAGTAATTAATGTATAGACGAATGGAAGGAGTAATTAATCTGCTTATTCATGTCGAGATATTATGACATTAAGGGGAGATGAGCCGTTTTTCTGGTCCCCTTTCTCCCTCATGCTTAGCCCCTTTAATTTTCAGATTTTTAGACGCTCAGCCCATTAGATTGGCGATTTTAAGACCTTTCGCCCCTTTTCTTTGTCGATATTAAGACTTTTCGTGTCATTTAGGTGTAATTTTTTTCTTGGCGAGCGATAGCGAGCCTGTAATTTAGGAGGAAGCGGCCTTCATCTGGGAAAATTTTCTACCGAAAAATTTACAAATACATCTTGAAGTTTGATGGAGTTCTAAGAAGGAAACAAGACAATACATAATTATATAACAAAAGAAAAAACAACAACAAAAATAATCGACTAAAAAGTGAACCAGCTGAATGTAGGCCTAATCGTCTTTAGTCCATTTTTTTGGTATATATTTTTTTGTCGCTCTGAGCTAAATAACTCTACCTCGAACTGATAAGCTGACAGTTGTATCTCCTTATTTCTTACAGTTTCTTACAGTAGATCCTCTGGAAAAAGGCAAACTAGGCCTGTGTATCCAGCTCAATGCCAGTACTTGCACTGCTGCGGTCGTTCACGGTGTTGGCGGCGGCGGTAGCAGACGCAACATTTTTACTATTCTGTATTTTTGTTTTATAATCAAACTTCAAATCTTGTCTTCCCCATGCTTTATCAAGATTACTTTCAAACTTCCTTATTGATTCGGAATCGACTACATACTGGGGCAGTGCGTTCCACTCATTTACCACTCTATCACAAAATGAGTTCTTTGCCTTTTCAAGCCTATTTCTTTCTTTGTAAATTTTCTTAGAGTGTCCTCTCGTTCTTGTTCCCTCCCGCATCAAGAAGATACCTTCACACACATCCTCATCGTACTTTCCTGACACTATCTTAAAAGTCTCTATCATATCCCCTCTCTTTCTCCTATATGCCAGTGTCGGAAGCCCCAGTGTCCTCAACCTCTGCTCATAGCCCGCGTTCTTCAACGTTGGTACTAGCTTGCTAGCTCTCCTCTGCACTTTCTCCACTGCTTCTATAACATTTTACAGTCGCAAAAAAATAAAAAATAAAACAAATAAATAAACGACTAAAATAAAAAATAACAAGGACAAAAAAAGGATACAGTACGACACAGTACCGTCAACCAATCAACTCGGTTAGAGTAGAGGTTAAAAATAAAGGAAAACAAAAAGACAATAATGTTAGCTAGAATATGATGACAATTGTAGCATTCGTATTGATGGGGCTAAATTAATAGTAAGATTGACGAACACTGAAATGCTGGGTGTGAAGGGAATTTCATGGTCTCCTGAAATATCCCCAGGCTACCTTTAGGATCAACTTTTCCTGGTACCTGGCGCGGGGTACGAACCTCTGAAGGGAATTTAACCCCCCTAAAAACCCACAGGTTTTGAGATGCCTTGGGTGGGGTTCGAACCCTGGTTAGTGACCCAACCATCACCACCAGGCCCGCGCGCTAACCCACTGTACTACCACGGACGTACTAAAAGTATAGCAACCTTAGTCCGATTTTTAAGAACCAGGTGATAGTCTCGTGGTGTTATCACGTGATGAGTTTATTGGACTTACCATCTCCGACTATTTTACGCTATACCTGACGTCAACTCGGGTTAGTATTATTGTGGGTGCGGGACATTTTCGAGGGCATTACATTACATCCTTCTTTAACTGGGCTAGTCCCTAGCCTATTTTAAGGTCGTAAGGTATCGTAGCTGTATTACCTCAGCAATCTCAATATTGTTGGTATAGGGTTCGCGTGACGGGTGCTCCACGTAGCTACCTGGTCACGTTCCCTAGCTGCCACCAATGAAATGCTGGGTGTGAATTGTGGGGGGGTGGAAGGGAGCTACTGACGGAAAACTGTCACAAGGGAGATTTTGTTGGTGGGGGAATAGCTGAGTATTTCTGGGGGAAGGGGGGGAACATAGTTGGGTCCCTAGGTCGTCACGCGTGAGGGGAGGATTAACGGCGCGTGTGGGAGGGTCAGGGTGGTGAGAGGTGAGCGAGTTAGGAAACGGGATTTGTTGGGGGGACTGCGGCGGGTTGGTGGGGGAAGAGTTAGGTGTAGAACAGGGGTTATTGGTAGAGGACTGATGTATTGATTTGGGGTTGTTAACAGGACGAATTTTAGGAATCTTCTTGGTGGCAGTCACGGTCTGGTTAGCGGTTATCTGGGGTTGGTGGGTTTGTTTGACATTAACAGGACGAGTTTGGGGAATTTTCTTGGTGGCAGTCTCGGTCTGGTTAGAGGTTATCTGGGACTGGTGAGTTTGTTTGACATGAGAGGGCGAGTCAAGTGTGGGGTTTCGAAGTTTTCTAGGGGTGTGAATTGTGTGGGGGTGGAAGGGAGCTACTGACTGAAAACTGTCACAAGCTACCGACGGAAAACTGTCACAAGGGAAATTTTGTTGGTGGGGGGATAGCTGAACATTTCTGGGGTCATGGGGAAAATATGTTGTGGTAGGCCTACATAGGTAGGCATAGCTAGAATACGGGGCTTGTTGGGGGGGGCTGCGGAGGGTTGGTGGGGGAAGAGTTCACTGGGGTTGGACTTTCACCGGAAGTCATTTTGGAAGGGTGCACGGAGTCTTGGATAGGGGCTAAAAGGTTGGATAGGGGATTCATCGAACTGCGTAGGCATTCTTCTCTGATGGAGAGCATATGTTCTTCGAATAAGCCATACGGGTCGAGATGGGCGGTGATGTGGGGTGGGAGGATGTTTAACAATGCGGTAAATAAGAGTTCATTTTGTTGGTCGTAATCTTCATAGCTATACGTGGTCCTCACGTATCTGTAGAGTTGTATGAGGGTCACATTTATATCCCCTTCATACTTGATCTCGTCGACTTTTATTATTTTGGGGGCGACGGGGAACCCAAAAGTGGATCTAAGGTCCGGATCACGAAGGATCGAAACTGGTTCCAAGTACTCTCTGGCGTATTCTGTGTCACCATTTGGTGAATAAATTCTTTAAAGGTAGGCTTATCAACAAGTTGGGAAACGGCTTCTCCCAACTGTAACATATGCAAAATTGCCCAGGCGATTTTTTCGCGGTCATTATGAAGTACCACATCGTACACTGGCTTTATTATGTCTAAGTAACTGGTGATATCATACGTGTTTACATCATACTTGGGAATGTGTGCGAATGGCTGAAGATTTCGCGATGTTGCCATGCTTCTACTGTTCCAAACTTGCAGTGTAATGCAACCTTTTATCCGAATCAAGAACCACCGCTGCCGCCAATGTTATGCTGGGTGTGAAGGGAATTTCATGGTCTCCTGAAATATCCCCAGGCTACCTTTAGGATAAACTTTTCCTGGTACCTGGCGCGGGGTACGAACCTCTGAAGGGAATTTAACCCCCTAAAAACCCACAGGTTTTGAGATGCCTTGGGTGGGGTTCGAACCCTGGTTAGTGACCCAACCATCACCACCAGGCCCGCGCGCTAACCCACTGTACTACCACGGATGTACTAAAAGTATAGCAACCTTAGTCCGATTTTTAAGAACCAGGTGATAGTCTCGTGGTGTTATCACGTGATGAGTTTATTGGACTTACCATCTCCGACTATTTTACGCTATACCTGACGTCAACTCGGGTTAGTATTATTGTGGGTGCGGGACATTTTCGAGGGCATTACAAACACAATTAATATAATTATAGGTAGCGCCAACGAACTTAACAATAATTTGGACCCCTTCATTAACTTCTCATAACTCAAAATTAATGAAAGCAATCGGGCTGACATTTCTATAATTTGGGAAAAGTCCACCAGGAAATAAGTGTGGATATTTACAGCCAGTTTACTCAAGGTCCTTTTGAGTTGCGAAGAGGTCAGGGATCGAGATTTTTGTCAAGTTCGTTGGTGCTACCTGTAGTGCCCAACTCACCAAGAGGGCGTTTCCGCACCCTCCTCAGCTCCCCACCATGGAGTGGCTTCGGTTACCCAGGCTTTATTGTGGTAGGCAGGGAGGGTTCTGTGGGGCGGTCGGTTATGGCCTTGGCCTTGCTCGGGACTTTGGGGCTGTTCGGCCAGGCAGCTTGGGGAACAACAACAACAACAACTCACCAAGAAAACTCCACAGTAAAGCAGACCATAGACCATAAAGAGGACCAGGGAGGAGAAGAGCAGCGGCCGACATGGAAAAGTTGCTGAAGGTGAAGTTTGAAGGCCGTAGCTTACCACAACACCTGTAAAGTTAACCCTTTCAGTACCAGCGACGTGTGTTATCTTTTATTCTGCCGTAGATTACCACAACACCTGTAAAGTTAACCCTTTTAGTACCAGCGACGTGTGCTATCTTTTATTCTAGCTTTATTTCGACGATATTATGCAGCTTAGGAAGGATTTGTGATAGTTGAAAGGGTTGGTTGAGATAGTTTGAAGTCTTATTATTGCTAGAGGTCCTTCCTAATCTGAATACAATCGTCTAATAGTGTCAACAACATAAAGCAAAGGATGTCACCAATACTGTACGGGCTAAGAATAAGTACACATGAGTATACAGTAAAACAAGCAACAACAGTGATAACATGAAACAGCTAAACGTTTAAGGGGAGGTATTTAGTTTGTTCCCTAGACCTCCATCAAGCTTAAAATTACACCCCCTTGAGTCCCTTTCAAGATAAATTTGTACATTTTTCGGTAGAAAAATTTCCCGGCCGAAGGCCGATTCCTCATAAATTACAGGCTCGCTATCGCTCGCCAGGATAACATCGACACCTGAATAGCACGAAAGGTCTTAATATGGGGTGCAAGTTTTTAAAATCGCTAAACTAATGGGGCAAACGTTTTATAATATCAAAAGCAATGGGGCTAAACATGAGGGAGAAAGGGGTCAAGAAAAAAATCCCTGAAGTGGAGATCTCCCCTTAACCCTGCTCTGTACCGGCGACGTCTTTTTAATTGTATTCTAGCTATACAGTATTTAGACGATTGTGTGCAGCTTAAGTTAAGAAGGATCAGTGGAAGTCAAAAGGGTTAAGTGAGATAGTTCGAAGCCTGTTAATTGCTGGAGGCCCTTTGTAAACTGAATAAAATCGTCTAATAGAAGGCAGCCTAAAGTTAAAAGGACAGCGCCGGTACAGAAGCGGTTAATTTCAAGTTAATGTTTTTTATTTGTGTCTGATGTTTTGGAGATAAGAAGATAATAATTGACCACCTGCGGGTTTCAGGCTATAAGGAAGTTGGAGCCGTGAACATCGCTATTAAACAGAAATGCAATAATAATGTACTGTAAGTTTCTGATGGATAAATGGTATGGTGAATCAGGTTTTATGTATTTATATAAGACAGTACACTCGCCAATCTTATATAAGACAGTACACTCGCCAATCTTATATAAGACAGTACACTCGACCAATCTTATATAAGACAGTACACTCGCCCAATCTTATATAAGACAGTACACTCGCCCAATCTTATATAAGACAGTACACTCGCCCAATCTTATATAAGACAGTACACTCGCCCAATCTTATATAAGACAGTACACTCGACCAATCTTATATAAGACAGTACACTCGCCCAATCTTATATAAGACAGTACACTCGCCCAATCTTATATAAGACAGTACACTCGCCCAATCTTATATAAGACAGTACACTCGCCCAATCTTATATAAGACAGTACACTCGCCCAATCTTTACATTGGTGAGCTGTAAATAATCTAGTGTGAACGGAATGAATCGCTTGAAACATTCGTCTGTGAGGTATTATCATAAGATTTTGAACCACTTCCAGAGAATGTTTAGAGCTTTAGTGTAAAGATTGTTTTTTGTTCGAGTGTACTACGACCGTATTTTAGCTGTAAATTAAGTTAAATATCGTTGTCTACAGCTCCAACTTCCTTATAGAACGAAACTCGCAAGTCGGCAATTGACCACTTGCGAGTTTCAGGCTATGAGGAAGTTGGAGCCGTACACATCGATACTTGGCCAAATACAGCGATAATGTGAGCTTATGACGGCTTAACCCCTTCAGCACCATGGCGTAATTTTTATCATAGTCTGGGTACCATTAGACGATTTTCTTAAGCTTATAATCTACCTCTAGGATACAAAGGGGTAAATAAGATATCAAAATAAACCCTTTGAATAAAACAGGTCCTTCATAAACTGCATAAAATCGTCTAATTTTAGCCAGAATCACAGGCAAAAAGGCGTCATCGTGCTGAAGAGGTTAAAGGTTCGCTGAATTTAGTATATGTACAGTATTTATATATTCATATGTGTTTTCATCAACCCACCAAAAATTTACAAATAAACCTAACTAATAAAATCAATGAAAGTAATGAATACATGTGGTACTCCAAGGACTCGAACCTAGGATACTCACACCGAAATTCCACACACTAAGCATTACGCTATCAAGACAGTTAAAAGTTTATGCACAAGCCTACGATATATTATGCATTCTCGAATACTGCATATTAATCTAAGTATGTACATACTCCCAACTGCTCTATGGTAGCCTAACAACTGTATTTTGCTCGAGAATTCTTCTAACTATCGTAGTCTACAGCTAAAACTTCCTTATAGCCCGAATCTCGCAAGTATTCAATAAAGAATGTCTTTTACGATTTGATTACTAAAGGTCCTTTCTAAGCCCAATAAAACATATCTTACGATTTATAATTTTAAGGAAACAAGCCTTAATTGCTTGCTGATCCAGGACCTCCCTAATCCGTTAACCCCTTCTGTACCGGCGACGTCTTATTAATTTTATGCTGACTACGGTACTATTAGACGATTTTATCCAGTTTGTATATGGCCTAAGCAATTAACAGGCTTCGATATATCTCACTTAACCCCTTTTACTACCACAAATCCTTCTTAAGCTGCAAAAAATCGTCCAATTATAGCTAGAATAAAATTGAAAACACGTCACCGGTACAGAAGGGGTTAAGGGAGTGCGAGTATGGCTACTGACTGACTGACCAGTTATATGATACATAATTCAATACATAAATATTTATGATTTGTCAAGGAATAACGCATTCGCTAGCAGGAACTGCGTCATTAATTTAAAGGCTTTGCAAAGTAAAAGAAATATAATATATAATTATACTCCTCACCAATCAATGTGATGGGTAACATCAAGACCACGGCGAGGACGGTGAAGACCTTGGCAGTGACGTACAACCAGGCACCCCCGCAGCTACGGACCTCTGACTCCCGGGGTATTAACACAGGCACCTTCTCTCTCAGGCGACCTATACTGAGGGGGACACTTGTATTAGACTTATATTGTCCATTCATAATAGGTAGACCAGATATCGTGACCCATATTAACCTCTGTAACTCAAAAAGGGCTAGAGGAAATGGGCTGTATATTCCCTCACCTATTACCTGGTTGACCCTTCCTAAATAATAGAAATATTAGCTCGATTACTCCAGTCGTTTTTTAGTTATAGGGGATAGTGGTCGAGATGTTTGGCCTACTTATAATGAATGGACTATATAGATATGGTTTGCGGGTTAGCAATTTAGCTCCTATAATATATGAATAGGATTCATACTAATGTTATTTATGTATTGCATATTCAGTTCAGACGGATATCTAAATTTGCACTTATTAAAAAACACATATTTAAGATAAAACAATTGTACCTGAGACTTTGGTACACTCGATCCTCCTTGACGGCGAGGTAGGAGGTCCGGTTCCTCCTCTTGTTGTTGGTGAGTCTGAGGCGGTGTTGGTGGTGGTTGTAGCGGAGTTGGTTGTGAACGTCCTGGTACACCGCCAAACTCACCATGGCAGAGACTTGGGCCACTCCTGTTGGGTGTATGGCCGCCCACCTCGCTTTTTTTATCTTTCTCGCCCTCTCTCTTTGGCTTGTATCCATTCAGCCTACTGTTTTAAGACGCTTACCCCCATCCAGGTGTCAATTTCTTCCTGGCGAGCGATAGCGAGCCAGCATTGTATGGAGAAATCCGGCTTCGCAGGAGACATTTTTCTATCGAAAAATGTACAAATTTAGCCTGTAGTCAAAAACATTTAAAAACAAATAACTGGCTCACTAACGCTAGCCAAGAAAAAATCGACACCTGGATGGGGATAAGCGTCTTAAAACAGTAGGCTGAATGGGGCCAATGGGTACAACCCAGAGAAAGAGCCCAACCCCGAAAAGGGTTGAAATAGGGATGCTATCGGCGGCTTTCTAGGGCCCTTCCTAGCTGATACTGAGAGGATTAGGTTCTAGTCATGTGGTGATGGGCTGGTCTATCAGAGTGAGAACTGAGCAATCTCTGCCATACCCATAGCTTACTCTGACTGTTCCTTTTACTTATATGTTTTCTAGATCTCAAGTGACGGCGTCTCTTCCGTGGACTGACCTCCCAATCTACCAAGATTGGAAGCCAAAGCGCCACATCTTTCCTTTGCCCCTCAACTTTCTCTTCATAATTGCTGAGGGGCACAGGGCCCTGGGTGGGGCTTTGGTTTCCCGGGCGTTTCCGCACCCTCCTCAGCTCCCCGTCATGGAGTGGCTTCGGTCACCCAGGCTTTATTGTGGTCGGCAGGGGGGGTTCTGTGGGGGCGCTCGGTTATGGCCTTGGCCTTGCTCGGGGTCTTGGGGCTGTTCGGCCAGGCAGCTTGGGGAACAAAAACAACAACAACAACCCAGAGAAAGAGAAAAAATATACGAGGTGTGCCCCCTTAAAAAAAAGAAAAAAAAACATATGTAAGATAATATGTACCTAAGACTTTGGTAGACCCGGTCCTCCTTAACGGCGATGTAGGAGGTCCGGTTCCTCCTCTTCTTGTTGGTGAGTCTGAGGCGGTGTTGGTGGTGGTTGTAGCGGAGTTGGTTGTGAATGTCCTGGTACACCGCCAAACTCACCATGGCAGAGACTTGGGCCACTCCTGTTGGGTGTATTATAATGTAAAACTTGCAAAATAAACAAACCAAAACGAGGACAAGACAATATAAAGGCAAAATCGCTATGCGGAAATAACGCTTTAGCAAAATAAAATATTTAAATATAAAAACAAATTAACCTTTTATCGCAGATGACATGTTATTACCATATCTTTACTACCTGTAGACGTATTTATTCAGAAAACAAAAAATGAAATACATTTCTGCCAATCCTTATTGACCCGGACTGAGTTTCTCGTCTATAAATTCTTTTGAATAAAGCTAGACTATTATAAGAAAGCATTGATTGCAATGAATTCCTCCATTAGCCGGCCCTAACCACCCAAGACTCCTCTTCCCCATTTACAGAACATGTCTCCTTGGAAGTTAAAGCCTTCACAGGATCAGATGGGGACTATAGAAGTCTACAAACTGACAATTTGTGGGAGGGATATGTAGCAACTTTTTCAGTACACAGCATCTCCGGCGAGTTGTGTAGCCTCTCTCAAGCGAACTGTTTGCCAACACATGACCTATGGAAACCCTAAAACTGTGGTGGTGTTCAAAGTACTGTAGACATACTGTTTCTGGCCAATTTTCTCATAGGAAAGGCTCATTGCTACTGTAGCATTGCACTATTGCATTGTGTTGGGCTCTCTACATTATACAGTAAATGTTACAAAGTCTAGAACTAAATATACAAGAGTTTCTAGGGGTATCATTAACTGTGGGGAAAAGGGACTATGGAAATTGGTAGTGCAATGATGTAAACTCAGAATATGGCGAAAAACAAACATTGAACATTTACGTTGTGATCCCGTGGAATGTTATTAGTAGGTAAACGAAACTTGGCGTTGCGGTACCGTGGAGTGTGATGAGGATAGTGATGAGTGAGTGGTGAGGACATATTCTGTAGTGGTGAGCATCTTCCACCACCACTACCATAACCACAGTTGCTACGTTCACCACACAGTTCACCACACACGCCATCACCCCCAGCACGTTCTTATAATTCCAGGCTGAAAGTAGAAAAGCTATGTACAGTTGCCCTCAACACCCAACTCTTACAAATATACTTTGTAATTATACTTTTATATATATATATATATATATATATATATATATATATATATATATATATATATATATATATATATACAATTACCTAAAGTAAGGACAATAAGCTCTTTCTTAAGACCAAGTTACCCATTTTTACACCACAAGATTTGACTTTCGTTAATTGTTTTAGTCGTGATTTATTAATGCAAAGCGAGGTTTACATCGTCATTGAAATATCTTTATCTAATTAAAAATGGACCTCCTTAACCTAAGACGTGCGCATGGGGGGTATGAGACACCACGCGCCTGTGCGGACGTATTTGAGCTGTTCCCATCACTAACATCGTTATTTGACCATAAATACCATTAATACTTATCCATATGCACCTATTTTATGTTGATTATAAAGGTATTAACCTGTTACAGCAATAAAACAAGTGGAAACAGCGTTTGGATGGTCAAAATCGTCGATACATGCCGGGAGTTACATAAGTTATGGCTGAGGCAACCTCCCTCCCCTCCACTCCTCCCCACGTCTGGAGAGAGATTGTCGATCGATACTCTCTCTCTCTCCCTCTTGCACTCGCTCGGTAACAGTGATGACAACGCCCTGCTTGCAACTCGCTAATGTTAGCACGAAAATAGACCACAGAATAAGGGAATAACAGGGAAAATAGGTGATAACTGAAGGAGGGGGGGGGGGGGGGGAGAGTTGGGAAGGAGGGGATGTGGAGGAGTGATATTTGGCATGGCCCAGGGGCAAAAAAAAAAAAAAAGGGTTCAAGTTTTTTTGGGGTGTTTTAAATGGATTTTTTTAGGCCCAGGATCTTAAGAGTCTTCCCGCAGTCGCCCGGGGAAACTCTTAAGAGTATTCCCGCACTTGCCGGGTTAAGTACTAACATATCATTGGTACTAATAGATTTTTGAAAGAAAACATGAGATAAATCTTAAATCAGTAGGCCTTAAAAGATAGGGAAGATAAAAGGTGAAAGCCGAATAAGGAGCCAAGTTTAGAGAGAGAGAGAGAGAGAGAGTGAGTGTGAGTGTGAGTGTGAGAGTGAGTGAGAGAGTGTGAGAGAGAGTGTGAGGGTATATCATATCTCTTACTTATAGCAGTGCAGCATTGGTCTCGGTTGGTGTCCGTTTGCTGTCTTCCAGGGTAGTAGTAGGCTGAAACAGAAAAAAAAAAATTCACCGAGAGCCTTCTGAAGTTAAATAAAATCGTCTGTTGTTATACCTATCAGAATACGTAATTGGGTTAAGTGGGTATTGGGCGTATTTATTTCCTCATTTATATATATTTATATATATATTTTAGTTTCTTCTCTTGATCTCCATCAAGCTTAATAAAACACCCCCCAATACCCTCCTTCAAGATAAATTTGTACATTTTTCGATAAAAAATGCCCAGGCCGAAGGCCGGTTCCTCTTAAATTACAGGCTCGCTTTCGCTCGCCAAGAAAAAAATCGACACCTAAAAAACACGAAGTCATAATAATGAAAACAAAAAAATGGGCGAAAGGTCTTAAAATCGCCAAACTAATGGGCCGAACGTCTTAAAATCTAAAAACGAATGGGACTAAACATGAGGAAGAAGGGGGACCAGAAAAACGACCCATGTCCCCTTAAAACGGTCAAGTATGGAGATTAGGTGCTCGTCCTCTTTCTCCCCCATTAACCCCTTCTGTACCGGGATGTCTTTTTAGTTTTATTCTAGCTATATTTAGACGATTTTGTGCAGTTTAAGAAGGATATGTGGAAGTAAAAAGGGTTAAGTAAGATAGTTCGAAGCTTGTTAATTGCTGGAGACCCTTTTTAAGCTGAATAAAATCGTCCAATAGCACCCAGAATAAAGTTAAAAGGACGGCGCCGGTATAGAAGAGGTTAAAACAACACATGACAGGAGAGAGTAATCCCTTCTCAATATTTCAGACTATTGCCTAAAGCCGGTGTCACACAAGCCCTTTTTCGAGCAATTTTTACGGGCAATTATGGTCTGGAAGCTTCAAAAATTACACTATCAGAATTCAGCCACCCAACATTACCTACCTTCAGTCTAGTTACCGATACCAGTGCGAAAATGTCCCAAAATTACACGAGAAAAAACTTGCTCATGGAAAATTGACGGAAAGAGCACTAGTGTGACAGCGGCTTTACATGTACAGAGGCTCATAAAACATTTAGACATTCTATATTGTAGATGTGCAAATCAAACTGGTCAAGAATGTTTTATATACGATCAAAAAAATAAGATATATCAATTCATGTATAACAAATTACATGAATAACATGAATCCCTTTTGCTATATTTGTTTTTGCATAATTATTCTTACAAATTCAATAGCTGTGCATTTGGGCTTATAGGTTTATATAAATGAAACCTATTAACTATAATATGTCTATATGTTTAATATATCTATAATATGTCTAAGTCTACATGTCTTTTGTTTCAAAATATTTGTCTACGTTCACTATTTAATGTCTTCAACAGTATTATTTTTCTCGTCTATCCACTCACACACAAATATATTTACACTTTAATTATTTCATGACAGTACTAAATCATTATTCATGCACTTCATCCTTTTAGTGTATTGTATTAAACAATTATATTCATGTAACGTGATTAGAGTAGATAATGTTGTGAGTTTTAACCCTCTCCGACATATGACGCAATTTTGAGCCTATTAGGGATACTTTAAAGCCTTTGTTACCATCAGGGGTATTTAGAAACCTTTAGTTTAGTTACTTCAACCTCTGCAGTTGTCTTTGAGTTAGCTGTGGGCAGAAAACTAATTTTGGAGAGGTAATTATAAGGGGTGTGTGATGTCCCCGTGGTTGTTTACTGTATAATTATATGGATGGAGTCATGAAAGAAATACTGTCAAGAGCAGTGGATGTTGGTGTATCGCTGAAAAGGGAGGGAATTGAGTGGAAGCTACCTATACTGCTGTTTGCGGATGATACAGTTCTGATGAGTGATAATGAATGGGAGTTGCAGGGTCTGGTAAATGAGTTTGGAACAGTGTGCGAAAAACGGAATTTGAAGGTAAATGCGGGGAAGAGCAAGGTTATGGTCTTCGAAAGGGGTGAAGTCACAGAGTGTGAGGTGAAGCTGAACGGTCAGGCTATGGAGATCGTCAACTCTTTTAAGTATCTGGGCAGTGTGTTGAGTAAAGATGGGACTATGGATGAAGAAGTGCGGGAGAGGGTACAACAGGGGAAGAGGGTTGTAGGAACGCTAAAAGCAGTAACAAGAAATAGGGTGGTTAGTATGGAAGTGAATAAGTCCTTGCATGACAGTGTGGTAATCCCGACACTGACTTACGGAAGCGAAGCATGGACGTTGGTTGAGAGACTCAGACCAAGAGTCAGAGCAGTGGAAATGAATTACTTAAGGAGTGCGTGCGGAGTTACATGGAGGGATAGACAGACTAATGAGAAAGTAAGAAGGAGGTGTGGTGTGGAGTTAGATGTGCTGGAAAGTGTGAAAAGGAACAACTTGAGATGGTTCGGCCATATGGAACGTATGGAAAGCGAGAGAATGACTAAGAGGGTGTATGAGAGCGAGGTGGATGGACAGAGAGGGAGAGGTAGACCGAATGAGAGGTGGAAGGATGGAGTGAGGAAGTACATGAACGAAGGCGGTGCTGGTTGGGGGGAGGGGCGTCGACTGACGGGACAGAGGTGCATGGGGGCGGTTCGTTCGTGGCCACCCCTTCGGGGATCACAGCGTCAGGCAATAGATAGATAGATAGAATTATAAGAGTGAGAGAACTCTATTTCTTATTGCTAATCTGGCAACCTCTGCGTCATATGTGCGTGAAAGGGTTAAGTCACTGACAAAATGCTACATTTGAAAACTTCATAATAAAAATGGCAAATATTTTCTGTTACACTATGTATTATTCTTGTATGTTTACCTTCTCCATAAATCCGTGTCATTTTGCGATTGAGATTTGAGGAAGTAGGAGAGAATGGTGCGCCGGACGATAGAAACGTCTGCAACTAGACAACACGGGTCAGCATCACAAGATCCTATAAAACAAATGGGCAGTCGTAAAAATATATTAATGTGTAGGCATGTTTAATTCGTTCATGCATTTCTACCCAAAACATTCACAGTTTGGGGGCGAACGTCTTAAAATATCATAGCTATTTGGGCTACACATGAAGGAGAAAGGGTCCGGAAAAAAACAAATACTTCCCCTACAGATGATCCCACTCAGTCAAGCTAAATGAGCTTATATATATTCCAACAGTTATTTATCCCCTTGAGTATTATGACACATATTAGAACTTCATTCTGGCTATCATTACATGATTTTATTCAGCTTAGAAAGTCTGTGGGAATCAAGGGGTTATATGAGATAGATGTTATCCCTTAGATTGTTTGAGGTCCTTTCTAAGCTGCATAAAATAGTCTAATGATAGCCAGACTAAGAGGAAGAAATGCGTCCTCGTATAGTGAAGTAGTTAAGACCATTACACTCTCGAGCCTTCACCTTCTCTTTGATAGTCTTCAGATAGTCTGTGGGCCAGAAATGTCACAAATTGGTACCATGTCAAGGGGGGGCTATTTTCTGACTAAACTACAAACACAACTAATAAGTGATACAGATAATCGTTGACTAATTTTATTGCTTAAAGATATCACAACATAACAATATGGAACACTCTCTGGCGGTACCAATGGTTACATTGGTCCACCATTCCCCATCCTCTACCACACATACGACATAGATGACATAGATGAGGGTCTCACCTGTACAAACTCAAAATTTGCTGTCGATACAAAAATTGCAAATAGCGTACTCTCAAAAGAACAAGTTGACGATATGCAACACAATCTAGATAAATTGTCATGTTGGGCCCAAATTTGGCAAATGAGTTTCAATGCGGATAAATGTAAAGTACTACATGTCGGATACCTAAATGAGAAAGCAAACTATTCGATGAATGGCACTCAACTTAAGAATGTAAACAGAGAAACCGATCTGGGAGTAACAATATCGAGTAACCTAAAACCGAGTCAACAATGTTCAGAAGTTGTTAAGAAGGCAAACAAAATAATTGGCTTTATAGGCAGGTCATTTGAGCATAAATCCAAAGAAGTTATCCTAACCCTTTACAATTCCTTAGTCCGCCCTCTTCTGGAATACTGCGTTCAATCCTGGTGCCTTTATTACCAAAAAGATATAAACAAGCTAGAACGAGTTCAACGTAGAGTTACCAAAATGATACCTAGCCTAAAGAACAAACCATACGAAGAGCGTCTTAGAGAATTAAATCTATTTCCTTTAACCCAGCGCAGATTAAGAGGTGACTTAATTCAAGTGTTCAAAATCATCAAAGGCATCGACAATATGAACTGTAGTAAGTACTTCACTATCGACCAATCTAATTACACGCGGGGAAACGGTTGCAAAATTATTGGTAAATCTTTTAACTCGCACGAATCTAAGAATTTCTTCTTCAATCGAGTTGTCAACTTGTGGAATGGGCTTCCCCGAAACGTTATAGACTGCATCACCGTTGATTCATTTAAACTCCGCCTAGACAAATATCTCTCATCAAACCCGCGACTGACTGCGTTTGTAAATGAATAACTTTATTTTATCCCCCCTCAGTTACTAACCCATCTGTCCTCTACTAACTTCCTAATCCTGCCACGGACATTAGTTCCATGGCAGTAATTCCCTTTCCAATGTTCCCTTACCCACTCTAAACCACTGTTTGGACACTTGATCCTCAGTGTTTTGGAGGACAAGCAACCTAGAAGGGTCACTAGATCTGTTGTTGCTTGATTTCCTTTGTACTCCTTTGTACACCACTACATCCATTCCAGTCACCTCTATCCTCACACCACCACATCCATTCCAGTCACTACTATCCTCACCCCACCACATCCATTCCAGTCACTACTATCCTCACACCACCACATCCATTCCAGTCACTACTATCCCCACACCACCACATACATTCCAGTCACTACTATCCTCACACCACCACATCCATTCCAGTCACTACTATCCTCACACCATCACATCCATTCCAGTCACTACTATCCTCACACCACCACATCCATTCCAGTCACTACTATCCCCACACCACCACATACATTCCAGTCACTACTATCCTCACACCACCACATCCATTCCAGTCACTACTATCCTCACACCACCACATCCATTCCAGTCACTACTA
Organism: Paralithodes platypus; assembly: GCA_032716605.1. NCBI lineage: Eukaryota > Metazoa > Arthropoda > Malacostraca > Decapoda > Lithodidae > Paralithodes > Paralithodes platypus. The sequence goes on from CM064548.1 coordinate 57,845,203, forward strand.
TCCCAACACCACCACACCCATTCCATAATTAGACGATTAAATACAGCTTAGGAAAGTTCTCTAACAACCAAAGCTGTAAATACTTTCTAAATTACCCCTTTGACAGCCACAGATCCTTTATAAATATATTACAATTGTAAAATAATACCCAGAATAATATGTAAAAATGCATCAATAGACTGCAATGGTTAATAATCTACTTTGACTATGCCTCATGTAACAAATAATAACGTTTATCCAAAGTAACATCACAGGCAAACATAGATATATCTTCATCTTCTCTCAATATTCTCGGTGTCTCTTTTTCTTCTGCTCTCACTTGGAAGGACCATTTTATCAATCTTGCTAAGGCAGCCTTCCAGAAGCTGGGTGTGCTCAACCGCCTCAAGGGGTTCATTACCCCTGCACAGCTTCTTGCTCTGTACAGGGGCAGAGTGCGTCCTTGTATTAAGTATTGTTCACATGTGTGGGGAGGATCCTCTCACACCGCACTCCTATACAAAGTAGAAAGGAAACCCTTCCGTATCATTAACTCCCATCCACTCTCCAACTCTCTGCAATCTCTCTCTCTCTTCGCCGCAATGTTGCATCACTCTCGCTATTCTATCGCTACTACAATAATCAATGTTCCTCAGAGCTTTCCCAGTGTATACCACCTCCTCTACGTAGGGTACGTAGTTACCCGTCTTGCAACACAATCCGTCAATCCCACCCCTACTCTGTGCAACTCTCCAACCCAAGAGTGAAACGTTATTCTCAGTCTTTCTTCTATTCAACTGCTGAGCTCTGGAACTCTTTTCCAAAATCAGTCTTTCCCTGTTCCTATGACTTAAATTGCTTCAAACTCTGTGTGTCCAGGCATTTTGGTTCGAATGTCCCTTAACCTCTCAGCTGCGCATGGGGGGTATAAGACACCACACCCCTGTGCGCAGGGGTATTTGAGCTGTTCCCATCACTAACATAGTTATTTTACCATAAATATCGTTAATACTTATTCATATGTGCCTATTTTACCATTAATATGAAGGGGAAGAGGGTTGTAGGAATGCTAAAAGCAGTAACAAGAAATAGGGTGGTCAGTATGGAAGTGAAGAAGTCCTTGCATGACAGTGTGGTAATCCCGACACTGACTTACGGAAGCGAAGCATGGACGTTGGTTGAGAGGCTCAGACCAAGAGTGAGCGCAGTGGAAATGAATTACTTAAGGAGTGCGTGCGAAGTTACATGGAGGGATAGACAGACTAATGAGGAAGTAAGAAGGAGGTGTGGTGTGGAGGTAGATGTGCTGGAAAGTGTGAAAAGGAACAACTTGAGATGGTTCGGCCATATGGAACATATGGAAAGCGAGAGAATGACTAAGAGGGTGTATGAGAGCGAGGTGGATGGACAGAGAGGGAGAGGTAGACCGAATGAGAGGTGGAAGGATGGAGTGAGGAAGTACATGAACGAAGGCGGTGCTGGTTGGGGGGAGGGGCGTCGACTGACTGGGGACAGAGGTGCATGGGGGCAGTTCGTTCGTGGCCACCCCTTCGGGGATCACGGCGTCAGGCAATAGATAGATAGATAGATGAAGATATTAACCAGTTACAACAATAAAACAAGTGGAAACAGCGTTTGTATGGTCAAAATCGGCGATAGAGGCCGGGAGTTACATAACATATGGCTGAGGTAGCTTGCCAGCCAGCCAGCCTGCCAGACGGCTGGAGAGACACTGTTGCGCAATACTCTCTCTCTTTCGCTCTTTCCCATGCTTGGTAACACTGATGACAACGCCCTGCTTGCAACTCGCTAATGTTAGCACGAAAATAGACCACAGAATAAGGGAATAACGGAAAATAGGTGATAATTGAAGGAGGGGGGGGGGGGAGTGGGGAAGGAGGGGATGTGGAGGAGTGATATTTGGCATGGCCCAAGGGCAAAACAAAAAAAACAGAAAAAAAAAAGGGTTCAAGTTTTTTTGGGGTGTTTTAAATGGATTTTTTTAGGCCCAGGATCTTAAGAGTCTTCCCGCAGTCGCCCGGGGAAACTCTTAAGAGTCTTCCCGCACTTGCCGGGTTAATGTTGGCCCTGTCACTTTCCACTCTGGGGGAGGCACTCGATACAGGTAGTTCTCAGTTCTGCCTTTTGTCTCCCTCACTCACATAGAAAAAAATATATGTTTGGGGATTATTGTAACTTCTGCTCTAAGGTCTCAGAATATAGAGCTTGTTACTGGCCGGCATTTCCAGTTCTCTTAAGGGGAGACTGACCGTTTATTTGGTCTATTAATTCATTTATTTGCTTAGTTTCCTCCCTAGACCTCCATCAAGCTTAGAAAAAACACCCCCTAGACCCCCCTTCAAGATAAATTTGTAAATTTTTCGGTAGAAAAATGTCCCGGCCGAAGGCCGATTCCTCTTAAAATTGAAGGCTCGCTATCGCTCGCCAGGAAAAATCGACACCTAAATTGCATGAAAGGTCTTAAAATTGACAACGAAATGGGGCGAAAGGTGTTAAAATCAACAAACTAATGGGCCGAACGTCATATAATCTCAAAACTAGTGGGGCTAAACATTAGGGAGAAGGGGGTCCAGAAAAACGGTCTTCTGCCTCCCCTTAAAGTTGATAGAATTGCATACACAGTACTGTATACAGTACTGTATTCCTTATTGCTCACAAGATCCACAATACAAACAAACTTCAGTATCGGGACACCATTTTTCATTTCATTGTCTATTTTCAGAAGATATTAACCAGCTTAAGAAGGACCTAAGTCAATATAACGTTTCAAATGATCACAATTATCCCTTTAGTTCGTATAGACTCGTTCTAAGCTTAATAAAGGATGAAGGGATTTCTACACATATCTAAATATACAGTAACACATGCCCATTGAAATATCTCCATCTCGAACACATTTATGCTATAGTGATAACTTCTATAGTCAATTTCAAGTAATAAAATAAAGGTTCACGTAGTAAAAATAATTATAATTAATATGGGCAAACATTTCAAAGCCCATGTGCAATATTGGAAGAAGTACACTCACATGCAGAAGAAGTCTCTAGTACCCTACTTCATGACAAGCTTGAAACAGTACCCTACTTCATGACAAACTTGAAACAGTGTACAGTATATTGAATTAGGAAAAATAGACTTGGCCATGTATACAAGGGAAGGTTTCAGAATACTTCATCAACGAATCAAACTTTTTCAATGAACTTTGTATCATCTTGCACTCCAGGGGATAGTACAGTCGCGCTAATAAGTGATGTCTCGGCGCCAACTACGTTTTGATCAATAATTGGTATCAGTAATATCTAAGCTTCATGTCTTCATATCGAGTGAAATATACAAACATGTTCCTACACTTACCCACCCTATTCAACATCTGGCAGACATTAATACAGCACAGAGCAAGCCAAACGTAATGAAAGCTGGGACATGACTTATTAGCGCGACCGTACACAGAGCACAATGAACTTATTCCACGATACCTACAGTCCACACTACAATAATGAAATATGCAGCTGCAGAATCTAATCTTTGTCCTGCATCTAAAGGGAATCCAGAGGTGTTGTGTGGCTGGCCTACTTAGCCTGATCATGCTGAGAGATAAAATTACTGAATGTGAAAGAACAGTAGTATGTTTTTATTTGCCAATATTTTGTTCTTAGTAGGTGTGAATATATATGAGCAAACCTACTGCATAAACTCTCTCTTTATATCTATCTATCTATATATCTATATACTTTATATATATATATATATATATATATATATATATATATATATATATATATATATATATATATAGCCTATATATATGTATGTGCCTGAAGATTATACAGTACATACATAGCCTACATAGTTTCTGATGTACTTTCTGCTCTCTCCGGGCTTAATACTAAGAAGGCGGAAGACCCAGAAACCAAGGATCATGAGGGGTCTCCAGCAAAAGATTCTCAGGTCCAAGATCTCCCGGAGAGATTCCAGTCGCAGCAGGCAGGTACGCTGCGGAACCACACCACAATGCCCGCCCACAGAAAATACAGAAACTACAGAGTAAAAACTAGAGTACAGTAACCAGGCAACACACATGATTATTAGGAACTAGCATAAATGCATTAATGGTCAATAATAGCCCTAATGTTCACTCCCTATTACCAATGATATTGATTGAATTAGCATTTGAGAATGGAACATGGGACTTTTTACACACAAGACATCGCTCTATCTACTGAGCTGCAGGGGGATCCACGTTACTGGTTATCACTTACAAAATTTGGTGATGATTGATTTTAATGTAACTCTGCTTTCAAGGAGAGCAAACATGTCAAATTAAGGATACAGTATTTACTGTAGTATCTTTACACCAACCAAAACAAGCACTTTTACATATTTGATAAGAGAGACCTTTCATGTTTGGCAGCCATAAAGGAGATTAGGAATATTTTTAACGTTTATGCGAAAGACACTGCCCATAAGGCGTTACATTGTGACGATGAGGCTTTGTGGGAGCACCTAGTCATTAAGTCCCCTTTCATAAAGTTAACTCCGGCCAAGTCAACTAAACTAAGACTTAAGTACTCTCTAAAGAGTTAGTGAGTAGTAGTACAGTAGTAATGAAAGTGACACCGCCGAGGCTCCCCCCCCCCCGACCGGTCGAAGAGAAGACGGTCGCCTTCACCAAGGCCCAAATCTAGGTCCAGATCTATATCTCTCAGGAAACAGTCCCGGCAATCTTCAGTGGAGTCGTCTAGGTCGACGAAACGCCGGAAGGAGGACTCCGCCTCTTCGACACCATCTAGTTCAGGTCATAGAAGTGCCCGGACGGACAACACGCAACCGCGTCACCAGCCCTCGCCGGGGTCGCGGCCACCTCCCTCCACCCCTACCTCTATCACGCCTAACGTCCAATCTGGCGACTCAGAGGTAGGGGCGGAGGGGATGGAGTCGAGTCCGAGGGATGAACAATCATTGAGTGAACCACAAGATTTTACCTTTGCAATTCCAAACTTAAGTTATGTGCCACGTAAAGGTCCCCCGGTTGGGCCTAACAGAGTCTTAGCAGATCAGTATAGGGGTTTACCGTCTTGCTCACTTCAGATTTTTGATAGTCCTCAAGTGATACAAGACTCCCAGCCACCCGTGGGTCCCCCGGTTGGGCCTAACAGAGTCTTAGCAGATCAGTATAGGGGTTTACCGTCTTGCTCACTTCAGATTTTTGATAGTCCTCAAGTGATACAAGACTCCCAGCCACCCGTGGCCCTATGTCAAGGGGTCTGGAGACAATCAGAATTAACCCTCACAGGTAAATCTTATTCGGGATCAGGACATAGTTAGGGAACGTGGGAATGTAGAGACAATACCTTCGTCAGTCCCTGATCTAGTGTGGCCACTGGCGGACCAAGTACCTGAACCCCGGCCTCCAACGCCGGAAGTGATAGAACTACCGGGGGAGCCGGAGGAAGTGGATCTGTCCTCCGCTCAACCAGTTAATCATGGGGAAGAATCGGAAGTAAGTTCTCAGTCCTCTAGAAGGTCCCACAGTAAGTGTGTAACCACGGATGAACTAAGTGATATTCTACACAGAGTAATGCGTCAGTATCATGTTCCCACATCCCAAGCTCCTTCCACTAGCTCATCGGTAGTTCCCCCGGTTGACTCTATGGTACGGCCTTTACAACCATCAGGTATTACGCCTCCCCAGACCTCTTTGCCTTTGTTTAACGTAACTCCGGCGATGACCACGGCTAGTACCACAGTAGTGCCGGCCTCCTTGACTACCACTAACGTCCGTGTCATTTCAGACATTACTCCATCCCCTCTTGATAGGCTCCCGCAGAGGAAAGGCCCTATGCCTCTCCTTTACGGGCCAGACTGTTCATGGATTCCGTCAAGACCACAGAAACCGCATCTGGCACAAGCTACCGTATCGGGGGATCTACCGGTCCCTAGTGATTGGACCGTTGAGATTAATATGAGTAGATAGCTTAGAGCTAAGGACGTGGAAGGGAGGTTATTAGATTTTACGATTAAGGCCATACCTAATACTTACTGTGCTGATTTTTTCGTGTACTCTGCTTCCCCGGCAGTACCGCCGGCCTCATCTGCACGACTCTTTTCGGATTGGTCGAAATCTGATGGTGTCAATGACATTAAATCTCTCAATGCGCTTACGCCGGAACTGGATACAGTCCCGGTGCTTGATAAGACCCACACTCCAGTCCTGCAGGTGGGGCAGGTAGGTGTAGGTCCCTGGGTAGACTGGGAACTGGAGGCGCAAGTATTCACGGCCACCATTACAACCAAATCCTCCCATCAGATCCCTCAACAAGTCCATTCATGGTGCTCATTACCTGTTAATAAGGCAGGAGGGGTGTCGCCGGCCTTGTTTGAATTCTTAGCAGCACCCAAACTGTCACTGTATGACCTACAGGAACCTTTTTCTTCTCCTCCCCCAGCCCACTTAGACAGGTATTTTAAGCTATGTAACAAAGCTTTCAGACTGTTCTCTCAATATCTCGTAAGTCGCCAGGTTGCCCAGTCACTCACGAGAACTATCACAGCCATCTCTGACCAAAATGTGAGGAAAGCCACACAATTATCACATAGGCTCCTCTTGCAAAATTCAATTCAGTCCTTGGGTGATATCAGAATAGCTAACATGGAGGGGAATAGGGCACATCAGGACTTGAGGGTGTACTTGGTAAAGAAGTTGCCGGATGACATTGGTCGCTGGGTAACTCTTTCCCCAGTATTAACTGCCTCCCTATTCAATTTGGAAACGTGGAGTGTAGTGTTCAATATGGTAGACGGATTGAAGCAGAGTACCTCCCAGCCAAAGAGAGAACCATTTAAGAAACCTTACTCTAAGCCCAAAGGCGGCGGAAAGCCCCAACCTGCTAATGCTAAACAGTTCTTTCGGGACCTTAGGCCTCCTCAACAGCAGGGAGGTACTCAGCACAAACCAAAGCAAGATAAATACTCAGGCTATAGAGGTAAGTCACACCACAAGCCTAATCAGGGACAGATGCCTGCCAAACCTAGCCAGCCGTCTAATCCCACTCCACCACCACCACCAAAAAACTAGTCAACCACACTCTCTCTCTCCCGGGGCCTACCGCAGGCGAGTTGGATCCGAGAGTAGTTCTGCCAAACAGACCCAGTACAGAAACTGGGTCGTTCCAGGCATACCGCAGGGCCTGGCCCCGGCGAACTTGGGCTCGGACAGTGGTAAGCAAGGGCATTACTTGGCGGTGGCTCCGGCGACCTCGACTGCGTCAAGCTCTAGAATGCAGCAATGTTTCTTTAGAGGTGGAGTCACTTGTCCAGGAAATGATCTCAAAGCTGGTCATTGTCCCGGTAGATCCAACTTGCCATGTATTCACCTCCAGACTTTTTCTAGTGCCAAAAAGGGACAGTGTGCAGATGCGACCAGTAGTAGATATCTCGTGTCTGAACACATACATTCACAATTCACCCTTCAGGATGCTTACAGTGAATCAAATCAGGCTTCCACTTCCGCCACAAGGTTGGATGTGCTCACTAGACCTGAAAGATGCCTATTGGCATGTCCCCATCAACAAAAGGTTCCAAAAATTCCTCGCCTTGAGGATCAGGCAAGAGACTTACGTCTTTCAGAGAATGCCTTTCGGGTTGAACCTGGCACCAAGAATGTTCACAAACTTAGTCCGGCAGGCCCTCATGCCATTGTTAGCTCAGGGTATAAAGGTGTTGTGGTATCTGGACGACTGGCTAGTAGTGGCGGAGTCAGAGGAGTTATGTCATATCCATGTCAACCAAGTTATAAATCATGTACAAACTCTAGGGTTCAAGGTCAACTTGGCAAAGTCTCTCCTTGTTCCCACAAGGGAAATTCAGTGGATAGGGCTGGTCTGGGACACTGCCAATCTGACTCTTACTCAGAGTGTGGACAAGCGCAGCAGATTTCGCAGGAAACTGTTTCGTTTTCTCCACAGTCTGAATACGACGAGGAAGACGTGGCAGTGCCTGGTCGGCTCACTCAACTGGATCCAATTAACTGTGAAGTTGGGCCGGTTGAAAGTAAAGAGATTAATCATGGAAGGCAACACATATTTCCCACTCTTGCCGGAGGGGAAACTATGGCCTATTCCTCCATTAATTCACAACTTACTGTTGGTCTGGGCGAAGACCGAAACATTGCACTCTATAACGACATGGGTTTCTCCTCCTCCTACGGTATGGGTAGACACAGATGCATCAGGGATAATAGGCTGGGGTTATCAGTCCAACCTAGGCCATCAGGGTCAGGGTCTTTGGTCCCAAGATGAATGTTTTCACATCAACAAACAAGAGCTTCTAGTCCCTTTGTTTTTCCTTCAAACTCACGGCTCTTCATTGCAGGGGAAGTCAATAGCATTTCGAATGGACAACATGAATGCAGTTCACTGCATTCAGAAGCAAGGGTCAACGAGGTCTCGAAAGTTTCTGGAAGTGTCAGAACAGATCTTTGTTCTGGCCGAATCGCTGAGCATTCATTTACACGCATCTTACCTCCCGGGCATGTCGAACGTCTGGGCGGAGACAGAGCACCTCAGTAGAATGGGCTCTCAGGCAAACCGTCTTCGACAAGATGATTGCCGGGCCATACCGTCCACAAATGGATCTTTTTGTGTCCGAGGAAAACCACAGACTACCTCTCTTCCTAACCCGCCGAGAAATAACTCCGGCAGGGGGTCCCGACGGTTTACTGGAGGACTGGAACAGGTGGAATTCAATCTATCTTTTTCCGCCTCCAGACGCTTCACTCATGTGTCAAGTAGTTCACAAACTACGGGGTTACCGGGGCATAGTCTTGATGATCGCGCCTCTATGGCCGGCTCAGGTATGGTGCCACCAGTTGCAAACGTGGTGCGGGAATCCGGTGTCACTCCTGGTCTCCGCCTTCCACTTGGAGACAATTGGCAACCTTCAGACCTCTCTGACGTTTGCCTTATGGACGTTTACAATGCAAAATGGCTAACCCAGTATGGAGAAAGTGTCACTAGTAAATTTCTGAATCAATATACTCTGTCCACCAGGAGACAATACCAATCACATTGGAAAACTTTCACAACCTGGATAGTGGAAACAGCGCAAACTGACGCCTCAGTGGCTTTGATTTTTAAATACTTAGATTATTTGTTTGAACAGAAGCGCTTCTCAGTAGTTACATTAAAGAATCACTTATCTGCCATTAGAAACCCCTTTTACGATCTTACTGGTCTATCTATACCGCATGCAGAGGAGAAAGGGTTCATGAGGGCTTGTTTCAAACTACGCCCACCACCACGTCAGCTCATGCCTACCTGGTCGTTAGACAAAGCTTTGTCATTGCTTCAATCGTGCAAGTATAACCATGCGCCGGATTTTGATTCATTATTAAAGAAGGCTGTGTTCCTTATGGCTTTGGCGACAGGAAACAGGGTATCTGAGCTGGCAGTGATGAGCAACGAACCTAATTGCCTCAGGTTGCACGAACATGTTCAGATCGCGCCGTCTCCCACGTTCATTGCAAAGAACGAACACTGTGATCCTGTTTTCTCAGAATTCTCAGTCCCGGCACTTAAACGCGGACATACGCATCACATTTTATGCCCAGTACAAGCTCTAGTTAAGTTTATGAGGGTAGCTCAACCTCAACAACCAAGCTTCCTATGGGTCAACCAGACAGGTACTCGCGTCATGAGAAGGAAATTGTCTTCTTTACTCGTAGATGTCATTAAGGAAAGTAATCCTGGCGTAGTGGGCAGAGCCAATGATATCAGAAAGTGGGCCGTCTCTCTTAGATTTTTGCAAAATTATTCCATTGCCGACATAGCCAACACTCAGTTGTGGGAATCCAATCACACTTTCTTGACGCGATACCTGTCGGTCGCTCTGGACAAACCAAAGCGGACCTGTGTAGCATTACGGCAACGGGTCCAGTAGTCCATGTGCTATTATTATAAGCTTAATCTTAAGGCAAGAAAAAGGGGGGGGGGGGTGCTAAATAGCACAGAGACCCACTAGAACCCCTCCGCCGGAGATTGTGATAAATCACGAGCTATGATATGAGTCGAACTGGTTATACAGTTCAATCTTTTTTACTTTAAATTTTATTTTTAAGAAATCTATCATAGTTGCAACTATATAGTATTAACAGAATGTACAAACATATATAAAATAGTACAAATATTTTTAAGGACAGAACATAATCCAAAGAATTATGGTTCTAGGAATGGGAGTACAAGAGTCTTCCCATTAAAACATGTGATAGATCTCAAGTGTAAGATCTGGTTATGTACAAGCAGATATTCTTTGAAGTAACGCACTGCTTGCCCTCTTTTCTATTTTAATATTGTATGTACACAATAAACACTTAAAATGTTATTCAGATTCTTTTTCTGTTCCTATGGTATTTAGGTTGGTGGTTTTGATATTGTAACAAATGTCCCCCTCCAGTCTTAGATATCAGGCATATCGTCAATGATGGAGGGGCCACTATTAAATTATAGGTTTGATTCCCGGAGGGAAGTAATGAAAACCTAATATTTAGTAGGGCCCGTAATCATTGACGATGTAGGGCCCTCCCTGCCATCCCCTTCCCATTCGCTTGATTTCTTGAGTTTTATCTTAATATGTCAGTGAAGGAAGTATGGCCGCTAGAGGGCCAGCGTTAGGAATCCACATGCAAGAAATCCACGCATGGAAAGCTGTAGTATAACAGATTTTAAGTTGATTTTTATTTTTTATTTTTTACGAAGTTTTTTCGTAGAGTACCCGATCATAAGACGATTCCATAAGAGAATGAGCGTTACCCTAATGACGTATAGTACTCCTGTCCTTCCGCGGCAGAATATTCATACTGGCGACCGCGGCGTTTGATTGAAGGCTATTATACTAATAGGCATATCGTCAATTATTACAGGGCCCTACTAAATATTAGGTTTTCATTACTTCCCTCCGGGAATCAAACCTATATTATCCAAAGCCACAGACAGGTATCACGTCATGAAAGTATGATTGGAAGCCCAATCATAGCTATGTCATCAATTGAATAATTATGTAAGAAGCATAACGAGACTGCCCATTTCCTGATGTCGTGGGCCCTTCCCACTACACCAGGATTACTTTCACGAATTACATCTACGAGTATGGAAGCCAATTTTCTTCTTGTGATGCGAGTACCTGTACTATTGACCCATAAAGCCCCTTGCTGTTGGGGCTGGGAAACCCTCATAAACTTTATTAAAGCTTGAACAGGGAATAATACATGGTGCGTGGCCCCGCGTTTAAGTGCCGGGACAGTAAACTCAGAAAAAACATGATCACTATGTTTGTTCTTGGCAACGAACGTGGGAGATGGTGCCATTTGCGGATTATCATTGAGTCTCCCAAACCTGAGGCAATTAGGTTCGTTGCTCATCGCCGCCAGCTCAGACACTATTACCTGTGGCCAAAGCCATAAGGAACCCCGCCTTCTTTAGTAATGAGTCAAAATCTGGCGCATGATTATACTTGCGCGAGTGAAGCAAAGACAAAGCTTTGTCAAGTGACCAGGTTGGCATGAGCTGACGGGGTGGTGTGCGAAGCTTGAAACATGCCCTCATGAACCCTTTCTCCTCCTCCTGCGGTATAGATAGCCCCGTTAGGTCAAAAATGGGAGCTCTAATAGCAGATAAATGATTCTTCAGCGTAACTACAGAGAGGCGTTTTTGTTCAAACAAATAGTCCAAGTACTTGAAAACCAAAGCTACTGATGCGTCAGTTTACGCCGTTTCTACTATCCAGGTTGTGAAAGACTTCCAATGTGATTGATATTGTCTCCTGGCAGACATAGTATACTGATTATGGAATTTATTAGTAATGCTCTCTCCATACGGAGTTAACCAATTGGCATTCTGAATGTCCAAATGGCAAAACTCAGCGAGGTCCTTAGGTTGCCAATTGTCTCCAAGTGGAAGTACGAGATCGGGAGTGACACCGGGTTCTCGCACCACATTTTTAACTGGTGGTACCACACCTGAGCCGGCCATAGGGGCGCGATCATCGAGACTAAGCCCTGGTAACCCCGTAGTTTGTGAACTACCTGACACATGAGTGAAGCGTCGGGAGGCGGAAAAAGATAGATGGAATTCCACCTGTTCCATTCCTCCAACAATGAGTCTGGACCGCCCGCCGAAGTCATCGGGTTAGGTAGGTCAGGTCATTTCCCGGCGGGTTAGGTAAAGAGGGAGTCTGTGGTTCTCCTCGGACGCGAATAGATCCACTTGTGGACGGTATGGCTCTGCAATCATCTGGTTGAAGATGTTTTGCTTGATTGCCCATTCTACTTTGGTGCTCTGTCGCCGGGACAGAGCGTCCGCCCAGACATTCGCTACGCCTGGGAGGTATGATGCATGGAGATGAATGTTCAGCTCTTTGGCCAGAACAAAAATCTTTTCTGACAACTCTAGCAGCTTCCGAAACCTTGTTGACCCTTGCTTTTGAATGCAGTGCACCGCATTTATATTATCCATTCGAAACGCTACTGATTTCACCTGCAAGGAGGAGCCGTGAGTTTGAAGGAAAAATAAAGGGACTAAGAGCTCTTGCTCGTTGATATGAAAATTCTCGGTTTAGGACCAAAGACCTTGACCCTGATGGCCTAGGCTCGACTGATAACCCCAGACTATTGTCCCTGAAGCATCTGTGTCTACCCATACCGTAGGAGGGGGAGAAGTCCACGTCATTACTGAGTGCAATATTGCTCTCCTCGCCCAGACCGACATTAAGTTGTGAATTAATGGAGGAATTTTCCACAATTTTCCTGCCGGCAATAGCGGGAAATATTTGTTGCCTTCCAAGATTAATCTATTTACTTTCAAACGGCCCAACTTGACAGTTAGTTGAATCCAGTTGAGAGAGCCGACCAGAGACTCCCATGTCTTTCTCATGGTGTTCAGACTGTGGAGAAACATAAACAATTTCCTTTGAAATCTGTTGCGGTTGTCCACACTCTGACTGAGAGTAAGATTGGCTGTGTCCCAGACCAGCCCTATCCATTGAATTACCCGTGTGGGAACAAGATGTGACTTTGCCAAGTTGACCTTGAACCCTAGGGATTGTACATGATTTATAATGAGATTGGCATGGATTTTGCATAAATTCTCTGACTCCGCCACTACCAGCCAGTCGTCTAGGTACCACAACATCTTGATCCCCTGATTTAACATTGGCATGTGGGCCTGCCGGACTAATTTTGTGAATATTCTCGGTGCAAGGTTCAACCCGAATGGCATTCTCTGAAAGACATAAGTCTCTTGCCTGATCTTCAAGGCGAGGAATTTTCAGAACCTTTTGTTTACCGGGGCATGCCAATAGGCGTCTGTCAGGTCTAACGAGCACATCCAACTTTGCGGTGGAAGTGTTAGCCTGATGTGATTCACAGTGAGCATCCTGAAGGGTGTGTTGTGAATGTGTGTGTTTAAATAAGATAAATCTACGACTGGTCTCATCTGAACACTGTCCTTCTTTGGTACGAGAAAAAGTCTGGACGTGAAAACAGGACAAGTTGGATTGACCTGGACAATGATATGCTTGGTGATCATTTCCTGGACTAGTGACTCCACCTCTAAAGAAACATGATTGACCTCTCGAGTCTGACGTAAATGAGGTCGCCGGAGCCACCGCCAGGTGATGCCCTTGCGTACCACTGTCCTTGCCCAAGTTCGCCGGGGCCAGGCCCGGTGACACGTCCGAAATGACCCAGTTTCCTGACTGGGTCTGTCCGGTAGAACTACCCTCGGATCCAATTCGCCCTCGATAGGCCCCGGGAGAGAGAGAGCTTGAATTACTAGTTTCTTTGCTGGTGGAGGGGTAGGGTTAGACGGCTGACTGGCTTTGGCAGATGCCGATCCCTGACCTGACTTGTGTTGTGACTTATTCTTATTATTCCACTTGCTTGTTTGTTTTCCCTGTTTAGGCTTGTGCTGAGTACTTCCTTGAGCTGGGGGAGACGTGGGACCCTGAAAGGGCTTAGCACAACTAGGTTGTGACTTACCTCCACTCTTAGGTTTGGAGTACGGTTTCTTAAAGTGCTCCTTCCTAGCCTGGGAAGTACTCGGCTGCAAGCTGTCAACTATATTGTAAACTGCCTTCCAAGCCTCAGGTTTAAGCAAAGAAGAAGTTAACACAGGTGAAAGGGTTACCCGGCGACTAATATCGTCCGGTAACTTCTTAACCATATACACTCTCAGGTCCTGACGTGCACAAACAGCCTCCAACAAGGCTATTCGGATGTCCTCCAGAGACTGAATGGAATTCTGTAGTAGAAGCCACCGGGATAAATTGGTGGCCTTCCTAACATCCTGATCTGAAATAGCGGCTATGGTCCTCGTGAGGGACTGGGCTATTTGGTGACTTAGTATAAATTGTGAAAATAGTCTGAAAGCTTTAGTTCTTAATTTAAAGTCTCTGTCCAGATGTGCCGAAGGGGGGATAGAAAAGGGTTCCTGCAAGTCCCAAAGTGACAACTTAGGGGCAGAAAGGAATTAAAAAAAAGCAGGCGGAACCCCTCCGGCTTGATTTATTGGCATTGAAAACCAAATGTGGTTGTCCTGAGGAATTTGGTGGGAGGATTTAGACATTATCGTTGCTGCGAACTGTTGTGCCGCAGCCTCCCAGTCCACCCACGGGCCGAGACCTATCTGCCCCACCTGCAAGACTGGATTGTTTGTCTGATCTAGAACCGGAGTTGTATCTAACTCCGGCATTAGCGTATTGAGAGATTTGATATCATTGACGCCGTCAGTCTTCGTCCAATCCGCAAAATGTCGTGCAGAGGAGGCAGGAGGTATTGCCGGGGTAGATGAATAAACAAAAAATTCATAAACATAAGGTATACATTTGATCGTGACATCCAATAATTGGCCCTGTTTATCTTTGGCCCTCAACTTCTTACTCTTACTCATCTCTATTACCTACTCACTAGGAACTGGGATCTCCCCCGATATAGTTGGTTGTGCAATGCTCAGGTTTTTTGCCACGACTTGAATCCACGAGCAATCAGGACCATACAAGAGAGGCATGGGCCTTTCTTATGGGGAAGTTTATCAAGAGAAGGGGGAGTAATGTCTGTGATGACACGAACATTGGTAGTTGTTAAGGAGGCGGGCACTGCAGTGCCACTCGCTGAGGTAGTCGTATGATTTACGTTAAGAGGGGGAAGTGACATATTAGGTGGCACAACTCTGGTTGGCTCTAGTGGCTGCACAACTGAGCCTATCGGGGGAACTCCCGGCGTAGCTGTGGGAGTTTCCTGAGATTGTTTAGAAACATTGTATTGTCGCATTACCCTGTATAAAATGTAATCAAGATCATTGGCTGTTATACATTTACTGTGGGACCCCTTAGATGATTCTGATTCCACTTCTGACCTTCCTCCGTGTGTCTTGGTTGCGCCGAGGACAGTTCAACGTCCTCCGGCTCATCCGGCACTTCCATTATTTCCAGTTGGTGCCGGGGTTCAGACACCTGGCCATTCTCTGGCCACACTAAGTCAGGGACTGATGAAGGGATGGTCTCTTTATTAGCATTTTCCCTAGCACTATCCTGAAAATGAACAATGGGTTCCACATTTGAGGGTTCAGACTGTCTCCATACACTGCTCCCCTGTTCAATAGGATTTTGAGAATCTGGAATCACTTGACTCACCTGATAACCACCATAGTCATTGTGTCTGCAAGCCGTGTAGCCACGGTATTGTTCTGCTAACACCCTCTGAGAAACTATTGGAGGCCTATGCACTGGCAAGTTAAAAGTTCAATTTAGGAATGGCAAACTGTACATCTTTTTGTCCCCCAAAAAATTCCCCAGATTCATCCCTGGGAGTCGACGCAGCTCCCTCCGTCCCTACCTCAGAACTGCCAGATTGGACGTTAGACAATGTGGAGGTAGAGGCGAAGGGCGGTGGTCGTGACTCCGGCGTTAGCCGGTGCCGCGACTGCATCTCTGCCGTGCGGGAACTCTTGTGACCCTTATCAGATTTTCTGTGGCTTGACACTGCCTCGTCATCCTTATGTCTCTTGTGAGACCTAGACGTCTCCACTGAAGACTGCCTGGACTGCTTGAGGGGTGACCTTGACCTGGACCTAGAGTGGTCCTGTGGCGAAGGAGAACACGCCCTCTTGTGACGGCCGGGGGTTGGTTGCCTTGCTGGAGTCACTATCACTGCTACTCACTAACTCTTTTGATAGAATTTTGAGCTTAGCTTTAGGTTTAGAGGTTGAGTTAGAAGGCGTGGAATTAAGAACAGGTGACTTTATAACTAGGTGCTCCCAGAGAGCCTCATAGTCGCAATGTAAAGCCTTATGGGCAATGTCTTTTGCATAAGCATTAAAAATGTTCTTAATTTCCTTCAGTGCCACCAGGCACGAATGATCTCTCTTACTAAAAAGTGCCGAACGTAGTTCCGAGCAAATGGAACACTTCTTAGATACCCAGAGGCCCTGTGACCTATCGAGACACTTAACACACTTTACGCAGAGTTTATGTGCAAATACTGGAATGAGAGAGCAAGTGGGTGTAGCACAAAGATTGACTAAAGGCATGATGGAGCTAAAAAAAAAAACGCCGGGATCGGCCCCTTCCCCTGTCCAACTGTGCCACTACTGATGTGCTGTGATCTGGAAATAGAAAATTTCCAGGAATCAATGCTCATAAGGATAAACCGAGAAGTTCACACATCATAAACATCCCAAGTACGCCGGAAAATTAGCTATAGACCAACCGCTACTCTAACCTTCCGCTGTACTTGTATATGAAAAAACCTTGATGGTCTTTTCGTCTTATTAGAACTGCTTACCTGTGACAAAGTGTCACTGGCCCATATTAACCATTTAATTAACTGACGGATCATCTATTAGGACCTGAGGGATAGTTAATTACCTCACTGGACTTTTCCAATCCCTTAGGAATTAGCATTTCCGCCGGGAGTCCATGGATACAGCACACCTCGCCAGGTTATTTGGCAGTTTCCTTTCTCGCCTGCAAGGCGATTATCCGTATCAAAGATCGCCGGAAGAAAAAAAACAAATTTTGAAGGTACCGACTCATCTGAGAAAGTCAGCCACCCCCCAAAACCCCACCAAATAAGTCAGAACGTCTCCTGACACCCTGTTAACATGTATAATATCACCACTGTTACTACCGGCACTACGAAATAAACAAGGGCACTTAATATTGGACTAGAAGATAGGCTATATCTGCAACAACGGTACGCTAATTCCAAACCCTCGAACTATTAAGCCGGTGAACAAAACACTTAAACCCTCCCGAGTTAATCTACTGGATAACGGGGTATCAATTAACTAGGTTTAGTGCACTTCTACAAAGGCTTTCCGATGACGGCAAAGCCTACTCACAACAGGAGTACTTTACGTTAATAAAATGCTCTCAAGTAATAACAATACTTAAATAAACTTATGACAAGATTTAATAAAGGAGTATATGCTTACGTTAACTTTAGTGTGAGTCTGAACTCAACACTAAACTCTTCAATGCTCTATGAAAACACTGGAAGTCTAGTCCTACAGCAAACAGATATGGAATCTTCTGAAAACGTCTGATGCTCTAAGATGCTCGTCGAATATAGAACAGAAATAATGCAGGGGCAGGACACCAAAGCGTGTATCTTAAATACACCAACAAGTAGGATACATATATATAAAACAAGGGAGTGCAACAACTCTGTGACAGCACTAATAATAGCCGCTCAAAACAGTACTTCCTTAGCCAACGTAACAGCCAAACTGGATTGTACACTATGCATCAACCTAGGCTAAAATAAGACGTGAATAATTCCTAAAGCATACGCAATTAAAGTTAATAAACACAATGCTGTCTTTCTCACTAATAAAGTCTAGCAGTGGCAAAAAAGTACAAGGAAACTAGGCAGAGCGCAAGCATGCTCGTAGCCTACTGTCTCCCCTTGAACAGATTTCCCTTATGTTACGTTAAGTGACTAGGAGGCTCTCTTGGTAAGTCCAGATCTCAAGTATCTGGTCTTATCCTGGCGCTCCACAAAGGTCAACAAAATGAGGTAGCAAGCATACGAGCAAGAGTAGGCAAAAGCCCTTCGCTTGTATGCTGCTACACTCGCAAAGGAAAAATATGCACAAGGGTTACAGGCTACTCCATCGAAGTCGTACAGGCTCTGACTTGCCACATACATAACTCAGACAACGACCAAGGATACCCTCCACTGTCTAGCATTTGTAGGTAGTAGGGGTAGGCAGCCCCGCCCAGGGAAGTACTACCGCCAAGGTTTCGGGAGACTCAGGGAATAGCCTGAATTCCATTTTCTCTCCCAGGCCTTGGTAGCTGGATACATATCTTTCTGTCTCACACATCAGGGGTATCAGGAAAACCCTCTTTATATAACATACACATCCAACTTCACGACATTGCCCTACATCGCTATCCTCTATCCATAAAACACTACTCTTCCCACTACATATCATACATGTAACACCATACACTTACCTAATAAATATGGCAGTACAATTGTTAATAGCAAACCTGGTGGTCCCTCGGATATCCACCCCCGGCAGGGTTGGGTCAGTGACACAGGGCCCTCCCGGTCGTCATCATGCGACTGTGTCAAGAGCATTGCACGTCCCAAAGCTGCTCGTCGGTGCAGCTTTTTCTTTAGTAATATAAGGGGACTTCATTCTAACATCAATTCTGTACACCAATTTCTTCAAGCAGAATCCCCTACTCTCCTTTTTTTGACAGAGACTCAAGTAACATCCACATCTGACACATCTAGATTTAATTTTCCAGGTTATCAACTGATCCAAAATTTCAGACCTAAAGGAGGTGTATGTTGCTTCGCAAAATCTGAAATTGCCCTGGAGGAGGTTACTAGTTTCAATTGTCCCTATTTTGATTATTCTATATACAAATTAATTTCTGCTGGTAAATTTAAATACATATGTTGCATCTACCGTTCCCCAAATACTCCTCCAGAGCAAAGTCTTTTTGATTCTCTGTCCTCACAACTCAGTGTCCTCAACTTAAATGCTTCTTCTGAAATCACTGTGTTGGGTGATTTTAATGTCCATAATGTTGAATGGCTCACTCATTCAGCCAGGACTGATGATGCTGGTCTTGAATGTGAGCTATTTGCAGACTCATTTAATCTCACTCAACTAGTCAACCAACCCACCCGTGTACCAGATAATCCTAATCATAATTCCCACCTACTGGACTAATTTTTAACAACCAATTCAGAAAATTATGATGTTACAGTGAGGTCCCCGCTTGGATCTTCTGATCACTGTCTGATACAGGCCACCTGTCTATCACCTACCACACCTTCCCACTCTGAACCTGTTTTGGTGACTAAATGGCATTACGATAGGGCAGACTGGGAGGGTCTTCAAGGTTTCTTTATTGATATTCCCTGGACCTCTTTCTTTTCTAATGATGCACACTCCACCTTGAGCCACATATAAGATTTTGTAAAAAATTGGAATGGACACTTTTATTCCTCATCAAAAGTACAGTAAAAGATCTAATTCACCTAAATGGTTTGACCATAATTGTGCTAGAGTAACTGAACAAAAAGCAATAGCCTACAATGCATACACAAGATCAAAAACACATGAAGCCTTTAATTACTTTAGAAACATCAGAAATCATGCCAAAACTGTATTAAACCTAACTAAATCAAACTTTCTCCATAAGCAGGCAAATAAACTTCTAAATAATCCAAATGATAAACAAATATTTTGGTCTACTCTTAACTCATTCAAATCCAACTTCACTACTCCTTCATCCATTCCACCATTAAAATCTCCGACTGGCAATCTTGTAAGTGACCCACGAGGTAAAGCTAACCTTCTTGCGGATATTTTCTCCACCAACTCAACCTTAGATGAAATAAATCAAGATGTCCCTGTACTTAATTTTAATTCGCCTGAAATTCCCTCACTTAAGATCCACACCAGACATGTCAAAACTATTTTGCAGAATCTCTCAGTAGATAAGGCTCCTGGTCCAGATGAAATTCCTCCAATAGTACTTAAGAATTGCTCCTTGGTGCTCGCTCCTGTATTGGCAAAATTTTTCCGTCTGTGTACTCATACCTCATGCTTCCCAGTACCCTGGAAAGAAGCAAACATCCATCCAGTTCCTAAAAAAAGTGCCTCTTCAGATCCATCAAACTACAGACCAATAACTATAACTTCCACTCTTGGCAAAGTCTTTGAAATTATATTAAATAATCACATAATTAAGCATCTGGAGAATAATAAATTAATCAGTGATAGGCAATATGGTTTTAGACGATGTCGATCAACTGCAGACATTCTTTGCCTTCTTACGCATCAAATCAACCAAGCTACAGACCAACA
This sequence comes from Paralithodes platypus, assembly GCA_032716605.1. Classification (NCBI taxonomy): domain Eukaryota; kingdom Metazoa; phylum Arthropoda; class Malacostraca; order Decapoda; family Lithodidae; genus Paralithodes; species Paralithodes platypus. Next base: position 57,865,587 of record CM064548.1, read on the forward strand.
TGGTGAAACACATACAATAGCACTGGATATATCAAAGGCATTTGATAGAGTCTGGCATCAATCCTTATTGTCGAAGATGTCACACTACGGCCTTGCATCATTAGTTCCACTAATTTCTTCTTATCTTCATAACAGAAAAATACGTGTAATGGTAGATGGCCTTTATTCTCAATTTCACTCAATAAATGCTGGTGTTCCCCAGGGATCAGTTTTGGCCCCAACTCTGTTCCTCATTCATATCAATGATCTCATATCTACCACTCATAATCCAATACATTCCTACGCAGATGACTCAACACTCCACAGTTCCTTCACATTTACTAATTCTTTCACCCAACCCGATCTTATAAATTCAAAAATAAACACTGCAATTTCTCTGAACCAGGACCTTTCTAGAAGTAATGAATGGGGACAAGAGAATCTAGTTTCCTTTAATGCACAGAAAACCAAGTACATTCAATTTTCTAACTGACAGAATCTCACTGACTCCCATATATTTTTTAATGATGTAAATATTCCCACTTCCCCTAGTATTGACATTCTCGGTGTAACATTAACTACTAACTTGAGCTGGACACATTATGTTAGAAGCATTGCTAAGAATGCCTCTAAAAAACTGGGACTCCTGTACAGAGTTCGAGAATTCTTCACTGACGAGCAGTTGGCCGTAATATATAAAAGTCATGTGCGTTCTCAGATGGATTACTGTTCACCTCTGTGGGGTGGAAGTGGAGTGGTTGCATTGAGGCAGTTGGACAAAATTCAAAATAAAGCTATTAGATTAATCAATAACCCTGCAATTACACAGGACCTTCCTACATTATCCATACGAAGAAACGTTGCATCCCTTGCATTATTCTACAGATATTTTCACAGCAATTGTTCCGAGGAACTTGCTTCAATTGTGCCGCCTCTCCACATCTTTCCCCGTAGAACTAGGGCAGCTGAGAACGCCCATGAATTTACACTTTCTCCTCCACAATGCAGAACTTCTGCTTATCAAAATTCATTTATCCCCAGAGCTACTACTCTTTGGAATTCACATCCCTCGAATTGCTTTCCACAAACTTACAATCTACAAATGTTTAAATCCAGTTGTTACAAACATTTTATGAATGGAGGATGCCTTTAGGCACATGGACCTTTTTGTTTTATCTGTGTTTTTCCTTCCTCCGTTCATTGTCTCTTAAAAAAAAAAAAAAAAAAAAAATAGTAGGAAAGAACAACTCAATAATTAGAAGCACCCCAATACTATGATACCATGTGACTATGACTCTAATAATCCCTAAAGCTAGTGCAAAACATATATGTGAGAACTGGTGCTGGTAATACGACTGGCCGACTATGGAAGTCGTATGCAGAACCAGAAGGGATAAGTAATTGAATAAAGACAAGAAGTATGGAAAAGAAGAAGTTCAGAGAGAGAAACAGTAGTAAAGAGGGTTAGATTGGGGACAGATTGCAAGGGACGTCTAGGACCAAGCACAACATACCAAGCTCTGAAGAGGCACGCGAGAAGGATGCCCGCACCACCCTACTAAGACAGCGGCCTCCAATCACAGACGACTACGTCATGAAGAGCAGGCGTCATATGACGCGTCAGGCCCGCCGGCCAATCACGAGCGGGTGGCCCCGCCTAAGCAAGGAATGCGCACGTACATACACACGCACACACTACCACCTCGCTGCTCCTTCTCGTTCTCTCTCCTTGCAATTCACTCTACATATTTTATACTTTATCAATGATATAAAATACTTCCAAGTGTCACAGACAAGAATAAAGACCACCACTGATCTGTCTGTGACAACATGAACAATAAGAAAGAAAGAACATCGTTCTACGATTATTATAGCCCATTTCACTGCCCCGGCGAGCGCTAGCGAGTACAAGTACATTCTGGCAAGCTGGCCAGCGTAACACCACATTGAAACGAGGGTCACAACTTAGGGCTAAAACACAGTATTAATTAAGCAATAAGAAATACCCCTAGCCTACTAAGCATACTCCTACTGAGGCTGGCCACGATGCACATAGTAAAATCACACTGAATCTGTTACCCTTACCTCTGAAGACACAGCAGCAGCGCACATAGGAAACCCCATGTCCGAGGGGAAAAGTGAGCAAACACGGACTCTGGAAAGTTCCACACCACGTGTGACAACTCTTGGACCAGAGCGTCTGCTAAATAACAATAGAATGCAACTACCTCCTAGAGATGGCCTGAAGCATCGTTCCGCGGATATAATAGCCTCCTAAATAACTAGTAAATAGCAAAGCTAATGCGCAGAAACAACAGCATGAACACATGAGGCGCGGGCCCGAAGCTGACCGATATGGCGCCTACACTTTAGATGGACCCTAATATAACACTTCCCTGCGGGCATACCAATGGGGCTGCCAGTCCTAGCTAGTCTAAACCTATCCTATAACAACTCATATATACTGTATATATACAAATGAGCAAAAGACTCACTAGAGTTGAGCGAACGAAGAATAAAGCGGAGCACTGGCGAGACACGTCCATACAGTATGCGCGCAGGGGAAGGAAGAAGGAATGGCGACGCTTGCTTCAGCAAAAGACGTCCATGAGTTGTTGGAAAGCCTTAATATATCAAATTTTAAGTTAATTTTAATTTTAAATTTTTTACAAAGTTTTTTCGTAGTGAGTACCCAATCATAAAGACGATTCCATAAGAGAATTAGCGTTACACTTATGATGACGTACTCTTTCCCCTGCGGCGGGTGTTTCAAACAAGCTGACCGCGGGTGCTTGAAAGAGGACTATTATAATAATAGGCATATCGTCAATGATGGAGGGGCCACTAATAAATATTCGCGATCGCATATATAATAACTTACACGCGTTGTATACGCGATCGCGTATATAATAACTTACACTCAATTATATATGCGACCGCGTATATAATAACTTAAGTTAACACGAAGTTTCCCAATTTATATACGCGATCCGCGTGTAAATCGGTGTTTGGTACAAACTACTTATATACGCGATTGCGTGCAAACTGTCTGAAGGGGTTAACAACAACTACAACAAGCATACAATCAACAACAACAATAATACTAATACTAATAATGAAAATAATCTATCTATCTATTGCCTGACATCGTGATCCCCGAAGGGGTGGCCACGAACGAAATGCCCCCATGCACATCTGTCCCCAGTCAGTCGACGCCCCTCCTCCCAACCAGCACCGCCTTCATTCATATACTTCTTCACTCCATCCTTCCACCTCTCTCTCGGTTTACTTCTCTCTTTCTGTCCTTCCCCATTAGTTTTCAGATTTTAAGACGTTCAGTCCAATACCTTAGTGATTTAAAGACTTTACGCCCCATTTCTTTGTGAATATTAACACCTTTCGTGCCATTTAGGTGTCGATTTTTTCCAATAAGCAAATAAATACGCCCATCTTCCCTTAAACAAATAATATACATATCTGCCCTTAGAATCGCTTGGCGGTAGGGGTGGACGCTATAGTGTTCTTGGAAGCAAATATTAAGGGAACAATAGGAGGGGGGGGGGGGGATGAGAGGACTGTCCATAGGGAGAGTTGATTGAATGGTTTGGGGCCCTCTGTCTGTCTCTCTCTCTCACACACACATACCATCGCTCTGTCTGTCTGTCTGCCTCTCTCTCTCTCTCTCTCTTATAGTCACTACATACAAAGTGCTTGCTCTCTTAGCATTAAGGTTAATATAGTATTGTACCAGTATATTCTGGTTTAAAGTGCGGCACAACTACCCACAACATTAATGTCTAACATGTTAGCTTTTGTGCTGCCAACTTATGCATGCAGACATGCATCTGCCCTAAGATATCATGGTGGTAACTTGTATGATATAATGTTAAATGCAAACGTTATGGGTACCTGTGTCTTTGACTTTAGAGCACCTGGCAAATGTTTGACTCATTACCTGAAGCCCTTATTATATTCATAATAACTATATTTTAATCCAGTTATCATTGTTATTATCATCTTACATAATTCTCAGGTCGCTTGTACTCTTCATTGGTAGGTTTCAATTCTATTTTCCCCATTATCACTATTATTTAAGTCTACCTTTAGACCATGGCTGTTGGCTACACGTACCATCAAGGACAGTGGCTTCAATTTTTGTAACTGATGCCCACTTAGAACCCGCCAACAAAATAGTTTTATATTCTTAATGAAAGAAAGAACATATGTACCTTTGTGATAAATTTCCTTGTTAAATTATGTAACAATACATACATACATACATACATAAAATGTTAAGACTGATTGCTCCACACATACGTGCAGTTTCAGTCTCTTGTCCTAATGGAGGCATTCCAGGCAACCCTGTTAAGGGCATCTTCACTTATCAAGTTTTTTTATTTGAAATCGGCACGTATAGTGCGATCCCAGGTCTTCCTCGGTCCACCCCTTGGTGCAGCTCCCTCCACAATCACAGACATGCATTTTTTCACCCAATTTTGTTCATCCATTCTCTCCACATGTCCATACCATCCCAGTCTACTTGTACACATCACCTCGCTAATACTCTATATACCTAAACGTCTCCTCAGCTCAACATTTATTATTCTATCCTGCAGCCTGGCCCCACACATCCATTTCACCATTCTCATCTCATTACGTTCCATTCTATTGATATCCTCTACTTTAACGGCCCATGTTTCTGAGGCATACGTCATTGCACTTCTAACACATGAGGCATACACCTTTCCCTTCAGGGGGAGAGGCATTCTTTTCATGGTCAGAATTGGCAGCAGTTCTCTGAACTACCCCAGTCACATCTAATTCTAGCGACAGTGGCAGCCTCGGCCCCACCACCGGCAGAGATGGTATATCCTAGGTAACAAATCTTATCCACCAGCTCCAATGACTCATTTCCAAAATTCACAGCCACAGGATCATCACTAAACACAAGCTCGCCTTTGAACACTACGCACTCAAATTTCTCTATTTCTGACTTATCCTTCGGCAGGGGTCCCTTTATTCTACTACAGCGCTTACTCCCATGGTGCAGCCAGCGTCGACAGATGCTACATTGAATCGTGTTTACGCCCACACCCTTTCCACACACTGCACATGGGTGTGCACCGCTCTTTTCCACATTGCCTCATCTCAATCTACAATGCATAACCTTGGTTTTGTTAATATTGACTCTTAAACCCTTTCTCATCATGCCCTCTCTCCATCTTCTGAATTTGGCCTCAGCATCTTGCATATTGTCAGCTATTAGGACTAAATCGTCTGCATAAAACAGTTCCAACGGGAGTCCGCCTCTAAAAAACTCTAGACAGTGCCTCCGTGAGGACCATAGTAAAAAGGAAGGGGCTTAACACTGAACCCTGATGAACTCCAACACGGACTGCGAACTCATAACTCAGTACACCCTTCACCCTCACCTCACTTCGCGAATCCTCATAAATCTTCATTACCACACGCACCAGCCACTCTTCCACACCAAGTTTCCTCATAGCCCACTGTACAACATCTCTAGGCACCCTGTCAAAGGCCTTCTCCAGGTCTGCAAACACAAAGTAAAGATCCCTGCCTTTTAGCAAGTATCTTTCCTGTATCTGCCTGACTACGAAGATAGCACCGGTTGTACCACGTCCTGGCATAAAATCAAACTGCATATCATCAATGGAGATGCTTTGCCTGATCAAATCCTCAAAGACTCTCACAGACCTTCATGATTTGGTCAAGCATTTTCAGGCCCCTATAATTACCTCTATCTAGCGCATCCCCATTTCCTTTGTATATGTTTACTATTACACTTTTGTGCCAAATCCTCTGGGATTCTCTCATCTTTGATAATGGTGTTTATCAACTCAGTGACTAAGTTGACACCAGTCTCCCCTGAGGTTATTATCATCTCAGCGACAATGGCAGAGCACCCTGGAGCTTTACCGTCCTTCATTTTATTGATTGCGTCGCTCATTACAGCTGGTGCTATCAAAGGAGGGGGTCCAGATATTGGTTTTTCGACACTAAGCTGTTCCTTATCCCATTCAAACTCTACATTTAGCAATCGTTCATAGTGTGCCTTCCATGCTTCTCTGATTTAATTTTCTGCATACACAATCTTCCCATTATCGTTTCTAACACACTAATACTAATGCAAATTAATATGCAAGATATTAGAATAGCCAGCATCACCAGCATGCCAGTTTCAGTGACACACAAACATAAGTCTACCTCAACAGCAACACCAATGCACCCTTCACACCCGGAACAGCCTCCACCCCGACAACTTCACCATCGTGACCGCTACCACGATGCATCAAGAAAGATGTCACCTCGCTCAATCCCTTCTTTCTCTCAACAATACCAATGATTGAATAGCAGCCAAAGGAGACCCTACCTCATTCACCCAGACCACAGCATCAACAAATTTCGGAGCAATCCGTTCTTTGGTCAAAGAGGTAGGCTCAAACTACCAAACCCCCTGTGAGGCTTGATGCTCACACTAGTAGGTTCAATACTACTAGGCCCTCAGTTAGGCTCGGTGCTAGTAAACCCATAGTGAGGCTCGATGCTCACCTAAGTAGGCTCGATGCTACTAAAGCCCCAATGAGGCTCGATCTTCACCTAATTAGTCTTTATGCTACTAAATCCCAAGTGAGGCTCGATGCTAGCACCAAGAGGCTCGATGCAACTAACCCCACAGTGAGACCCGAGGCTCACACACCTGTTGCTAAATTTATAGGAAGCAGTTCGAGACCTAACAGGAAGAAGTCCCCAGTCTCTACAATACTTAAAGGGAGCGGTTCGAGACCTTCCAAGAAGAAGACTTCCCCAGACTCTACAAACCTTAAAGGAAGCAGTTCGAGACCTTCCAGGAAGAAGAAGTCCCCAGTCTCTACAATACTTAAAGGAAGCGGTTTGAGACCTTGCAAGAAGAAGATTTCCCCAGACTCTACAAACCTTAAAAGAAGCAGTTCGAGTCCTTCCACTCCGTCTAGAACTATCAAGACTCCCAGTAGTGAGATATCCCTTAATTCCCCCCTTAAGACCTCAACCTTGAGAGAATCTTTGTGTCATCCCCCGACCTCCAGTAAATCACTTACGAATAAATAACATGATTTCTGTCTCGTATTTTCAAGTCCCTGGTTGTACTCCCGTTCATTTTTACCAGGAAAAACAAAAGCACATAATCTATCTTTGTCCTCTCCTATTAAATAAACCTTTATTATTGTTGGCCAATCTAGGATCAACCTAATGAAAGATATTTAATAGTAGGATTCAATATATACCACAAAACACCAAAGTTACTGTATACATCTTCAAGTTAATTTTATATAAATTACCCTCCCCACCGCGGTCGAGAACATAAGATAGGCATAAGAGATAACGAGCTAATCACCTCTCTACGATCAGGCGCGTGGGCAGACTTAATTGTGTATAATATTCAGTCTCTACATAAATATATTCCTGTGAACCTATAAGACCATTATCAGTATTTACTCTTGTGTAACATCATCATGTATGTATTCTAGTAATCTATCTATCTATCTTTTGCCGGACGCCGTGATCTCCGAAGGGGTGGCCACAAATGAATCACCCTCATGCACCTCTGTCCCCAGTCAGTCGATGCCCCTCCTCCCATCCAGTACCGCTTTCATGCATATACTTCTTAACTCAATCCTTCCACCTCTCTCTCGGTTTACCTCTCCCTCTCTGTCCTTCCACTTCACTCTCGTTCACCCTCTTAATCATTCTCTCGCTTCCCATACGTTCCACATGGCCGAACCATCTTAAAGGTGGGGGCTCATGGGTTGAGATAAACATGGAATGATAATCGCCAAGATGTACATAATTATCTTGCAAAATGCAATGGCACTGAAATAATTATTAACAATGGTATAAAGGATTTTGTGGATCGTCTATACCGGGCCTGTGACGTCACAAGAGTGTAAGTCCACTATCCAGTCTAGGCTAAGGATACTGGTGTGACGTCACTATGACGTCACAGGCCCGGTATAGACTATCCACAAATCCTTTATACCATTGTTAATAATAATTTCAGTTACATTGCATTTTACAAGATAATTAAATGCAGGTTGGCGATTATTTGTCCATGTTTACCTCAACCCATGAGCCCCCACCTTTAAGGTGTTCCTTTTCACACTTTCCAGCACATCTACATCCACACCAAACCGCTCTCGTATTTCCTCATTTGTCTGTCCATCCCTCCATGTAACTCCGCACGCATTTCTCAAGTAACTCATTTCCACCCCTCTCGTGTCTCTCCAACAATGTCCATGCTTCACTCCCATACGTCAATGTCGGGATTACCACACAATCATGCAAGGACTTCTTTACTTCCATGCTGACCGCCCTATTTCTTGTTACTGCTTTCAGCGTTCCTACAACCCTCTCTCCTATTGCACCCTCTCCCGCACTTCTATCTCCATACCCCAACTTTACTCAACACACTGCCCAAATACATGAATGAGCTTACATTCTCCATAGCCTGACCATTCGACCTCACCTCACACTCTGTGACTGCACCCCTTTCAAAGACCATAATCTATTACTCTTCCCTGTATTTACCTTCAGATTTCGTTTTTCACACACTATTCTAAACATATTTACCAGAACCTGCAATTCCCATTCACTATCAATCATCAGAACTGTATCATCAGCAAACGGCAGTACAGGCAACTTCCACTTCTTTACTTCCCTTATCAGCAGTACACCAACATCCACTGCTCATCCTTGTATTTGTTTCATGACTCCATCCATATATATATTGAACAACCATGGGGACATCACACACCCTTGCTTTAACCCAACATTCAGATAAAATAATTAACTCTGTTCATTCTCCACACGTGCTGTTGCCTTTGCACCCTCATACATGCTCTTCACTGCTTTTAGCAGCTTGCCAGCTACTCCGTATATTGTCACTAGGCTACTTTCCACAGACTTTTTCTATCAACTCTGTCATAGACCTTCTCCAAGTCCATAAAGGCAGCATACAACTGTTTTTCCCTTATCCAGATATATCTCCATAACACATTTAAAGACAAAAATCTGGTCTACACATCCTCTTCCCTTCCTAAACCCACCCTGCTCATCACCTACCTATTTCTCTGTTCTCACACTCTCTCGATCACTACCCTACTGTACATTTTCCCTACTACGCTTAGAAGACATATCCCTCGGTGATTACCACACACTCCTCTCTCCCCTTTACCCTTATACAAAGGGACTATTATGCCTGTCTTCCAGTCATCAGGCGCACTTCCCTTTTCCCATGCTAGTTTACATATTTTCCATATCCATTCAATCACTATCTCACCACCATACCTCAGCATTTCCCCAAACATTCCATCTATTCCTGATGCTTTCCCCATCTTCACTCTTTTCAAGGCTTCACCCACTTCTGACCTCCTTATCCCCACCTCCCCCCATCTCTCAACTCTTTCTTGCTTCTCAGCTAACACTCACCCATTCTTATATTTCTCACCCTTACTACCCTCCCTAACTTACTTGATATGTTACCCGAAGAGTTTCTTACACTCCCTCCACTTTACACTTAAATTCCTTCCAAATTTCTCATCTACTCTTCTCTTACTTTCCTTCACTACTCTCTTTACCACTCTCTTTTTCTCCAAGTACTTTTCCCTCTTCTGTATCTCCAAATCTTCATTCCCTCTACTATCCAACCACTCACTATATGCTTTCTTCTTTTCTTCAACAGATAATTTTACCTCTTCAGTCCACCATACCTGTACCCTTCACTCCCCTCCCTCTTCTCTTAACTCCACATACCTCCTCACATGTGTTGTGTGAATTCACTAAACGGGAAGAAATCAGAAGTTCAACAAACATACTCAATACAAACACAAGGAGAGTTATACAATCATAAACAATACAATGTTATATTTATATCCCAGTGCTTGACCTTTGTGCCTAAATTTTATCAATTCAATACAATGTTATATTTATACACATATGGGTACATTATAAGGGTCTCGTGACTTGAGATTTGACCTACAAATATTACACAAGTATTGACAATAACATACAGACAAGGTACAAAGTGATTATGGAACTAAATAATACTGTGACTTATTAGACCCAGGTAATTGTCTTAAGTGATTTTACCCCATCCCCCCCCCCCCCCCCCTCCCCCCTGGGGGTAAGGCGTCAGAATATGCTCATGTGCCTCCTGGTGCCGTACAAGGTGACTAAAGAGGTTGGGTCAGTTGCAACCCTCCACCCTGAAAACATCCTTAGCAACAAAAAACGATAAATCAGCCTTGGACACTGACGGACCTCCTACTGTTGACGAACACCGATGGGATCAATAAAGGGAACATGAAGCTCAGTGATCGCGAAAGAACTAACAAATAGTTTAAAAAAATATATATTTAGTTTCAGAAAATAGGTACAACTAGACCCTACCTTGGCAGTGGTAGGGTCCGAGTCCTCTCCCGATCTGATTAAGTACCAGGAAACTCCATAACTATCAAACAATAACTTGAGACCCCATTTATTTACTTAAAGTTTGAAGCAAGTAACCCACTCGTAGATAGTCAAATTGAACCAATCAAATAAGGTAACTGTTATGCCCTGTTTTTCTACAGGATTAACTTGGGTAATGTGAGTTCTAACTGACTGGGTATAGAAGGCTGCATGCACAAAACAAGGTATGAGGAATAGAGAACACAAAATAAACACACGGTAACAAGACACACGATCACTTTTATTGAGGGACACACTTCTGTATGTTGTTTGATGATGATTAATCTGACGCATAAGAAGATATGAATATTCGTACAAGACAATTGATAGAATTTAACAAACTAGCATTAAGTGGATCTGGATGGAGCCTAGTCTCCCTCTTCCAACATTCAGGTATTAATCTTCTGATCACTGGCTTTATTCACAAGTTTATATATTGGAGACCATAAATATTACTTCTAGATTCCTATTCAATGTTATATTGATCACTAGTAGCTCTGGTGCACAAGGAGTAATTCATAGACTAGATTAGACACGCGTATTTTAGAGCACGGGAATTCTAGTAACCTCAGGGGGGTACTGATCCAAGTTTTATATTCTTGTATCAGAAACACATAGAACACAAATCAGTGGGCGAACGTCAGATATTACTAGGGTTTCACGGTTATGTATTAGTATCTGGATATATGAGTAATTACGAGAGTTAATATCGCCTGTTAATTAATAAACACTGATACGCTTAGCACTTCCTAATGGAATGGTCATATATGAATTATACTGGGACAAAGATATAGCCACTTCGTAGAAATATTAATAAGTGAGTCTCTACATAGCACTGTAACACTGTAGTGCTGATAGAGTGAATCTTGGGTCGTATTTGATTGGTCTGGTCCTGGTTATCTTGCGTCCGTGAGGTTGGGGGCTAGCGACTGGTTCCGCGGCCGTCCAGATGGTCCATATGTAGAAGTTCTCAAGACGGATCTCTTGGCGATCGTTGCTGGCTACACTCTTATATCCCCACTGGTTTATGTGAAGGTTATAAGGTGCACGTAGATTTCTTTTACGTGGACAGATTCTTCTATCTCAATCTGCCACAGAGCCTGCCGGCTCTGGAACTCAATTCTCAGGAACAAAACAAGGGCAGAGCTAGAGGTCAACTTAAGGGACCAGCCACTGGTTGGTGTCTATCTTTCAACTGATTTTTACTGGGGGCTGGAGCTTGATTTATAGGTGTGGTTTTGGACCCTGTCGGCCATAGGGATCTCGAGTTTTGATGGACTTATTTGAGCTCTCAATTGATACGGGAACTAGGTCAGGGGGTGATTACTGTTGTGGCACATGGCTGTATGGAGCCTTCATACTGTAATATAACTGAGCCTTAGTAAGAGGTACTATTTTGGCTATACTGGAAGTATTTAGGGGAGAAAGACCGGATCTACTTTGCGAGGAGGTTTGGGACAGCTGTGCTAGGAGCGTCTCTTAAATTGCTCAGTCTTCATTCTAGGGTATAGCTGAGGTGCTAATTTGGTTATCGGAGTATGCAAGGAAGGTTAATGGTTTATTGTGGGTTAATAGAGGTTAGTAAGGGTGTTAGTCATACATGGTTAGTTCATTGATAGGAAGAATTCCTGTGCTACCTGGCAATGACCCGGAAGTCAAAACAGGGTCAGGTATACCTCCACAGGGGTAGGGGTCTCCCTCCTCGGGTGGGTGAAAGGGGTAGGTGCGCGTCCCTTCTCTGTGATGGTCGTCGGGGCGGCTGTGGCTGGGGGCTTGCCATATCACAATGGTTTGTAATAACCCTCTGTTTATGAGACAGATGTGGGTGTTCGTAATACCAAAACCGAAGGTGCCTTGATCAGCTGGTTTACTTGGTTAGGTTGTTAATTGCATGGGTGGTTGGATGTGGTGGAGACTGGGTTGCTAACACATTGATCTGGAAGTATGGCAATAGAAGTTAGTCACTGGTGAGGCGGCTAGCCTCGCACGGACGATCATTTGGTACAGGGTTGTGAATGGGTTGTGAGGGAATAGATGGCATGCAAAGGGCTAGTAAAGTTCTAATGGTGTTCCTTCCTACTGGGGGAAGGTAGGCTGGATAGGAGTATATACACAAAAGGTTTGAGAAGGTTAGTAACGGAAAAGTTAAGGATATTCAGGGGGTATGCTGGAGAGGCTAGGTCGGAATGGAGTTGAGGAGCGTGGGGGGTAAACGAGAGGGAGAGGGTTAAGGGGGGTTACGTGGAAGTTTGAAGGTTTGAAGTTTGAAGGGGTGGCATTAGGCTACAGTTGGTATCGTAGCTTGGGGGTTAATGATAGGGAAGGTACGTTAGCCAAACGCTACCGGGGGATGAGCAATAAGTGGTGGTATATGAGTTTGGAAATGATAGAATCATGTGGACTGTGGGCTGTGGGGAAGAGGAGGTTAACTGTAGGTGTGTGCTTGACTGTGGAAAAGTAGAGAAAAACATGGTGTATTATTATTCGTCAATACGATGGTTATGGACACTGTTACTCTGACACTATTTCTTGCTGATTCTAGTTGTTCCTGGGAACTGCGTTTTCTATGACATATATATCAAAGAAAGCGGCAGTTCATAGGGGTAGCTTCGGTATTGTTTCGTGGTGGAAAGGCGTCGAGACAATGGTAAAAGAGGGTGGTGTATACAATCTCTGGTTGGGGTAAGAATTAGAGTTACTGCACGGTGGCTAACATCTGCAGTCATTTCTGTCTAGGTCTTACAGGAATAATGGTTATATATACACTGGTGTACCCGTGGGCATCATAGTTTCTTATTAATTATGACATGGGGTTTTAACAGATTACTTCTCAGATGGAAGAACATACATAGATTTATGGGGGCGGTTGGTCTTCAGAAACTTAGTCTGGCAAGACAAGGTATTTTAGGGGGTTAACATATTACTTCTCGGATGGAAGAACATACATAGATTTATGGAGGCGGTTGGTCTTCAGAAACTTAGTCTGGCAAGACAGGGGGTTAACATATTACTTCTTGGATGGAAAAACATACATAGATTTAGGCCTGTCTGAACTGGTTGGCATTGGCTCAACCTAGGGACAGGGCATGGGTGTATTACATTAAGGTGTATTCATGTTCATCATCATGTAGGTAGAGGTATAGGACACGAGGGGTAGTGTATACGCGAGGTGGGGGAAGGGTCAGTGGTTAGAAGTGATAGGCAGGTGTGGTTTGGAGCTGCTTAGCCCTGCGGGCTTCGGCCTGTCTTAACTGGTTGGCTTGGTCACCTGGTCCCTTCGTTCTTTGGGCCTTTCCTTCGGGCGTTTCTGTTCCCGTTTCCTGGTGGTGCTCGCTCGTGGCTTCTGTGGCTTCGTTGTAGGCTCGTCCTCGAGCCTCAAGGGTGAAGTAAAAAGAAGCATAGTCATGGTGGGTCATTTTGAGGGTATTTAGAAGGTCCCATCAAGCAAGAGAGCGAGGGTCAGGTTTCTTTTGCAGGTCTATGTAGACCTGTAGGAATGTGTCCTCGGTGTTGTGGAGGGCGGCTGCCCGGGCTTGATGTGGGCGCTGTAGATGGGCTAAGCGTCCTGTGGACGTTTTTACTTTAACCTTTCTTATGAACGGTGTGTATTCTTCCTCCATGGGGGTAGGGACGGGGGTGACTAATGGTGTGGATTTGTTCATGGTGGAGGTCATGTATCGAGTGACGTGTGTGGGACTGACAGGAGGCCTCTTCAGTGTGGTGAAGGGGTTAATAACTGAAGGGGAGGGACTAACGCGTGAAAGCGGAGCTGGGGGTGAAGGGGGGATATGAGTCTGGGGTTTTGAGGGTTTTCTTGGGTGGTGTTGCAGGCTGGGAAAATATATGGAGGCAATGTGCAATATTGGTTTAGGTAAGGTGTGTGATGGAGGTGTGTGAGAAAGAGGGGGTGTGTGTGTTGTGTGGCTTGGGTCTTTAGTGTAAGAACGGGGTGTTGTTTTTACATAACTGTCTTCAAATCTGATGGGTCTGTTGATGATTCTACCTTTGGAGGTTCTGGTGGGAAGGTAGATGTTTGTAGTGGGACTTGAGTCGCTCGACGATGTTTTATATTGATGGGAAGAACGCTTTACAGGTGGAGGGCATTTAGTGGGGGTGATGTAGGGGGTTATTTGAGAGGTAGATGCGTGTGGAGGTTTTTGTCGAGTGAGGGTGGTAGGCGGAATGGGAGAGGATTGGGTGGGGGTATGTATGGGGGTTCTCTCAGGGGCAACTTTGTGGGGGGATTCAAGTGGGGGTGTGGAGGTCGGGTACGTCATTTTGGAGGGGCTTTGGTTAGGAGTTAGTTGTGTGTTAGACGTGGTGTGTGAGGAGGGGTTGGTCGTTGGCATAGGGTACTTTTAAGAGGGGGGTTGGTTGGGGGTTTGATGAGATGATGAGGTTGGTTGATGCGTGGGTGGGGTCGCAGGGATAGTGGAGGGGAAAGGGGTGGATGCGGGGGGGGGGCTAGACAGGAGGGTGGGGAGTGGAGGTTTAATTGGGAGGGTTGGGGGTAGGAAAGTGTGTTGGGTGTGTTCTTTGGTGGGGTTGGTGATTTGATGGTGGTGGAAATAGGTGGTTTGGTGGGGGTAGATCTAGCAGGTCATTCGGGGTGATGAGGTGGGGGTTGAGAGGGGATGAGGTTGAAGGGGAAGGTATGTTCTTTCGTGGGAGGGTGGGGGTGGTTATTTTTGGAATATAGTTAGAGGGGTTATGGAGTTTGCTTGTGATTATTCGTCTTCTTTCCCTTTGTGGAGGAGAATTCGACGAAGAAGAAGAGGAGGAGGAGGAAAGTGGTCTGGCAGCCCTACGGAACTTGGTTAGCAGGGTGTGTTTTCTGGAGGGATTAAAATATTTTAGTCGTGGGCGTAAGTTGTAGCGTGAGGTTACTGAGGTAGATTGTGTGGTGCGGTTGGGTGTGTACTTGGTTTTAGGTGGGGGTGGTGGTTTTCTTACTGTGGTGCCTGGTGGAGGTATGTCAGGGCTAGACGGGAGGGTTTCCATTGTGGTCGGGGTTGTGGGTGGAGGTTTTCGTACTTTGATAAGTTGGGGAGGTACTTGACTATCAGAAGTGAAGGAATGGGTCATGGTGGAGGAAGGTGTGATAGTAGGGGCTTGGGGTTTGTGGAGGTTAGTTATGGGGGTATGTTGAGGAATGATTGGCCGGTTCTGTGCTGGAGGGTTTTGGCCTTTAGGGGTTTGTAGGGGAACATTTATAGCCTGAGTGGGAGGGGTCGTAGGGGTGTTGAATTCAGGGTTGGACGTGTGGGGTGAGGTAATGTCTTGTGGTTTTAGAGGTTTAAATGCTCGGACGAATCTATTTCTGAACGTGCGAGTCACGCCGTGATAATCAATGATGACTTGATAGGCATTTGGGACTTTGATAATGGTGTAGGGTCCGACAATGCGAGGGCCTAATTTGTTGGTTACAGGGAGGTTGGCTACCATTACGGTGTCATGGATGGCGAAAGGGTTTGTATCATCGGGGTTATCATTTTTGGTGTCTTGACAGGTTTGGGCGGTATGGAGGGTGTTTTGCAGATGTTGCAATGGGTCAATTGTGGATGTGTTGGAGGGGAGGTGAGCGTGATGGTGGAACGGCAGTAATAGGGGGGGGTACGCCGTAAACACGTTCATGAGGTGAAATACCGTCTTCGCGGGGACAGGTGTTCATGCCCCATTGTATCATCTTTATCTGTGATGGCCAGTCTGAGGTGTTCAGAGCAATCATTTTGGTACGTAACTGGTTGTTGATGGTGCGATGGCTGCGTTCGCATATAGCATTTCCTTGAGGCCAGTATGGGGATGAGTGCTTGATCTTAATACCGCATTGTTGGGTGAACTGGTACCAAACGTGTCCACTAAATTCGGGGGCATTGTCGGATAGAAGAGGAAGGGGAAGGCCGAATATAGGGAACACTTCTGTGGCAAGCCGTGCGGCGACGGTGGTGGCTGTGTGGTCTTTAACTGGGCAGGCTATTAAGAACTTTGAATATACGTCAACAAAGGTGACGATATAGCGGTTGCCAGCGTAAGAAGGAAACGGGCCCATGATGTCAAGGGATAGGACCTGGAACGGTTTGTTGGCAGAAATGGTACCAGCTGGGCCTGGGGTGCGTGATCTATCTTTCCCCAATAAACAAGGTTTGCAGGATTCTGTCACACGTTGTGCAATCTTGGAGGGGTTGGGGGTCCAGTACTGATCCGCGAAGATTTTTAACATTTTCTTTTGTCCAAGGTGTATGCCGTTTCCCTCGTGGATGGCAATCATGTAGTCGTGGGCAATGGTGGGGTCTAGGACTATGTGACCGGAGTCTGTGGCAAGTTGATCTCCCCAGCGAGTCAGTTTCCTGAAGACATTTAACGGTATCCAGGGTGGTCTGATTCTTGTTTCCCAAGATTGAATTAGTGAGGGTGCTGGGGGGGAATTATGTTGGTGGATGGGGGTAGATAAGAGCTCAGTGTTTTGTACGGCGGCTATGTTGGTGGGGGGGTCTTTCGGTACTGGCAAACGTGACAGGGCGTCTGCATTGGTGTGAAGTTTACCTGGACGATACTGTATTGTAAAATCGTAGTCCTCTAGTGTCTCCCTCCAGCGTACCAAGATGGCTGAGTTGGTTTCGCACGTACGCAACCATTGCAAAGATTGATGGTCGGTTATTATATCGAGTTTTGCGCCCAACACAAATGACCTGAAGTGGTTGAGTGCCCAAATGATCCCTAGGCACTCTCTCTTGGTGGCTGCATAATTCTGTTGGGCTTGGTTGAGTGTGGAGCTGGCTTACGCTATCACATGTTCCTCTCCGTCTCTTACTTGAGCTAAAACTGCACCATATGGCGTACAGAGATACGTCGGTATAAAGACGGAAAGGTTTATTGTAATCAGGGAAAGAGACAATAGGGGCTTGGATTAGCTTTTGTTTCAAAGTGTTAAAAGCGAGGTCTCTTTCGGGTGTCCAGGTGAATGTGGTATCCTTGTGGGTGAGTTGGTGGAGGGGTCTGGCTATTGCGGCAAAGTGTGGGACGAAACGTCTGTAGTATGTGGCTAAACCTAGAAAAGAACGTACTCCTTTAACGGTGGTGGGTGGGGGTTGGTTTTGTATGGCTTGAAGTTTCTTTGGGTCTGGTGCAATACCATGTTCAGATATTACGTGGCCGAGGAAATCTACCTTATTTCGTGCAATCTCGCACTTTGAGGGTTTCAATTTCAACCCGGTGGCTCGGATTCTTTGAAGAACTTGTTTCAACCTGAGGAGGTGTTCTTCCCAGGTTTGTGAGTACACAATAATATCGTCTAGATACGCTAGGCAGGTTTCCCAGGTCAGGCCATGTAATACCGCTTCCATCAAATGGGAGAAAGTGGCGGGTCCGTTACAGAGGCCAAAAGGTAGGACGTTAAATTCGTAGTGGTGGCCACCACTAGTGGAAAATGCTGTTTTTTCTTGGTCCTCTGCCTTGATAGGCACTTGCCAATACCCTGCTTGCAAGTCGAGGGTAGTGAACCATCTGGATCCGTATAGGGAGTCAAGGGAATCGTCTATCCTGGGTAATGGCGTAATGGGTAATGGTTACGTCATTCAATCTCCTGTAATCGACGCAAAAACGGGTTGACCCATCTTTCTTTTTTACTAGGACAACAGGGGAAGACCAGGGGCTGATGGACGGGGTAGCAATTCCGGCCTCTAACATCTCTTGGACTTGGCGTTCCACTTCCTAGCGTTGTATGGGATTTTTTCTACGGGATGGTTGTCTTATGGGGGGGCCTGTGGTGTTAATGATGTGTTGTTCCACATCGGTCTGCCCGATTTCAGTGGGTTGTTGGGCAAACACGTCACTGAACTCTAGCAATAGTTCGTACATGCTGTGTTTTTGGTGGTCGGATAATGTGTCAGGGAGAGGGGGCAATTTGAGGCTGGTAGGGGTGTCATTGGAATCTATGGGGAGGTCATCAAAAGTTTCGAGGTCTCCTATGATGAGGCCTTTTGGTAACGTCAGGGATTCTTCAGAGATATTTGCCACTAGAATGTGGTTGATGCGAGCGGAAATGATGGCGGGTTGTAAGAGGCAACGATTGGGGTTGGTGGACGTGGTAGTGGGGGAAAATATCATGTGTGTTTGGGGTATGGGTCGAAGGTTAACCCATTTTTGATGGCGGGGGGGAATTTGACATTTATCTTGAACTACAGCTGGGCTAATGATGGTGGGGGATCGACTGGTGAGCAGGTGCTCGGTACGCATAAGGGGGGGGGGGGGGAATCACTTTGGTGGGGGTCACGCATGAGGGGGGGATTAACGGCGCGTGTGGGAGGATCAGCGTGGTGAGGTGTGAGTGATTTAGAAAACGGAATTTGTTGGTGGGACTGCGGAGGGTTGGTGGGGGAAGAGTTAGGTATAGAACATGGGTTATTGGTGGAGGACTGATGTACTGATTTGTGGTTGTTAACAGGACGAATTTGGGGAGTTTTGTCGGTGGCAGTCACGGTTTGTTTAGAGGTTATATGGTATTGGTGGGTTTGTCTGTCATGAGAGGGCGAGTCAAGTGTGGGGTTTTGAAGTTTTCTAGGGGTGTGAATTGTGTGGGGGTGGAAGGGAGCTACTGACGGAAAACTGTCACAAGGGAAATTTTGTTGGTTGTGGAATATCTGAGCATTTCTGGGGGCATGGGGAAAACATTGTTGGGTACATAGGTCGGCATTTTCCCTGGAAACATGTGTACATAAATATTTGGTAGAATGGTTTTTACATACATCAGAGTCTGCCATGGAAACATGGGAGGATTGATCCTGGACAGAGTTAGGAGAAATGGGGGGGTTACCGAGAGGGAGTTGCTTGGACTTGTCTTCTTTCGTTTGTTGAGGCATTTTTTCAACGAAATGAGTGATATTTTGAGAGAACTCGGGGAAGGGGAGGGGTTAGGAGTTACCTTAGTGCTAGCTGCAACTTGGTAATCCTGACTCAGAGTTTGTTGAGGGTGGAGGTGTTTTTTCTTTTTGTGAATAGGTTTCTGCGTGATTGGTTTGTCAGAGGCTTTGGGTTGGATTTTTTTTTTTTTTTGAATGAGATCAGCCTCTGGCCGCAGTCAACCTGGGCCTGGAGTTTTTGAAGGAGGTCAAGTCCAAGGAAACCATCGTAATGTTTACAGTGGGAGGAAAATACTGTGAACGTGTGATAACAACGAGCATGGGGGACAGGAGTAGTTACTGACAGGGGCAAAGTGTCTCCTAGGATATTTAAGTAGGTATCAGCAGCTGAGATTAGTTCTGATTTGGTAGGTAACAAGGGGCCAAATAGTCGGTGGTGTTGATAATAATAAGACTTGAACAAACATGACTTGGCAGCTCCTGTGTCGAAAACAAGCGGACAGGAATGTCCTTGATTTTGGCCATGTAGTAAATGGGGGCAGTGCGATAAGTTATGCCGTCCCCCGCCGAGGCCATCGTGGGCGGGGGGTACTTTAAAAATCCTGGGAGTCGGTATCTACCTCCTCCAGGGTTTCCTCGGTATCGTCATGATAGGGGCTATTTCTCCGGTGTGCATTTCCTCCATTTCTTCCTCTTGTCCCAACTCCTCTTCATTTACAGAAATGCGAGGAGTAAAGGGGCGAGGTTTGGCAGAGTCACGAATTTGATGGAGGGCACACTGAGCACTACAGGCAGGGAAATCATAGGGGTTGATAATTACTAATGTAGAGTTTTTACTTTGGTAGGTGTTGTAGGTTCTGTTCCGGTTGAAGATTCTGCGTGGCTGGGTAGGTTGGAACCGGGGCCTACTGGGTTGGGGCTTGCCGGAAGGGTAGGTGGGTCTGTTGTGGAAGGATGAGGATGGGTAGGCATTCTTGGAGTTGAAGGTTTGAGCCTTGGGGTTTTGGTGGTCGAGGTGCTGCGGGTGCGTGAGAAACTTCTTTATTACAGCGATTTGGGTGGGTGTTTCTGTGCGCACGGCCAAAATAAGTCGGATCGTGAAGAGATCTTTTTTATATCCGACGAAATCGTGCACACGGAAATGATCTTTTACTGGTGAGGGCAATATTGATACAAGGTTGACCAGAATCTGCTGCTCTTGCTGGATTCTGGTCAATGTGGGGAAAGACACTTTTATATGTTGGGCAATCTTATTCACTGTGGCATCTAGATCGCCTTCGAATTTAGTGTCTTGGATACGGGTGTGGGCCACGAAAACGCCCAACGAAGGCTTAATGGCTTCTATCACTATTTGGCGAAATTCGTCCCATGTGAGAGCAGGGTGCACTTGGTAGGCAACCAGGGAAACGGCTTTTCCCAGGTGCGTTAATGTCACGGCTATCTTTTCTGCATCCGTGGTATAAACTAGGTCAAGTACGGGTTTCACTATGTCCATGAACGTTTCGATCTCGTAAGTTTCCCCATCATAATGTGGGATAGGGATGTGAGAACGGTGCGCCATGATGTTATCGTGTTCTGGCTGTTCCAAACTTGCAATGCAATGCAACCTTTTATCCGAATCAAGAACCACCGCTGCCGCCAATGTTATGCCCTGTTTTTCTACAGGATTAACTTGGGTAATGTGAGTTCTAACTGACTGGGTATAGAAGGCTGCATGCACAAAACAAGGTATGAGGAATAGAGAACACAAAATAAACACACGGTAACAAGACACACGATCACTTTTATTGAGGGACACACTTCTGTATGTTGTTTGATGATGATTAATCTGACGCATAAGAAGATATGAATATTCTTACAAGACAATTGATAGAATTTAACAAACTAGCATTAAGTGGATCTGGATGGAGCCTAGTCTCCCTCTTCCAACGTTCATCTGATCACTGGCTTTATTCACAAGTTTATATATTGGAGACCATAAATATTACTTCTAGATTCCTATTCAATGTTATATTGATCACTAGTAGCTCTGGTGCACAAGGAGTAATTCATAGACTAGATTAGACACGCGTATTTTAGAGCACGGGAATTCTAGTAACCTCAGGGGGGTACTGATCTAAGTTTTATATTCTTGTATCAGAAACACATAGAACACAAATCAGTGGGCGAACGTCAGATATCACTAAGGTTTCACGGTTATGTATTAGTATCTGGATATATGAGTAATTACGAGAGTTAATATCGCCTGTTAATTAACAAACACTGATACGCTTAGCACTTCCTAATGGAATGATCATATATGAATTATACTGGGACAAAGATATAGCCACTTCGTAGAAATATTAATAAGCGAGTCTCTACATAGCACTGTAACACTGTAGTGCTGATAGAGTGAATCTTGGGTCGTATTTGATTGGTCTGGTCCTGGTTATCTTGCGTCCGTGAGGTTGGGGGCTAGCGACTGGTTCCGCGGCCGTCCAGATGGTCCATATGTAGAAGTTCTCAAGACGGATCTCGTGGCGATCGTTGCTGGCTACACTCTTATATCCCCACTGGTTTATGTGAAGGTTATAAGGTGCACGTAGATTTCTTTTACGTGGACAGATTCTTCTATCTCAATCTGCCACGGAGTCTGCCGGCTCTGGAACTCAATTCTCAGGAACAAAACAAGGGCAGAGCTAGAGGTCAACTTAAGGGACCAGCCACTGGTTGGTGTCTATCTTTCAACTGATTTTACTGGGGGCTGGAGCTTGATTTATAGGTGTGGTTTTGGACCCTGTCGGCCATAGGGATCTTGAGTTTTGATGGACTTATTTGAGCTCTCAATTGATACGGGAACTAGGTCAGGGGGTGATTACTGTTGTGGCACATGGCTGTATGGAGCCTTCATACTGTAATATAACTGAGCCTTAGTAAGAGGTACTATATTGGCTATACTGGAAGTATTTAGGGGAGAAAGACCGGATCTACTTTGCGAGGAGGTTTGGGACAGCTGTGCTAGGAGCGTCTCTCTTAAATTGCTCAGTCATCATTCTAGGGTATAGCTGAGGTGCTAATTTGGTTATCGGAGTATGCAAGGAAGGTTAATGGTTTATTGTGGGTTAATAGAGGTTAGTAAGGGTGTTAGTCATACATGGTTATTTCATTGATAGGAAGAATTCCTGTGCTACCTGGCAATGACCCGGAAGTCAAAACAGGGGTCAGGTATACCTCCGCAGGGTTAGGGGTCTCCCTCCTCGGGTGGGTGAAAGGGGTAGGTGCGCGTCCCTTCTCTGTGATGGTTGTCGGGGCGGCTGTGGCTGGGGGCTTGCCATATCACAATGGTTTGTAATAACCCTCTGTTTATGAGACAGATGTGGGTGTTCGTAATACCAAAACCGAAGGTGCCTTGATCAGCTGGTTTACTTGGTTAGGTTGTTAATTGCATGGGTGGTTGGATGTGGTGGAGACTGGGTTGCTAACTCTGCCACATTGATCTGGAAGTATGGCAATATAAGTTAGTCACTGGTGAGGCGGCTAGCCTCGCACGGACGATCATTTGGTACAGGGTTGTGAATGGGTTGTGAGGGAATAGATGGCATGCAAAGGGTTAGTAAAGTTCTAATGGTGTTCCTTCCTACTGGGGGAAGGTAGGCTGGATAGGAGTATATATACAAAGGTTTGAGAATGTTAGTAACGGAAAAGTTAAGGATATTCAGGGGGTATGCTGGAGAGGCTAGGTCGGAAGGGAGTTGAGGAGCATGGGGGTTAACGAGAGGGAAAGGGTTAAGGGGTACGTGGAAGTTTGACCCTAAGGTCTCTGGGCGTAGGGGTGGCATTAGGCTACAGTTGGTATCGTAGCTTGGGGGTTAATGACAGGGAAGGTACGTTAGCCAAACGCTACCGGGGATGAGCAATAAGTGGTGGTATATGAGTTTGGAAATGATAGAATCATGTGGACTGTGGGCTGTGGGGAAGAGGAGGTTAACTGTAGGTGTGTGCTTGACTGGATAAAAGTAGAGAAAAACATGGTGTATTATTACTCGTCAATACGATGGTTATGGACACTGTTACTCTGACACTATTTCTTGCTGATTCTAGTTGTTCCTGGGAACTGCGTTTTCTATGACATATATATCAAAGAAAGCGGCAGTTCGTAGGGGTAGCTTCGGTATTGTTTCGTGGTGGAAAGGCGTCGAGACAATGGTAAAAGAGGGTGGTGTATACAATCTCTGGTTGGGGTAAGAATTAGAGTTACTGCATGGTGGCTAACATCTGCAGTCATTTCTGTCTAGGTCTTACAGGAATAATGGTTATATATACACTGGTGTACCCGTGGGTATCATAGTTTCTTATCAATTATGACATGGGGTTTTAACAGATTACTTCTCGGATGGAAGAACATACATAGATTTATGGGGGCCGGTGGTCCTCAGAAACTTAGTCTGGCAAGACAAGGTATTTTAGGGGGTTAACATATTACTTCTCGAATGGAAGAACATACATAGATTTATGGGGGCGGTTGGTCTTCAGAAACTTAGTCTGGCAAGACAGGGGGTTAACATATTACTTCTTGGATGGAAAAACATACATAGATTTAGGCCTGTCTGAACTGGTTGGCATTGGCTCAACCTAGGGACAGGGCATGGGTGTATTACATTAAGGTGTATTCATGTTCATCATCATGTAGGTAGAGGTGTAGGACACGAGGGGTAGTGTATACGCGAGGTGGGGGAAGGGTCAGTGGTTAGAAGTGATAGGCAGGTGTGGTTTGGAGCTGCTTGGCCCTGCGGGCTTCGGCCTGTCTTAACTGGTTGGCTTGGTCACCTGGTCCCTTCATTCTGTGGGCCTTTCCTTCGGGTGTTTCTGTTCCCGTTTCCTGGTGGTGCTCGCTCGTGGCTTCCGTGGTGGGCTTCTCGTTCTGGGGCATTTTAGTAACAAAGTTAACACCACCAAAATAATGCAACTATCACAAAAATCAAAGTTAATCCCATCAAGATAATGCAACTATCACAAAAATCAAAGTTAATCCCATCAAGATACTGCAACTATCACAAAAAGTTAATCCCCTCAAACATTTGTAGGCACCGTACTTCACTCAACTAACCTCCTCGGCGACGTGAATAAGACTGATTTCCCTAGCCAATCACATACACCACTTTAGCTATGATTACCCGAAGCACTAAACAATGAGCGAAACTTTAAACAATGAGCAGCTACTAACGAAACATTTAATTCACAATACTCTACTGGTTCGAAATAACTATTACGAACTGAAACAATAACGATACACTAACATTTCAAACATATGGGACAACAGTAAACTTGGTAATAGAAAGGAATATTTAAATGCATTACAGATTTACGAAGCACTATTATTCAGCATAGCAAAGGTCTTTAGTTACGTTAACATTATAACCTTAAGAAAGACTAATCCCTTACATATGAACCAATCGGCTTTCTGTATAGTCCCATTTATTTATTTATATTTATTTATTTTTTAATTTTAATTTTATTTTTGTTTGTGTTATACTCCCAATGCTAGGTTTAACATGTGGAGGACACTGGCAATAGTTGAGTAGCCACCAACAAGACACACCTTCGCAGGTACCCAAAAGGATTATAACCGATCCCCTCCTCCGACCTCCGCTCGGGGGCACGGCCATCCATGCCAAACGAGACACTCCTCACAACCACAACCAAAGTAGTCGATTATATTTTCCAGCTGACGATAAATTTAATTTCTTAGCAGCTGATTAACCCTTTCACCACTATTACGTAATTGTCATGGCTGCCATTAGCCTACATAGGAACATAAGACAATGGGAGTCTGCAGAAAGCCGATTGGCCCACACAAGGCAGATCCCTCTCTCACCCAACCCTAATTATAGACCCAACTCACTAACACCATGAGGACCGACCTCACCAAAACGGTCAGAGGTCGTTATAAGTCTGCAGAGAGCCGATTAGCCCACATCAGGCAGATCCCTCTCACACCTAACCCATTTCGTCCATATGTCGATCTAATTTCATCTTAAAGCTCTCTAATCTCTATCTTTCTTGATCCCACTATTTTACACTATTTCACTATTTAACTTGGTAGCCTATTCCACCTATCTACAACTCTGTTACCAAACCAATTGTTATGCCCTGTTTTTCTACAGGATTAACTTGGGTAATGTGAGTTCTAACTGACTGGGTATATAAGGCTGCATGCACAAAACAAGGTATGAGGAATAGAGAACACAAAATAAACACACGGTAACAAGACACACGATCACGTTTATTGAGGATGATTAATAGGAAGCATAAGAAGGTATGAATACTCGTACAAGACAAATGATAGAATTGAACAACTAGCATTTATAATTTCATAATTTCACCACCATCAGACAAGACCGGGCTGTCGGCGGGGGCGGTGGACTCATCACCCTGGTACACAAAGAAATATCATGCATAGTAACCAGTGTACAAACCAAATCCCTCCTCCCCCCAAATGATAACACAACAGAAATACAGTCAATTAAAATACGCACTGGCAACAACTCCAACATAACCATCATAAACACATACATCCCTCCCCAAACATCCCCTACAGTACCAAATGAATACAGACCACACTTACAACACATCACAAACACACCACACACCCCACACATCATCCTGGGTGGTGACTTCAACGCCAAGACGTCGGCCTGGTTTGTCGACAACCCCGACAGACAGAGGGCTGGTACTACAAAACCAAACCGATAACCTCATCATCCTTAACGACATCCATCAACATACCCATATTCCTCACCAAGCCCTCTATAACCCATCATCTCCAGACATCACCTTTTGCTCCCCAGAACTCGCCCCCACAACATCCTGGAGGGTGGTCAAACCTTAGGCTCTGACCACCTCCCGATCATTATCACCACCAAAACCAGACTCACCCCAGCTAGCCACAAACACACATACACCAATTATAAAAGAGCTAACTGGGAAGCATTCACAAATGAGACAGAACAACACTTCACAACTCTAAACAGTACACCCATCACTAACATCAACAATGCTGTACACATACTCAATAAAACTATCCAAAACGCTGACAAGAAACACATTCCAAGAGGTAACAGAAAAAGACACAACCCCAACTTCACACCAGAAATTCAAAACTCATCAGACAACGCGACATACTGAAAACTCCCCAGCACCTCACACACAAGACATAACACATTAAATTCAAGCACTCAACACCCAAACTAACAACAAAAAGAACAACAAAAACTAAATTGGAATAACTTCCTACAAACACTTGATCACAAAACAAACCCCAAAAAACTCTACAAAACACTAAACAGCATCACACTTTCCAACAGCAACACAACACAATCACATGCTGCAATCACAACAACAGACTCTACTCCTTCATGTAAACAACAAGCAAACACTCTCATCAATCACTTTTCACATGTCAGCCACCTAAAACCTCACAAAGACGACCGACGTGTCATCCGACGTAAAAGACAATTCCCCACAGACCCTGACTATACACCCTTCACCAATCACCAGACAAAGCATATCATCAACAATCTCAAGCACTCACCCGCCTGTGGCCTAGACAACATAAGCAACATACACCTCAGACACCTGGGACCACAAGGCATACAAGCATTCACTAACATATCAAACTACAGCTATTCACACAACACAATACCAGACATTTGGAAGCATGGTATCATCATCACATTCCCCAAACCCAACAAAGACCCCACGCTACCCTCCTCGCACCGCCCCATCACACTCCTTTGCTCCCCCTCCAAAGTCATGGAACGCCTAGTATTACAACTAATTACACCTGACCTACCCCTAGCTCCAACACAACATGGCTTTAGGCCACTGCACTCCACAAACACTCTTCTCAGACCTTACACAAAGAGCTTTCGACGGCATCAACTCAGCTAGACCACCGCACAGATCACTATTAGCCACACTCGACATTAGTAAAGCCTTCGATGCCATCCCCCGCCACAACCTAACAAACAAAATCTACAACACAAACATGCACAACACAAAAAGGTGGCTGGCCAACTTCCTAGCAGGCAGATGTGCACACGTATCTTTTGCCGGTCAGTCATCTAAAATCAGAAACTTTCCAAACGGAGTCCCACAAGGATCCGTCCTATCGCCCGCACTCTTCAATCTGTACATGCACGATATAACTACACCCAATACGCCCCAAATAAACTTAGCCTCCTATGCAGAAGACATAACACTCACATGCACACACCATGACCCAAAAAGAGCAACAGATCTCCTTCAACCCTATCTCAACACACTACATGGCTGGTGCACTACAAACAGACTTAATCTAGCCCCAGCCAAATCCACCGCAACCCTGCTCACAAGTTGGACAGGAGAACACGAATACATCCCTCAACTCACCATAAACAACACACCCCTAACACATACACACACCAAAATCCTAGGAGTAACATATGATACTCATATGACATTCAAACAGCACACCACAAACATTAAAAAGAAACTGACACCCAGACTTAACCCTCAGGTCACTTGCTCACACAAAATTTGGACACAACAAAGAAACTACCACCACAGTATATAAACAATACATAAGATCAGTGATGGAATACGCAAGCCCAGCCTGGGCTTCTAACCTAGCTGAAACACATCATAAGACCTTACAGACTATTCAAAACAAAGCCCTGAAGATCATTACAGGCTGCACAGCTACTGCACCCACAGATCACCTACATCAAGAAACCAAAATCCTCAAAGTCAAAGACCATCTGGACATGAGAGGCACTCAATTCCTGGCAGCAGCCTCCACGAACCAAGACCACCCACTAAACTACATGGCAACACACCCACAGACACCAAGAAATATCAAAACAACACAGCACACGGTATCACACACAATTATTGTCCTCTCTCCCTCCCTGCCCACCCCGAACCAACTTCCAGAAGCACATCCATACTCATATCTCTAACCGATCCATCCACTCACTCACAGACAACACGCAGCTGCATGCACGACCTCCCGAAATCCATCCTTCCGAATCCTCCCTTCCTCGCGAGGACAGAGTCCACCTGGCCAGGCTGAGATGCAGACACCATCCAGCTCTCCTGAGCTATCAGAAGAGACTGGATGACTCCGTTGTCGACGCCTGCCCGGGATGTAACACAGCACCCCATACCATTAAACACATCATAGAAGACTGCATTTCACACAACCACTTACGCCAACAACACAATCTACACTCAATGAGAGCTCTGTGTGAAAGCCCGATCGTGGCCATGGCCTTTCTCAGGGACTCGGGGCTGTTCGGCCAGGCAGCTTAGGGAACAACAACAACAACAACAACTAGCATTAGTGGATCTGGATGGAGCCTAGTCTCCCACTTCCAACGTTCAGGTATACTCTTCTGATCACTGGCTTTGTTCGCAAGTTTATATACTGGAAGCCATCAATGTTACTTATAGATTCAATTTCACTATTTAGATTTATTACTGGCAGTTCTGGTGCACGAGTAGTAGTTCACAGACTAGATTAGACACGCGTATATTTAGAGCACGAGAATTCTAGTAACCTCAGGGGGGTACTGATCTAAGTTTTATGTTCTTATAGCAGAAATACGTAGGACGCAAATCAGTGGGCGAACGTTAGATATCACTAGGGTTTTTACTTCTATGTAATAATATCTGGATCGGGGTAATTACGAGAGTTAATGTCGCCTGTTAATTAATGAACACTGATACACTTAGCACTTCCTGGTGGAATGGTTATATATGAATTATACTGGGGCAAAGATATAGCCACTTCATAGAAATATTAATAAGTGAGTCTTTAAATAGTACTGTAACACTGTGGTACTAATAAAGTGAATCTTGGGTAGTATTTGGTTGGTCTGGTCCTGGTTATCTTGCGTCCGTGATGTTGGGGGCTAACGACTGGTTCCGCGGCCGTCCAGGGGGTCCATATGTAGGAAGTTCTCAAGACGGATCTCTTGGCGATCGTTGCTGGCTACACGCTTATATACCCACTGGTGTGTGAAGGTTATAAGGTGCACGTAGATTTCTTGTATGTGGACAGATGCTTCTATCTCAAATCTGCCACGGAGTCTGCCGGCTCTGGAACTCAATTCTCAGGAACAACACAAGGGCAGAGCTAGAGGTCAACTTAAGGGGGCCAGCCACTGGTTGGTGTCTATCTTTCAACTGATTTTACTGGGGGCTGGAGCTGGGTTTATAGGCTCGGTTTTGGACCCTGTAGGCCATAGGGATCTCGAGTCTTATGGAATTATTTGAGCTCTCAATAGATACGGGGACTAGGTAAGGTGGTGATTACTGTTGTGGCACATGGCTATAGGGGGCCTTCATAATGCGATATAACTGAGCCTTAGTAAGAGATACTATTTTGGCTATACTGGAAGTATTGAGGGGAGGGAGACTGGATCTACTTTGCGAGGAGGACTGGGACAGCTGTGATAGGAGCGTCTCTCTTACATTGCTCAGTCTTCATTCTATGGCATAGCGGAGGTGCTAATTTGGTTATCAGAGTATGCAAGAAAGGTGAATGGGTTATTGTGGGTTAATAGAGGTTAGTAAAGGGGTTAGTCATGCATGGTTAGTTCATTGATAGAAAGAATTCCTGTGCTACCTGGCAATGGCCCGGAAGTCAAAACAGGGGTCAGGTATACCTCCGCAGGGGTGGGGGTCTCCCTCCTCGGGTGGGTAAAAAAGGGTAGGTGCGCGCCCTCTCTCTGTGATGGTCGTCCGGCGGCTGTGGCTAGGGGCTTGCCATATCACAAGTGTTTGTAATAACCCTCTGTTTATGAGACAGATGTGGGTGTTCGTAATACCAAAACCGAAGGTGCCTTGACTAGCTGGTTTAATCGGTTGGGTTGTTAACCCTCTCCGACATATGACGCGATTTTGAGCCTGTTAGGGATACTTTAAACCCTTTGTTACCATCAGGGGTATTTAGAAACCTTTAGTTTAGTTACAGTGTGGAGTTAGCTGAGAGGTGTCTTATTGCTAATCTGGCAACGTCTGCGTCATATGTGCGTGAAAGGGTTAATTGCATGGTTTGCTGGATGTGGTGGAGACTGGGTTGCTAACTCTGCCACATTTATCTGGAAGTATGGCAATAGAAGTTAGTCACTGGCGAGGCGGCTAGCCTCGCACTGACGATCATTTGGTACAGGGTTGTGAATGGGTTGTGAGGGAATAGATGGCATACAAAGGGTTAGTAAAGTTCTAATGTTGTTCCGTCCTACTAAGGGAATGTAGGCTGGATAGGAGTATATATATACAAGGTTTGAGAATGTTAGCAACGGAAAAATCAAGGATATTCAGGAAGTATGGTGGAGAGGCTAGGTCGGAAAGGAGTCGAGGAGCATGGGGGGTTAACGAGAGGGGGAGGGTTAAGGGGGGCTACGTGGAAGTTTGACCCTAAGGTTTCTGGGCGTAGGGGTGACATTAGACTACAGTTGGTATCGGAGCTTGGGGGTTAATGACAGGGAAAGTATGTTAGCCAAACGCTACCGGGGGATGAGCAATATTGGGTGGTATATGAGTCTGGAAAGGATAGAATCATGTCGACTGTGGGGAAGAGGAGGTTAACTGTAGGTGTGTGCTTGACTGTGGATAAAAGTAGGGAAAAACATGGTGTATTATTACTCGTCAATACGATGGTTATGGACACTGTTAATCTGACACTATTTCTTGCTGATCTAGTTGTTCCTGAGAACTGCGTTTTCTATGACATATACACCAAAGAAAACGGCAGTTCGTAGGGGTAGCTTCGGTATTGTTTCGTGGTGAAAATGCGTCGAGACAATGGTAAAAGAGGGTTGTATATACAATCTCTGGTTGGGGTAAGAATTAAAGTTACTGCATGGTGGCTAACATCTTCAGTCATTTCTGTCTAGGTCTTACAGGAACAATGGTTCTATATACACTGGTGTACCCGTGGGTATCATAGTTTCTTATCAATTAAGACATGGGGTTTTAACATACTACTTCTCGGATGGGAAAAAACATACATAGATTTAGGCCTGTCTGAACTGGTTGGCATTGGTTCAACCTAGGGACAGGGCATGGGTGTTTTAACCTGGGAAGAACATACATAGATTTATGGGGGCGGTTGGTCTTCAGAAACTTAGTCTGGCAAGACAGGGGTTAACATATTACTTCTCGGATGGAAGAACATACATAGATTTATGGGGCGATTGGTCTTCAGAAACTTAGTCTGGCAAGACAAGGTATTGTAGGGTATGTTGATATTGATATCCTAACTTAGGGACAGGGCATGGGTGTATTAACTTAAGGTGTATTTATGTTCATCATCATGTAGGTAGAGGTGTAGGACACGAGGGGTAGTGTATACGCGAGGTGGGGGAAAGGTCAGTGTTTAGAAGGGGTAGGCAGGTGTGGTTTGGAGATGCTTAGCCCTGCGGGCTTCGGCCTGTCTTAACTGGTTGGCTCGGTCACCTGGTCCTTTCGTTCTGTGGGCCTTTCTTTCGGGTGTTTCTGTGTGGTGTTCGCTCGTGGCTTCCGTGGTGGGCTTCTCGTTCTGGGGCATTTTACTTCCCTCTCCTTCATTGTAGGCTCGTCCCCGAGCCTCAAGGGTGAAGTAAAAAGAAGCATAGTCATGGTGGGTCATTTTGAGTGTATTGAGAAGGTCCCACCAAGCAAGAGAGCGAGGGTCAGGTTTCTTTTGCAGGTCTATGTAGACCTGTAGGAATGTGTCCTCGGTGTTGTGGAGGGCGGTTGCCCGGGCTTGATGTGGGCGCTGTAGACGGGCTAAGCGTCCTGTGGACGTTTTTACTTTACTTCGTATGAATGGTGTGTAGTGTTCCCCTAGTGTGGTGGGACGGGGGGCGACGAAGCGACGAAGGTGTGGATTTGTTCATGGTGGAGGTCATGTATCGAGTGAGGTGTGTGGGACTGACAGGAGGCCTCTGCAGTGTGGTGAATGGGTTACTAACTGAAGGGGAGGGATTAACGCGTGAAAACGGAGCTGGGGGTGAAGGGGGGATATGAGTCTGGGGTTTTGGGGGTTTTCTTGGGTGGTGTTGCAGGCTGGGAAAATATATGGAGGCAATGTGTAATATCGGTTTAGGTAAGGTGCGTGAGGGAGGTGTGTGAGAAAGAGGGGGTGTGTGTGTTGTTGTTGTTGTTGTTGTTCCCTAAGCTGCCTGGCCGAACAGCCCCGAGTCCCTGAGAAAGGCCATGGCCACGATCGGGCTTTCCCACAGAGCTCTCATTGAGTGTAGATTGTGTTGTTGGCGTAAGTGGTTGTGTGAAATGCAGTCTTCTATGATGTGTTTAATGGTATGGGGTGCTGTGTTACATCCCGGGCAGGCGTCGACAACGGAGTCATCCAGTCTCTTCTGATAGCTCAGGAGAGCTGGATGGTGTCCGCATCTCAGCCTGGCCAGGTGGACTCTGTCCTCGCGAGTGTGTGTGTGTTGTGTGGCTTGGGTCTTTAGTGTAAGAACGGGGTGTTGTTTTTGTATAACTGTCTTCAAATCTGATGGGTCTGTTGATTATTCTACCTTTGGAGGTCCTGGTGGGAAGGTAGATGTTTGTAGTGGGACTTGAGTCGCTTGACGATGTTTTATATTGAGGGGAAGAACGCTTTAGAGGTGGAGGGCATTTAGTGGGGGTGAGGTAAGGGGTTATTTGAGAGGTAGATGCGTGTGGAGGTTTTTGTCGAGTGAGGGTGG
Source organism: Paralithodes platypus (assembly GCA_032716605.1). Lineage (NCBI taxonomy): Eukaryota > Metazoa > Arthropoda > Malacostraca > Decapoda > Lithodidae > Paralithodes > Paralithodes platypus. Next base: position 57,898,651 of record CM064548.1, read on the forward strand.
TAGGCGGAATGGGAGAGGATTTGGTGGGGGTATGTATAGGGGTTCTCTCAGGGGCGACTTTGTGGGGGTGTGGAGGTCGAGTCCGTCAGTTTGGAGTGGCTTTGGTGAGGAGTTAGTTGTGTGTTAAACGTGGTGTGAGAGGAGGGGTTGGTCGTTGGCATAGTGTACTTTTTAGGGTGGGGGGGGGGGTGGGGGTTGATGAGATGAGGAGGTTGGTTGATGTGTGGGTGGGGTCGCAGGGATAGTGGAGGGGAAAGGGGTAGATGCGGGGGGGGGCTAGACGGGTGGGTAGGGAGTGGAGATTTAGTTTGGAGGGTTGGGGGTAGGAACATGTGTTGGGTGTGTTCTTTGGTGGGGTCGGTGATTTGCTGGTGGTGGAAATAGGCAGTTTTGTGGAGTTGTGGTGGGGGTGTAGATCTAGCAGGTCATTCGGGGTGATGAGGTGGGGGTTGAGAGGGGATGAGGTTGAAGAGGAAGGTATGTGTTTTCGTGGGAGGGTTGGGGTTGTAATTTTTGGAATATAGTTAGAGGGGTTATGGTGTTTACTTGTGATTATTCGTCTTCTTTCCCTTTGTGGAGGAGAATTCGACGAAGAAGAAGAGGAGGAGGAGGATAGTGGTCTGGCAGCCCTACGGAACTGGGTTAGCAGGGTGTGTTTTCTGGAGGTTTTAAAAGATTTTAGTCGTGGGCGTAAGTTGTAGCGTGAGGTTACTGAGGTAGATTGTGTGGTGCGGTTGGGTGTGTACTTGGTTTTGGGTGGGGGTGGTGGTTTTCTCACTGTGGTGCCTGGTGGAGGTATGTCAGGGCTAGACGGGAGGGTTTCCGTTGTGGGTGGAGGTTTTCGTACTTGGATGAGTTGGGGAGGTACTTGACTATCAGAAGTGAAGGAAGGTGTCATGGTGGAGGAAGGTGTGATAGTGGGGGCTTGGGGTTTGTGGAGATTAGTTTGGGGGGTATGTTGAGGAATGATTGGTCGGTTCGGTGCTGGAGGGTTTAGGCCCTTAGGGGTTTGTATGGGAATATTCATAGCCTGAGTGGAAGGGTTAGTAGGGGTGTTTAATTCAGGGTCTGACGTGTGGGGTGGGGTAATGTCTTGTGGTTTTAGAGGTTTAAACGCTCGGACGAATCTAGTTCGGAACGTGCGAGTCACGCCGTGATAATCGATGGTGACTTGATAGGCATTTGGGACTTGTATGATGGTGTAGGGCCCGACATAGCGAGGGCCTAATTTGTTGGTGACAGGGAGGTTGTCTACCATTACGGTGTCGTGGATGGCGAAAGGGTTTTTATCATCGGGGTTATCAGTTTTGGTGTCTTGACAGGTTTGGGCGGTATGGAGGGTGTTTTGCAGATGTTGCAATAGGTCAATTGTGGAGGTGTTAGAGGGGAGGTGAGCGTGATGGTGGAACGGCAGTAACAGGGGGGGTACGCCGTAAACACGTTCATGAGGGGAAATACCGTCTTCTCGGGGACAGGTGTTCATGCCCCATTGTATCATCTTTATTTGTGATGGCCAGTCTGAGGTGTTAAGAGCAATCATTTTTGTACGTAACTGGTTGTTGATGGTGCGATGGCTGCGTTCGCATATAGCATTTCCTTAAGGCCAGTACGGGGATGAGTGTTTGATCTTAATACCGCATTGTTGGGTGAACTGGTGCCAAACGTGTCCACTAAATTCAGGGGCATTGTCGGATAGAAGAGCAAGGGGAAGGCCGAATATAGGGAACACTTCTGTGGCAAGCAGTGTGGCGACTGTGGTGGCTGTGTGGTCTTTAACTGGGCAGGCTATTAAAAATGTTGAATATACGTCAACAAATGTGACGATATAGCGGTTGCCAGCGTAAGAAGGAAACGGGCCCATGATGTCGAGGGATAGGACTTGGAACGGTTTGTTGGCAGAAATGGTACCAGCTGAGCCTGGGGTGCGTGATCTATCCTTCCCCAATAAACAAGGTTTGCAGGATTCTGTCACTCGTTATGCAATTTTGGAGGGGTTGGAGGTCCAGTATTGATCTGCGAAGATTTTTAACATCTTCTTTTGTCCAAGGTGTATGCCGTTTCCCTCGTGGATGGCAATCATGTAGTCGTGGGCAATGGTGGGGTCTAAGACTATGTGACCGGAGTCTGTGGCAAGTTGATCTCCCCATCGAGTCAGTTTCCTGAAGACATTTAACGGTATCCAGGGTGGTCGGATTCTTGTTTCCCAAGATTGAATTAGTGAGGGGGCTGGGGGGGAATTATGCTGGTGGATGGGGGTAGATAAAAGCTCAGTGTTTTGTAAGGCGGCTAGGTTGGTGGGGGGGTCTTTTGGTACTGGCAAACGTGACAGGGCGTCTGCATTGGTGTGAAGTTTGCCTGGACGATAATGTATTGTAAAATCGTAGTCCTCTAGTGTCTCCCTCCAACGTACCAAAATGGCTGAGTTCGTTTCGCACTTACGCAACCATTGCAAAGATTGATGGTCGGTTATTATATCGAGCTTTGCGCCCAACACAAATGACCGGAAGTGGCTGAGTGCCCAAATGATCCCTTAGCACTCTCTCTTGGTGGCTGCATAATTCTGTTGTGCTTGGTTGAGGGTGGAGCTGGCATACGCTATCACATGTTCCTCTCCGTCTCTTACTTGAGCTAAAACTGCACCAATGGCGTAGAGAGATACGTCGGTATAAAGACGGAAAGGTTTAGGGAAAGCGACAATAGGGGCTTGGATCAGCTTTTGTTTCAAAGTGTTAAAAGCGAGGTCTCTTTCAGGTGTCCAGGTGAATGTGGTGTCTTTGTGGGTGAGTTGGTGGAGGGGTCTGGCTATTGTGGCAAAGTGTGGGACGAAACGTCTGTAGTATGTGGCTAAACCTAGAAAAGAACGTACTCCTTTAACGGTGGTGGGTGGGGGTTGGTTTTGTATGGCTTGAAGTTTCTTTGGGTCTGGTGCAACACCATGTTCAGATATTACGTGGCCGAGGAAATCTACCTTATTTCGTGCAATCTCGCACTTTGAGGGTTTTAATTTCAACCCAGCGGCTCGGATTCTTTGAAGAACTTGTCTCAACCTGAGGAGGTGTTCTTCCCAGGTTTGTGAGTACACAATAATATCGTCTAGATAGGCTAGGCAGGTCTCCCAGGTTAGGCCATGTAATACCGCTTCCATCAAACGGGAGAAAGTGGCGGGTCCGTTACAGAGGCCAAAAGGTAGGACGTTAAATTCGTAGTGGTGGCCACCACTAGTGGTCCTCTGCCTTGATAGGCACTTGCCAATACCCTGCTTGCAAGTCGAGGGTAGTGAACCATCTGGATCCGTATAGGGAGTCGAGGGAATCGTCTATCCTGGGTAATGGCGTAGCGTCCTTAATGGTTACGTCATTCAATCTCCTGTAATCGACGCAAAAATGGGTTGACCCATCTTTTTTTTTTACTAGGACAACAGGGGAAGACCAGGGACTAATGGACGGGGTGGCAATACCGGCCTCTAACATCTCTTGGACTTGGCGTTCCTCTTCCTGGCATTGTATGGGATTTTTTCTACGGGATGATTGTCTTATGGGAGGGCCTGTGGTGTTAATGATGTGTTGTTCTACATCGGTCTGTCCGATTTCAGTGGGTTGTTGGGCAAACACGTCACTGAACTCTAGCAATAGGTCGTACATGCTGTGTTTTTGGTGGTCGGATAATGTGTCCGGGAGAGGGGGCAATTTGAGGCTGGTAGGGGTGTCATTGGAATCTATGGGGAGGTCATCAAAAGTTTCGAGGTCTCCTATGATGAGACCTTTTGGTAATTGTATGTATATGATTTACCTTGTACAGTATCACTTTCATATCTAGTACAGTCACTTATGCATATGTAATATCTCTCTATGAGTAAGATTCATGTTAGCATCCAGGCAGTCATATTAGTTATGTCATATAGCCACTCTGGCAACTCAAGCCTGGGGCTCCTCTCACCAGAGGGCCAATACATGTTTGTGTACCACGAGACAGAGCTATCACCCTGTAGGCTCTGCTTCGTGCCTGTATCCCATATCCTTCTCAATAAGAACCTATATATCTACAGCGTGTCTACTTACTCCCCAACCAAGATAGGCCTGTTGTGCATCTATGGAGTTAGCTGGGACACACATAACATGGCGCAGTGTGTATTAAGAGAACTTTATGTGGATTTCGCCAGACGCCGCCAGCCATGAGCCACACACCCTGCATCCCAGCCACCGTCTCACTGCTTGGATTACAGTGTTATAGTGCTCAACAGTGCGGTGCCGACGTTTCCAGTGCAGTGCCAGTGATATTATATGTGCCAGTGCTATATTGTGTGCTTTATTTTATATGTATTGTGTGTGGCATAAGCATAACGCCCGCACAAGTCCGAGCCACGAGAGAGCGGGGCGTGAGATCCTCCCCCTCTGACTGCCAGCAAGATACTGAGGTGAGGGAGGCCGCCCACCACCGCTCCGCCTTATGATGGGGAGGAATACACACCTTATTATCAGCACCCTCAGTCCCCAACCACACCTTCAGCCCCTTCTTCAGCTGATTTCCTGCAATTTTTCAAATACCTGGAGGAGTCTCGCAGGTATGATGAGCAGAGGAGACAAGAGGAGGAGGCCCGCCGAGATCGTGTCCTGGAGGAGTCTCGCAGGCGTGATGAGGCTATAAGGAGACAGGAGTTCCAGAGCTTATTTCAGCTGTTGGCTCCCACCAGGACCCCTCCCGACTCCTCCACACCTGCTGGTCATCTTGGCGGACAGCAGCCACATTCTTCTCCACATCCCTCACACAATCCTCCACCACAGAAGGCTACGGCCCAGACACCACCACCATTGAAGCCTGACGCTACATTCCAGATGTTCCGGGAGTGGAGGAGACGCTGGGACGACTATGCTGTCATGGTGGACCTGTCCAACCTGCCTGCGGCCAAACAGATGATACAACTACGCATGTGCCTGACTCTCGAGACGCAGCGTGTCTTAGAACACACCCTCCAGATCGCTCCCTCCACAGACAAGACTGTTGAAGAGGTGTTGGACGCCCTACGGCTTCATATCAAGAGTCTAAGGAATGAGGCACTCCGGCGTCGTGAATTGTTGAGCTGCAGACAGCATGAAGGGGAAACTTTTGCAGAGTTCTACGTCCGCCTCAAACGTCTCGCAGAAGAAGTGGATGTGTGCCCTGGTAACTCACCCATCTGTGTGGAGACACAACTCAAGACTATCATCCTCATGGGCCTCAGGGACAAGGAGTTAGTCCAGAAACTCATCGCCCTGGACTCCAAGTCAATACTACAGGATGTCGTCACTACGTGTCGCTCGTATGAGGCTGCCAAATCTGCGACCACGGCCATTAGTGCGCCCCATGAACAAGTAAGGGCCGTCTCTTCATACAAGAAAAACAAGAAACAGGGCAGTGACAGGACCCAACCCCCCAAGCCTCCATCGAATGCAGCTGATGCCTGCCAGAGTTGCGCTCGCCGACACGGGCCTGACAAGTGTCCCGCTGCTGGCAGCACCTGTAACAACTGTGGGCGCCACGGTCACTGGGCTCGGACAGCTAAGTGCCCTGCTCACAAGGTTCAGTGCCGCATCTGTTGTCTTCTGGGGCATTATGACAAGTGTTGTCCGTCGACTAAGAAGAAGGAAAGACGCCAAGGTGGCCCCCCAGGCGATACGGGTGCCCCCTCCAACTCTGGCAAGCCCCCCATTGCTAGGAGTAATAGCTGTCGTCAGGTGGGATCGACTTCTTCTACAGCTTCGACGCCGCAACCCATCTGTGTTACCCTCTCCTTTGGCGACGCTACATCCCGCCTACGGATGTTACCGGACATGGGCGCTGACGTCACCGTGATTGGCCGGCGTCACCTTGAGGATTTGGCTATCCCCATGAGCAGCCTACGAGCCCCTTCGGCCACGACAACGTTCACGGCGGACGGCTCCCCGATGGCACCTGCTCTGGGGGTATTTCAGGCTACCCTCACCCTGGGACAGAGAGTGTGTACTGCCCTGATCCATGTGCACGAGGGTGTCCAGACTCCTCTGCTTTCATACAGCCACTTCAGGGAGTTAGCCATCATACCTCTGGCATTCCCAACGCCCATACAAGAGGTCAAGCACGTCAACAGGTGTAAGGCTACACCACTTCCAGTCTCCACGTCGCCCGCTGAAGCCAAGAATTACTTCCTGCGGGAGTTTAGCGACGTGTTGATGTCCAAAGACGACCTAAAGACTGTGCCCCTCAAGCCTATGGTGGGTCAACTCATGAGGATCCATCTTAAAGAGGGAGCTGAGCCCTTCGCCATCCATACTCCCCGACAGATTCCCTTTGCCTTTAGGGACCAAGTCAAGCGAGAGTTGGAGTCCATGGTGGCCCAGGGCATCATCAAGCCTGCTGGAGACAACCCCTCAGAATGGTGCCACCCCCTCGTCGTTGTTGCTAAGGACAGCGGAGGAGTGCGCATCACCGTCGACCTCTCCAAACTCAACAAACATGTGTCCCGACCAGCTCACCCTTCGCCTACTCCCTCCGCAGCAGTTCGTGGTGTCGACCGAGGAGCTCGCTACTTCACCACTGCGGACGCCCTCTGTGGTTACTGGCAGATAGAGTTGGCTGAAGAGGACCAGCACCTGACCACCTTCATCACGCCGTATGGACGCTTCAAGCATTGCAGAGGACCCATGGGATTCACAGCTACGGGCGACGCCTTCTGCTACAGGGGTGATATGGCTCTACAAGGTGTGCAGAGGTGCGCTAAGGTCGTGGATGACATACTGCTGTACGATGAGGACTACAAGTCTCACCTCGACCGCATCCATGAAGTGCTGGCTAGGTGCCGCAAGTTCGGGATTACCCTCAACAAGAGCAAGTTTGTGGTTGCCGCACCTTCAGTGGACTTCTGTGGATACACCCTCTCAGGGGATGGTATTGCGGCTGACACGAGCAAAGTGGCTGCAATCGGGGACTATCCGGCACCAACCAACTTGACCGACCTCAGGTCATTCCTGGGTCTGGTCAACCAGCTGGCAGAGTTTACCCCTGCCATCGCCGCCGCCGCTCAGCCCCTCCGCCCTTTGATGAGCCCCAAGAGGACATTTGTGTGGACTCCTGACCACGATGAGGCCTTCAGGCGAGTCAAGTTAGCCCTTGTCAGTCCTCCTGTTCTCGCACACTTCGACCCAGACCTACCCACCATTCTTCAGACTGATGCATCGCAACTCAACGGCATTGGGTATGCCCTCTTGCAGGACCACGGCAGTGGCCACCTGCGGCTCATCCAGTGTGGCTCTCGGTTCCTGGCGGACGCTGAGACCCGCTATGCTACTATCGAGTTGGAGATGTTGGCTGCTGTTTGGGCCATGTCCAAGTGTCGACTGTATTTACAGGGTCTACAGGATTTCACACTGATGACTGACCACCGCCCCCTCATCCCTATCATCAATCACTACACGTTGGACGCTGTGGAGAATCCCCGCCTCCAACGCCTGAAGGAGAAGACCTCACCCTATATCTTCAAGGCCGTGTGGCATGCCGGCAAGTTGCTCTGCATCCCTGATGCCCTGTCTCGAGCCCCGGTCAGCCGCCCCACGCCAGAGGATGAGATCGCTTGTGCCGACGCCGCCACCTACCTCAGGACTATAGTGACAACCAAGGACGTTATCAACTCAGGACGATCTTCGGCACGATCTTCGGCACCAGACGCAGACAGGACGCAGACAGGATCTCCGGGTCGCGGCAAGAGCGGACCCTGCGTATGTTCGTCTACTCGACTGTGTGACCTCAGGATTCCCTGCCAACCGATACGACCTTCACAATTCCTTGCTCCCATACTGGAAGATACGGGACGAACTCTACGCTGATGATGACCTCGTCCTGTATGGAGCTCGGATTGTGGTTCCTGCTACCCTCCACCGACGCACCCTACAGCATCTTCATGACGGCCACCGTGGTGTGGAGGCCACTAAACGCAGGGCGAGGCAGGCTGTCTTCTGGCCGGGGATAGATTCCGACATCACCAACACTGTTCAAGCGTGTGAGTCGTGCCAGATCCTTCAGCCTAGCCTCCAGAAGGAACCACTCATGAATGATGACAACCCTACAAGGCCCTTTGAGTCTGTGTCGGCCGACTTTTTCATGGTTGCCGGGAAGTCTTTCCTGGTAGTCGTCGACCGTCTCTCGGGGTGGCCTGTTGTTGTCCCCTGCACAGGCGACACAACCGCCTCTGCGACCATCAGGATATTCTGTCGCTACTTCCGGGAAGTTGGTGTGCCCCTTCGTCTGAGGACCGACGGGGGCCCACAATTCACCAGCCACGAGTTCCGGGACTTTATGACGCGATGGGGAGTTAGTCATGTGGTAACATCACCGCATTACCCACAGGCGAACGGCCATGCCGAGGCTGCGGTGAAGTCTCTCAAGCACCTCACCTTAAAGACTGCACCCTCTGGCAACATTGACTGTGAGGACTTCGACCGGGGTCTCTTGGAACTCCGGAATACTCCAAACTTAACAGGCCGCTCCCCAGCCCAGTTCCTGTATGGTCATCCTCTTAGGACATGTCTCCTGGCCCATCCCAGGTCCTTTGCTGTGGAATGGCAAGCCAAGGCCGAGGACTGTGATAGACGTGCAGCCGACCGTGCCGAGCAGGTTAAGACCCGGTACGATGAGCACACACAACCCCTTCCCAGGTTACGTGTCGGTCAGCAAGTGCGGATTCAAGACCCGACCACGAAACGCTGGGACAAGGTGGGGGTGGTGATGAGCCTTGGCAGGTCACGGGCCTATGAGGTACGTCTCCCTAGTGGCCGTGTGTGGTGGCGGAACCGTCGATTCCTCCGCCCCGTGCCCCAAACTGGTGACTCCCTCAACCCTGTGGCCCCTTTCAATGACGCTGAACAGTCCTTAGCTTCTGACCCCCAAGTTACCCCACGTCTCAGTAGGAAAGAGTCCGCTCGAGAATGAACTGCGAGCGTGAGGGGGGAGGGAGGTGTATGTATATGATTTACCTTGTACAGTATCACTTTCATATCTAGTACAGTCACTTATGCATATGTAATATCTCTCTATGAGTAAGATTCATGTTAGCATCCAGGCAGTCATATTAGTTATGTCATATAGCCACTCTGGCAACTCAAGCCTGGGGCTCCTCTCACCAGAGGGCCAATACATGTTTGTGTACCACGAGACAGAGCTATCACCCTGTAGGCTCTGCTTCGTGCCTGTATCCCATATCCTTCTCAATAAGAACCTATATATCTACAGCGTGTCTACTTACTCCCCAACCCAAGATAGGCCTGTTGTGCATCTATGGAGTTAGCTGGGACACACATAACAGTAATGTCAGGGATTCCTCAGAGATATTTGCCACGAGAATGTGGTTGATGCGAGCGGAAATGATAGCGGGTTGTAAGAGGCAACGATTGGGGTTGGTGGACGTGGTAGTGGGGGAAAATATCATGTGAGTTTGGGGTATGGGTCGAAGGTTAACCCATTTTTTATGGCTGGGGGGAATTTGACATTTATCTTGAACTACAGCTGGGCTAATGATGGTGGGAGATCGACTGGCGAGCCGGGGCTCGGTACGCATAAGGGGGGAAAGATCACTTTGGTGGGGGTCACGCGTGAGGGGGGGATTAACGGCGCGTGTGGGAGGATCAGCGTGGCGAGGTGTGAGTGATTTAGAAAACGGAATTTGTTGGTGGGACTGCGGAGGGTTGGTGGGGGAAGAGTGAGGTATAAAAGATGGGTTATTGGTGGAGGACTGATGTACTGATTTGTGGTTGTTAGAAGGACGAATTTGGGGAGTTTTGTCGGTGGCAGTGACGGTTTGTTTGGAGTTTATATGGGATTGGTGGGTTTGTCTGTCATGAGAGGGCGAGTCAAGTGTGGGGTTTGAAGTTTTCTAGGGGTGTGAATTGTGTGGGGGTGGAAGGGAGCTACTGACGGAAAACTGTCACAAGGGGAATTTGGTTGGTTGTGGAATAGCTGGACATTTCTGGGGGCATGGGGGGAACATTGTTGGGTACATAGGTCGGCATTTTCCCTGGAAACACGTGTACATAAATATTTGATAGAATTGTTGTTACATACATCAGAGTCTGTCCTGGAAACATGGGAGGATTTATCCTGGACAGAGTTAGGAGAATTGAGGGGATTACCGAGAGGGAGTTGCTTGGACTTGTCTTCTTTCGTTTGTTGAGGAATTTTTTCAACGAATTGAGTGATATTTTGAGAGAACTCGGGGCAAGGGGAGGGGTTAGGAGTTACCTTAGTGCTAGCTGCAACTTGGTAACCCTGACTCAGAGTTTGTTGAGGGGGAAGGTGTTTTTTCTTTTTGTGAATAGGTTTCTGCGTGATTGGTTTGTCAGAGGCTTTGGGTTGGATTTTTTTTTTAATGAGATCAGCCTCTGGCCGCAGTCAACCTGGGCCTGGAGTTTTTGAAGGAGGTCAAGTCCAAGGAAACCATCGTAATATTTACAGTGGGAGGAAAATACTGTGAACGTGTGATAACAACGAGCATGGGGGCAGGAGTAGTTACTGACAGGGGCAAAGTGTCTCCTAGGAGATTTAAGTAGGTATCAGCAGCTGAGATTAGTTCTGCTTTGGTGGTTAACAAGGGGCCAAATAGTCGGTGGTGTTGATCATAATAAGACTTGAACAAACATGACTTGGCAGCTCCCGTGTCGATTAACAAGCGGACAGGAATGTCCTTGATTTTGGCCATGTAATAAATGGGGGCAGTGCGGTCAGATATGGCGTCCCCCGCCGAGGCCATCGTGGGGGGGGGGGACTTTAGTAATCCTGGGAGTCGGTATCTACCTCCTCCAGGGTTTCCTCGGTATCATCTGAGGTCATGATAGGGGCTATTTCTCCGGTGTGCATTTCCTCCATTTCTTCCTCTTGTCCCAACTCCTCTTCATTTACAGAAATGCGAGGAGTAAAGGGGCGAGGTTTGGCAGAGTCACGAATTTGATGGAGGGCACACTGAGCACTACAGGCAGGGAAATCATAGGGGTTGATAATTACTAATGTAGGGTTTTTACTTTGGTAGGTGTTGTAGGTTTTTTGTTCCGGTTGAAGATTCTGCGTGGCTGGGTAGGTTGGAACCGGGGCCTACTGGGTTGGGGCTTGCCGGAAGGGTAGGTGGGTCTGTTGTGGAAGGATGAGGATGGGTAGGCATTCTTGGAGTTGAAAGTTTGGGCCTTGGGGTTTTGGTGGTCGAGGTGCTGCGGGTGCGTGGGAAACCTCTTTATTACAGCGATTTGGGTGGGTGCTTCTGTGCGCACGGCCAAAATACGTCGGATCGTGATGAGATCTTTTTGATATCCGACGAAATCGTGCACACGGAAATGATCTTTTACTGCTGAGGGCAATATTGATACAAGGTTGACCAGAATCTGCTGCTCTTGTTGGATTCTGGTCAATGTGGGGAAAGAAACTTTTATATGTTGGGCGATCTTATTCACTGTGGCATCTAGATCGCCTTCGAATTTAGTGTCTTGGATACGGGTGTGGGCCACGAAAACGCCCAACGAAGGCTTAATGGCTTCTATCACTATTGGGCGAAATTCGTCCCATGTGAGAGCAGGGTGCACTTGGTAGGCAACCAGGGAAACGGCTTTTCCCAGGTGCGTTAATGTCACGGCTATCTTTTCTGCGTCCGTGGTATAAACTAGGTCAAGTACGGGTTTCACTATGTCCATGAACGTTTCGATCTCGTAAGTTTCTCCATCATAATGTGGGATGGGAATGTGAGAACGGTGCGCCATGATGTTATCGTGTTCTGGCTGTTCCAAACTTGCAATGTAATGCAACCTTTTATCCGAATCAAGAACCACCGCTGCCGCCAATGTTATGCCCTGTTTTTCTACAGGATTAACTTGGGTAATGTGAGTTCTAACTGACTGGGTATATAAGGCTGCATGCACAAAACAAGGTATGAGGAATAGAGAACACAAAATAAACACACGGTAACAAGACACACGATCACGTTTATTGAGGATTTTTGTAATCTGTAATTATGTTATGAAAACGGGAGTCTGCAGAGAGCCGATTGGCTCACACAAGTTAGATCCCCTTCACACCCAACCCATAGTGGAGGTGTAATGTGGGTGATCGTTGAGGGATTCTGTGGGTGATTGTGGAGAGGTTATATGGGTGATTGTGAGGGTATTATGTGGTTGATTGTGGGGGTGTTATGTGGGTGATTGTGGGGGTGTTATGTGAGTGATTGCGGGGCTGTTATGTGGGTGATTGTGGGGGTGTTATGTGGGTGATTGTGAGAGTATTTTGTGGGTGATTGTTGGAGTGTGATGTGGGTGATTGTTGGGGTGTTATGTGGGTGATTGTGGGGGTGTTATGTGGGTGATTGTGGGGGTGTTATGTGGGTGATTGTTGGGGTGTTTTGTGGGTGATTGTGTGATGTGGGTGATTGTTGGGGTGTTATGTGGGTGATTGTGAGAGTGTTATGTGGGTGATTGTGGGAGTGTTATGTGGGTGATTGTGGGAGTGTTCTGTTGGTGATTGTGGGAGTGTTATGTGGGTGATTGTGGGAGTGTTATGTGGGTGATTGTGGGAGTGTTATGCGGGTGATTGTGGGAGTGTTATGTGGGTGATTGTGGGAGTGTTATGTGGGTGATTGTGGGAGTGTTTTGTGGGTGATTGTGGGAGTGTTTTGTGGGTGATTGTGGGAGTGTTATGTGGGTGATTGTGGGGGTGTTATATGGGTGATTGTGGAAGTGTTATATGGGTGATTGTTGGGGTGTTATATGGGTGATTGTGGGGGTGTTATATGGGTGATTGTGGGGGTGTTATATGGGTGATTGCGGGAGTGTTATATGGGTGATTGTGGGAGTGTTATGTGGGTGATTGTGGGAGTGTTTTGTGGGTGATTGTGGGAGTGTTATGCGGGTGATTGTGGGGGTGTTTTGTGGGAGTGTTATGTGGGTGATTGTGGGAGTGTTATGCGGGTGATTGTGGGAGTGTTATATGGGTGATTGTGGGGGTGCTATGTGGGTGATTGTGGGAGTGTTATGTGGGTGATTGTGGGAGTGTTATGTGGGTGATTGTGGGAGTGTTATATTGGTGATTGTGGGGGTGCTATGTGGGTGATTGTGGGAGTGTTAGTTGGGTGATTGTGGGAGTGTGATATGGGTGATTGTGGGGGTGTTTTTGGGGGTGATTGTGTGACTGTATGTGGGTGTTTGTGGGGGTGTTATATGGGTGATTGTGGAAGTGTTATATGGTGATTGTTGGGTGTTATTGATTGTGGGGGTGTTAAATGGGTGAGGGTGGGGGTGATATATGGGTGATTGCGGGAGTGTTATATGGGTGATTGTGGGAGTGTTATGTGGGTGATTGTGGGAGTGTTTTGTGGGTGATTGTGGGAGTGTTATGTGGGTGATTGTGAGAGTGTTATGTGGGTAATTGTGGGAGTGTTATGTGGGTGATTGTGGGAGTGTTATGCGGGTGATTGTGGGAGTGTTATGTGGGTGATTTTAGGAGTGTTATGTGGGTGATTGTGGGAGTGTTTTGTGGGTGATTGTGGGAGTGTTTTGTGGGTGATTGTGGGAGTGTTATATGGGTGATTGTGGGGGTGTTATGTGGGTGATTGTGGGAGTGTTATGCGGGTGATTGTGGGAGTGTTATGTGGGTGATTGTGGGGGTGTTATATGGGTGATTGTGGGGGTGTTATGTGGGTGATTGTGGGGGTATTATAAGGGTGATTGTGGGAGTGTTATATGGGTGATTGTGGGGGTGTTATGTGGGTGATTGTGGGAGTGTTATGTGGGTGATTGTGGGGGTGTTATATGAGTGATTGTGGGGTGTTATGTGGGTGATTGTGGAGGTGTTATGTGGGTGATTGTGGGGCTGTTATAGGTGATTGTGGGGGTGTTATGTGGGTGATTGTGGGGGTATATATAGGTGATTGTGGTGGTGTTATATGGGTGATTGTGGGGGTGTTATATGGGTGATTGTGGGTGTGTTATATGGGGGATTGTGGGAGTGTTATATGGGTGATTGTGGGAGTGGTATGTGGGTGATTGTGGGAATGTTTTGTGGGTGATTGTGGGAGTGTTTTTGTGGGTGATTGTGGGAGTGTTATGTGGGTGATTGTGGGGGTGTTATATGGGTGATTGTTGGGGATGTTATGGGGGTGATTGTGGGGGTGTTATTTGGGTGATTGTGGGGGTGTTATATGGGTGATTGTGGGGGTGTTATATGGGTGATTGTGGGGGTGTTATATGGGTGATTGTGGGGGTGTTATATGGGTGATTGCGGGAGTGTTATATGGGTGATTGTGGGAGTGTTATGTGGGTGATTGTGGGAGTGTTTTGTGGGTGATTGTGGGAGTGTTATGCGGGTGATTGTGGGGGTGTTTTGTGGGAGTGTTATGTGGGTGATTGTGGGAGTGTTATGCGGGTGATTGTGGGAGTGTTATGTGGGTGATTTTAGGAGTGTTATGTGGGTGATTGTGGGAGTGTTATGTGGGTTATTGTGGGAGTGTTTTGTGGGTGATTGTGGGAGTGTTATATGGGTGATTGTGGGGGTGTTATGTGGGTGATTGCGGGAGTGTTATATGGGTGATTGTGGGAGTGTTATGTGGGTGATTGTGGGAGTGTTTTGGGGGTGATTGTGGGAGTGTTATGTGGGTGTTTGTGGGGGTGTTATATGGGTGATTGTGGAAGTGTTATATGGGTGATTGTTGGGGTGTTATATGGGTGATTGTGGGGGTGTTATATGGGTGATTGTGGGGGTGTTATATGGGTGATTGCGGGAGTGTTATATGGGTGATTGTGGGAGTGTTATGTGGGTGATTGTGGGAGTGTTTTGTGGGTGATTGTGGGAGTGTTATGTGGGTGATTGTGGGGGTGTTATGTGGGTGATTGTGGGAGTGTTATGTGGGTGATTGTGGGAGTGTTATGCGGGTGATTGTGGGAGTGTTATGTGGGTGATTTTAGGAGTGTTATGTGGGTGATTGTGGGAGTGTTTTGTGGGTGATTGTGGGAGTGTTTTGTGGGTGATTGTGGGAGTGTTATATGGGTGATTGTGGGGGTGTTATGTGGGTGATTGTGGGAGTGTTATGCGGGTGATTGTGCGAGTGTTATGTGGGTGATTGTGGGGGTGTTATATGGGTGATTGTGGGGGTGTTATGTGGGTGATTGTGGGGGTATTATAAGGGTGATTGTGGGAGTGTTATATGGGTGATTGTGGGGGTGTTATGTGGGTGATTGTGGGAGTGTTATGTGGGTGATTGTGGGGGTGTTATATGAGTGATTGTGGGGTGTTATGTGGGTGATTGTGGGAGTGTTATGTGGGTGATTGTGGGGCTGTTATATGGGTGATTGTGGGGGTGTTATGTGGGTGATTGTGGGGGTATTATATAGGTGATTGTGGGGGTGTTATATGGGTGATTGTGGGGGTGTTATATGGGTGATTGTGGGTGTGTTATATGGGGGATTGTGGGAGTGTTATATGGGTGATTGTGGGAGTGGTATGTGGGTGATTGTGGGAATGTTTTGTGGGTGATTGTGGGAGTGTTTTGTGGGTGATTCTGGGAGTGTTATGTGGGTGATTGTGGGGGTGTTATATGGGTGATTGTGGGGGATGTTATGGGGGTGATTGTGGGGGTGTTATTTGGGTGATTGTGGGGGTGTTATATGGGTGATTGTGGGGGTGTTATATGGGTGATTGTGGGGGTGTTATATGGGTGATTGTGGGGGTGTTATGTGGGTGATTGTGGGGGTGTTATATGACCGACAGTCGGAACAAGTGCCCATACTTTAATCCACTATACCACATCGTGATAGAGGATACTTGTGTGTAGTGTATTAAAGCATAGACACTCGTACTGACTGTTGGTGGTTCATGTCCGCCTGGGAGTATATATACCTGTTTATATATATACATATATAATATATATATATATATATATATATATATATATATATATATATATATATATATATATACCGATATATATATATATATATATATATATATATATATATATATATATATATATATATATATGTATATATATATACAGTATATATACTGTATATATATATATGAATTATATATATATATATATATATATATATATATATAATTACATTTATGATCACATTGAATCTCAACCATTGGAATATTTATCTATGAGGTCAGCGTAACACTATTTTGTAGCATTTTGAATATGGTGTAATTCAAATTTAAAATATATATAAGAAAGAAATAGTGACCATAATCTGTGACCTTCACCCTTCACCTTTGAATAACAAAAACACAAAATTTGGACAAGCGTTGCATTGACTAACCGAATTAGCCAGCACAATTTGGTGACGATGCGTAACCCGTTCAGTACAGTTCTGTCGGTTTCAATTCATACTGGATATTAATGATGACTTTATTTAGTTTATGAAGGGCATCCATAAAATTAGCAGGCTTTCAACTATCTTAATTAACCCTCTTTACTACCACAGATCCTTCATAGGCTCCACAAAATCGTCATATTATAGCTCGAATACAATACAAATGACGTCACCGGTACACAAAGGGTTAAACAGTTTAGGAAGAGTTTAAAGAAAATTATTAACACTCTTCTTTTGTTCTTTGACCTTGACCTTTAACCATAAGACGTATTATAATATATATATATATATATATATATATATATATATATACAGTATATATATATATATATATATATATATATATATATATATATATATATATATATATATATATATATATATATATATATATATATATATATATATATATATATATATATATATGATATATAATTATATATATATATACAGTATATATATATATATATGATTGAAATATATGTTATCTAAGTAAAATGCAACTAAAAGTCGTCAGCTTATCAAAAATTGAGTATTTTTTTTTATGATGAAGGTTAACTTTTGACCTTGGCCTATGACCTTGACCTTTATGTAGGATTACATTTTTGTTTGCTTTGATGTAACCCTAAAAAATCAAATAAATGTGTCAAATTTCATTAAAGAGCATCAGTTAGTTTCAGAGGTATTAAAAGAATAGTTGACCTTGACCTTTAACCTTCATCTTGACCTTCATGATGTCTGAAAATTTAACATTTTAAATTTCCCTTAAAGCCATAGACTCCTTTTGAAATGCTGGGTGTGAAGGGAATTTTTCTGTCCTGACAACTCCCCAGGCCCACTTAGGGTCAACCTTTCCTGGGGCCTGGCGCGGGGCTCGAACCTCTGAAGGGAGTTTAACCCTCTTAAAACCCACAGGTTTTGAGATGCCTTGGGTGGGGTTCGAACCCTGGTTAGTGACCATGACCCCCATAGGTCAACCAGGCCCGCGCGCTAACCCACCGTACTACCACGGACGTACAAAAGTATAGTAACCTTAGTCCGATTTGTAAGAACCAGGTGATAGTCTCGTGGTGTTTCACGTGATGAGTTTATTAGACTTCCCATCAACGACTATTTTACACTATACCTGACGTCAACTCGGGTAGTACATTATTGGGGTTGCGGGATATTTTCGAGGGCATTACACCTTTAAAGAAGGACTGGAACGTCACGACCTCGGGGTTTTTAACTTGAGTCTGAAGGATTAACTTGAGTCCTGGGATAAAATTACTTCTAGAAGGGCGAGAGACACGATCTCGGGGTCCAAATAGGGTTTTTTGAGGACGGCGAGTTCACTAGCGACATTTTCAACATAACCTGGGGTCATCTTCAAGGTCAAAAGGTCATATTTCAAGGTCAAATTAGTGAATTTTGGTAATTTTTGCCCGTTTTTTGTTTCTAACTCATAAACGGTGAGAGATGGCTGATTGTAATAGGAGGCAAGTTTGTAGAGCTGTCCAAATTTGATATTTATTATCCATAGACTCCTTTAAAGAAGGACTGAAACCTCCCATTCTCGGGGTTTGTAACTTGAGTATGAAGGATTAACTTGAGTCCTGAGCTAAAATGACTTCTAGAAGGGCTAGAGACACGATCTCGGGGTCCAAATAGGGGTTTTTAAGGACGGCGAGTTCAATAGCGACATTTTCAACAGACGATGTAAAGCTTCGGAACAGACATGTGACAGTAAAGGTGTCACTGAATATGACAAAGTCTTCCAAATGCTTGTTTCAGAAATTTCACCTGGACTTCTTATTAACAAGCATGTCTACCACCTTGGCCAGCTGACCAATAGATTTACGGAACTTCTCTCACAACAGGGTGTAGTCAGTAAGAAACCCTACAGAACTGATAGGTTTAAAAAGCGATTGTTGAAGCACTTTGAGTCTGACATTCAGGTCATCACATTGAAGGGTAGAGCTACTTTAATATGTGCATCTTCTTTGACCGTCAAAGAGCTCTGTGATGAAGTAGTCTCTCTGCAAACTGAATTAGAAGAGTGTGAGCTTCTTCCAGATGACGAGGAAGAGGAGGTACTGCTCCCAAACGTGTCAAACAGTTCATACCACGTGGCAAAACACTTGAGGGCTGAAGTGAAAACATTCGGAAAGGTAGGGTGTGCAATCCCGGTCAGTGATGAAATTGAAATATCATATGAAGGTGCCTCTAGTCAGGTACCGGTCGACTTGTACAATCACTTGGTGTGGTTACTAACAGAGGGAGATGAGTGTCTCGGTGAAGATGGCAAAGTCCAGCTTACCAAAGATGATGAAGAGAATTGGTACTGAATTTGGCACAGGACATTGTAGGATGTCTTAGCAGGCAGCCACTTCCCAAACACATCGGTGTTGCCCTACATATTCTGAAGGAAACACGTAGTAAAAACTTTGTGACAATGATTAACAAATTTGGACACTGCATCAGTTATCCCACTGCTCAGCGACACATCACAACAGCCGCCAATGATGTTTCTGAACGAGAAGAAAGGGAAGGGTTGTTCATTCCAAGAAACATCACACCAGGACACTTTACCCAGTATGCATTGGATAACTTAAACTTCCATTTAGAGACAGAAGATGGTGGTAGTCTTGATGCTACAACAAATATAATTTATCAGTACACATTTGAGGGAGAAGGAAGTGGGGAGGTAGCGGGGACAGTACCCCTTAAAGGTGGGGGCTCATGGGTTGAGATAAACATGGAATGATAATCGCCAAGCTGAACATAATTATCTTGCAAAATGCAATGGCACTGAAATAATTATTAACAATGGTATAAAGGATTTTGTGGATCGTCTATACCGGGCCTGTGACGTCACAAGAGTATAAGTCCACCATCCAGTCTAGGATAAGGATACTGGTGTGACGTCACTATGACGTCACAGGCCCGGTATAGACGATCCACAAAATCCTTTATACCATTATTAACCTGACAAGCGCGATATAGACCTAGGTGCTAGGGTAGTTATTTGTGCATTTCTAGCCCTGGATTCTGACAGAATTCGTTATATTTACAAAATAAAGCATTATTTGTTTTCGGTATGCTTTTATTTTACATATATGATGTATATATGAACCTTCAAGAGTGCTAAAATAAGTGGGAAAAGCATTTGGGTGGTGAAAAATGAAGATATTGGCCACCCGGTCATAATCTCAGGCGAGAGAGAGCCACAGGCAGCCCTCCCCTCTCGCTGTCTGGGAGTCAACTGAGACGAGCGGGGCGGTGTGTGCCGGTGTCTGGGTGTTGCATAACGATCTTTTATGCAACCCACTTGTGCTACATTATCGCGGGAGAGAAAAATAACCGATAAATGATGATAATAAGAGGAAAAATAGGTGATAATTGAGGAGGGGGGGAGGGGGGAATAAGGTGGGGAAGGAGGGGAGGGGGAGGGGTGAGAAACACATGGATGAGTACTAGAGGGGAATTATCTCACCTAGAGACAAAATCCTTTGTTTTGATAGGCCCTTTTTTTTTTGGAAGGCTTTTTTTATGGTCTTGCTTCCGTGAGGCCTATCGCGTTCCCTATAGGAAGCCTTCCGTGAGGCCTATCGCGCTTGCCGGGTTAATAATTATTTCAGTGCCATTGCATTTTGCAAGATAATTATGTACAGCTTGGCGATTATCATTCCATGTTTATCTCAACCCATGAGCCCCCACCTTTAAGATAACCAGGAAACTGACTATCAGTGAACCAGACAAATTCGTTCCAGTAAGTAGTAAACTGACACTGAAGGACAGAAGACAGGCTAGGTCATTACTTGATATTGAACTTCCTCATTATAACAAGGGGGAAGCCTGCTTTCTAGCTGACAAGAACATCGTTTGGTTCCTTCTGAGGATGTATCCAACCCAGTTGATGACGGGTGAAAACGACAAGGACACTGGTAGCCTGACATGGAGTAGCTTCTTTGAATACAGTTCCGGGCAACATACAGAGAAAACAAAGATTGGTTATGGACCATTGCATCCACAAAACCCAACCAACGCAGATGTAGTCCAGACCTCATTGGACTACTTCATCTCCTTGAGTCTTAAGATGGGTCAGACTAAGACGGTGGTGACTTGTGACCAGGCGATATATGACATAGTAAAGGGGTTGGTTAGGAAAGAACCGGAAAAGTACAAAGATGTTATTGTCCGACTTGGAGGATTCCATATTGCCCAGAACTTTTTGGGATCTATTGGATTTTTCATGAAGGTTAGTGGCATAGAGGACATTCTGGTTTCTAGTGATATCTGTGGTCGAGTTACAGCCAATAAAGTCATGGCAGGAAAAGATTATTATAAGATGGTCCATTATCATTCACGGTTGAGTGAGGCATTCTTCATGCTGAAGTGAGAGGCATTTGAGAAATGGGTGTTGTTCGAGAAGAATGAGGAGACATTTTCTTGCCTTTCGTCTCTGCTTGAAAGTCTTAGAAATGCCTTTGACAGGAAAGAGAAGGACGAATTAGCTGCACTCATGGAGGAAGTCATAAAATGCCTAGAGTCACTGGAGTCGCTCTGGGGAGATTTTAAGAAGGGATTAGGAGTGACAGCCCATCTTTGGAGCATGTACATAGACATGGTGCTTATCCTAAGGCGTTACATCCATGCTGAGAGAGCTGGGCTGTGGCAACAGCACTTACAAGAGGTACAAAATATGATACCCTATACCATTGCTTCCGGCCATAGTAAGTACATGTCCTGCCTTCCGATCTACCTCAGTGAGATGCAAAAGCTTCCAGAAACAGCACCAGAAGTGCACGAGGAGTTTGCAGCTGGCAAATTCACAGTTCACCAGACTGCAGGAGACTTCAATGGTGTGTGGACAGACCTTGCCCTTAAACAAACCTACAATAGGGAAGGCAAAACAAGCCTCTTTAAGGGTATAACACAGTCTGAATCAGCACGAGAAAAGTACATCAAGACTCTACCATTCATGACCTCTGTCTCTGAAAGTGTAAAACAGATGGCACACATGGTCTCACCGCAATCTGACCACCACGAGAAGCTGAGGAAAGACGACATGGAAGCCGTGTTGCAGATCAAACGGACCGTGGAAGAGAAGATGCAAAACCCATTCGATCCTTCACTTGCGACAGATAAACTAATAAACATATCCACAGGTCAGATTCGTGCAGCAACTACCCTTGTAGATGCCAAACGTCTAGGCTTGGAGGCAATGGATGCTGCCACGACGACGAATACAGACAAGATTGTCCAACCGAAGATAGAAACATTCGCCACGCATCTGAAGAAAAGTAAGAAAAAGATGGACACTGTGAAAGAAGTCATCAGAGAGGAGAGTGCAGTGACAAGGGCACTTTGTTTCGCACAGGACCTGAGTGATGAGGCACGGACTGAGGCATTTAGTTACGAATGGCTTGAGTACCCTCCCTCGTTGTTTGAGCCAGAGAAGAATGGATTTTCCATGCGGAAAGGTTGCAAATCCAACTATCTATCCACTCTACAGGCAGAGGTTGCCAACTCATGGGAACCGTTAAAAGAGTTGCCTCCTTCTGCATCTGATGCAGTTTATGTAGTCGATGCAATGGCATTCATCCAGCGGTTCAACACACTTGGTTCGAGTACATTTGGCCAACTTCAGGAAAGGTACAGGAACAAACTCTTTAACATGAAACCCAGACATTGCACTGAAGTGCATTTCGTGGGCGATCAATATGATTTTGGGTTAAAGAGTCTAAAAGGGGATGAACGCCAGAGACGGGAGTCAAATACCAACTTGCCAGAGTATGTTCCAGCGGACAGCATGAAAATCCCTGATCGGAAGACATTCCTGTCAAACCCTTGTAACAAGACCAATCTGCTGTCGTATCTTGCTTCTCGTTGGTCCCAGGAGTCATCCTGGCCTGATGGCTTCTGCCTGGTCCTTGGGGTCAACGCCCAGGCAACTCGTGTGACGCAGACGGAACATACCAATGTTGATGAGCTGTACTGCCTTAACCACGAGGAGGTGGACACCAGAATCTTTGCTCACATTGCTAGCTGTGATGACAACAGCGTAGTTGTCATTCAGGCTACAGATACAGATATCATCGTCTTGTCAATGTATCATTTCCCTCGGTTGCCAAACGTTGTTGAGTTATGGGTGGAAAAGGATGATCTGTTCCTCCCCATCCATGACTTGGTGAATGAGTTGGCCAAAGCAGTTGGAAAGGACGTGTTGGCACTCACAGACACACTGCTCATCTCATACATTCTGTCAGGTTGTGATTCGGTGAGCTATCCTTTCAAACAGGTTAAGAAGAGAACAGTGAAAGTAGCACTCCAGCATGTTGACAAACAGCCAGCGTTGTCCAATTTCATCCGATATGAATCCGGATCTTCTGCACATGATCAGGTGATAACTGAAGCACGAAGCTTCTTTTGTGATCTCTACGGCAAGCCAGGGTATTTATCCCTGGATAAGCTCCGTGCCCACTTGTTTGCATCTAGCAAACTAGATCTGCGCTCCCTTCCTCCAACAGAAGATGCTTTTCACTTCCACGTTCTCAGGAGCCTTTGTCAGATCAGCTTATACAAGCAAGCTTCACTCAGCAATCCAGTGCTTCTTCCACTTGAAGAGTAGGGCAGGAGTGTGGATGGTGACAGGTTAATTCCTGTCATGAAGAGCAAGCCATCAAAGCCTTCTGCTGCGAAGTTGAAGTACTGCAAATACAAGAAGAAACCAAACTGCCTGAGGAATTGCCCTTGTGCGAAAGCTGGAGTACCATGCATCATTGCATGTGCCTGCAATGGCGACAGAGAAAAATGTGGACGGCTTCTGACTGATGACAGTGATGATGATGAGTAAATAGAGCTAATGACACTTTTCCAGACAGTATGTGGTATGACTTGTCGTTTTAAATCATGTTTAAGAGAACCGTGCAAATAGGTAGTGTGAATGCCCGATTTTGGTGATTTTTTTTAATTTATGCAAATCTAAAGTGACCTACATGCCAGTAAGTTAAGTTCAGTCGGGGCATTCCTTTCCCAAAAACATCAAAGGGGTACAAACAACATATTTTGGGTGTAATAGTTTGGATATATTGAGCATGAAATAGGAAAAATTTGAATTATTTAATAAAGGAGCTAAATTTTCAGCTTAACCCACTTTCCGTGACCTTTTGACCCCTGCTGACCTCATGGATGGTCCAATCACGTTGAATCATGTTTCATATAAAAGCCAACTTTATAACAAAAAAAATGAGTGGTAATTTGTTGCACTCACCCCTGAATTATGGGATATATGGTCAATTGAATTTCCCCTACCCCTAAATTCCTTGGTTTTTACAGTTGACGCCCCATGTTAAAAAACGTCCCTACAGAATTCGCACAATCCAAACTACCTTGCTAAAGTCACTTTTCTGGTGGCTAACACCCCCACAGACATGATCTAGGGGTCAAACATTTTATAGCAGGGGTGTCACTTCAAAATCAAATTTTGAGGTCTCGGATCCCCGACTACTAGGAGGAGTTTCCGGACAGACAGACGGACGACGATGACGACGACGACAGATGACGACGACGACAGACAAGCTGAATGGTGGTGCACAGTATACGGGTGGGATCTCTGTGCGCGATACCACTCTGCTTCGCAGAGTTGATAATAATAATAATCGGTTAATTCTTCGTGTGCTGCTGATTTGTGTTCCTATGATCTTTGTGTTCATATGAAAGTTGCGGGAAAGGCCAGTTACAGGCTCGCTAACGCTCGGCTAATGTAAAAAGACACCTGAATGGGGTGGATAGTCTTACGGTCGCCAAACAAATGTGTATTTTTTTTAAATGTACATTCTAGTGAGTAAAAGTGGGAGAGTCTAAAATTACCCACATCGCACCAGATAGTGTTAAGGGGGTAGTGCTTGGTTTTTGGTCTATATATTAATTTAATCAATTTTTTAGTTTCCTCGCTAGACTTCCATCAAGCTTTAAACAAAAAAACACTCCCTAGACCCCCTTTCAATATAAATGTGTACATTTTTCGGTAGAAAAATTTCCCGGCCCAAGGCCGGTTCCTTCTTAAATTACAGGCTCGCTATTGCTCGCCAGGAAAAAATCGACACCTAACTGGCACGAAAGATCTAAATATTGAGAAAGAAATTAGGCGAAAGGTCTCAAAATCGCCAAACTAACGGAAATAACGTCTTAAAATCTCAAAACTAATATGCTAAACATGAGGGAGAAGGAGGTCTAGAACAAGCAAGTACTTCCCCCTTAAGGACCAACAACCTCATCTGGAGGTCATTTGGTTCTCAGAAGTGGGCGGAACGGTCAAATTCATATAGGGTGGTTTGGTTTTTTTCCCTTCGGAGCGCTGTTAATGGACGAAATAAGCTGAAAAATTATGTTATCTTCAGAAATGGGCATGCTAATCCACGTATTCTCTGTAAACAACGCTCATTCTCACAATATTCGTTCGGTATTAGGCGCTGCGAATGGAAATAATTGTTTAACCCACTGAGCCCCAGCTAGTTATAAATAAATGTACCACCAGGGACCGGCAGGTTTTGAAAGAAAAAAAAATCCAGAAACAATAGCGAATGGGTTAGGAATGAAGGAAAAACAAAAAAAAAACGATCTAAAAGGTCAAAAAGGGGTCCTACGGAGCCCCCAAAAGTCGATTTTACAAGAGTAAAAAATTGAAGGCAATAACCCCCAAAAACCATGTTTTTGCGCGCTCACGCGCACGCGGTTGGACTTTGAGAGTTTTCAACCATCGGCATGGTTGCGTGGGATGCTTACACAGTTCCCATACAAATCTGAGCCCTCTAGGTGCCATAGGACCGGAGTAATTAACATTGACGACACGTTGTCGTCGCTGGGGTTTAGCGTTTCATACATTGCCGACGACACGTTGTCGTCGCTGGGGTTCTGTGGGTTAAGAATACGAGTTAATTAGTTTCCTACCATTTTAGAATTTACAAATATGTACTTTGTATTATTTAAGTGCATTTGTATGGATAATATATGTAGATATATAGATATTTATATATTATTTTGTACATATATTGCATTATGTACAGACTTTGTACATTTTTGTACTTTGTAGTTGTCTACATCGAACTTCAACTGACAAATTACTGGCCATACAGGTAGTGTATCTACAAATTCGGGGAGCTTCAATGTTCATACTAGATAAAC
The DNA here is from genome assembly GCA_032716605.1 of Paralithodes platypus. NCBI lineage: Eukaryota > Metazoa > Arthropoda > Malacostraca > Decapoda > Lithodidae > Paralithodes > Paralithodes platypus. The sequence continues at coordinate 57,924,165 of CM064548.1, forward strand.
TATACTCACGTGTGAATCTGCTTGACCTGGTTGTGATCCTAGCCAAGGCGGACATGTTTAGTGGGTGTGGTAGTAAGTCCTAGCGTGTTTCACCTTGACTAATAACACACGCAACAAAGCCACTCCAACAGCTTCCTCTCTCTCCAACACCCCTTCTCCCCTCTCAATACTCTTCTAAAAGTAGTTACGAGGTGCCGTTTTAAACAGTACAGTATACAGTATATACTTTAGAGTGTATATACTTTGAGTTTAAGGGGGGATGGTTCACTTTTTGGACGATTTTTGCATGTATTCATTATCTTCCTAGTTTCCTCCCTAGACCTCCATCAAATTTAAATAACATCCATTAGATCCTCCTTCTAGATTAATTTGTAAATTTTTCGGTATAAAAATTTCCCGGCCGAAGGCCGGTTCTTCCAACATTACAGGTTCACTATCGTTCGCCAGGGAAAAAATTGACACCTAAATAGCACGAAAGGTCTAAATATTGACGAAGAAATGGGGTGAAAGGTCTTAAAATTGACTAACTAATGGGGCAAACATATTAACATCTGAAAACTAATGGGGCTAAACATGAGGGAGAAAGTGGTCCAGAAAACCGGCCCATCCCCCCATAAAGGCTTATCCCTCAATACCTTCACCTGACCTGATTACCGGGTGTAATATTCTGCATGTACGTACTTGTCTGTTACTCAGTTACTTGTTCGTCAAGGGGAATCCACGCAATGCGAGCTAAGCTCATTATTATCGCGCCTCCTTAACTGGGAATGTATTGCGTGAAATGCATGTTAAGTGTTTTATGTACTGTTGGAATGGCTGTGGATTTGTGTGTAGTCTGTATTTTAGCCAATTGGCGACATCGGAAACGAAGGCTTAGGGTGGATCTGTATGGTACCATTCTCACTATAGACGGTACCGTCTCGCCCGAAGGCTTAGGTAGCCATCAGCTTAGGTGAACCATATGATACCCATCTCGCCTTGTACCATTTTTGCCAACCCCAGATGGGATGTCACAACGTCGCCCACTTATTCCAAGTACCTATTTACAGCTAGGTGAACTGAGGCTAACACATGAAAGGAGACAAGCCCAATTTGTCTCCGCCCGGCCGGGGATTGAACCCCTGACCCCTCGTGTGTGAAACGAGAGCTCTACCTACTAGGCTACGGGCTGTGTGTACTCTTCTGTATGTACTCTTCTGTGTGTACTTGTCTGTGCGTACTCTTCTGTGTGTACTCTTCTGTGTGTACTTGTCTGTGCGTACTCTTCTGTGTGTTCTTGTCTGTCTGTACTCTTCTGTGTGTACTCTTCTGTGTGTACTTGTCTGTGTGTACTTGTCTGTGTGTACTTGTCTGTGTGTAGGCTACTTGTCTGTGTGTACTCTTCTGTGTGTACTTGTCTGTGTGTACTCTTCTGTCTGTACTTGTCTGTGTGTACTTGCCTGTCTGTACTTGTCTGTGTGTACTTGTCTGTGTGTACTTGTCTGTGTGTACTTGTCTGTGTGTACTCTTCTGTCTGTACTTGTTTGTGTGTACTCTTCTGTGTGTACTTGTCTGTGTGTACTTGTCTGTGTGTACTCTTCTGTCTGTACTTGTCTGTGTGTACTTGCCTGTCTGTACTTGTCTGTGTGTACTCTTCTGTCTGTACTTGTTTGTGTGTACTCTTCTGTGTGTACTTGTCTGTCTGTACTTGTCTGTGTGTACTTGTCTGTCTGTACTTGTCTGTGTGTACTTGTCTGTGTGTATTTGCCTGTCTGTACTTGTCTGTGTGTACTTGTCTGTGTGTACTCTTCTGTGTGTACTCTTCTGTGTGTACTCTTCTGTGTGTACTTGTCTGTGTGTACTCTTCTGTGTGTACTTGTCTGTGTGTACTCTTCTGTGTGTACTTGTCTGTGTGTACTCTTCTGTCTGTACTTGTCTGTGTGTACTCTTCTGTGTGTACTTGTCTGTGTGTACTTGTCTGTGTGTACTCTTCTGTCTGTACTTGTCTGTGTACTCTTCTGTGTGTACTTGTCTGTGTGTACTCTTCTGTCTGTACTTGTGTGTACTACTGTCTGTATTTGTATGTGTGTCTGTGTACTACTGTCTGTATTTGTATGTATGTATGTGTGTACTACTGTCTGTATTTGTAGGTGTGTCTGTGTGTACTACTGTTTGTATTTGTATGTGTGTCTGTGTACTACTGTCTGTATTTGTATGTATGTATGTGTGTACTACTGTCTGTATTTGTATGTGTGTCTGTGTGTACTACTGTTTGTATTTGTATGTGTGTCTGTGTACTACTGTCTGTATTTGAATGTATGTATGTGTGTACTACTGTCTGTATTTGTATGTGTGTCTGTGTGTACTACTGTTTGTATTTGTGTGTCTGTGTACTTTTTTTTTTTTTTTTTTTTTAAGAGACAATGAATGGAGGAAGGAAAAACACAGATAAAACAAAAAGGTCCATGTGCCTAAAGGCATCCTCCATTCATAAAATGTTTGTAACAACTGGATTTAAACTTTTGTAGATTGTAAGTTTGTGGAAAGCAACTCGAGGGAAGTGAATTCCAAAGAGTAGTAGTTCTAGGGATAAATGAATTTTGATAAGCAGAAGTTCTGCATTGTGGAGGAGAAAGTGTAAATTCGTGGGCGCTCTCAGCTGCCCTAGTTCTACAGGGAAAGATGTGGAGAGGCGGCACAATTGAAGCAAGTTCCTCGGAACAATTTCTGTGAAAATATCTGTAGAATAATGCAAGGGATGCAACGTTTCTTCGTATGGATAATGTAGGAAGGTCCTGTGTGATTGCAGGGTTATTGATTAATCTAATAGCTTTATTTTGAATTTTGTCCAACTGCCTCAATGCAACCACTCCACTTCCACTCCACAGAGGTGAACAGTAATCCATCTGAGAACGCACATGACTTTTATATATTACGGCCAACTGCTCGTCAGTGAAGATTTATCGAACTCTGTACAGGAGTCCCAGTTTTTTAGAGGCATTCTTAGCAATGCTTCTAACATAATGTGTTCAGCTCAAGTTAGTAGTTAATGTTACACCGAGAATGTCAATACTAGGGGAAGTGGGAATATTTACATCATTAAAAAATATATGGGAGTCAGTGAGATTCTGTCGGTTAGAAAATTGAATGTACTTGGTTTTCTGTGCATTAAAGGAAACTAGATTCTTTTGTCCCCATTCATTACTTCTAGAAAGGTCCTGGTTCAGAGAAATTGCAGTGTTTATTTTTGAATTTATAAGATCGGGTTGGGTGAAAGAATTGGTAAATGTGAAGGAACTGTGGAGTGTTGAGTCATCTGCGTAGGAATGTATTGGATTATGAGTGGTAGATATGAGATCATTGATATGAATGAGGAACAGAGTTGGGGCCAAAACTGATCCCTGGGGAACACCAGCATTTATTGAGTGAAATTGAGAATAAAGGCCATCTACCATTACACATATTTTTTCTGTTATGAAGATAAGAAGAAATTAGTGGAACTAATGATGCAAGGCCGTAGTGTGACATCTTCGACAATAAGGATTGATGCCAGACTCTATCAAATGCCTTTGATATATCCAGTGCTATTGTATGTGTTTCACCATGTTGGTCTGTAGCTTGGTTGATTTGATGCGTAAGAAGGCAAAGAATGTCTGCAGTTGATCGACATCGTCTAAAACCATATTGCCTATCACTGATTAATTTATTATTCTCCAGATGCTTAATTATGTGAATATTTAATATAATTTCAAAGACTTTACCAAGAGTGGAAGTTATAGCTATTGGTCTGTAGTTTGATGGATCTGAAGAGGCACCTTTTTTAGGAACTGGATGGATGTTTGCTTCTTTCCAGGGTACTGGGAAGCATGAGGTATGAGTACACAGACGGAAAAATGTTGCCAATACAGGAGCGAGCACCAAGGAGCAATTCTTAAGTACTATTGGAGGAATTTCATCTGGACCAGGAGCCTTATCTACTGAGAGATTCTGCAAAATAGTTTTGACATGTCTGGTGTGGATCTTAAGTGAGGGAATTTCAGGCGAATTAAAATTAAGTACAGGGACATCTTGATTTATTTCATCTAAGGTTGAGTTGGTGGAGAAAATATCTGCAAGAAGGTTAGCTTTACCTCGTGGGTCACTTACAAGATTGCCAGTCGGAGATTTTAATGGTGGAATGGATGAAGCAGTAGTGAAGTTGGATTTGAATGAGTTAAGAGTAGACCAAAATATTTTGTTATCATTTGGATTATTTAGAAGTTTATTTGCCTGCTTGTGGAGAAATTTTGAAAGTGGAGAATACTACTGTATTTGTGTGTCTGTGTGTACTACTGTCTGTATTTGTATGTCTGTGTACTACTGTCTGTATTTGTGTGTCTGTGTGTACTGCTGTCTATTTGTATGTGTGTCTGTGTGTACTACTGTCTGTATTTGTGTGTCTGTGTGTACTACTGTCTGTATTTGTATGTCTGTGTACTACTGTCTGTATTTGTGTGTCTGTGTGTACTGCTGTCTGTATTTGTATGTGTGTCTGTGTGTACTACTGTCTGTATTTGTATGTGTGTCTGTGTGTACTACTGTCTGTATTTGTGTGTCTGTGTGTACTACTGTCTGTATTTGTATGTGTGTCTGTGTGTACTACTGTCTGTATTTGTATGTGTGTCTGTGTGTACTACTGTCTGTATTTGTATGTCTGTGTGTACTACTGTCTGTATTTGTATGTCTGTGTACTACTGTCTGTATTTGTATGTGTGTCTGTGTGTACTACTGTCTGTATTTGTGTGTCTGTGTACTACTGTATTTGTATGTATGTCTGTGTACTACTGTCTGTATTTGTATGTGTGTCTGTGTGTAGTACTGTCTGTATTTGTATGTCTGTGTACTACTGTCTGTATTTGTATGTCTGTGTACTACTGTCTGTATTTGTATGTCTGTGTGTACTACTGTCTGTATTTGTGTGTCTGTGTGTACTAATATCTGTATTTGTATGTCTGTGTACTACTGTCTGTATTTGTGTGTCTGTGTGTACTACTGTCTGTATTTGTATGTCTGTGTACTACTGTCTGTATTTGTATGTCTGTGTACTACTGTCTGTATTTGTGTGTCTGTGTGTACTACTGTCTGTATTTGTATGTCTGTGTATTACTGTCTGTATTTGTATGTCTGTGTACTACTGTCTGTATTTGTATGTCTGTGTGTACTACTGTCTGTATTTGTATGTGTGTCTGTGTGTACTACTGTCTGTATTTGTATGTATGTCTGTGGGGCAACAGTGCCCCAAATTTGTGGTGATGTTTGTCAAAGAAGGAATTAAACAAACATGATCTAGATGCGCCAGTGTCGATCAATAATCGAACAGGGATGTCCTTAATCTTAGCGAGATGATAAATGGGGGCAGTTCTGTCATTTAGGGCGTCCCCCGCAGAGGCCATCGTGGGCAGGGGAGATTCTAAAAACCCTGGGGGTCTATTCCTGACTCTTACAGGATTTCTTCTGTAGCTTCAGGGCTCATGAGGTGAGCAATATCTTCCTGCTCAAACTCCTCGACATCCTCTTCCTCAACAAACTCCTCCTCATTTACTGAAATGCGAGGTTGGTTCGATCGGTATTTTGCGGAGTCGCGAATTTCATGAAGGGCACACTTTGAACTACACGCAGGAAAATCATAGGGGTTTATAATGACAAGGGTGGGGTTCTTACTTTGACTGACGTTGTAGGCCTTGTTCTTATTATAGATCCGTCGAAGTGAGTTGGGTTGGAATCGCGGTCTGCTAGGCTGAGGTTTCCCGGAGTGGTAGGCTGGCTTGGAGTTGGAGTTTTGTGGATGGCGGTAGAGGTTGGCTTCTCTAGGGTTCGCAGCGTTTTGTGGGTGGTTGGTATACCTCTTTATGGCAGCAATTTTCGCCGTTTTCGTGGGTTGTACTGCTAGGATTCGTCGGATTGTGATTAGGTCCCTTTGGAACCCGACGGGGTCATGCACAGCGAAATATTCTTTAACTGCTGAGGGCAACACTGAGACTAAGTTGACAAGGATTTGCTGCTCTTGTTGAATTCTAGGTAGGGTTGGAAATGAAGATTTAATATGTTGTGAAATGGTGTTCAACATTGCATCCAAATCACCTTCGTACTTTGTATCTTGAATACGGGTGTGGGCGACGAAGATGCCCAATGAGGGTTTGATAGCTTCAATAATTATGGGCCTGAATTGGTCCCACGTGAGTGCAGGGGTTACCTGTGATACGACTAGGGAAACGGCTTTTCCCAAGTGCGTAAGTAATACAGCGATTTTCTCTCCGTAGTATACGCCAAATCTAGCACGGGCTTTACAATGTCCATGTATGTTTCTATTTCGTAGGTCTCCCCATCGTATTTCGGAATGGGAATGTTAGAATGGGCTGCCATTTTTCGATGTTATTATGTTTCTATTGCTTCAAAAAAATGTAAAATGTAATGAAATCTTCTATCTGAATCAAGAACCACTGCTAGCCGCCAATGTTATGCCCTGATTTTATGCAGGATTAACTTGGTATAGGTGGGTTCTACAAGACTGGGTTATAGGATTTCATGCACAGTACACAAATGAATCAATAGAGGACACAGATAATATCAAAAGAATGGTTTGTAATGCAGCTTTATTCTCCACAACACTAGGCAGAATAATTATTATATATTCACAAGAAACAATGGTAAATTTGGATAAGTCAAATGCGTACTTTGGACTTTTATAATCTCTAGCACTTATCGTGGGTTTAGATAGAGACACACTTCCCAATTCTAACTATCAGGTATTCTCTTCTATATATAAGGCCTAGAATATTCTGAAGAATTAACTCGTAGATCAGGCTAACAATTCTATATTATTTTGTTAAGGTTCTGTGTGACTCACTGGTGATGATACAAAATTAAGTGACATATATATCTCTAAGAATAATATGTGAAGGAGATATAGTAGCTAGTTTCAACTCGTATGGTATGTTCACTTGTCTCAATAACACTTAAGACAGAATATCAGTGAGGGGCGATTCAGGTTTCTGGTTAACAGTCACAATTACTTATTTTGGAATTGCTTTCACTCGAGCCATAGTCCCAATAACTAAGACTTATTTCTTCGGGGAGATTAACCTGGTGGCAAGAATAATTACGGGAGTCAGTTTGCCTAGTCTTAATTTCACTGATATACTTTAGCACACGTTAGCATAGTAGTCACTTTGATTTTAGAGTAGCATAGATTATGAGTCGCAGGGAAAACACTTTATCGTAGAGTATAGTATCGAGGCACTGATACTAATTAAGAATTAAGTACTGTCGAGGTATCTTCTGGTTATCTTGAGGCACGACGTTAGGGGTTAACAGCTGTTCTGGGGCCGTCTAAGTTGTCCGGTAGTGTAGAGAAGGTTACAGATAGTTATAGGCCGGATTAACAAGGTATCAAACGAACGTAAGATAGTCGGGAAAAGCAACTTTCTTATCTATCTCTGGTCTTTGAAAGAGGTTCAAGGAACTCGGGCGGTTTTGAAACCTTTTAGTTAGCAATTCTGTTTGGGAGGCCACAGACAATTGTTACCAAGGAGTTATTCTTGCAGAGTGCTCAATCAAGAGTTTCTCGCATAATCCCTTCTAACATAGCAAGATCTTTCTGTCCTAGATCAAATATGAGTCTAATGTACTAGTGTCCGCTATTCTAATTTAGTCACTGTTGGAAGGCGTTTTTTCTGCTACAACAACCACTAAACTATAACAGAAAACGTACTCGGATGGATAACTATTGAATCTGGGAGACCAGAATCCGATAGGTTATTCAAATGGAGTTACTATTACACTCTATGATTGCTTGTAAACCCAAGTAGAAGAGGACACACTACAATGCGTTTATAAGACAATCAATAATTGGTAAATTAGTTATTTGTATATTATGATATTACCTTTCGGGAGTCCGGGTATAATAAAATATTCACAAAAGGTTAATTTACCTACTCACAGATTTCACAGACTACGGGGTGCCGTCGAATTATCAGGAATCTTGAGGGATGGAGTATACTAGACTTTCAAGCAGAGCGGTAGGCCGTTGATTTTAGAGCTAATAATGAACTGGCCGAGCTTTGTCTCGGTGGTAGCATTTATAGGTTTGGTCAAAGGGGGGAGGGGGGGGGAGAACTTTCTAGAACTATTGGATGTCGGGGGTTAGGAAGAAATTAATTTATTCTTTTTAACTTAGTGGGGTAGTGAAAGAGGTCTTTATCTCTTCAGTATGTAGTTCGTAATGCGATTGATTATTGTGGACATCTTTACTCTAGTACAAGTTACTATTAGAGTTGTAGAGAGTAGGATTTGGTCAAGGGGGGCACTACTTTACAGGGCGCCGTACTGGCCCATGCTGGAAGGCATTATTCATCATTATACATAAGTATCCTTCTGTGGTCTAGCTGAAATGCTATTAGGAGTCTAGGACTGGTTAAAGGTGGTGGGGCGTCCGAAATTAAAATTAATTTATAATGTATTTAAAGAGATGTTTAGATCTCCAGTAATCAACCTGACTACTCCTTTGTCAAAACTAATCTTCAATATTAGAGAACAAATAAAAAATAGATATTGAATTGCGACCCCTTGCAACTAGTACTCACGTGAGGATGTGACGTACGCCCAGGCAAACATTTGGGAAGTAAACATCCGCAAGTATAGCAAAAATGGTGAATAGGTGTGCTGTTTTCGGGTGTAGCAACATCCCTGGATCAAACATAGCACTACACAAGTTTCCAAGTGATCCATACCATTGTAACAAATGGGTGAAGTTTATACAAAGAACCAGAGTGTGGGAGGCAAAGCCCAAAACAAGCTTCATATGCAATGGACATTTTCGTGATGAATGTTTTGACAATAAAGTGCAGTGGAGTATGGGTATGGCTAGATGCACCCGCTGATTGCCTATACGGACTGAGGTCTTGTCACGCCCAGTGCCAGGTCCGTATATATACGGACTCGCCGAAAAAAAATCGTAGCAGCGAAACGACTGCACCTATAGCTTTCATATTTCTACCACATGTACCTTACCCTTCTGGCGTCTTGCTACCACCACCCCAACCCCCTCCCCCAATCCACTTGCCGACCATTTGTCGCCGCATCAGGCCATCACAAAGGAAAAAAAGGAAAATATGTGGCGGTGAAACGACTGCACCAATTGGTTCCATATTTGTGTGACAAGTCCCCTACCCTTCTGTCTTCCCCCAACCACAACCCCAACTTCCTCCCACCACCCACTTCCAGCCTATCCGTAGATCATCACATAAAAAAATGAAAATCCGTGGTGGCGAAACTACCTCACCAATCGGCTCCATATTTGTAACGAGTCAATTACCCTTCTACCTTCCCCCCACCATCCCCCAAACCACCCTCCCACCCATACGTGCTTGCCAATTTCAGGAGTCAGGAGAGTGGATAATATGGGCTAACTTAACCCGTTGAGCCCCGGCTAGTTATAATATTTTGTTCACCCCAGTCCCAAGCCATTTTCACTTATTTTTTTTGTTTGCTAAAATGGAAGACAAGGATGAGAAATGAAAAAAAAAAAAAAAAATCACCTCTGACATTTTTTTGGGGGGGAGGGGGCCGGTGGGGGGTTGGGGGGGGGGAGCCTCAAAAAAATTTGTTGAGCCAAAATGGAAGAGAATGGTGAGAAATGAAGACAAAAATAAAAACAAAATCATTTCGGTCATTTGGGGGGCGGGGGGGGGGGGTGTTTCAATAGTTCGTCTCCCCCGCATGACCACCCGCCCGGGAGCACTAGGGTAAAAACTGAGTATGGCATTGTACGGCATACATCCTAAGGAGTATCTCACATAAATCTCAAGCCTCTAGCTCCCATACGACCGGAGTAATGAAGGTTCAAAGTGGCGGTGAACTAGGGGTGTAAACTATCCCCACTAAGCCCACCACCACCAGCCGCGCGGCTGTCTCGGCCCGCTCACACCTACTGGCCCGGCTCCCACACACACTACGGTACCTCCCCCTCCTATTCTCCCGCCATTTCCTACCTTACGAGCCACGTAAGTGTTTTTTATATGTCGGACGCACGTGATGCGTCGCTGGGAGTTGGTGATCAAAGACTGCCGACGCAACACGTGCGACGCTGGGTCTCACCGGGTTAAGCCTAGCCCAAATTATACAGTGTCGATGGATATAGGTCTAACCTAGGCTAAAGAAATGTATTGGCTGAAATTCAACTACTAGCAACTAGGCTAAAAAATAAAAAATAAAAAAAATAAGTCGATCGCCGCGGTTTAAGTTCCCGTCTATTTTTACGGCGATTTTTTCTGTTATTTGCATCCTGTTGGCAATGTATATGATGATGACAATAAGTCATGGAGGCGTGAGGGGCGGGCTTTCATTATTGTATCCAAATGCAGTCAAAATAGACGGGGACATGATCGCTAGCGTCCGCCGCGGCTCCGAGTAGTGTAAACAAGGCGGGCGGTAATCACAGCTGCTTCTCCCTCCTCTCCTGCTGCTGGATCTCGTCCTACAGGTTCATACATATAAGCCTGGACACCACCAATATTCATCACTTGAGGTTCTTTGCCATAATCACGGTTATCACCCTCAGTATTGGCAAACGAATCGGAACTACTGTCACTATCCTCCATTTCCACCTGTCAGAAGAGCTTGTTGTGTTCCTGGGCATACGTCATCAGAGCGCTTAAACTCCGAATCCAGAAAAGTGTCACCCATATCCTATTTTGGCCATTATGTAAATAATTAAGCCATTGTAGCAGAAAATATTGCACCAAAAGCTATAGTGCACACTGCCGGTAATGATTGTGGAGGAAAATAATAGCATGCACACCCACCTTTAAGGGGGATTTTGGGTTTTGTTAAGGATGGGATAGGATAGCATGTTGGTAGGTAACTAGAACTTTTACTTCATTTTAGGTTGGAGGCTCACCTGGTGTTTGGCAAGAATTTGGTTTGACCGTCTGGGTCAGTGTGTACCTACGCGGGGGAAAACGCACAGGTCGGGGGGTTGGTGGGGTCCCCTGGGGTAGGGGGGCATGCCGCACCTTAAATAATGCGGCATGGAGTTCTTTACGTTAATTGGATTGTGATAGGATTTTAGGTTGTCCTGATATATACTTTTAGTTATGGTTGATCATTGAATCTAGTTTTCACTTACGAGTATCACTCATGGGGGTTAGGAATAGTGATTTTGTTAACGTTCAAAGTCAGGGGGGAACACTCTCTTTTTAATGGGTTAGAGGCGGTTGCCCTAGCCTCGCGCTGTCTGCCCTTCTGGGTCAAGTTGCGAGTTTGGCTATACATGTTAGAGGATAGTTAATTGAGGTAACAAGGATAGGGTTTTACCTTCTACTTACTGGGGCTTGGGAACGAGACTGAATCGGCACTTTATAACATCCTTATGGACGTCTTTGAAGGCGGAGGGTTGAGTTTTTTGGGGGCGCCTGGTGTGAGGCTATTTTGGGCATGTCACGGTTGTCTCTCGTGAACTTTGATATTGACCCTTAACACTCTGGGCATAGGGGTGGCATTTCCCTATAGTGAAAACAGGTACAGTGGTGTGGTTTGTTGGTGGTGTCTGAGGGAAGAAGTGACAGGGTGACTCAAAAGGTTATGTGTGTGCGTATGTATAGGTGGAAGGTATGATGGGTGAACTGTATCGTTCTAGGCAGGCATCTTTGTGATAGGGTTATGCCTCATCTCTAAGAGATGGGGTTCATTTATAGGGTTGTATAGTACAACGCTGATTCGATGTATTTATCTGCTTTTGGGCATTGTTCATAGTTTGCATAGAGTCATGGTTAAATTATTTGGTCGGTAGTACAACTTGGGAGAATTATATTTGACACTGGTATATTGTTTTATTTACCTTCGTATGATTATGTGTGTGGTATATACTGTAGGTTATGTGGATGTTAAAAAGGTTGGGAGTAAATCACTCTTGGCCGACGTGCCTTTGGGATCCTTTGTTTTCCTGTCGTGTTGGTGTCGGTCTCCTGGTCCATCCGGGCGACCCTCCGTTGAATGACAGGTGTGGCGGCGTCCTTTGATCTTGCGCGCGTCTTCTTCTTTCTCCTCTGGCTGCTGGGTCCCTTCATGTCGGTCGGCTTTCGCTCTGGTGCTTTCGGGATTGTTATTGGGTTGCTGCTTGGGAGAGTGGTGGGGGAAATCCTTTTGGGGGGTATTTTAACGATAATTATTACTCTAAACCCTATATTTATTAGTGGCCCCTCCATCATTGACGATATTCCTATTAGTATAATAGCCTCCATTCAAGCGCCCGTGGTCACCCAGTTTGAATCTACCGCCGCGGGGAAGAACGGAGTAGGCTACTCGTCATAAGTGTAACGCCTATTCTCTTATGGAATCGTCTTATGATTGGGTACCCGCTACGAAAAAACCTTTGTAAAATATAAAAAGGAAAACTTTACTTAATAATTGTTATACTACAGCTTTCCATCTCGTGGATTTCTTGTGCGGACTTCCTTGACGCTGCTCCCTGAGCCGCCATACTTCCTTCTACTCCCCGCGGGCAACCTGACTAGACGTGTGTCGCCTGCGCTCCACCACATTCTTCGTTCGCTCGCTTCTAGTGAGTCCTTACTCATTTGTATATATCTGAGTTGTATTGAACAGGGTTTAGATTAGCTAGCACAGGCTACCCCATTGGTATGCCCGCAGGGAGTGTTAAAATAGGGTACTTTTGTTCAGGCGCCTACAAGTTCTCCAGGACCAGCGCCCCAAGTATTTGTGTTTTATTTTGCTGCGCCTTAGCTATTGCTCTTACTAACTAGTTAGGAGGCTACTATCTTCGCAGGAAATAATGCTTCAGGCCGTCGCTATGAGGCAGTTGCATTTTTGTTTTTTAGCAGACGCTCTAGTCTAAGGGTTGCCACACGTGGTGCGGAACCTTCTAGCGTCCGTGTCTGCGTGCGGGCCCCTTTCGTGGGCTTCATCTCCTCGTGCTACGACTGTGGGTCTTCAGGGGTAAGGTTTCTACCAAGATGATGATTCTACGAGCCTCGTGGCCAGCCTCAGTAGGGGTCTCCTTAGTAGGCTAGGGGTACTATATTATTTTTGTGATTACAATTATATGTGTGTCGCCCCTTTGGCTCCCTCTTGCCTATGTCTCAGTCATATGTTTTGAGGGACGGGAGACGTCCTGTTTTGTTGTGGGTTGACGGTTGGTCGTTCGTATCGTTTAGACGACTTTTCCGGTGTTGGTTTTCCCGCCGGCGCTCTTTCTGCGATCGAGGCCATGGTTCCCGCCAGACAAGGCGGGCGGGTACCTTCCAACTATCCCACTGTAGTGCTCTACTACACCCCTTCCCCGGCGGACATGCTTAGTCCGGCGAGAAGGATTCTCGATTCTCGAGTTTGACTCACCCTGTAAAACCCACTCACCTAGTACGCTCAGCGGCACAGTCGTGGTCTTTTGTCTATCCGGCTAGTCCAAATAGCCACTCGGATAGGAAATATTTGGTTCCTTAAGGGTCAGTGACTCACATCACAGGTAAGCAGTCAACCCGTGGCAACACTCTATAAAGGGGTGGGGTTCTACGTTTTTTTGCTCAGATGCGGCGGAATACCAGGATGAGTCGTGCAAACTTATTTTCCGGCGCATTGGAGTAGGTAGGATGTGTTAAAGCCTCTCAGGTTATCCTTATGAGCATTGATTCCTGGACATTTTATTTCCAAATCGCGTCACATCTTGAGCAGCACAACCAGAGGAAGGAACCGTTCCCGGCGGGGAGGGGAGGTTCAGAGCCATGCCTCAGTTTACTATTTGTGCTACTCCTACCTGCTTCCTAGTCCCAGTAACAGTACACAAACTTTGTATTCGTTGTGTTACATGCTTGAACCGGTCAAAGTTCTTTTGGACGTCTCAGAAATGACCAGTTTGTTCAGACCTTTTTGTTGAATGGATCAATAAACAAGATCTTCCGTGCCTTTTGGCCTTGATAGAGATCAAGAATAAATTTACCTCCTACCCCAAGCGAGTGGCTAACGTAGAACTCCTATGCGATAACGCCGAATTATTACGGTTCATTCGCCTTTCTTCTTTTGATGATCCCCCAGTCTCACAGTCAAACCCCTGTCACTCAGCTAACACCCAACACTCAGTTGAACTTTTAGCTCCCCTCTGTGAACCAGTTATTTCTGAGGTAGACTCCCCTCCCCATCCCAAGAGAACACGCTCAACCTCACCGGACATCCGGACAGCTTGACCACCTCAGTCCCAGTCCTCCAGGCGACAATGTGAACAGTCTTCTAGCAGGGATTCCCTGTCTTCCAAAAGTCAGAAGTGATCAGAGCTCCCCTCACAGGTCCAGATTACGGCGGAAATTCATGCCAGTCCGATCAACATAGAACCTCAAGGTTGTAAGCCTAGTTCACACCCAAGCCCATCGGTTTCTGCCTCGGAGATGCCGGAGTCTTTTCCCGGTCTCCTCGGGGCAGATGCCGGAGGTAACGGGTCAAATGCCAGGGTTAGGTCTAAAGCAAGAGTGATCCTAAAAGGCTCCAAGTTAATGCTCTCTAAATTTGTTTTACCTTGTGACAAGGAAGAACTATCAGTTTCTACGGCTAATGCTCTTGAGCGGCACTGCAGTGTAGCGGCGGGGATGCTAACACCCAGTTCAGGTCCTCAAGGAGGTCAAAATTTACCTCCTTCCAGGTCTAGTTACCCTGACTCTCCGGCGAGTACTCTACCTAGTACCCCCATTAAGAGAAACATCTTAGCACCAAGTAGACTTGGACCAATTTTAAATGACAGGCGCAGAGCACCAGAGGCGGCAACCTGCCCGCCGCCGATACCTCAGTGTAAAGAGGCGCAGGTGGAAGTAGCTTATCCCTTGGCCCATCAGGTAGGAGGCCGGTCACTGGCAGTACCAGGCCCAAGTAAGCAAGTAGAGAATAGTGGAACAGTAGAAAAGGTAAGAACCAAATCTCTCAAGAAACCCTGTAGTCAATGTGTCACGGCTAAGCAATTGGATGAGTTATTACAAAAAGTATTACAACAATGTGCAATATCTAAACGGTCTCGCAATGCTCCCCCAACGGTAGTGGGGACTGCCCCTATTGCCTCTGTGCTTCCTCTCACCTCAGACGATAATAACGTTCTGCCACTGCCACCAATCCCCTTGGTAAATGTAGAAGCTCAACCGAGTGTGTTTGTACGTCCCCTGTCACCAACTAAAGTTAGTGTACTTTCGGCCCCTTCTGCTGATACGGCCTTAGTGCCGTCTAAATTTCACACACAACCTAATGCCAGCAGTCGTAAGTCTAACGTAAAGTCTTATTCCCCGGCGGAAACCAGTCCTGTGCCCCCTCCAGGGGCCACAATTTCTCATTGCCCTAATCCAGCTTTTCATCTTAATTCTGTAAGTAAACAGCACCAGACGAAAGACACTCTCCCACCCTGGCAAGAACCGGATGAACTTTGGTTTCCAGTAGGTCCTACTGCCTCGGGGGAAGAGCACAGATCAATCAAGGGGGAGATCCCAGTGCCGCGTGAGTGGGCAATAGAGATCAATAAGGATAAAGACTTACGGGCAAAAGATGCCCAAGGTAAAGTTGTCAAAGTACAAATTCGGGCTATTCCCAACATCACAAATTATCAATATTTTGTATATGTACCAGAGCAACTTGCCCCGCCTTCCCCAGGGGACCTAAAGTGTCCTGACTGTTCCCGGCCTTACGGCGTTCACGAATATGATTCCTTTAGGATAAATTAACCGAAGTTGGTGACAACTCCGGCTACCTTTCCGTTGGAACAGCAGGAAATAAACCTGGGGGAGGTCGGGCATGGGCCATGGGTGGACTGGGATCAGGAGGTCCAACAATTTGCTATTGCCTTAACGTCCCAACCCTCCCTCACTATTCCCCCACCTACCCAACTAAAGTTTGATTTGCTAAATCCGCAACCGGGAGGCGTTCCCTTGTCCATTTTTTAGTTCCTTATAGCTCCCCAGTTATCACTCAAAGATTTCCCAGAACCATTCACAACTCCCGACCCCATTGAACTTCAACGCGAGTTCTTGTTGCGAGATAATGCTCACAGAAAATTTGCCATATTTATACTCAGTAGAGACACGGCCCAGTCCATCGCTAAGCCAACACCTCCGCAGACGGAAAAAGGTAACAGTGAAGCGGTTAGAGTATTCCAACAGCTTCTACTACCACACCCGGCGAGGTCTATCAGGGACATACGGACAGCCTTGTTCGAGGCGGTCCGGGCTAGACAACTTCTCAGACTCTGTATGGTAAAAGGTTTGCCCAAGAATATTTTTTACCGGGTAATTTTCTCTCCAGTGTTAACAGCATCCACAATGAACTCAGAGACCAAACGGGATGTGGAAGTAATGCTCAACCATTCTTTACCGGACACAGTATAAGTAGGGTTAGATCATCTGTTAATACTAGACAGTAGGACACGACTAAGGCCAACGACAGGCAGGCGTCGATCTCAACCTACATCATCTCTTCGATTCCTTTACTCTCTCCCTCTCCCAAGGCCTTGCAAAGCCGTGCGGATCCGGGAGTAGGCCCCATAAGAGGCACCCTGGTAGGCGCCAGGGACCACTATGGCAGGCTCCGGGCTACCTCTTCATCTGGGCAAGACAGAAGCCATCTTATGTGGAACAAAGCGCAAACTGAAAGACATTGAGGGCTTCTCGGTCAACTGTAATGATATTCCTATAACAACAGTGTCACAAGTGAAATATCTCGGACTAAAACTGGACTCGACTCTGTCAGGTGAATCAATCTTGGAATCGATCCTGAGTAAGTGTAGAGCACGTATAAAATACTTGTATAGACAGGTGGGATGCTTGCCAGCGGCGACCAAAAAGACCCTATGCCAAGCGCTTGTTCAATGTAATTTTGACTACTCTGTGTCATCCTGGTACTCTGCATCATCTAAATCAGCAAAGCACAAACTTCAGGTCACTCAAAATAAAATGGTTAGGTTCATGCTGAATCTAGGACCCAGATTGCATGTTGGCCAGGAACAACTTCAGTCACTTGGTATGCTCAATGTCTCTGACAGGGCCAAACAAATAAGACTCATTAATGCCTTCAAGATATTTTATGATAGGGCTCCATAGTATTTAAAGTGTAATTTTGTTAAAGCAAATGAAAGTAACGGACACAATACACGGAATAGGATGTATAATTTTATGGTCCCGAGAATCCAAGGACAGGGTAAGCTAACATTCTTCTTCACTGCCATCAAAGACTGGAACAACCTACCCCAGACAGTCCGTGAAAAGAGTACATTGTATTCCTTCAGACGTAGCTTGAAGGAGTACCTGAACCGAACAGCTACGAGAAGGGAGCACCAAGCTTACAGTATGTCTACTACTAAATACGACATAAGAGATTGGCAAAACAAACTGAAATGATTACTGATTTTTTTTAACTAGTCCAACTATAGAATGTAAGGTTTCTTTATATAACCCCCTAGAAATACTTTCTCTAAAGTATCTACTAATCATATTAATTTAAAAAATTTATTCTCCCCTTTTCCCCAGCTAACTTAATCCCACAAGGACCCCAATGGAAATACACCTAAAGGCCGCGTCATACAGAAGTCGAACCCACCCGAACCCGGCCGAATCGATTTAAAAATTCAAATTTCAGCCAGTTCCGGTCGATTCTATCATTCTGGTAATGCTTCGGGTGATCTTCAGTTATATTCGGGAAGTTCTTGGGATGTTCTGGGCTTGAGTCGAATCATCCGGTGAATAGGCCAAAAGTTAATGCATGCGTTAACTTTTGGCGATGAATTGGGTAAAAAAAACGTTAAAAAACTATAGAGTCATGATCTAATTACGTTCCAGTTACATTCGGATATATTCGAGTCATATTCGGGTTACATTCGACCTATTCGATTGTATTTTGAATTGCCGATGATGACTCGGATTACTCGAACTTGGGTCAAATGCAACCCTATGATAGTCGATATTACCCTGAAGGAAACTCGATGAAAACTGGATGAATCTCTCATAAAATCGAATGTAACTCAAACGAGAGTCAAACGAGACTCGATATTGACCCAACCATGACTAGAAATGGCAGAATAACAGACAATGGAAAGTCGATGCTCACTCGAATAACAGTCGAATATCACCCTATCCATCTGTTTTTTCATTGTCTATGCTGGCTCGCTATCGCTCGCCAGGAAGAAATTGACACCTGGATGGGGATAAACGTCTTAAAACAGTTGGCTGAATGGGGCCGAATGGATACAAGCCAGGGAAAGATAGAAACGGAGAGAGAGATAACAAAAAAGCTGGTGAACCCCCCTTAAGAATTTTGACCTGTTTGTTTAGAACAGGGTATAAGCACATCAATCAATCAAAGGAGGACTACGAGGGGATGACGCATAGCCGCACTCACCCTCTAACTCCACTCTTTGGGATTGTTTACATGCAAATAAAAACAAATGTCAGGATGGCACACACACACACAGAAAGATAAGTAGATAGTTTATTGACCACGAATTTGTTACAGCTTCGTTACACACACACACACACACACGCTACAAGATATAAATTCTAAGCTGAGTACATTGTTGATTTCGTGTGTGCAATGTAGAATATATTGGTTGTAGCATAACTAGTCTACACATTATGAATAGTATTTTTAACACATTGAAGGAAACGCCAATAATCTGAAATTCATTATAGAACAAATTTATTATAAGAACCTTTTCAGTACCGGTGATGTCCTATTAACTTTACTCTGGTTACCATTAGACGATATTATTCAGGTTAAAAAACAATTAGCAGGTTTCGAATTGTTTTACTTAATCCTTTTTAATACCACAGATCCTTCTTCAATATACTCTCATTATACTCTGGCAACTATTAGACGATTTTATTCAGCGCAAGAAGGGCGTCTACCCATTGAAATACTTCAGGCAATATCAATTAATCCCTTTAGCTACCATAAATCCATCCTAAGCTTCATAAAATCGTCTAAATGTTGCTGAAATCAAATAAATATGACGTCACCGATACAGAAAGGGTTAAGGAAAGATAATATAAGCGATTATTTAACTTACTATGATCTTCGACCTATTCGACTGACGTTCGACCTAACTTCTATTTCGGTTGTTGATCGACTGAGCTTCAGCTGAGCTTCGGTAATAATTCTGGTTATTTCCCCATCTTCGGGGCATATTCGAGTTATATTCGACGCATGATCGAAGCTTCTTCGTTCCACATCGGGTTTCCTTCGAGTTACGTACGGGGATTCATCGACTCATCATCGACTTTCATTCAGGTCCATCGGGTTATATTCGAAATTCATTCGGGTCAGTGTCGGGTTATATTCGACTCCGAGTTACTTTCGGGTAATTCGGTTGCATTCGGGGAAAATATGCAAGTCATCGACTTCGGGCGGCAGTCGGCCAACGTTCGACTTCTGTATGACGCGGCCTTAACGGCCTTATTGGGCTATCCTTAGTTGGAATTATGCAAAGCTGGTACATGTCATATTTGTAATATATTATGTGGTACTATCATTGTAAAATGCTAACTGAATAAATATTATTATTATTATTATTATTATTATTATTATTAACACAGGTCCTTCTTAAACTGCATAAGATATTAAGATCGCCTAACATTGGGCAGAATAAAAGGTAAAAAGACGTCCTCCTCTGAAGGGGTAGGGTTTATATTTTGGTAGGCCTTTTTATTTATAATTATATGGTATTAATATTTTAGTTTCTTCCTTAGACCTCCATCAAGCTTAAACAATCACTTCCTAGACCCCCTTCAAGATAAATTTGTAAATTTTTCGGTATATATAATATGCCGGCCAAGGCCGGTGCCTTTTAAAATTACAGGCTCGCTATCGCTCGCCAGGAAAAAATTGACCCCTAAATGACAAGAAGAGTCTAAATATTGAGAAAGAAATGGAGCGAATGGTCTTAAAATCGCCAAAATAATGGGTCGAACGTCATAAAATCTGAAAACTAATGGGGCTAAACATGAGGAAGAAGGGGGACCTGAAAACTGACCCATCTCCCCTTAAATTTTCGAAGGTATCATGAAGTGAATTGAATCGTCTTATTAATTTACCACTTGCGAGTTTCAGGCTGTAAGGAAGTTGGAGCCGTGAACATCTATATTAAAGAGAAATGCAATAATAATGTGGGTTTCTGATAGATAAAAAGTATGATCAATTTGGTCTGATGTATTTATATATGTATTATGACCGCATTTTAGCTGATAATTCTGCTAAATATTAATGTTCACAACTCCAACTTCCTTATAGACCAAAACTCGCGAGTGGTCTATTCTTTACCAAAATATTTACATTCCGGAGGATCGCTTTGCTATCGAAGGTTCATATAGTGTTGGTATGAAAACGATCCTATTCATATTATCTGTCTGGTGGAAGGGACTGGCCGGAGTTTTCGAAAAGGGGCTCTAGTTCTGACGTTATTCTTGACTTACAGCGTGCTGGCTTAATAATCCAATAGGGTTTATAGCCTCTGAAGTCCTATTTTAACTAACTAACTATCTGCCTGTACTTGCTCCCAGCCCAGCTAAATTATTCTGCTTTCATGTGTTAATCTTGAACTTTGACCCTCTCCCTGCTTTCTTATCTGGAAGATACAGTCTATCAGTCATAAATAGCCTTACCCCAGCCCAACCACTTAAAGGGACTGAATTTCTCGAAAAGGGGTTCCAGTCCTGACGCTATTATTCAGAAGGGTTAATAGCAGAGGTGGGCGCGCTCCAGTGGGACCGGTAATGCGGCAGCGCTCCGCGCTCATCAGACATAAGGTAATGCGGCAGCGCTCACGCGCTCCTTTTGTCAGCAGACCCGATGCGCTTCCCGCTCCGCGCTCCGCGCTCCCAAAAATAGGTATATAAAAAACAAAACAAACAAAACAGCTTCTAGAAGTTATTTAATTATTTACCTTTGTCCTTCACTTTGTCCTTTGTCTTTCACTTCACTAAATTCCAAGAATTCAAAACATTAAAAAAAACTCAAGTCATGGTGTCTTTCTGAAGTTTAACTGTTTAAGTTTCTCACTTTCTCAGTTTCTGTTATTCTTTATGTCATATCAATGAATCAAATGTCAATGATATGATATGATTGATATAATTGCAAATGTCAATTATATGATATGATTGATATCATTGTGAGTTTGTGACATTGTGACTGTCCATTGATATCTATGATATGACATAAAGAATTACAGAAACTGTCCAAACTGAGAAACTTAAACAGTTAAACTTATCAAGCTAACATTCTAACAAGCCTAACAATACAATAACAACAATACAACATGATTACATTGATTAGTATTTACTATTTAGTTGATTACATGATTAAATGAATAATAATTTAATATCATAATATCATTAATAATTTAATATGATATGATTAATTGATTATATTATGATTATTGGACCCGTCCAAGCTGTCCACAGACACTCAGACAGTCAGACAGGCTCGGGCTATACCACTGCCAGACTTACCCTTAGGCCCCTTCGTAAGCTGTAACTTGCCCGTAAGGTTTACTTTGCGTTAGAAAAAGCCCCCCCCCCCCCCCAAAAAAAAAAAAAGTTAACAACTGTAACACTGTCAGTCTGTCACTATCATAGTATCACTGTATCACAGTTCACTAACACCGTACGAACGGTACGATGACTGTACACGATAATGACGTTCTTGTACCTGTTGTTGACAGGAAAAATTGCCTCCGGAGCGCCAGAAAGGAGCGCGAATTTCTAGCTGCGCTCCCCGCCTGCACTCCGATTTCAGAATTTTGCCGCTCCTCGCTCCGCGCTCCTCTATATTGGTAATGCGCATCGGATTGCAGAGCGCAGAGCGCCAAATGGCGCGCACCTGCCCACCTCTGGTTAATAGCCTCGATCTGAAGTCCTATTCTAACTAATCTGTTGCATTTGTCTCGCTATTCTACCGCTAATACAATAATAATTGTTTCTCAGAGCTCTCTCAGTGCAAGGTTTATAGATACTTGTATCTATGGACCTTGTCTCAGTGTATAACACCTCCTCTATGTAGCACCCACTTACCTAAACAAAAGTAGTGGGGGGAATAAGAAGATACCGTCTTGTGGTATCCCCCAACTCCGGTATTTTAATTATCTGCGCTTCATATCGTACCTACATGTTTGTCGTACTTTGTCTTAAACGCAGCAATCGTCGGAGCTGTCACAATTCGCTCCAGAAGAGCGTTCCATTGGTTAATGGTTCTGATAGCGAACCAGTTTCCTTTTGTGGTGGTCCTCCAGTGATCGTGTCTCGCTAGCTTCAAACTGTGGCCTCTAAGGTTGTTGTTGCACATGGTGAAAAATTTGGAGTTCGCAGCCATGAAGCAACTTATACACTTCTATCGTGCCCCCCCCCCCCCCTTCCAACGTTCCTCTAGAGTTTGCAGTTTTAGGGCATCACATCTCTCCTCATATGGGCGGTCTCTGAGTTCTGGCACTAGCTTGGTCGCCCTGCGTTGGACCTGTTCGAGGAGTTTGACATCCTTGACCAGCTGGGCTGAACAGCTCTGGGCTCCATAATCCAGGATGGGTCTGACTAGGGCAGTGTAGAGGGAACGTAGGATCTCCTTGTCGATGTACGAGAAGCTTCTCTTTATTACTCCAAGCCTACTGTTTGCCTTTGCCGCTACCTTGGCTGAGTGTGTCGAAGATTTCAGGTCTGCCGAAACAAACACTCCCTGGTCTTTTTCCACCGTGGTTTTGGCAAGGACAACACAATCCCATCCTTACTCTGTGCAACTCTCCAACCCAAGAGTGAAACGATCTTCCCAATTTTTCTTCTATTCAACAGCTGAGCTCTGGAACTATCTCCCTGAATCCATCTTCCCTTCATCCCATAACTCAAATTGCTTCAAACTCCATGTGTCCAGGCATTTTGGCTCGAACATTCCTTGATTTTGGCCCTGTCACTCTTTCAACTCTGTAGGAGGCATTCGTCACAGGCAGTTCTGCCTTTTGTCTCCCTCATCCACATAAAACAAAGCACACTTGCATGTCTGACTGGCGTAGTCTCGGGTCACCCCTCTTCCTAATCCAGTCACTGCTGACCGGACCCTGAATCAGTGGTGGCCAGGTATGACCAGGTATGATCGCCTTCTTAGCTTCTCTCACTTCAGTCTCTTGGAGTCAGACAATCAGTGCCACACAGGCCAGTTTTAGCGTGCGTGGTTGGTGTGACAGTTTATGTAGGTCTCCCAGGCTTGCACATATCGTCAAACCACCCACAAACATGCTCAAATTACCTTTAATGCTCGGTTCACACATGCACGAATGAACTTCCCGTCCGTCCCCGACCCCTTAATTCGCCGTGCCTAAGCTCAGTTAACACATGCACGAATTAACGTCCCGTAAGTCCCCGACCAAGAAAATAGGAAGGATGGCATCAATCTGGAGGCCCCATGTGGCCACGATGGCCGTTTCAACATTTTTTTGCCGCCGTTCTCATCCCATTAGTCGGCGTTTAGACGCCGCCAGGCTGCGTCTGCTCCCGTGTGTGTCACGGGGGTGTCCCGACATAGCACGTTTTCTGGCAGTTGCCCCGACCCACACGGACCAATTTATGCATGCACAAAAATGAAGATTTGAAGTTTGATTATAAAACAAAAATACAGAATAGTAAAAATGTTGCGTCTGCTACCGCCGCCGCCAACACCGTGAACGACCGCAGCAGTGCAAGTACTGGTACTGAGCTGGATACACAGGCCTAGTTTGCCTTTTTCCAGAGGATCTACTGTAAGAAACTGTAAGAAAAAGGACGCTGCCTAGATGCGGCGAATTAAGGGGTCGGGGACGGACGGGACGTTATTTCGTGCATGTGTGAACCGAGCACTAGGCGACGTCCTTTTTGTGCATGCATAAAATGGTCCGCGTGGGTCGGGGCAACTGCCAGAAAACGTGTTATGTCGGGACACCCACGGACACACACGGGAGCAGTCGTCGTCTAGACGCCAACTAACGGGATGAGAACGGCGGAAAAAAAACGTTGGAACGGCCATCGTGGCCATATGGGGCCTCCAGATTGATGCCGTCCTGCCTATTTTCTTGGTCGGGGACGGACGGGACGTTAATTCATGCATGTGTGAACCGAGCTTAACCCGGGAGCTGCGGGGAGACTCTTAAGAGTTCCCCCGGCGCACTGCGGGAAGACTCTTAAGAGTCAGAGAAAATAAAAATCAACTTTTGACATCGAAAAAAAAATATTTTTTTATATTTTTTTTTTTTTATTTTTTATTTTTTTTTGGCCCCTGGGCCATGCAAAATCTCAGTCCTCTACCTCCCCTCCTTCCCCACTTTCCTCCTCTCCTTCAGTTATCACCTATTTTCCCTGTTATTCCCTTATTCTGAGGTATATTTTCGTGCTAACATTAGAAATCCGATTGGAGGGTGTGGTCATCACTGATAGCAAGCGAGTGCAAGAGAGAGAGAGAGAGTATCGATCGACTGTGTCTCAGTGGCCTTGGGGGAAATTGGCGGGAAAGCAGATTGCCTCACCCATACATTATACAACTCGCGGGCTATATCTCCGATTTTGACCATCCAAACGCTGTTTTCACTCGTTTTATTGTTGTTTCAGGTTAATACCTTTATAATCAACCCATAATAGGCGCATATGGATAAATATTAATGCTATTAATGGCACAATGAATATTTTAGTGACGGAAACACCTCAAATACGTCAGCACAGGGGGACGTTTCCAAATACCCCCATGCGCACTTCAGAGGTTAAGGGGAGATGGGCCGGTTTTCTGGCCCTCCTTCTCCCTCGTGTTTAGCCCCATTGGTTTTTAGATTTTAAGACATTCGACACATTAGTTTGGCGATTTTTACACCTTTCGCCCCATTTTGTTGTCAATTTTAAGACCTTTCGTGCCATTTACCTGTCGATTTTTTCTGGCGAGCTATAACGAGCCTGTAATTTTAAGAGGAACCAGCCTTCGACTGGGCCATTTTTCTAATGAAAAATGTATAAATATATCTTGAAAGAGGGTCTAGGGGGTGTTTTTTTAAGCTTGATGGAGGTAGAGCCTATAACGAGGACACTAAAAAATATATGAATAAGTGAATAAATAGACCCAAAAAAACAGCCCATCTCCCTGTATAAGTGAGCGTGTGTGGCTGTGTTTTAAAGGTGGCGGGGTAGGGGCCTGTGGCCCTGTGGTGCCATCTAGCGTCAGTATTGCTGGGACGTCACACAGAACTACGAGGGATTCACCACCTGCAATTGTACCCTTATTATGCCTTCCCTCACCTGCCCTCACACATTATCCAAGCAGGTATGATGGTGGGGGCTGCGTTGGGGGCTGTGGGTGGGGTAGGGAGGGGGTCAGGTCAGGTCAGGTCACCACAACACAAGGGGGGGGACTGTCCTCGAGGTGTGTGTTTGTCTGTGTGTGTGTTGTTGTTATGCCTCCTGCCTTACCTCACCATTGGTAAATACTTCACTATCAAGCATCAGGGGACGTTCATTTTGTATTTTGGCCCTTGGTTGGTCACTTACTGGGTGGACAGTTAACAGGAAATGTTGCACTGTGGGGGTGGCTGGATGGATGTTGCAATTTGCTAAATGATGATCTGCGATTCTGCAGGAAGTCTCGTATTATAACTCCAACGTATGTTACCTTAACACAAGATGTAGGCCTAAACACGTATTTCGGTTCTGAGAATTTAGTATTAGGCTATGAATGGTAAGCTATCACAGCCCCTTGTGTGAAGTATCCTTGCTCAAAATATCGGCTGGCAAAACCTTGACAAACCAGTTTGGTACCAGCAGGATTTTGTTGGTAGGC
The DNA here is from genome assembly GCA_032716605.1 of Paralithodes platypus. NCBI lineage: Eukaryota > Metazoa > Arthropoda > Malacostraca > Decapoda > Lithodidae > Paralithodes > Paralithodes platypus. Next base: position 57,949,980 of record CM064548.1, read on the forward strand.
TACTGCAACTTGACACTTTCAGTCTTCGGAGAACCAACGTTAGAGGTCCGAGGAGGGAAGACGTGTTTTTTTCAAGGATTGGCAACTGGTTACTCATGATTTGTTAAGAGTTGTGTTAGCGGGCATACCACTAGCCTACTGACATAGCCTACAACATAAATCATCTAATCTATAAATACTTAACCTAACTAAAAAGCCTAACCTAACCTAGTATTCTCATTACTACATGAATACTAGGTTTGGTTAGGTTAATGTTTTAGAGAGGTCGAGTTATGCTGTATGTCGGTAGGCCTAGTAGGCCTAGTACACCCGATAACACAACTCTTACCCATAATTTTGGGCTAGGCCTAGCCTACACAGTCACTTATGCTAGCCTAGGCTAGTTCAAGTTTGTATGGTTGGTCAATTACTCAATCTTTATGTTTGGACCAACCGATTTTGCCAAATTGCCATCAAACCTGATTTTGTTAATTTTCAAGAAAACACATGTGACATCAGTTTTACAAGTGGATTCTACTTCATTCAAGAGTAGTGTTCATTAGGCCTGTTGGTTATATTCATCCCAAACTTTCAGAATTCACTTGGTCTAAGCTAAGCCTAGGCCTAATTAGCCTATACTGTAGGCCTATATCAATAACATAATACATGGCCTAGCCAAATTAAGGATGTTAACCCTTGTCTAGCGGGGTGTTTTGGGCTCATTTGGGCATATTCAGGCCCTCCTGCATGATAAATCAAGCATCTGCATGAAAATATAAATATTTAGCAAAAAACTAGGCACTAAAAGCTTCAAAATGAGACCAGAACGAGCTACATAGCACTCGTGGTTCTCTTGCAGTGGTGCCACATGGAAGTTTAGCATATATCGGTATATTTTTCCCATCGACCGCCGCTCTTTAACCCCTTATTGGCGGCGCTCGACTTAAGTCGTGCACCAATTTGCAGCAAGTTAGGAGCATTATTAAGGCTTTTAAAGGGTTAAAATCGAGTGCAAATGGCCGGGAGCACAGCGGGCCAGACAGCCGACTCCCAGGGCTTACCGCCGCCCATTAACTCATGTTCCCTGTGTTCTCGAGAGGCCGGCAGTGTAGCCAGTAGTGAGCATAGCTGGGAAAAATATACCGATATATGCTAAACTCCCATGTTCGTGGCATTACTGCAAGAGAACCACGAGTGCTACGTAGCTCGATCTGGTCTCATTTTGAAGCTTTTAGTGCCTAGTTTTTTGCTAAATAATTTTTGTTTTCATGCAGATGCTTGATTTATCATGCAGGAGGGCCTGAATATGCCCAAATGAGCCCAAAACACCCCGCTAGACAAGGGTTAAGGGTTAAGCCTACAGGAGAAACTTATGGTTATACAGTACTGTACTGATGTTTTGGACCGACAGTTAGCCTATCGATCTTTTTAGGCCTAATAGGTCCGGTAGAGCATATACATCATTGCTATATATGTCATTAAGAGCTGAAATGTATTATAAGGGAGAAAAGAAAAAAAAAAAAAAACGCTAAAATACAATTATAGCCTAGGCCTAGGCTAGGCTACTGTAAAACAATAAGTTTTTCAACCAGTACCCAACCAGCGGGGGTGTGGGGGCGGCAGCCCCCACCCATATACTAGGTTAGGTTAGATAAGGTTGATAGGTTAGGCTAATAGCCTAGAACATTAAAAAAAAAACAAAAAAAAAACAAGTAGGCTAATCTAACCCAACCAGCGTGGGTGTGGGGGCGGCAGCCCCCACTCATAATACTAGGATAGGTTAGGTAAGGTTGTTGGGTTAGGCTAATGTCTTCCCAAAGTTGACTATTTTTATAACATGAGATATTAGGCTACCCACTCCACCCCGTGAAATCCGAGCCAGCTTTCGTCAAAAGTTGGCTCGGGTATTCACAAAATTGGGTTTTATGGGTTTGCAATTTGGGAAAACCCGAGCCAAGTTTTGATACAAAACGCTACCTAGGCCTATTATTGTATTTTTACGCTTTTAACCCCGCATTTTCCCTGAACTTCATAGCCTTCCCCACTAGTAGGGGGCGTGTTTTTAGATTGTTGGATAATGGGTAAATACTAATTTCTTACAGTTTCTTACAGTAGATCCTCTGGAAAAAGGCAAACTAGGCCTGTGTATCCAGCTCAGTACCAGTACTTGCAGTCTTGCACTGCTGCGGTCGTTCACGGTGTTGGCGGCGGCGGTAGCAGACGCACATTTTTACTATTCTGTATTTTTGTTTTATAATCAAACTTCAAATCTTGTCTTCCCCATACTTTATCAAGATTACTTTCAAACTCCCTTATTGATTCGGAATCGACTACATACTGGGGCAGTGCGTTCCACTCATTTACCACTCTATCACAAAATGAGTTCTTTGCTTTCTCAAGCCTATTTCTTTCTTTGTAAATTTTTTAGAGTGTCCTCTCGTTCTTGTTCCCTCCCGCATCAAGAAGATACCTTCACACACATCCTCATCGTACTTTTCTGACACTATTTTAAAAGTCTCTATCATATCCCCTCTCTTTCTCCTATATACCAGTGTCGGAAGCCCCAGTGTCCTCAACCTCTGCTCATAGCCCGCGTTCTTCAACGTTGGTACCAGCTTGCTAGCTCTCCTCTGCACTTTCTCCACTGCTTCTATATCCTTTACCATATATGGAGCCCACACCTGGTTCGCATATTCCAGGTGCGGCCTAACCAGCGCTGTATAAAGATTCCTGAAGATTTCTTCGTCAAGTGACACAAATGTCCTCCTTATCAGCCCTACAATTCTATTGGCTTTGTTTATCTTTTCCGCTAAATGTTCTGAGAAATTTAACTTATTGTCTATCACTACTCCTATATCCTTTTCTGCATTCACTTCCTCCATCGCTTCATACATACTGTATCCTATCTTGTCTATCTTGCTTGTCCCAATCCGCATGTACTTGCATTTTTTTGGATGAAAAGGCATTAACCAATGCTCAGACCATCCCTTCATGCCCTCCACATCTCCTTGAAGCAAGCCCACATCTTCCTTACTCCTCACTCTTCTATACAGCTTAGTGTCATCCGCATACAGGTATACCTCGCTTCCATTAGTTATAACTTCAGGTAAGTCGTTGATAAATATAACGAACAGCAGTGGTCCCAACACAGATCCCTAAGGTAACCCACTTGTAATTTCCCTCCACCCCGGGCCTATTCCATTCACCAATACCCTCTGTCTCCGATCTTTCAGGAAGGCTTCTATCCATTTCACACATTTCTCCCCTATATTATAGCTTCTAACTTTCTCTATTAACCTTTTATGTGGGACCTTATCGAAGGCCTTCATAAAATCGCAATATACCACGTCTATTACATCACCATCTTCTAGAATTTGCATCCAATCATCTACCACCTTAATTAGCTGTAGTACCGTCGACCTCCCCGGCAAGAATCCGAATTGTCTCCCACTGAAAAGTTGGTTTGACTTCATATGATCCATTATTCCTTCTCTAATTACCGTTTCCATTAGTTTACACACAACACTTGTCAAACTGACTGGTCTATAATTCCCTGGGTCATTTCTCTTTCCCTTCTTAAATATAGCTGTTATGTTCGCCTCTCTCCAGTCCATCGGGATTTGTCCTGTATTAAACGATACCTCAAATAACATTTTCAATGGCTACTAACATCTCACCTCCTTCCTTTATGATTCTTGGGTGTATCCCATCCGGTCCCGGTGACTTACTTCTGTTCATTTTTTCTATAGCCCTTCTTATTCTAGCATGGGAAAACTCTACTAGTTCTAGTGCCGGTACCTGTTTGATGGGAATAGTAGGCACTGCATCATCCGACTCCACTGTTAGTACCCCCCCAAAGTATTTCCCCAGCACCTCTGCTTTCTCCTTATCAGTCTCCGCTCTACTCCCATCATTCAACCCCCCTACCAGCTCTGGGATCCCTACTCTTCTTGTTAACTTTTCCTGAATGTACTTCCAGAATATTTTTTCAGCTCCTCTTCAGACTTCAGTATAAAACAGCACTATTATCTGAAGGAAAAATGACAAAAAACAAAATAAAACTTACTGAAATCGCTGTTGGTCCAAAAAGTCAGGTTTACCAAACTTATAAAGATTTATTTTTTGGATTTTTTTTTTTTTTTTAATGGCACAATTTTTCCCATGTTTGTAGTTTTTGTATCCTGTTCGGACAATTTTAGCGGCTAATTTTCTGTTATCTGTCCCCTGTTGGCTATATATATGATAATGACAATAAATCATGGGGGGGGGGGGGGAAGAAGTAAGAGAACATTAAATTTCCTATGGTTGCAAGATGTATACCGTAGCTACCGAAAGAATAATTATAGTCATAATTTTGATTATCCATTCTGTCCACATGTCCAAACTAACCAAGCTTGCTTGTACACAACCCTGCGCTGGTAAGGCTTAATAAAAAGGAAAAGTAGACTGTAAATATATTTTGATGACAAAACACTGTTGACTTAACAGGGATGCTGCAAGGAGTTACAAGTGTGACACGGAGAGGCCATCAGCTGACCGAGGCATATTTGTGCAAACCATGCTTGGCTACTAGCTTGCACATGAGAGAATTATAAAAATACTGTAGCTTTTACAGTATGGTTATTATATTCCTTTGGTCAACTTTTCATTTAAGGTTCAAATTTCATTAAAATTGACAGTTAATAATGTATTATCATTGACAAATGATAAGGACACACTTACACTTAGTTACACTTAGTTGTATTCCGTCCATTAGTGACACAGTTGAGCTGGGGCTCCACTGCGACCAGGCAGCTCCCTTTCTTCCACTCTCCATTCCAGAAGTCGGTTGGAGTTGGTGCTGGGGTATCCTGGTGTTGGTGGCCGGTCCGGTATTTTGGCCAGCCACATGTCCAAGTGTTTCTTGAAGGTGTCTGGAGACACCCCGGTCATGTTCCTGAGAGGGGCTGGTATACAGTTGAACAGTCTGGTTCCATTGTATGTAAAGCTGTGATGGATCAGGGATTTGATTTTTTGTGTTGATCCCGGCGTAGTCCTCACATAGCACAGCCTCCCTCGCCTTTGGTGCTGAGTCTCTTGGATGTTTGGATTTGGTACCTTTTTTTCCAAAATCTTCCAGACGTAGATGATGATGTATCTCTCCCTACGTCTTTGAAGTGAGTACAGCTGCAGCTCCTTAAGTCTCTCCCAGTAGTTAAAGTGTTGAAACCCATGGATTTTACTGGTGAATGTCCTCTGGGTGGCTTCAATTTCTGTTATTTCTCCTACTTTTTTGGGAGACCAGAGCTGAGAGCAGTACTCCAGTCGTGGTAGGACCAGTGACTTCCACAGTGTTAGCATACACCTCTCATTTCTTGTGTGGAAGGTTCTCAGGATCCAGCCTGCTATTTGTTTTGCTGTTGTTGTGGCTTTGGTAATATGCTGGGAAAAAGTGGCGTCACTGCTCATATTTACTCCCAAGTCCTTCACTGTGTCCTTGGCGGTAATTTCTTGCTGTCCACTTTTGTAGTTGGTGTCGTTTTGTAGTGCTCTCTTGTTCCCGTACCTTAGAAGCTCGAACTTGTCTCCGTTTAGGGCCATGTTGTTTTCTTCTGCCCACTTCAGAATTTTGTCCAAGTCTTGTTGTAGTAGCTGAGCATCATGTTGTGAGGTGATTTTCTTCATGAGTCTGGTGTCGTCTGCAAACGATGTGGCTGTTGAGTGTTCCAGGTCCCTGTCGATGTCTCCTATCATGATGAGGAATAGGAGAGGTCCCAGTACTGATCCTTGTGGTACTCCGCTGATGACCCCACCTGCTTCTGATAGGCTTCCTTGAACCGTGACTCTTTGTTTTCTGTTGGTGATGAAGCTGTGGAGCCATCTTCCAAGGTCTCCCCCTATTCCCAGTGATTTGAGTTTATGTAGAAGGATCCCATGGTCCACCTTGTCAAAAGCTTTGGCGAAATCTAGATATATGACGTCTACATTTTCTCCGTCTTGAATATCCTGTAGGATTTTGTCGTAGTGTGATAGTAGTTGTGAGAGGCAGGAGCGGCCATGTTGCCCCTCGTTGAACGCCTCGTTATCTTCCAGGAAGCTGACCATCTTAGCTCGTATTGTTCTTTCTATGATTTTAATAAGATGTGACGTCAGCACCACTGGTCTGTAATTTTTGGCTATGCCTTTACTACCCCCTTTGTGTATTGGTGTGACATTACCTTCTTTTAGGGATTGTGGTACATATCCAGTTTGGAGGGACTTGCTCCACAGCAGTTTTAGAGGCAAGGCTAGCTGATGTTTGCAGTTTTTTAGCAGTTGGGCATGAAAGCCGTCTGGTCCTGCCGCAGAGTTTGGTCCAATCTTGTCGATGGCTGCTATTATGTCCTCTGTTGATACTGTTACCCCGGAGAGTTGATGTGGTGTCCCTGGAGCGTTGCCAAAGAAAGTCGTTGCATTCTCGATTTTCTTGTCTTCATTTGGCGGGCTGAAGACACTTTCGTACTGCTGTTTGAGTATCTTGGCCATTTCGGTTGGGTCACTCTCAAGTTCGCCCGTAGGTTTTGCAAGTGGTCCTATTGTTGAGGTGTTCCTGAGTCTCCTTTTTGCGTATGCATAGAAGAATTTGCTATTTACTCGTATGTTTGCAACTGCTTGGAGTTCTTCGCGTGTTCTTTGCTCTTGGTGTGACTGGATGAGTTTACGTTCAACTTCATCGAGCTCTTCTTGTAGTTTGGTGATATTGTGCGCATAGCTGGTCTTCCTTTGCTTGCCTCTCAAGTACGTCCTTTTCTTCATTAGTATTTTTCTATCTCTGGGAATCCGCTTGATCTGCTTCCTGCTTGATTTGGGTGGTATGATGTTTTTACAGGTCTCCAGGCATTGTTTCTGGAGGCTACTGAGAGTTTCGTCGACGTTTTTATCTTCGAATAGTGCCCTCCAATCAGTTCCTGCCAGTTCTGCTCTCAGTCTGTCCCAGTCTATATCTTTGCTGTAGAAGTTGAGATCTTTCAGAGAGGTGCAGGGTATTTGGCTTGATTCCTGTTGACATCTTCTTGGTGGTGTGGCAGCTGGTGTGGGGGTTCTAACTTTGATGAGGCTGTGGTCGGACATTATAGTTTTTACAGTTTCGTACGAGTGTACCAAGTCGAAGTTGTTGCCAAATAGTAAGTCCAGTGTGTTATTGCCTCTTGTAGGTTCCTCGATGTATTGCTTCATGTATGCAGTGTCCATGATAGTCATTAGCTCCTTGGCTTGCTGTTTTTCATCCCTGGTTCCTCCATTTATTTTCATGGTTGCCCAATTGATGATGGGCAGGTTGAAATCTCCTGTGATGATGACATCTGTAGCGGGAGTTGGAAGATTTTGTAGGAGTGATTGTATCTTCTCTGTGACCTCCTTGAAAATTTCCCCTGTGGTGTTTGGAGGTCGGTACAAAATTATGATGAGCATGTCGGTTTGTCTTATGTGTACTGCTAATAGCTCTGTTGTGCCGTTTGAGAATGCAACTAAAGTTTCGGTATTTGCAGCCATATCCTCCCTTAGGTAGAGTGCTACTCCTCCGTGGCTTCTGTCCTCTCTGTCGGCTCTGAATATAGTGAAATTATGGATATTGATCTCTGCATCCAAAATGTTTTCGTTCAGGTGTGTTTCTGTGAGGGCTAGAAAAATTGAGTTGTCTTCCTCTGCAATTTCTTCCAACATAGGGACTTTACATTGATTGTTTCGTGGGTAAAGTCCTCTGATGTTGCCCACAAAAAAACTAGTTAGTGGTAGTTGCACCTTCCTCTGTGGTTCATGTCTGGCCCCTCGGTTTGGGCTAGGAATCTCTCCATTATCACTTGAGACCGTTTTTTCCACTTCCAGAAGACGTCCCATTACTACCTCTAAAAAAGCACCTTGGTCGGGCATAGCCGTGTGTACCGCTGCTGGTCTGACCTTGTGAGTTTGCTGGATGGTTGGCCAGCTTCTGAGGGCATTGCGTTGGCTTTCTAATTTTTCCTCATGAGTTGGTGTGTAGGCAAATTCCCTTTGAAAGTGTCCTGTAGCGTGTTCCCTTGGTTTGTTGACGTTGTTTCTGGTCGTCAGTATTTTGGTTCCCTTGATGTGTGGAAGATTGCAGTCTCTCATAGTACATGCCCTTTTGTTGAGTGAGATTCTGCATACATATGGGTGGTAGTCGATGCACTTCCATCCACGCTTGCAACCGATTCTTTCATCCCGCCCGTGCTTCATGAATTTTGCACATATTTTTGGGTGGTCTTGTTTGCATCCCATGCCCACTACTCCATATCGGCATTCATTTCTTAGGTAGAAATTGCATACTTCCATGCTTTTCCTCCTAATATCGGTGCCCCTGTTTTCAGCTCTGGGCCTAGGTCTCCATGAATTTGTATTTACAGCACTAACCTCACCTGTTCTTCTGTATGTAGGAGCATTATGGCTGCATCCGTTGCATGTGGGGTGTTTGCTCGTTGGGGTCCCCGACCTCACCTGTCTTGCTGCATTTTGAGGAGGCTCTGCCGTGTCTGCTAGTGTTGCGGGGGGGAGGCTATGGGCATCTGGCATTGTGATGCTAATATTTCCTGGTGTGTTCCCCATACCTAGATCTAGGCCTATAGCCACGTTTGTTGTGGTACTGGTATGGGGGTTGTCACCGTCACTCTTGTCTACGGCTACTTCTGGGCTTTTGGGTAGGCCTTGGCCTAGGTCAGTGTCCCCAGTTAATTCCTTGGTTGTTTGTGTATTGTCAGCTGGCGTGTTGGTGACAGCTTTGTTGCTCTGGAGCTGAACATGGATTTTTCTTACCTTACTTATCGCTCCAGAATTGGTTATTCGTTCCTTGTGTTGGAGAACGGCTGTTTCTGCCTCGGCCACCCACTCACCTTTTGTGTCAAACTTTGTTAGGCAGCATGTTTTGCACATGAATTTCCTTGGCGTTTTTGCATAGTTGAGAATTTGATAGGCCGGGAGTTCTGTGCAGAAATAGTGCAGCCAATCCTGGCAGTAGTCGCATTGGATTGCATTTTTTTCACCTGCGAACTTGATTCCGCAGTCGGGGCACTCTGGGTCGGATTTGTTTTGATCTCCGTCCATTGTTGGCGTCATGTTCTTAGTCACTGTTTTTTTTCTCTTATTTTCACTTCAATCCTTCTGTTTCGGACTTTGTTTCTTGTATGTGTGCACTCACTAAGTGTTTATGTACCGTAGGTTATTCTGTCTTTGGTAATCACCGATTGCACTTGCCATTACTTCAATGTACCAAAGCTGTGTTATGTACACAACATACACCGAATTATTATATCAGCATAACATTTTAAGAGTTTATTATTAACCTTTTTTATATTTCAGGTGGCATGATGTCCGGGAGTGAGGAACGGTGGCGCGAGGGGCCCAGTGGTGGTGGTGGTGGTGGAGGGGGAGGGGGAGGTGGTGGTAGTGGTAGTGGTGGGGCAGGAGCAGGAGCATTGGGTCACTTACTGGAACGTGTGGCCAATGACCTGACACCACAACACCACTCCCAACACTACCAGTCGGGCTTCATACCCTCCGCTACACCACCGTGGACCACCACTACCAGTACCACCAGCTTGGGGTCACCCATGCCACCCTTACAGCCACCACACACCACCCTAGGCACCCAGTGTGGCCTGCAGCCTAGTAGTGTCCCTTCTATGCAATCTGCTCACAAGATGTCCCCGCTGCAACCGCCGACCACAAGTGCCCCCGGACCCATGGCGTCTGGACCCCAAATAGTGGGATCTTCCACTAGAAGCTACTCCGTCAGTCAAGACCTCTTCAACGAGTTAGACGGAAGTCGGAGTCCACTGTACAGGTCTTCGTCGGACTTGGGTCTCCGGTTGAACCATTACAACACCCAAGGCTCCCACTTTGGTGATGGCAGATTAGATGGGTTCATGGATTCCAGTATGGACTCCCTGGATGGTATGTTAGTTAGTGGCCATGATCCAGCATATTACCTGGAGGCTCAGAGAAGATCCAGTGGTGCTCCTGGTACTCCACCTCTCCAAGCTGACCAGCAAGGTATTCCACCACCCTCACTCACTCATCCAGACTTTAGCTTTTACTCCCATGAAAACCGAATTATTGAGAATGACACCAGTAGCAATATATCGGCAAGGTTTTCTAACATTACCGCGTCACTTGGCAGCTGGTTCAGTCCTTTTGATCCCTTTCGCAGTAATTTAACAGCCGCGCAGAAGACCACAGAAACTTCCCAGGCATCTACAGTTGGTACTAGTGGTGAAGCCATAGTAAGAAGTGAGCAGAGAGAATCTTCCCGCAGTAACAGTGCTGGCGTTATTCAGGCCCAAGTAAATCCTTCCCATCATGCCAGAGCCCATAAACCTTCATATTCAGCTGTTTTAAGTAAGAATCCCATCCAAGAGGGAAAAATGGCACCCGGAGGACTAACTGTTAACCCCCGAGGCAATAGTAACCCCATGATCATCAACCCCCAGCAGTCCCCATCACCCAGCCCCGCCACCATTCGAGCAGAACCCAGGAACCGCAGTCAACCCGGAAACAGCATCAAGGTTAACAAATCTAGAATGTCCGCCTCCAGCAACATCCCTTCAACGAGCAGCTTGAACATGAGACACAGCCGGACCGACAGTCACAACAGCTCCCGGGTGGGCCTCGACGACTTTGACTTAAACGAGGGGAACCTGAGTAACGGGATTCTGAGCGCCTACGAGCACTATGATTGGGGCGAGACTGCCAGTACGGCTATGGGGAACGGACCCACCAACATGAAACCCTCGTCCAGTAGCCCCACCCACCAAGCAAAGTGGGCCGCGGGTAAGGTAGAGGCCAAGAAGAACACCCCCGAGAAGATTAACAACACTTGCCCTCCGGAAGCAGAGCTGGTGAAGGGCAACAACAACCACCTCAACAATAAGGTCACATTTACACAGCAGAAACAACCACCAAAGTAAGTTCAACTGCTGTCTCTTGTCACTTTTTTATTATATATATATATCCGCTGCATGTCTGCCTGCCGAGATCGGAACCTCTCCGGATTGGTCGGGGGCCGCGGGAGTGCTAGAGGGACCTTGGTGATCCCTGGTCTCTGGGTCTTCTCCTGGATGACCTAGATGTGTGTGAATTTGTATTTTGTTTTTATGCACTGTTTTGTGTTGTCCCTAGTCTTGCTCGGTCTTGAGTCGGACCCTCCCCCCCCCCCCCAAAAAAAAAAGGAAAAGTGGTGATTTGGCCTTAGTATATAGATAGATAGATAGTATGGTAAGATCAGGAGTAGTGGGCGTACCACTATTGACAGGACACATACGGGCGCACTATTTGGAGTTTTCACTAGTGTTTTCCATTATTATTCTTTGTTACAAGTGTCTTTTAACTTCACATTATGTTGTTTGCCTAAACAATATTAATATATTTACCCCGATAGGTGGGGAGGGCATGAAATATATCAGGGAAAGAGAGGGGTTGAAAAACTCGTGGTGGTCAAGGGTGGTGGTCGTGTGTATCCGAACACATTCACAGTCGAGAAAGCGTCTGTGATTGGCTGAAAGGAATGAGTATCGTGACATCACGCCCACTATGAGTGGCGGGCGTATTGAAATAACCCTGATCACCTACCGAGTTTGATATTGTTGAGGCAAACAATAATGTGAAGGCAAAACCCACTTGTAACAAGAAAATTAATGGGAAATGCTAGTGAAAACTCCAAATAGTGCATCCATTACTATGTGTGCTGTCAATAGTGGTGCGACCGCTAGCCTATTTCAACTTTACTACCGCTACTACGATTGTTGTTTCTGAGACCTAGTATATTAACCTAACCAAACAACCCAACCTAACCTAACCTAGACCTAGTACGTGGGATATAACACTAGCCCTTGCATGCCAGGTACTGCGAGTTGCTAGTACCTAGGTACGTGGGATATTAAACTAGCCCCTGCATGCCAGGTACTGAGAGACTGAGAGTTGCTAGTACCTAGGTACGTGGGATATTAAACTAGCCCTTGCATGCCAGGTACTGCGAGTTGCTAGTATAGTAGTCCCTCGAATTTTGCGAGAATATGGTCGACATTGCAGGCCGCAAAATTCAAAATCGCAAATTTCAAATAACTAACCTTATGGGATTAATTGAATATGGTCGACATCTCATCATCGAGGGCCTATTTTTTGGTGATTTTCGTCCTTGTTTGTACACACATTATGACACATACACTTAATTATACATCCTACAATAAAGAAAAACACAGAAATACAGATTCAGGGGACCCAGGGCACAGGTAACACTTCAATTTTGCCCAAAGAAGTCGATTATGCGAGAGCGTGAGAAGATTGTGGTGGAAATGCTAGCCCTTTAATTGCAGACTTATTCTTGCTTGCTTTAGAATTTAAATATATAAAAGACTTAGTTGACAGTAGCAAGAAAAATAAAATTCCAGAAAAATTAGCACTTGCTAAACTGTTAAGTAATAATAGTAGATATATTGATGATATTCTTGTTTGCAATTTGTTAAATTTTAATCAAGTTGCTAAACTTATTTACCCTAATTCTATTCCCCTCACACAATGTAACGTAAATTATAAAGTTGAAAATTTTCTTGATATAAATATAGAGATTGTTAATGAACAGTGCATACTTAAAGTATATCACAAAGTTGATGATTTTAATTTTAACGTAATAAACTTTCCTTTCCCTAGTAGTAATATCGATAGTAAAATAACTTATAATTGTTTTTATTCCCAATTAATAAGATTTTGTAAAAATCTGCACTAAAGTAGATGACTTTTGGGCTAGAGCTAGGTTACTATACAGACTCTTAGTGGACAGAGGTTTTGAGGCAAGTAAATTGTTCCATAAATTTAATCTTTTTAGGGTCAATTATTGTGACTGTATTCTAAAATTTGACATCAATAATTTTAATCAAGCATTTTTAACTTGAAGTTTCTTGTATAACCTCTGCTTACTTTTTGTCTGTATTTATTGTTTATCTTTTTCTTTTTCTATTATTATTAATATTAATATTGATGATTTTTTTAATTTATTGTTCTTGTTAAAAGAGTACTCTTTGTTTAAATCTGTTGTTACTTCATATTTTGTAATTATTTGTCTTTATATTATATGTATTCATTGTCGATAGTATCAATTGCTTACTTTTGCGATTTCCTTAGTTTATTTGTGCTATAAATGTAGGTTATTTGTAGGGTAGTTATTGATAGGGGTCACTTGAGGCATGCTATGCTTACAGGTACCTACCCGATAGCACTATCGTTAGTGAGTGCTGTACTGTATTTATATATTATTTTGTAATAGTATAGATATCTTATCAATATTTGTATTTTGTACTATTTTAATGTCTTGTCATGTTGCAAATTTGATTTTAAATAATATTTTGACATTTAACATATAGTTTCTTTATTCATGCAGAGTTTAGTAAAATTTGCCAGAACGTCCCAGACTTCCCATACTTGACTACTTCCTTTAACGTGACGATAGTGCGTTGTTATATGTGCGATTAGTTTGCTTGGGAAACAGATTAACTTGCTCATGTAGTAATGTACACCCTATGTGGTGGATTGTGTTCTTTTATTTAATAATTTTCATTTTAGTAAACGTTGTTTCCACATAGTGATTTTGATAATTTAATTTGACTTTATATTGTCCTTGTCCCAATTTTGGTTTGTTTAGTTTGCAAGTTTTACATTTTAATTTAATAATTTTCATTTTAGTAAGCGTTGTTTCCACATAGCGATTTTGATAATTTAATTTGACTTTATATTGTCCTTGTCCCAATTTTGGTTTGTTTAGTTTGCAAGTTTTACATTTTAATAAACATATAAGAGCGTGGGAGAATCTATAAACAGTAAACAATGGGCCGCAGGGCGGCCCGACGTCACGACCCTCATACCCCTCCCCCCCGAAAACTAGTGCGGAAACCCTGTATCATTGAGCGCCACCCGCAAAACTCAAGTAATATCGCACTAGTATCAAGTCCCGCAAAAATGGTCAAATCTTGGGTCCCGTTCGCAAAATTGAAATTTCGCAAATTTGAAAGACGCAAAATTCGAGGGACTACTGTACCTAGGTCTATCTATCTATCTATCTATTGCCTGACGCCGTGATCCCCGAAGGGGTGGCCACGAACGAACGTCCCCCATGCACCTCTGTCCCCAGTCAGTCGACGCCCCTCCCCCCAACCAGCACCGCCTTCGTTCATGTAGTTCCTCACTCCATCCTTCCACCTCATATTCGGTCTACCTCTCCCCCTCTGTCCCTCCACCTCGCTCTCGTACACCCTCTTAGTCATTCTCTCGCTTTCCATACGTTCCATATGGCCGAACCATCTCAAGTTGTTCCTTTTCACACTTTCCAGCACATCTACCTCCACACCACACCACCTTCTTACTTCCTCATTAGTCTGTCTATCCCTCCATGTAACTCCGCACACACTCCTTAAGTAATTCATTTCCGCTCTCACTCTTGGTCTGAGTCTCTCAACCAACGTCCATGCTTCGCTTCCGTAAGTCAGTGTCGGGATTACCACACTGTCATGCAAGGACTTCTTCACTTCCATACTGACCACCCTATTTCTTGTTACTGCTTTTAGCGTTCCTACAACCCTCTTCCCCTGTTGTACCCTCTCCCGCACCTCTTCATCCATGTACCTAGGTACGTGGGATATTAAACTAGCCCTTGCATGCCAGGTACTGCGAGTTGCTAGTACCTAGGTATGTGGAATTAAAATGTAAAACTTGCAAACTAAACAAACCAAAATTGGGACAAGGACAATATAAAGTCAAATTAAATTATCAAAATCGCTGTGGAAACAACGCTTACTAAAATGAAAATTATTAAATAAAAGAACACAATCCACCACATAGGGTGTACATTACTACATGAGCAAGTTAATCTGTTTCCCAAGCAAATTAATCGCATATAAAACTAACCCTTGCATGCCAGCTACGGGGTGGAGTGGGTAGGCCTACTAAACCTATGTTATACAAATAGTCAACTTTGAGGAGACATAAGCCTAACCTAGCAACCTTACCTAACCTAACCTATCCTAGTATTATAGGTGGGGGCTGCTGCCTATATCTAACAGCTACTAACCTTTACCAAATGTTGTGATGAGTTGATGTCCTCAGAAAATACAATAACATCGCGAATCGTAAGACAATAACCTTAACACACCCATTCCACACTCGTTCAAGATGGCAACCAACTTGAACTGACCAAAAAATAATAAATGACTGTATGCTATGATGAGCAGGATTGGCAAACAAAAGAACATCAATAATTATCACTCAAATGCGCAAACCGTGACTATAGATATTATTCGCATACTAGGACTTATATTCTAGATGACGTCACGATAAACCCTGTGTTCGGATGTCTGCACAGCGACTTGAAGCTTATATCGACTCGGGTTTGTTTACATGTTGGCGAAGAGAAGAGTAGTAGAGGAGGACTGTATTTACAGGTATATGTACACTTATACATATTCTGCCACATACTTAATTGTATATCAAGGTGTATACGATCTTTCAAACTACTGTACAAGATAGTGGGGTTAAATATTTCTTACAGTTTCTTACAGTAGATCCTCTGGAAAAAGATACACTATGCCTGTGTATCCAGCTCAGTACCAGTACTTGCACTGCTGCGGTCGTTCACGGTGTTGGCGATGGCGGTAGCAGACGCAACATTTTTACTATTCTGTATTTTTGTTTTATAATCAAACTTCAAATCTTGTCTTCCCCATGCTTTATCAAGATTACTTTCAAACTCCCTTATTGATTCGGAATCGACTACATACTGGGGCAGTGCGTTCCACTCATTTACCACTCTATCACAAAATGAGTTCTTCGCCTTCTCAAGCCTATTTCTTTCTTTGTAAATTTTCTTAGAGTGTCCTCTCGTTCTTGTTCCCTCCCGCATCAAGAAGATACCTTCACACACATCCTCATCGTACTTTCCTGACATTATCTTAAAAGTCTCTATCATATCCCCTCTCTTTCTCCTATATGCCAGTGTCGGAAGTCCCAGTGTCCTCAACCTCTGCTCATAGCCCGCGTTCTTCAACGTTGGTATCAGCTTGCTAGCTCTTCTCTGCACTTTCTCCACTGCTTCTATATCCTTTACCATATATGGAGCCCACACCTGGTTTGCATATTCCAGGTGTGGCCTAACCAGCGCTGTATAGATTCCTGAAGATTTCTTCGTCAAGTGACACAAATGTCCTCCTTATCAGCCCTACAATTCTATTGGCTTTGTTTATCTTTTCCGCTAAATGTTCTGAGAAATTTAACTTATTATCTATCACTACTCCTATATCCTTTTCTGCACTCACTTCCTCCATCGCTTCATACATACTGTATCCTACCTTGTCTATCTTGCTGGTCCCAATCCGCATGTACTTGCATTTTTTTGGATGAAAAGGCATTAACCAATGCTCAGACCATCCCTTCATGCCCTCCACATCTCCTTGAAGCAAACCCATATCTTCCTTACTCCTCACTCTTCTATACAGTTTAGTGTCATCCGCATACAGGTATACCTCACTTCCATTAGTTATAACTTCAGGCAAGTCGTTGATAAATATAACGAACAGCAGTGGTCCCAACACAGATCCCTGAGGTACCCCACTTGTAATTTCCCTCCACCCCGGGCCTATTCCATTCACCAATACCCTCTGTCTCCGATCTTTCAGGAAGGCTTCTATCCATTTCACACATTTCTCCCCTATATTATAGCTTCTAACTTTCTCTATTAACCTTTTATGTGGGACCTTATCGAAGGCCTTCATAAAATCGCAATATACCACGTCTATTACATCACCATCTTCTAGAATTTGCATCCAATCATCTACCACCTTAATTAGCTGTAGTACCGTCGACCTCCCCGGCAAGAATCCGAACTGTCTCCCACTGAAAAGTTGGTTTGACTTCATATGATCCATTATTCCTTCTCTAATTACCGTTTCCATTAGTTTACACACAACACTTGTCAAACTGACTGGTCTATAATTCCTGGGTCATTTCTCTTTCCCTTCTTAAATATAGCTGTTATGTTCGCCTCTCTCCAGTCCATCGGGATTTGTCCTGTATTAAACGATACCTCAAATAACATTTTCAATGGCTCTACTAACATCTCCCCTCCTTCCTTTATGATTCTTGGGTGTATCCCATCCGGTCCCGGTGACTTACTTCTGTTCATTTTTTCTATAGCCCTTCTTATTCTAGCATGGGAAAACTCTACTAGTTCTAGTGCCGGTGCCTGTTTGATGGGAATAGTAGGCACTGCATCCTCCGACTCCACTGTTAGTACCCCCCCAAAGTATTTCCCCAGCACCTCTGCTTTCTCCTTATCAGTCTCCGCTCTACTCCCATCATTCAACCCCCCCACCAGCTCTGGGATCCCTACTCTTCTTGTTAATTTTTCCTGAATGTACTTCCAGAATATTTTTGGATTATCCTTCACATTTCTAGCTATCTCTCTCTCCCTCTCCTTCACCCACTTCATCTCCTTGTTTCCCACCTTATTTTATTGTTTATTTGTCTACGTTCCAGATCCACTTCCTTAGCCTCTATACTAGACCCCCTGTTCTTTTTTAACAATTTTAATCTTTCCCACAATCGTTTCTTTCTTCTAATCAATATCCAAAGCTTTCTTTTCATTGGCAATTCTGGGTTAGTTCTTTTCCTCAATTTTGTTTTATCCTTATATTCCCTTACTGGTACACTTTTGGATACAGCATTCTCCAGTTTGACTCTAATTTTCCTCCACATTCCTTCAGCGTCTTCACCGTTCAAATATTCCCCCCAGTCAATGTCCAAACACCGTCTCAGCAGCTCATAATCTGCTCTATCATACATGTATATTTTTCTATTGCTTTTATTATCCCTCTCCGATTTAATGTTACAACTAAAGCTTATACAGGCATGGTCACTACGACCTATAGGGCTATCCACATTAACATGTTCCACTATATCCTCTTCATTGCTAAAAATCAAATCAAATCAAGTACACTCCCCTGCGTCCCATCTCTATATCTTGTCATCTCTACAATATGTTGCGTTAAAAAACAATCTCTCACTTTCTCTATAAACTTATTTTCCATGCTACCCTGTCCCGCTGGAGTAGTACAATTTGCCCAGTTGATCCTTGGCAAATTGAAATCTCCAATCAAAATTTTATATTTGTTCTCTCTATTATCTATCTCCTCCATTGCTTTCAGTAGGTTATCATCCTCTCCCCTGCTATTATTTGGGCTTCTATATATAGAGGCAATTAGAATTGATCCTCTTACACATTTTACTTCAATACACAAATACTCACAATACTGCTGTCTCATATCCACCTCATTAACCTTGAGCTCTTTTCTTACATAAATAAACAGTCCTCTTCCAACCTCTGCTCTAATAGCATTTCTCTCATATAACTCAAAACCCTCCAAACTATATTCCACCAGTTCCCTCTCAATTCTAACATTTTTTGGTCTTACTTCCTGTAGGGCTATGATATCAGGTTTTTCCTCTTCATCCTGCAACCTACATATCAGTTCTCTTTTCTTGTCCTGAGTAAACACATCCACATTACTAAACATAATCCTTAATCCATCTACCATTCCTCCAGCAATTACACCATCCCGCTCCTCCAGTCCGTACCCTACTCCCCTGTTAGCACTACTGGGTCTGCCTCTTTGTCTCCTGTCTCTCCCTGTGACACCTCCACCCCGTTCTCCTCCTCCGTCACAACTCTCATCACATTCTCTCCCCTCCCTGATCTCCCCCTCCTTTCTACTCTTATAAACCACTTCCTCACTTTTCCGTCCCTCACTCTCCAGTAAAAATTTCTCTTTTCCTCCTCATCCAACTTTCCATTATTTTCATCAGCCTTTTCTTGTAATTCCTTAATTTTTTTCCTTTGTTCTATACTCAAATCCTTCTTTAGTCTTATGTGTTTCAGTTTATCATTTGTATTTAGCCTCCAACTAAAATTTGTCACAGTCTCTGCCACTACCCTAGTTTTAAACTGTACCCTTATAGGTCTCATCTCTCCCCTTTTATATCTACCTATCCTACTGATCTCCTCCACCTGCCCTTCCCATCCATATTCGTCCTCATCCACACCTTTCAAGACCTCCTTCACTGTCTCCATATCCCTCACTTTTCTCACTCCATTATCATTCATGAGTCTCTATATCTCCATACAAGATTACACCCCTATCCCTGTCCATGGCCTCCCTCACGACACTCTCCTTGTTCTTCATGACCCCTACAACTGCACTCTCAAAACTTTGTTTGGTCATATTCATTTCTTCCTTTTGCTCTTTCATAATATCCTCCAAATCCTTGACTTTTTGTTTACCTACCACCGTCCATGCAGTCGACTCCTTTACTTCCGTGAAACGTCCTTCGTATTCCTTCAGCTGCTCCTTCAATGCCATATTCTCTGCTCCCAGTTCATCTACCCTTTTCAATAACATCTCTAGGCTCTCATTAACTGCCAAAAAAGGCCTGCATTCACTTCCTTCACTAGGCCTATTCCCTTCCCCACCTATCACACCACACATTACACACAGTGCCTTAACTTTCTCACCAATATCCCCCTTCCATTTCTCCGTATCACTCATCCACTTTTCCAAATCCTTCACAACAATACTAACCTCTTCTAACTTCTTATCTGTGCTCTTAAATCCCCGAAAACGTTGTAACCTTCCTTCCGACTCCGTCATACTCCGTCATATGGAATTACAATACACATAATGGAAATAATGTGTACGCCCACTACTCCTAATCATACCGATAGTATTCTGGGGGAGTTTTAGACTGACCTTGGTGATCCCTGGTCTCTGGGTCTTCTCCTGGGGGACCTAGATGTGTGTGAATTTGTGTTTTGTTTTTGTGTATTCATTATTATTTTTTTATTCTGGGCAATTGGGCTTAAGCAACCCTCCCTTGAGCAAAAACAAGCTTGATAATCAAATTAGTTTCCTTGGCATATGGCGGTTCATTCGTGGCCACCTCCTCAGGAATTAAGGCATCTGGCAATAGATCAGCAGCCGACGTTCTACTGACTATGCTATATACTGTATATTTAATTCTACTATCATAGAAAATACATCATCATATTGCATTTCCAAATAACAAGAAAGAAATTATATGAATGATAGTGTGAAGGTGTGAGAGTAATGTTAATCTGTATATATTTTTTTATTTTTGTTTGCGGTACCGGTATTTATATAAATTTATAACTTGACCTAGCGATTCGTGACAAACGCCTAATATTCATGGGAATTACGGTGTCTGGCAAAAAAAAAATAGATTTCAATTATTAACTGGTATGTAAATTCCGGGTGGATAGGATTCGTTAGCTTTGGTCGGCGACCCATCTAGGGGAGACAACCTTATAAAAATCTGGGTGGATGGGACTTGTCAGCCTTGGTCGGCAACCTGTCTAGGGGAGTAAACCTTATACAAATCCGTACTGCAACCTTAGGGTGAAGCAGGTTAGTGGATGGATTAGCTGCACACCACTGTAGAAAAATAGTGCTAAGAAAATACATTAAAGGCCTCTGAGTCAGACAGACCCTAAATTGAGTGGTCAGTCCTGCAAGTCCTTTACAGCAATAGATAGATAGATAAATTTATGTATACCGTAGACCTATATAAAAGACCAAAGTTTTTAGCTGTCTGGACTTTGATTATCTTTGCTCTCTAGATAACTGGTGAGATAAGCTTTCACTCAGACACAACGTCCTTGTCAGATGGAACCACAATACAGTACCGGGTACTCTGTTAGACTTCTTGCTATCATCTAGACTTACCTACACCAATAAAGCCGGTATCACACGAGCGCTCTTTCCCTCAACATTTATACTCAACACTGATCTGGCAGCTTATAAGGTAAACATCTAAAATATTTCCATTAACAAAATTCATCTATCATCAGTCTACTTTCCGATACCAGTGCAAAATATTCCAGAAATGTTACCAGATAAATGTTGATCATCGAATGTTGACTATAAAAGCGCTTGTGTGATACCGGCTTAACTTCCAGTCAGACAGACAGTGGCGGACTGGGTCTAAAATGTCTACAGGGAAAACTTGTTAAAGGGCCCCCTCAAAAGGGTTCAAAGGGGCTCACTCAGGGGCCCTAAAAGGGCGGGGTGGCGAGCGAAGCGGGCCTAATCAGCCGGGGGGGTTTGGGAGGGTGCTGTAAGCCCCCCCCCCCCAATATTTTTTTTGGAAATACTAGCAATTCTAGGAGCATTTTCAAGCCATATGCAAAGCTAAATTGACAACAGTTTTAGCTATATTACAGCACCACCTACTCAGCAGTCCTCACATTTTTCTTTCACTTCCATACTCTTGAATTCACGTCCAGCTCATAGGAATACAAATATAATTAAAGGTTAGTATCAAATGATGAACACATTTGAGTATGCAGATGCGTGTAAAGAATACTTTAATATAATATATACGGAAACAGCAAAGCAGGCATGTTCTACATGACTTTCCAAAACTGTAATTAATCATTGAATATAAAAATGGAATTATGAACCATGAAGGTATAGAACGCTTGGCTCACAACCAAGAGGAACAGGCTTCAATTCCCGGACAGAAAAGACACAATTGACTTAGTACAGACTACATTTACATCTACAGCCACTCCAACGGTAGACTACACCAACACCAAACATGCATTCCAAACAATTAATTTCCAAGCATAGCTTGCATTCCATGTATTCCCCTCGACGAACAAGTTGGTGAGCGAGTTACAGACACCCACATACACACACACAAACACATGGGGAAAATGTTTTCAGAATACATTTTAAGTAGGCTATCCTAATAATAAACGTTATAGCCTAGATATGCTACTTGAAACAACTTAGAAGAGAAGGATGGCAGGTAGTCCATGTGAAAAACATTACAGTAAACCCTCGCCAACTCGGACTAATTGGGGGGAGACCACTTCCGAGATGTCCGACTTATGACCGACTTAACCCTCCCCCCCGCCGGTGCCCCCCTCCTAAGGACAGTGTCGGGTACCCGGGCGATTTGGCCGAAAAACGTCTAGGCCTAGGCTACCGTATCTTTGTTATTTTAACTGCTAGAAATTTCCCACGCATCTCTAAACGTAGTGCAGTTTTCAATCTGTAGACTGGCGTTGAGTAGAGCTCTGTAAGTCAACTGGTTCAGTTGTGATGACGATTTCCGTGGAGCGAATTTTTCCGCGATGTTGACAATATTGGAGCTTTTCAGACACTAATTTCGTCATACGTCACAACAACAACATTGATCCGACGTCTCCTTGTTTTCGGAGGTGCGGTGACGCAATGACCGGCTTTGTTTACATGCGTCGGACGCACGGCGTTCAGACCAAGCTGAATAGGCTTTCAAGCTTACTGCCTGGTATAAGGACACCCGGGGTCCTACCCAACTGCTGCGGTGTCCTTATAACAGGACAGCCGGGCTGGAAGGGTTACGAGAGGGAAATTTCCGAATTATAAGAGGAAAGTCCGCGTCAGAGAAAATTGAGATAATTTTTTTTTTTTTTTTTTTAATGTGAAATTCATCATATTAATGACAAATACGAACCTTATTATGTTTTCAGGGACAGTACAGTACATAGTAATTAATATTAACACAATAATTAAAAGGGACAGGCTTCAATTTATCCTAAAATCACTTAAAACCGAGTGAGAGAACATTGTAAACCGGACACAAATCCCGCCCAACTCGGAAATTTCCGAGATATACAGGGACATTTCCGAGAGGCCGATGCCATTCCGAGAAGTGCGGGTTTCTGATTCTGACTAAAACGAGTCCGAGATAGCGGGGGTTTACTGTACTGTATGTTTAACCCTCTTGGCCCGGGCAGGTCCTCCAAAGGACAGTGTGGGCTACCCGGACGATCTGGCCGAAAAACGTCTAGGCCTAGGCTACCGTATTTTTGTTTAGTTTAACTGCTAGAAATTTCCCACGCATCTATAAACGTAGTGCGGTTTCCAATCTGTAGACTGGCGTTGAGTAGAGCTCTCTAAGTCAATTGGTTCAGTTGTGATGACGATTTCCGTGGAGCAAATTTTGCCGCGATGTTGACAATATCGGAGCTTTTCAGACACTAATTTCGTCTGACGTCACAACAATAACATTGATCCGACGTCTCCTTATTGTTTTCGGAGGTGCGGTGACGCAACCTTACCTTTGGATACCTTTGGATGTGTTCGCCGCTCCTCTAGCGGCACCAAGGAGCGCGACGCCCCTCGTTATGGGTGGTGATTTGGTGCAGTAGACTGTTTGAAGCGACAGCTCGCTCCCTTGCGAGGATGGGCTCGTCTGGCACTTTTTGCAGTTCGACATCTAGGGCTCTCTTGAAGTTGTCTAACGAGATGTCCCTCATGTCTCTTACTCGCTGTGGGAGTTTGTTGAAGAGACGTGGGCCTCTGTGTGATAACCAGCCCTCTCGCAGAGAGCCCATAGCACCCCTGTTATTCATCCGGGGGATTTCGCATTCCCAGCCTCTCCTATCACTGAATTTCATGACTATCGGAGTATGTAGGTTTGGTACTAAACCCTCTGCGATTTTCCACGTGTATATTATTAGGTAACGTTCTCTTCTACGTTCCAGTGAGTACAGATTCAGTGCTCTTAAACGCTCCCAATAGTGTAGATGTTTTATCGAACTTATATGCGAAGTGAAATTTCTTTGTACACTCTCTACGTCATTTATTTCACCTGCTTTGTATGGGGATGTTAATACGCTACAGTATTCAAGCCGCGGTAGCACTAGAGATTTGAAGAGCGTTATCATAGGCAATTCACCGCGTGTTTTAAAAGTACGCAGAATCCAACCCGTTAGACGTTTCGCAGCCGCCACTTTGACCTGGTTATGTACTTTGAAACCCATATTTTCAGACATTAATACCCCAAGGTCTTTCACACTGTCTTTCCGTTCTATTATGTGGTTAGATTCTGTTAAGTAATTTGTAATTTCTTTAACACCATTATTATCTCCGTACCGTATTAATTGGAATTTTTCCTCATTGAATTGCATGTTGTTTTCCCTGGTCCACTGGAACACTACATTCATGTCTTCCTGCAGTCGGCCCGTGTCCTCTTGTGTGTTTACTATCTTGCTTAATTTTGTGTCATCAGCAAAAGACGACACCGTACTGTGTCTGGTGTTGGTATCTATGTCGCAAATTAGTATGAGGAACAGAAGGGGCGCTAGCACTGTTCCTTGGGGCACTGAGCTTTTGACATCCGAAGGCTCAGAAGTGACTTGGTTTACTGCTACCGATTGTTTTCGGTTTACGAGGAAATTGTATATCCACCGTCCGATTTTCCCAGTTATACCTTTTGCTTTCAGTTTGTGGGCTATTATACCATGGTCACATTTATCAAATGCCTTAGCAAAATCGGTGTAAATGACATCCACGTTTTTCTTTTCTTCTAGCGCTTTAAGAATTTTGTCATAGTGTTCCAAAAGTTGTGAGAGACATGATCTTCCCGCTCTGAACCCATGTTGACCGGTGTTGTGTAGTTCATTTGTCTCCATGAATGTTGAAATTTTGCTTCGCAGGACTCGCTCGAAAACTTTAATGATGTGAGAGGTTAGAGCTACCGGGCGGTAGTTTTTTGGTAGTGCTTTACTCCCTCCTTTATGCAGTGGGGCAATTATTGCGTTTTTCAAGCTATCTGGTATGTCACCAGTGTCTAGACTCCTTCTCCACATTATAGCCAGGGGTTTTGAGAGGTTTTCCTTACATTTTTTCATTAGGATCGAATTCCAAGAGTCCGGGCCTGGTGCCGAGTGGAATGGCATGTTGGAAATGGCCTCTTCTATGTCTTTTGGACCGAAATCAATATCCAGCATCTGAGGGGTTTCCGTGGGGGAGGTTTCCATGAAAAATATATTTTGGTCTCTGATGACTTTTGTTTCATCAGGCTCACTGAATGCCATTTCATACTGCCTGCTTAAGAGTTCGCTCATTTCCTTTTTGTCCCCTGTGAAAGAGCCGTCCCCTTTGCTCAGTGGGCCGATGTTTGATGTTGTTTTAGCCTTTTGTTTGGCGTATGAAAAGAAGTATTTGGAATTTTCCTTTATACCTGCAATAGCTTTCCTCTCCTCTTCCATATGTTGTAGTTCATATGATATTCTTAGCCTTTCTTCAATTTCCACAATTTCTCTATCTATTTCGACCTTTTGCCTATCCTGTAGATTTTGATGTGTGCGTCTTTGTGTGAGTAATTTTCTTCTTCTGTACAGCCTCCTCCTTTCCCGATCTTGTTTGCTTCTTCGTTTTGTTTGTCTTGCAGGTACAGTAGGGTCCCGCATAAAACGTGTTCGCATAAAACGAGTCTCGATTAAAACGACCGACCTAAAATATTAATATTTAATTTTCGATCAGAACGAATGTGATCACATAAAACGAGTCCGCCGCCAAAGTGGGGCAAATACAAGGAGTTTTCATATAGAGCGCCGAAATATCGTACAAAACGTACAAAATATCGTACGCTTTCATATAAAACGCCGAAATATCGTACAAAACGTACGAAATATCGTTCGCTTTGTACGAAAATTTTCGCTTACAGTGAACATTGACGATATTGCGCCACCAAAATGCTGTGTTCACATAAAACGAATTCACATAAAACGCCCTCGTTTATCGACCATAAACTCGTTTTATGTGAGACCCTACTGTATATGGTGGCTACAGATTTGGGTCATGGTTTCTGTTATTAAGACTAGACATTCTGCTGGTGTCAGGTTATCCATTAAATCTTCCCAGTCTATTTCCTCCATTTCTTGATTTACCTCTTCCCACCTAATGTTTTTGTTATTGAAGTTAAATTTACTGAAGGGGCCGGTTTTTGTTCTCGATTCTGAGGTCTGTACACTTTCTAAGGTTGTTTTGATCTCAATTAATTTATGATCTGAGTATGTTGTGTCCGATATGTTAATGCTGTGTACTAGAGAGTCGTTGTTAGTGAAGACCAGGTCTAAGATATTGTTTTCCCGTGTGGGTTCAGCAATATGTTGGGTAAGACTAAAAAAATCACAAAGTTCAAAAAGCTCTCTCGTATTAGTATTTGCTTCTCCGGTGTTATTTGCCACTAACTGGTTTTCTAGTTGTCTCCATTTAATGTTTGGTAGGTTAAAGTCTCCTAGCCATATAATATTTGGTGTTGGGTTCCCCAGGGTTTCCACTTCTGATTTTATTTTGTTGAGCTGGGTTTTGAATTCTTCTCGGGATGAGTCTGGAGGCCTGTATGTAACAATAACTGCTAAATTTAGGGATTCTATTTTAACTCCAAGTATTTCCACCACATCATTACTGTTATTTAGGAATTCAGTACATATCAGTGAGTCATGTATGTACAAGGCTACACCTCCATGTGATCTATGCGTTCTGTCCGCCCTATGTAGGTTGTAACCAGGAATCCATACCTCACTATCTTCCTGATCTTTAATGTGAGTTTCTGTGAGAGCCGCAAATATAGCGTTTCCTTCAACGATCGGCTTTGTTTACATGCGTCGGACGCACAGCGTTCAGACCAAGCTGAATAGGCTTTCAAGCTTGCTGCCTATTAACATGACACCCGGGCTCCTGCCCATCTTTTGTGGTGTCCTTTGGAGGGCCTGCCCGGGCCAGGAGGGTTAAAATCAAGACTCAAATTGTAGACCTGGTGATATGACAACTGAAACTCTTATGTTAGGCTAGTCCAAAAATCTGGGAGATCAAATATCCATTACAATACCTCAACACTAAGTACAGATATTTTAACCCTCCAGACCCGGCTATTGTATTCTATAATTTCCCCGAAACCCGGGGGTTTTGGCCGAAAAATGTCTACGCCTAGGCTACCGTATCTTTGTTATTTTGACTGCTTCCACTTCCCGCGCATCCCCAAGCGTAGATATGTTTCGTACCTGTAGAATGGCGTTGCGTAGAGCTCTCTAAGTCAACTGGTTCAGTTGTGATGACGATTTCCGTGGAGATAACTTTGTGGCGATATCAGCCACTTATCATTACTTTTCACTACTTAACAATAACATACAGGCACACACGAACAAGGACGCCTCTCCTTCTTGTGGTCGGAGATGCGCGGCGTCGGTCCAACCGGCTGTTGTTTACATGCGTCGGACGGACGGCTTTCAAAACAAGCTTACAGGCTTTCAAGCTGCCGGAGCCTCAGAGCCCTACCGGGTTCCGCGGGGGGTATTTGTTATGGGTGCCTCAGAGCCCTACCGGGTCTGAGGGGTTAAAATGTTTTTTAGCTAAATTTAAGAATAACAACAATAATCGAGATAGGACAACACTACGACCGTTGTTCAATTATTGTCAACTATAAATATGTTATGGGTACCGGTCTATAAATGGTGCCCACTCATCAGGAATATTCATGGGCATGAAAGAGGTTAAAAAGGCCAATTTTTATAAACAAAATGAACTATCCTAGACTAATGAGGAAGTAAGAAGGAGGTGTGGTGTGGAGGTAGATGTGCTGGAAAGTGTGAAAAGGAACAACTTGAGATGGTTCGGCCATATGGAACGTATGGAAAGCGAGAGAATGACTAAGAGGGTGTACGAGAGCGAAGTGGAGGGACAGAGAGGGAGAGGTAGACCGAAAGAGAGGTGGAAGGATGGAGTGAGGAAGTATATGAATGAAGGCGGTGCTGGTTGGGGGGAGGGGCGTCGACTGACCGGGGACAGAGGTGCATGGGGGCGGTTCGTTCGTGGCCACCCCTTCGGGGATCACAGCGTCAGGCAATAGATAGATAGAACTATCCTAATCTAGTCTTACCTAACAACCTAACTAGCCTAACCTATCCGAAGCAGTAAGCAAATTACCGGTAAAACAACTTACCTAACCTAAATAGCCTGAGCTAACCCAACCTCAGAAACGTAACCTAACTAATCTACCCTAACGAACCCATTCCCGACTTAACTTAATTAATTAGCCTAGGCTAACCTAGGTGTATTTTTGTTTTACGAAATTATTACCGGTGTTTGGCATCTGTGATCTACACGCACATAATTTTTTTTTTTAGGTCATAAATAAAGTACAGTAGGGTCTCACATAAAACGAGTTTATGGTCGATAAACGAGGGCGTTTTATGCGAATTCGTTTTATGTGAACACAGCATTTTGGTGGCGCAATATCGTCAATGTTCACTGTAAGCGAAAATTTTCGTACAAAGCGAACGATATTTCGTAAGTTTTGTACGATATTTCGGCGTTTTATATGAAAGCGTACGATATTTTGTACGTTTTGTACGATATTTCGGCGCTCTATATGAAAACTCCTTGTATTTGCCCCACTTTGGCGGCGGACTCGTTTTATGTGATCACATTCGTTCTGATCGAAAATTAAATATTAATATTTTAGGTCGGTCGTTTTAATCGAGACTCGTTTTATGCGAACACGTTTTATGCGGGACCCTACTGTATATACATAGGCAATGATATAAATGTTCATGCTATTATTTTATTCAGATTAGGAAGGGGTGGCCTACCGGTACATGGAAGTTAAGCGGTATTAGGCCTAGCTGAAGTAGCCTAGTTTTTATCCTTCCAAGTCTCACAGATCATTCCTAAGCTGTATAAAATCGGCCATGTCAAAATAAAGTATCGACACAGTACAGCCTGCGTCATATTCTGCAATGGTTAAACTTGAACTACAGGCCTAATGACCGGCTCAAGGGGGCCCCAACGCTTTTCAAACCGTAGGACTATGTGTTTATTGGCTTGTGGTTGACTTTTGTTGATCTACGTAAACCAATGGCACTAGCACACGAACAAGAGGTAAGTAAAAGGTCACAAAACACTGTCGGGGGTAAAACAAAATAGAGAAAACTAATAAGAACAGCTTGCCTGTGTATTTTCAAGCTCAGGCAAGTGGGCTGCAATTCGGCCATCAGCTGATCGTCAACCAGCGCTGAAATAATGTCCGACCATCACGGGGGCCCACTGGGAAATTACTCTGGGGGCCCACCGGGAATTTTCCCGGTTTCCCAGTGGGCCAGTCCGCCCCTGCAGACAGATTATAACCAAATTGTAACAGGGCAGTTTAATTTCAGTTTATCACAACATATTTGACAAGAACAGAAGAGTATTACACCAGTGATTTTATATACGAGATCTGAGTGACTCATGAACATACATAAAATACATTCATATAATTTCAAGACTTGAGTGTTCCACAGATACGTGCAGTTTCAGTCTCTTGTCCTAACATTGAATGCTATTTAATTAAAATATAAAACTTGAAAACAAACACTTAAGTTACTGTTCAAATTAATATAACTAATTCATTCAAATTATAAACTACCGAAACGACAACACACTAAACAAAATCTATATATATATATATATATGGAAAAATGCATTTAAAAATATCGGAAATTTAACTTTGAAAACAACAAACTTATAATATCCACATATCTGTAATATTTTGACCTTGACCATTTAAAACAAAATTACATAGTACCGGTAATTAGAAAACCCATTGCAATGGTTGAATTTCTTGGGAATGGTGCTTGCAGTTTATGAAGTAAGTTACCCTACAATTAACTTAGCTTCTTATGGGTGCTGAACTTCTACTGTACAGGTCTCTCTCACTATCTAATGCCCCAATTTATGATATTATTATAGGTTTTTAGGTGTTTGTGTTTGGATTTGGCTGGTCCCAGAATGCATCCCCATTTGCCCCATTCATTTTAGGGTTCGCTATACAATTTTTCTATTTAAGATCGGATTTTCAGGAACGTAACCCAATCGTAAATCGAGGGAGACCTGTACATGTTGTTCAGTTCTAGGTAGGAAGTAGGAACTCTACAAGTTAGTGAGTTATATTTGTATTTTGTACTATTGTTATTGTTATTGTTGAGTTGGTGCTTTTTATCTGTGTTTATTCGTTGTTTTATGTTGTTTTTGTGTTTTCCCTGTTCTTGCTCTGTTTTGAGTCGGCTACCCCCAAAATGGGGATTGGGCCTGAGCATATAGATAGATAGATAGATAGATAGACTATTGTTATTATCTTGTCAAGTTGCAAATTTGATTTTAATATAACATTTGACACTTAATGTAGTTTCTTTATTCATGCAGAGTTTAGTCAAATTTACCAGAACGTCCCCGACTTCCCAAATTGACTAATTCCTTGAACGTGACTACAGTGCGTTATGTGTGCGATTAGTTTGCTTGGGAACCAGATTAACTTGCTCATGTAGTGATGTACACCCTATGTGGTAGATTGTGTTCTTTTATTTATAAATAATTATTTTACTTAACCCCTTCATTACCGAGCATGACTTTTCTATTATTTCACAAATATTTAGAGGTTTATATATAGCTAAGGAAGGATCTGTGGTAGTTAAAAGGGTGACTCGAGATATTGTGAAGCCTTTTAATAGCTTAATGTCCTTCCTAAGCTAAATTAAACCGTCTAATCATAGTCAAAATACAATGGAAAAGACGGCTCGGTAATAAAGGGGGTAAGCGTTGTTTCCACATAGTGATTTTGATTCGTTGTTTTGTCTTTTTACTATGTTCGTATACGTTTTGGTTTGTTTATTTTGCAAGTTTTACATTATAATAGGTGTGTGTGTGTCCAGACTCTGACC
Source organism: Paralithodes platypus (assembly GCA_032716605.1). Classification (NCBI taxonomy): domain Eukaryota; kingdom Metazoa; phylum Arthropoda; class Malacostraca; order Decapoda; family Lithodidae; genus Paralithodes; species Paralithodes platypus. Next base: position 57,980,569 of record CM064548.1, read on the forward strand.
AATGTTATAGTTAGGATTATTGGAAACATTTGAATATTAACATTACCTGTACAGTATTTGTTTTTCTTTCTACTGTATCTATCTATCTATATACTCAGGTCCAATCCCCACTTTTCCTATTTTTATTTTCTATTTTACTCTATTTTATTTTATTTTATTTTTTTATTTTATTGGTGGTGGCCGACTCAAGACAGAGCAAGAACAGGGAAAACACAAAACAAAACACAACACAAAACAATGAACAAACACATCTAGGTCACCCAGGAGAATACCCAGAGACCAGGGTCACCAAGGTCGCTCCAGCACTCTCCCAGCCACCGACCACCCGGAGAGGCTCCGATCTCGGCAGGCAGACATGCAGCGGAGCCAAAGCCACAAGCCCGCCCACCACACTTCCAGGCGCACCCTTCATATTAATCGTCTCCCTGGGCCAGGCGCCTGATTGACTATTATCTAGTCCAACTTGCGCCCGACCCCTTCCCCCAAATGACCACGTGTTCACTCAACTATTCACAAGCATTCTCCACTCATTCCTGTTTATTACCACTTCCTTTGCCTGATCTGTAGTCATTCCTCTATCATCCAAAGCTTGTCTTACACAGTCTCTCCATCTCAATGGGGGTCTTCCTGCCCTTCTATCTCCCCTTGTATCTGACTCACATATTCTCTTTGTAAGCCTTTCATCTCCCATTCTGTCCACTCTGGCTGACAAATGTATTTGCTTTTACCTGTCGATATTCATCAACCCTTTCACGCACGTGTGGACGCGACCGCATCCTTAACCCTTAACTGGCGGCCCACAACATAAGTCGAGTTAAATAAATTTGGACTATGTGGTGGCTCACACCATAAGACGTGTGGCAATTTCAGCACGTAATGTTGCTGAGCGAGAGAGACAAGTGGTGGCAGGAGAGTAGCGAGCGTATGACTGCTCCAGACCACCGCGGCGGGCCTACTGACATGAATCCCACCCTCCTCCACCCTCTCACACTCGCTACATAGTGAAATGTATGGGGAAAGTACCGAATTACATGGTTTTTGCACTCGTGTTGCGCGGTTGTTGCAAGAAAACTAGCAGTCATACAAGGATCGTTGTGGTGTCATTGGAAAGCTCTGTTTATGCCCTTTCAGGGATAGATGCTTGTTTTACGCTCTGGGTCTTATTTAGGCATGAAAATGATCACGTAAACAGCCCTATTTTGGCTAGAAACACCCCGCTGGGCGGTACATATAAATAGACCAATAAGGTGTTAAGGGATACTTTAAACCTTTGTGGCCATCAGGGGTGTTTAGAAACTTTTAGTTTAATTACTTCAACCTCTGCAGTTATCTTTAAATGAGTTGTGGGCAGAAAACTAATTTTGAAGAGGTGATTATGAGAGTAAGAGAATTCTATTTTGAATACTAAACGGCAACCCCCGGACCTGAAAAGATTAAATGTAGTGGAAAAGAACGTCAAACCAGTGTACTGTATGTAAAGTATTATGTATAATCTAATTTATTCATTTCACTCTCAACCCCAAGCACCTCCCAATGAAATATTATGCATGTGATCCTCCCGGGATTCGAACCTGGATTACCACATACAGATCTTAAACACTAACCGTTACAGCATCAAGACGTTTAATGATTTAAATGAATTAAAATATAAAACTTGAAAAGGAACTCAAAAGTTACTGTTCAAATTAATATTATAATGTAAAACTTGCAAAATAAACAAACCAAAACAGGGACGATACAAGATAAATGCAAAAGAACTAATCTAAATCGCTATGTGGAAACAACACTTAATAAAATAAAATGTTGAAATAAAAGAACACAATCCACCACATAGGGTGTACACAACTACATGAGCAAGTCAATTTATTTCCCAAGCAAACTGATCGCACATATAACAATACACCATCGTCATGTTCAAGGAATTAGTCAATTTGGGAAGTCCGGGACGTTCTGGTAAATTTTACTAAATTCTGTATGAATAAAGAAACTACAATTTATATCATCATCATCATCATCATCTCCGACGCCTTGTTTCCCCCTGGGAAACCCCCACTAGAGGATGGCCATGACAGAAACGTCTCCAAGCTACTTTGTCAAGACATGCCTCCTTTGCCCGTGCCACAATGCCCCTTCCACTACGTGGAAGTTTTTCTTCAATATATTTTTCCACTTTCTTTTCCCATACCATAGGTGGTCTTCCACTACTAGCGGTTCCACTCACCTGACTCCCATATATCTTTCTTGGCATTCTGTCTTCATCCATTCTCTGAACATGACCATACCACCTCAAAGTACTTCTCTTTATCCACTCAACCACACCACAATCAATGCCCAAAGCCTGCTCTTCCATTCCAAAGGACTCGTACACTTCCCTATTACTTGGCCCATCTAGCCTATTCATGCCAGCTGCCATTCTGAAAAAGCTCATCTCCACAGCTCTCAGTTTGAAGAGGTCCTCGTCACTTGCCGTCCATGTCTCGCTTCCATACGAGAGTGTTGGGAGCAGCACACTGTTTCTCAGTGACTTTTTGACTTCCTGGCTAACCATTCTTCCTTTGAGAATACTATCAAGTTCTCCAATCACTTTTCTCCCTTGCATTTTTCTCTCTTTTATCTCACTCTCCATTTTACCATATTTGCATAGTACAGCTCCCAAATACTTGAAACTTTCAACCTCTTCTAGTACTTCATTTTTCAATTTTATTTTACAACTTTTCTTGTGTTCTTTCTTGATTCTATATTTTTCCTTAAAATCAATGGTTTCATGCATTCTTCTCTCAAACACCATTACCTTACATTTCCCTACATTGACCTTTAACTTTCTCTTTTCACATACCCTGTCAAAGTCAGTGACCACTCTCTGAAGTTCTTCAGCATTTTCCGCCAACAGGACTGCATCGTCCGCATATAGTCATGTTAAAATCTTCCATGTTCTTCCCTCTGATTCCAGTCTAGCTCCCACACCCATTGATACAGCCCTACATTCCCTAATCACTCCATCCATGTATATATTGAACAACCAAGCTGACATGACACATCCCTGTCTTACACCTACATTGACCTCAAAACTTTCACTTAACTTATCCCCTACCTTCACATTTGCCATTGCATTCCTATAAAAAGATTTTACTGCCATTAGCAAATTGAGTGGTCAATCCTGTAAGTCCTTCAGTAAACTGGCACGGGTTGTCCCTCTTACAGGGGATAGGTCTGCTTGGGGGCATTTTGTGTATGGCCACCCCCATTATGGGGAGTAAGGCGTCTGGCAATAGATAGATAGATAGAAAATATGAAGACACAATAGATTTAAACAAAAGAGTACTCTTTTAACAAGAACAATTAATTATACAAATTAATAATAACAATAGAAAAAGATAAACAATAAATCCATACAGACAAAAAGTAAGCAGAGGTTATAATAGAAACTTTAACCCTCCAGCCCCGGCTATGTATTACTGTATATATATACAGTATTCCTCGAAACCCGGGTGTTTTGGCCGAAAAATGTCTAGGCTAGGCTACCGTATATTCGTTAATCAGACTGCTTCCCGCATTGCCGCGCATCCCCAAGCGTAGCTGTGTTATTTACCTGTAGAATGGCATTAAGTAGAGCTCTCTAAGTCAACTGGTTGAGCTGTGATGATGATTTAATTGGAGATAACTTTATGGCCCAAAACAGCCACTTTACACCACTTTTCGATACTTAACAACAACATACAGGCACACACGAACAAGCGACGCTCTCCTTCTTGTGGCCGGAGATGCGGGGCGTCGGTCCAGCCGGCTGTTGTTTACATGCGTCGGACCGACGCCTCGCACACGAAGCTCACAGGCTTTCAACCACTGGGCATTCAAGAGGCCTTCCGGGTACCTGTTATATGCTTTTTTATGGGCGTTCAAGAGCCCTTCCGTGGTGAGAGGGTTAAGTTAACCCGTTGAGCCCCGGCTAGTTATAATATTTTGTTCACCCCAATCCCAAGCCATTTTCACTTCTTTTTTTTTGTTTGCTAAAATGGAAGACAAGGATGAGAAATGAAAAAATAAATAAAATAAATCACCTCGGATATTTGTTTTTGGGGGGGGGGGGGGGAGCCTCAAAAAAATTTGTTGAGCCAAAATGGAAGAGAATGGTGAGAAATGAAGATAAAAATAAAAAAAAAATCACCTCGGTCATTTGGGGGGGGGGGGTCGAAAGTTCGTCTCCCCCGCATGACCACCCGCCCGGGAGCACTAGGGTGAAAACTAAGTATGGCATTGTACGGCATACATCCTAAGGAGTGTCTCACATAAATCTCAAGCCTCTAGCTCCCATACGACCGGAGTAATGAAGGTTCAAAGTGGCGGTGAACTAAGGGTGTAAAGTATCCCCACTAAGCCCACCACCACCGGCCGCGCGGCTGTCTTGGCCCGCTCACACCTACCGGCCCGGCTCCCACACACACTACGGTACCTCCCCCTCCTATTCTCCCGCCATTTCCTACCTTACGAGCCACGTAAATTATTTTAATATGCCGGACGCACGTGATGCGTCGCTGGGAGTTGGTGATAACAAACTGCCGACGCATCACGTGCTACGCTGGGTCAATTAATAATGCTTGATTTAAATTATTGATATAAAATTTTAAAATAGTCACAATAATTGACCTTAAAAAGATTAAATTTATGCAACAATTTACTTGCAACAAAACAAACTCATTAAAATTAAAAACTATCGAAACGACAACACACTAAATAAAATTACTGTAAAACCTCGCCCATCCAGACTAATTATGGGAGAACCCTGTCCGGATCTGCCAAAAGTCCGGATATATATTCAGCCATCCAGACAAATCTGAATGGCTGAAACATGAGTCCGGATATCTAACTTAAACAATCAGACTTAGGTTTCAGCCATCCAGACAAATACGGATGGCTGAGTGCTAACATACAAGTCTGCATATCAAACTCTGATGTACAGCCCCTTCTGAAACTGATTACTGTACAATGTTCCCCCAGTATACACTGACCCAAAGCTTGTAATTGCTAAGTACTGTATACTGAAGATATAAATGATAATCGATTGTACAAAGTAGGCCTAGGCCTATGCTTTTTTTTTTCCCAAAGTATGCGCACCAATGCACATCAGTAAACAGTGTTTATTAAACAAAGACTCTTTCCAATACAGTTTATACAGTACCACCAACACCATCTACAAGCTATATTATCCCCAATTTAATTAAATTTAAGTTCACAACGTTACGAGGTTAACGGATTCCCGATTTTCAGCTCTTTAGTAAACATGGACCGATGCTCAGTTGACTGATGGTACTAATAAATTGTCAATATTGAGCTTTTATATATTATTGTATTCGATAGGAATCAATATTGACAATATACAGTACTCGCGGTTGAAAGTGTCGGCGACACTTGAAGCACGGGATTTCTGGTAACAGATGTTTCGAGGCATAAAAATTGCGAGTGTGGCGAATCGTACGTCTGGCAACTCTGCCGGGTACAGGCATCTCCTTGACGGAGCATAAGCCCATCAGTTGAGAGGCGACCGTGGTGACGACTGGATGTACGTCGGTGATAGGGCCGAGTTTTTCAGCCATTTTGCCCATACCACCCTCCCGCCAGTGTTATGCCTCCCAAACCTCATTTAACCTCATCCCAGATTGAGGTTATAAAGGCCCTTCACATTGAACATAAAACAACCAAAGAAATCAGTGCGCATACGGGAATAAACGTTCGTACTGTACAACGGTGGGTGAAGAAGGTACGAGCAGCTGGCCCGGGCACCACGCCTGGAGCGTACGTATGGCAACATTTGACAGCAGCAGGGGATTATTTTGCTTTATTTGTGTAGCATTAAGGGTTGGATTAGCTTCCAGCTGCCTCTTGATAATATGCAGGGTCCGGGGCCCCAGCAATGGTTTTTTTCCTGGCCTCTTCTTGTGTGTCGGCGTGGTGCCCGGGCCAGCTGCTCGTACCTTCTTCACCCACCGTTGTACAGTACGAACGTTTATTCCCGTATGCGCACTGATTTCTTTGGTTGTTTTATGTTCAATGTGAAGGGCCTTTATAACCTCAATCTGGGATGTGGTTAAATGAGGTTTAGGAGGCATAACACTGGCGGGAGGGTGGGTATAGTACCTCCGGTATGGGCAAGATGGCTGACAAACTCGGCCCTATCACCGACGTACATCCAGTCGTCACCACGGTCGCCTCTCAACTGATGTGCTTATGCTCTGTCAAGGGGATGCCTGTACCCGGCAGAGTTGCCAGACGTACGATTCGCCACACTCTCGCAATTTTTATGCCTCGAAACATCTGTTACCAGAAATCCCGTGCTTCAAGTGTCGCCGACACTTTCAACCGCGAGTACTGTACTGTATGCTTTTATATATTATTGTATTCGATACGAATCAATATTGACGATATATGACTAATAGTATCGGGATGGATGTAGAGTTCGGGCGTACGGTCGTCATTGTTTACATAGGGCGATCGCCGTGGTCGCACTTACGTTCCCGTCTATTTCGACAATATATTTTCTGCTATTTGCCCCCTGTCATTACTACATGAATACTAGGTTAGGTTAGGTTAAAATAGACGGGAACATGATGGGAAAGGTCCGACGCCACTACGCGTAATGTAAACAAAGATGGCGGTACGCCCGCTCACTACATCCTACCCATAGTATCTTCCAAAATAATTAAAAATGTACCAGCGGTCTCGGACTCTCTATTTACTACAGTGTCGTACATCGAGAATGCGTGATCGTCAATCTCGTAAGGTTGTGAGCTTAAAATTACTTGAATGGGGGATAATAAAGCTTGTTTGATAGTGTTTGTGGCTTAAACTGTATTGAAAAGTGGAGGGGCTGTATTATAGAGAACAATGTACAGTAATTGGGATAATAGGCACCGCCTGTACTAAACGCAGGATGTAAACAAGACGCTCGGTGACTTGTATTCGTCTCACTCGTTTCCGGATTGATTTTTATTTTTCCCAACCCATCCAGACAAGTTTGGTTGTCTGGATTGAAATGCCTGTCCGAATCTCTTGGGTTTCCGGATCTGAGAGCACCGAATCGGCGGGGTTCTACTGTATACAGTATGTGGAAAAATGCTTTTAAATTTATCTGAAATTAAAATTTGAAAATAACAAACTTATAATATCCACATATATGTACACCACTACACAGTAGGTTGGTTTCCCACGCCACCCTAGTAGCAAATGTGTTGGTATATCGAGGCTAACTAGTACGAAGCGAAGTGCATTCAGGAATCGTAATCAAAATACATTTAGGCAGATGCAAATTGTGCTTAGTGAAAGAGAAATAGATACTGATAAATTACTTAATCTAAATTAGACCGTTATACAAATTGATAAAGTACAAAAGTACATAAAATGTTCTGAATAATTCTATTTAACAAGATACAAAAATACATTCTAAGTGAAAAACAACTTAAAGGTGAATTACATAAGCTGCATACCATCTAAGATGTATATTTTGTATGCATCAAAACATATTAGGGATGCTCAGGTTTGTGTATAATAACGTAAATTTACGTCCGTAAAGAAAACAAATATTCAACATTTGTATATCTGGCGGCGTCTGATAGTTGACCGTCTTGCAAATTTCGCACCTTCCAGTATTGTGATGACATCATAGATTTTGATAGTTGTCAGGCAACAGAAATTTACCTTTAACTTGACCCAATTTATTTTATATTATTATGTTCTCTCCACCAACCAACTCTACTCCTAAAATCGATTAATGAAATTAACAGACACATGTGGCAGTCCGGGGATTCGAACCCAGGATGCTCACACCGAAAATCAACACACTATGCACTGCACCACGAATTACACAAAGATGAAAAAAAAGTGAGATCAGTTATTCAGCAGAACGTTCAATGCTCTAGTAATACACCATTATTGGGAATATCCTTAAATTTGCCCCTAACATATATAATAAATTGGGTCAAGTTAAAGGTAAATTTCTGTTGCCTGACAACTATCGGAATCTATGACGTCATCACAATACTGGAAGGCGGGAAATTTGCAAGATGCCGCCAGATATAAAATTTTTGAATACAGGGTATGTGATTTCTTTACTGACGTAAATTTACTTTATTATACACAAACCTGAGCATCCTTAATATGTTATGATGCATACAAAATATACATCTTACTAGGTATGCAGCTTATGTAATTCACCTTTAACCCTCTCACCACGGAAGGGCTCTTGAACGCCCATAAAAAAGCATATAACCGGTACCCGGAAGGCCTCTTGAACGCCCAGTGGTTGAAAGCCTGTGAGCTTCGTGTGCGAGGCGTCGGTCCGACGCATGTAAACAACAGCCGGCTGGACCGACGCCCCGCATCTCCGGCCACAAGAAGGAGAGCGTCGCTTGTTCGTGTGTGCCTGTATGTTGTTGTTAAGTATCGAAAAGTGGTGTAAAGTGGCTGTTTTGGCCATAAAGTTATCTCCAATGAAATCATCATCACAGCTCAACCAGTTGACTTAGAGAGTTCTACTTAATGCCATTCTACAGGTAAATAACACAGCTACGCTTGGGGATGCGCGGGAATGCGGGAAGCAGTCTGATTAACGAATATACGGTAGCCTAGCCTAGACGTTTTTCGGCCAAAACACCCGGGTTTCGAGGAATATATATATAATACATAGCCGGGGCTGGAGGGTTAATGAACTCAGGAACACAATCACATTACATATTCCCTAAGAACAGTGTCATCGGGTAAGCGCAAGTAGGAATTTGGGATTACCTCAATTGTCTTGATGGTGTAATAGCTTTATTGATGATAAGGTTGGGTTTTGGTTTACTTTATAGATCAAATGAGGGTTTTGGATAATCTGGATTGGCCTCAGTGGTTTTGTTTGTCATGTACTAATAAGCTAAAGTTGGCCTATACCGTAGTCAAGATACCACATTACTGTAAGGGTTAAGAATAGGCCCAGGGTTGTGCGAGTGCGTTGTATATCATCTGCAAAATTAATTGATTTCATTAGTTAAAATTAATTGGTGAGTTGGTGAAAACAAATATGAAATAATTTGAGAGACGATAAATGAAAGTTATATAGATTGAATTTTTTTTTACAAAAAATAGATATAGTAGGGTAAGACGGGGTAATTTCGCCGAAAATCACGGTTTTTGACGAATAGAAACTGCCACAAATGGAATTTTTAATTTTTTAATTTTTTATCTATACATTCAGCCTTTCTGCTATAGATGCCCAAAAAACAAAAACAAATTTGTTATTAGTCTGGGTGTTGAGTGCTTGGATTTGTTGTGTGATGTCTTGTGTGTGGGGTGCTGGGGAGTGTTTCAGTATGTCGCGTTGTCTGATGAGGTTTTGTATTTCTGGTGTGAAGTTGGGGTTGTGTCTTTTTCTGTTACCTCTTGGAATGTGTGTTTTGTCAGCATTTTGGATAGTTTTATTGAGTATGTGTACAGCATTGTTGATGTTAGTGATGGGAACGCTGTTTAGAGTTGTGAAGTGTTGTTCTGTCTCATTTGTGAATGCTTCCCAGTTAGCTCTTTTATAATTGGTGTACTGTAAGTGTGTTTGTGGCAAGCTGGGGTGAGTCTGGTTTTGGTGGTGATAATGTTCGGAAGGTGGTCAGAGCCTAAGGTTCTAACCATCCTCCAGGATGTTGTGGGGGCGAGTTCTGGGGAGCAGAAGGTGATGTTTGGAGATGATAGGTTGTAGAAGGCTTGGTGGGGAATATGGGTATGTTGATGGATGTCGTTAAGGATGAAGAGGTTATCTGTTTGGTGTTGTAGTACCAGCCCTCTGTCTGTGTCGGGGTTTTCGACAAACCAGGCCGACGTCTTTGCGTTGAAGTCACCACCCAGGATAATGTGTGGGGTGTTTGTGATCTGTTGTAATTGTGGTCTGTATTCATTTGGTACTGTAGAGGATGTTTGGGGAGGGATGTACGTGTTTGTGATGGTTATGTTGGAGTTGTTGCCAGTGCGTATTTTAATTGATTGTATTTCTGTTGTGTTATCATTTGGGGGGAGGAGGGATTTGGTATGTACACTGGTGACTATGTATGATATTTCTTTGTGTACCAGGGTGATGAGTCCACCGCCGACGGCCCGGTCTTGTCTAATGGTGGTGAAATCATGAAATGTAGGTGTTTTTTGTGTTGTGCGGAGTTTTGTTTCTTGTAAGATGGCAATGTGTATATTGTGTTGTTTGATGAAGTGTGAGAGTTCGTGTTTCTTTGTGTTGATGCCATCTATGTTTAATTGGAGAATGTTAACTCTCTCAGACAGGATATATTAACTTACTTACAGGTTGGCAGACCGCCTGGTATTTCCCCCACAACAGTCTTTCTCACACTGAGGGACCGTTAGGAGTCGGAGGAATTTTTGGGTTGCCATCAATGGACAGATTAAGATCTAACTTACCTAACTTACTGAGCTCAAAATGACGCAGAAGCATCATATAACTTATTATTGAGCTATTTCACTAGGCTCATATGACGCGGTAGCATCATTTGATAGTTTTGGGCGGAACCGTCCAAACCGTGGGTAGGGTTGGGATGGGTGAGGTGGTGGTGGAGATTGGGGTACAGGAGATGAGGGTGAGAATGGATTATGTTGGGGTGTGGTGTGTTAAGTTGAGGATGTGGATGGTATGGGGAGGAGAGGTGGACGGGTTTTAGGGGGGGGGGGGGGGGAGTGGGTGTTATGGGAAAGTTAGGTGGGTTGGGGAGGAGAGGTGGACGGGTTATAGGGGAGGGTTTTGACTGGGAGAGGGAGGGGCATGAGGAACAGGTCCAAGTGTTCGTGTACGGTAGTGTTTCTTGGAGGCAAGTGTTGTGCAGGTGAAAGGGGTCCAGTTCCCACATGAATTGCAGGAAACTGAACCCTTAGTGTGGCGACTCGAAGTGATGGCTTTTGAGCAAGTTGGACATATGTATGTGTAGGTGGGTTCTAGGTTGCTCTCAATGTCTCCGGCTAGAAGAAGTCTTCGAGAAATGACAGCCGGAGAGTCATTTCTCGGTGCAGGAAAAAATGTGTAATGTGTGTGTGTGGTGTGAGAGGTGTGGAAATTGCCCGGCGCGACCGAAGCCGCTCCAAGGACTCGTGCCCCCAGGGAGGGGGGCAGGGGATAGGTGTGACGGTTTGGCTCCCGAAGACTGCTCCCCACGGCCGGCAGCCAGCTGTCCTCCACTGGTCGTTGATCTTGTCTCCGGCCATGGAGGGTTGGCAGCTCCGGGAGGTGATCCCAAGGCGTAGACGCCGCCACATCAGGACAAAGTTATAACAAAGTTATAGTTATGTTCTGTAGTTGCCTTAACCCTCCAACCCCGGCTAGGGTAGATCGTGACTGTACTCTGTGTCCGGGGGTTTTGAGGAATTTTGGTCCATGTTGATTCACCTGTTACTCCTGAAATACATGACACAAAGTTATAAAAAAAAAAGAAAAATGTTGCACAAACCTTCATGTGTAGAATGCCGTTGAGTAGAGGTCTCTAGCCCAAGTGATTGCATAATGGCGAGCGCGGAAAGTGGAGTGATTTTTATGCGGGAAAATCTTCCCGCGTTCGGATGCGTCGCCTTGGCCCAGGCCCCGGCTTGGCTAACCTACTGCGCACTTAGCCACTCGTCGCGCCAGAGTTTTTACCTCCCGGAGGCAATTTTATTTATTGATAGTGATGTTATTATAGTTATTTGGAGTCCAATTATATAAAATATGTGTATTAGGCTATCATTGTCACTAATATTTCACATTTTCACTCGATACCGTAGTTTTTATGAGTAATTGAGGCTGGTTATTGTTATATTAGGCAGTGATTATTCGTTATCACAGGTGTTTATTATACTTTGGCCATCTAATATTAGTTTGTGTGTCACTTTCACTTTGGTAAATATGCTTGAGAGAGTCACTGTCACTGATAATGCTCATTTTCACTTGATACGGTACATTTTATTAGTAATTGAGGTAGGTTATTGTTATATTAGGCAGTGATTATTCGTTATCACAGGTGTTTATTATACTTTGGCCATCTAATATTACTTCGTGTGTCACTTTCACTTTGGTAAATATGCTTGAGAGAGTGTCACTGTCACTGATAATGCTCATTTTCACTTGATACGGTACATTTTATTAGTAATTGAGGTAGGTTATTGTTATATTAGGCAGTGATTATTCGTTATCACAGGTGTTTATTATACTTTGGCCATCTAATATTACTTCGTGTGTCACTTTCACTTTGGTAAATATGCTTGAGAGAGTGTCACTGTCACTGATAATGCTAATTTTCACTTGATACGGTACATTTTATTAGTAATTGAGGTAGGTTATTGTTATATTAGGCACTGATTATTCGTTATCACAGGTGTTTATTATACTTTGGCCATCTAATACTATGTCATGTGTCACTTTCACTTAGTTATATGCTTTGTAAACGTTTTATATACAATTTATTGTGTCTTTTTTCACTTATTTATATATGTTTTCATAATACATGACTTTTTTATCACAATACATTGTTTTATTTCCACTTGTTGCCTATATACATACATATTGTCAGTCTTTGGTACTTTCACTATGATTATTAGTTAGTACTCCTGCTTGGTGTGGTATTCAGCAAAGCACGGTATAGCACATAGTGACAGCTGGCACTCCACACACTGCATGGTGGTCTTTTTCTGCTTCCTCGGCCTCACCTGGCTGTTCCAGCAGACATGGCACCGCCTTCTGCTAATGGTGACTCCATCTCGTTCCAGAGGCAGGTAACCAAGCTTGTGCACATTTAGATACTGTGCACACTGCATACGGTCCTGAACGGGGCGCCCAGGTTGTGCCACTGCCCTCTGTGGCGTAGCATACCTGTCCAGGAGCTCCACCAACACCTGTTTTTGGAACCTCCGCAGGCTACTGAACTTCCTGGGTGTGCGCGGATTCCGAAGCCTGTAGATATTGTAGGCATTCAGCATTGACATGTCCACCATGTGCAGAAAGAACTTTTTGTACCATCTGCACGAGGTACGCAGACAGTCGATGAAGCCTATCTGCATGTCGGACTTGTCCACCAGCCTCATATTTATGTTGTAGTCCATTACAGCATCGGGCTTGGTCACCCTGACTTGGGTGCGGCGATCCACCTTGCCAGTCTCAACCATTTCCCCCTTGTGGACGGTGCTCAGGAGGTTGACCTTCCGCTGGTCGTGCCAGTGAATAGCCAGAATGGGTCCCGACTTCTTCTTGAAGACATCGCCTTTTTTGGTTTTAGGAGGGAAAGTTGGCATGCCCTTCCTTTTCGCTCTAACTGTGCCTACAGTCCCCGTCTTGCGCTGATGGAGGTACTTTGAGAGAGTGGGGGACGTGTAGTAGTTGTCCGTGTAGAGGACGTGATTCTTCTGGAAGTACCGGTTGATCATGGCTTGAACCACTGCTCCGCCAAAGCCAATGAGGGGGTCTATTTCCACGTCCCCTTCCTTCCCGCTGTAGACCAGGAAGTCCAGGACATAGCCAGTTTGGCAATCGCACAGCACAAAGAACTTTATACCAAAGCGATGTCTCTTTGAGGGGATGTACTGCCTGAAGCTCAGCTTTCCCCGGAACAGCACAAGAGACTCGTCAATACAGACGTTGCAGAAGGGCGTGAAGTATGACGTGAAACGTTCTCGCATCATCTCGTACAACGTCCTAATCTTCCACAGCTTGTCAGAGAGATGCATGTCGGTGTTGGTGACAAGATGGAGCGCTCCGAGGATGTCGAGGTACTGGTCCCGAGAGATGTATTTCCCGAAGGCAGGGGTGGATATCAGATCTTTGGTGATCCAATAGTCAGCCAACCTGTGCTTCTTTACATGAGGCATTAGCATGGTGATTGCCAGGAACACCATGAACTCGGGATGAGTCACTGGGGTCCACCGCTTCATGTGGCCCTTGGTCACCTTGCCAAAAAAGTTCACCTGGATTTGGTGGTGCTTGTTTGTCTCTTCTATGACAAACTCAGTAACCTCCTTATCAAAAAATGCCTCAAAAAGCTCATGTGGTGGAGCATTGGGGCCTGCGGGAAAACTTGGGGTAACTCCTGAACCCTCCTGTACCTCATCAAAAGGGGTTACATCAGGGTCATTCACTTCATCAGCAGCCACATCCTGCCAGTTGAAAATATAAAATGGGTCCTGCTGGCGACGCTGACGAGGAGCTGCAGCTGGGGCAGCACGCCCACGAACTTTGGCGGCGCGCACCCTAGGGCGGCCAGGAGCGCGACGGCGCCCAGGCCCAGCCCGGCGAGGAGCACGACGGCCCTGGGCAAAGCGTCTGGGTTGAGGGTCGTCGATGTCCATAAAGTCATCGTCGTTGTCGTCAGAGCCGTCATCTTGCCCTGACGGTGGACCCAGGTAATCATGGCCAGAGTCATCTGTGAGGTGCCCTTCATCTTCAGACCCCCCCTCATAATCTCGCGGGGAACGAATGATGCGTGGGCGGCGTGTAGGTCGGCGAGGTGGGGAAGGAGTGGCAGGTGAGGCTCTGTCATCTTCATGCAGAGGTTCGGGGCTCCTTGGCCTACGACGATTCGTAGACAGCACTGGTTCAGTGTCTGTAGGTGCAGGTATGGATGCGAGGTCAAAAACATCGTCAGGAACCTCTGTTGTAGGCTGGAGAGGTGGGGTGGACCCTGGGGAAACTTGCGGGGGCGTATGGCTGGGACCGGCAGGGGTGGAAGCCGCGGGAGCCTTGAACAAAGAGCGCCTACTTGTAGCTCCTTTTTTCACATATTTTCTCCCTTTTCCCTTTTCTGTAGTAGTATGTCTCCTCTCGGGGGAAATAGGGGGTAAATAGGCCGAAAGTGGGGGATCCTCAACCCTAGGCAGTGCTGGTGGTGGTGGGGAAGAATGGCGGGCGCCTGGGGCAACTTGGGTGGCGTGGGTAGATAAGGAAGACAATGGCGGGTCAACCTCACCCTCACGCTCAGCCTCACTGGCACCCTCACGCACTGCTCCCTCACCAAGTTTTAGGGCCTCTTTCCTGGCTGCCGCGGCCGCCTTTTCAAGAACTTGCTTCTTATAAAAGCGTATCTTGAATGGGGATTTAGCTGGCGAAGGGCTAGGTGTCGTGTCACTCAACCTAAACTTGGCAGTCGACCTAGTGCTGTCCCATTCGCTCACTCTCACTACACTCTCATCACCTTGCACAACTATATCACGTTCAGTACTATCATCACTTTCATCGTCATGCTCAAATCCAACAAATTGCGCGTCTCTTTGATGAATTTCGTCTAGATCGTCTAAATTTTCACTATAGTGAGACTGATAAGACTCGGAGCTATCACTGCCCAAGTCATCAACACTATTTTGTCCTTCACCACGTTCATAACTCCTCAAAGCTATTTCAATACCTCCGGGAGTCAACGCATCTTGTACGTGCCTTTGCGTTAGGGCGCGACGAACATGGGCAGGCGTCGAAGGGAGCATGGAATCGGACACAGGGGAATCACTTTTTGGGCTAGTATCCATGATGGCGGCAGGGTAGAGACTGTTTTGGTGGCGTACATGGTGTCTGGTGGCGTCGCCTAGCGACCACGGAACGAAATGTTTACGCGCGCCATTCGAAAGCACATACGCAAACAATGGTACAATGTTGTACCACCCGGGTTCCTCGGGTCAAAACATAATGGTACACACGTGTACCACCCGGGGTTGAAGGGTTAATGATTGAATGATTAAATGGCGAAAACAATGTATTTTTTTATTTTACTAAAGCGTGATTTCCATATAGTGATTTTGATAAGTTTGTTTGTCTTTATATTGTGTTGTTCCTGTTTTGGTTTGTTTATTTTGCAAGTTTTACATTATTATTTGATTATATTATAAAACTTAAAAAATAAACAAACCAAAACAGGGACGACACAACACACGTTGTGTGTGTGTGTACGAGTGAGAGTCCGAGTGTAGGGGGTGAGACAGTGAAGCATGGGAACGAGGTGTCTTCAGAGATGGGGTCACTTCGGGCCATGAGTGAGCACCTTGCCTCATGTGAAGGCAAGATGGCAGGTGCTCGTTGTACTCTACGTGCTTCACATGTCTCACTCCCTAGACTGGAACAAGACCTCACAGGCTTCACTGCTCATTGTACAGCTGTGAATGTCAAGGCTCTCAGCCTATGCCCGAGAGGGAGTAAGTTGGAATATAGAAAAAAAAAATAAATAAAAAAAAATAAAGGCAAAAGAACTTATAAAAATCACTATTATAATTTACATTATAATAATTTGCAGTTCCTGTTTTGGTATGGTTGTTTAGCAAGTTTTGCATTTTAACCCTTTCACGTTCATATGACGCAGAGGTTGCCAGATTAGCAATAAGAAATAGAGTTCTCTCACTCATATAATTACCTCTCCAAAATTAGTTATCTGCCCACAGCTAACTCAAAGACAACTGCAGAGGTTGAAGTAACTAAACTTAAGGTTTCTAAATACCCCTGATGGTAACAAAGGCTTTAAAGTATCCCTAATAGGCTCAAAATCGCGTCATATGTCGGAGAGGGTTAAATATATTATTATATCAGATTTTTTACCAATTCCTTGAACATGACGATGGAACATGACGATGGGGTCCTGATGTGGCGGCGTCTACGCCGTGGGGCCACCTCCCGAGGCTGCCAACCGCGGATGGCTGCCGACCCTCCACAGCCGAAGACAAAATCAACGACCAGTGGAGGAAAACCGGATGCCGGCCGCGGGGAGCAGTTTCGGGAGCCAAACCGTCACAACCATCCCCTGCCCCCTCCCTGGGGGCACGGGTCCTTGGAGCGGCTTCGGTCGCGCCGGGAATTTCCACACCTCTCACACCACACACACATCACACAGTTTTTCCTACACCGAGAAATGACTCTCCGGCTGTCATTTCTCGAAGACTTCTTCTAGCCGGAGACATTGAGAGCAACCCAGGACCCACGTTCACATACATATGTCCAACTTGCTCAAAACCCATCACTTCGAGTCGCCATACTAAGGGTTCAGTTCTCTGCAATTCATGCGGGAACTGGACCCACTTGACCTGCACAACACTTGCCTCCAAGAAACACTACACAAACACCTGGACCTGTTCCTCATGCCCCTCCCTCTCCCAGTCAAATCCCTCACCTAAAACCCGTCCACCTCTCCTCCCCAACCCACCTAACCTTCCCATATCATCCACTCCCCCCCCTAAAACCCGTCCACCTCTCCTCCCTAACCCACCTAACCTTCCCATACCATCCACATCCTCAACTCAACACACCACACCCCATCCTAATCCATTCCAACCCCCATCTCCTGCTCCCCAATCCCCACCCCCACCTCACCCATCCCAACCCCCAGCCCCTCCCTCACCCCCACCCCCACCCCCACCCCCACCCCATCCTCGTGCAGCAGCACCCAACATACATCGTGCACATAACATTAACATTCTTCAACTGAACATAGATGGCATCAACACAAAGAAACACGAACTCTCACACTTCATCAAACAACACAACATACACATTGCCATCTTACAAGAAACAAAACTCCGCACAACACAAAAAACACCCACATTTCATAATTTCACCACCATCAGACAAGACCGGGCTGTCGGCGGGGGCGGTGGACTCATCACCCTGGTACACAAAGAAATATCATACATAGTAACCAGTGTACAAACCAAATCACTCCTCCCCCCAAATGATAACACAACAGAAATACAGTCAATTAAAATACGCACTGGCAACAACTCCAACATAACCATCATAAACACATACATCCCTCCCCAAACATCCCCTACAGTACCAAATGAATACAGACCACACTTACAACACATCACAAACACCCCACACACCCCACACATCATCCTGGGTGGTGACTTCAACGCCAAGACATCGGCCTGGTTTGTCGACAACCCCGACACAGACAGAGGGCTGGTACTACAAAACCAAACCGATAACCTCATCATCCTTAACGACATCCATCAACATACCCATATTCCTCACCAAGCCCTCTATAACCCATCATCTCCAGACATCACCTTTTGCTCCCCAGAACTCGCCCCCACAACATCCTGGAGGGTGGTCAGAACCTTAGGCTCTGACCACCTCCCGATCATTATCACCACCAAAACCAGACTCACCCCAGCTAGCCACAAACACACATACACCAATTATAAAAGAGCTAACTGGGAAGCATTCACAAATGAGACAGAACAACACTTCACAACTCTAAACAGTACACCCATCACTAACATCAACAATGCTGTACACATACTCAATAAAACTATCCAAAACGCTGACAAGAAACACATTCCAAGAGGTAACAGAAAAAAGACACAACCCCAACTTCACACCAGAAATTCAAAACCTCATCAGACAACGCGACATACTGAAACACTCCCCAGCACCCCACACACAAGACATCACACAACAAATTCAAGCACTCAACACCCAAACTAACAACAAAATACAAGAACAACAAAAACTAAATTGGAATAACTTCCTACAAACACTTGATCACAAAACAAACCCCAAAAAACTATACAAAACACTAAACAGCATCACACTTTCCAACAGCAACACAACACAATCACATGCTGCAATCACAACAACAGACTCTACTCCTTCATGTAAACAACAAGCAAACACTCTCATCAATCACTTTTCACATGTCAGCCACCTAAAACCTCACAAAGACGACCGACGTGTCATCCGACGTAAGAGACAATTCCCCACAGACCCTGACTATACACCCTTCACCAATCACCAGACAAAGCATATCATCAACAATCTCAAGCACTCACCCGCCTGTGGCCTAGACAACATAAGCAACATACACCTCAGACACCTGGGACCACAAGGCATACAAGCACTCACTAACATATCAAACTACAGCTATTCACACAACACAATACCAGACATTTGGAAGCATGGTATCATCATCACATTCCCCAAACCCAACAAAGACCCCACGCTACCCTCCTCGCACCGCCCCATCACACTCCTTTGCTCCCCCTCCAAAGTCATGGAACGCCTAGTATTACAACTAATTACACCTGACCTACCCCTAGCTCCAACACAACATGGCTTTAGGCCACTGCACTCCACAAACACTCTTCTCACAGACCTTACACAAAGAGCTTTCGACGGCATCAATTCAGCTAGACCACCACACAGATCACTATTAGCCACACTCGACATTAGTAAAGCCTTCGATGCCATCCCCCGCCACAACCTAACAAACAAAATCTACAACACAAACATGCACAACAACACAAAACGGTGGCTGGCCAACTTCCTAGCAGGCAGATGTGCACACGTATCTTTTGCCGGTCAGTCATCTAAAATCAGAAACTTTCCAAACGGAGTCCCACAAGGATCCGTCCTATCGCCCGCACTCTTCAATCTGTACATGCACGATATAACTACACCCAATACGCCCCAAATAAACTTAGCCTCCTATGCAGATGACATAACACTCACATGCACACACCATAACCCAAAAAGAGCAACAGATCTCCTTCAACCCTATCTCAACACACTACATGGCTGGTGCACTACAAACAGACTTAATCTAGCCCCAGCCAAATCCACCGCAACCCTGCTCACAAGTTGGACAGGAGAACACGAATACATCCATCAACTCACCATAAACAACACACCCCTAACACATACACACACACCCAAAATCCTAGGAGTAACATATGATACTCATATGACATTCAAACAGCACACCACAAACATTAAAAAGAAACTGACACCCAGACTTAACGCCCTCAGGTCACTTGCTCACACAAAATTTGGACACAACAAAGAAACTACCACCACAGTATATAAACAATACATAAGATCAGTGATGGAATACGCAAGCCCAGCCTGGGCTTCTAACCTAGCTGAAACACATCATAAGACCTTACAGACTATTCAAAACAAAGCCCTGAAGATCATTACAGGCTGCACAGCTACTGCACCCACAGATCACCTACATCAAGAAACCAAAATCCTCAAAGTCAAAGACCATCTGGACATGAGAGGCACTCAATTCCTGGCAGCAGCCTCCACGAACCAAGACCACCCACTAAACTACATGGCAACACACCCACAGACACCAAGAAATATCAAAACAACACCCAGCACACGGTATCACACACAATTATTGTCCTCTCTCCCTCCCTGCCCACCCCGAACCAACTTCCAGAAGCACATCCATACTCATATCTCTCACCGATCCATCCACTCACTCACAGACAACACGCAGCTGCATGCACGACCTCCCGAAATCCATCCTTCCGAATCCTCCCTTCCTCGCGAGGACAGAGTCCACCTGGCCAGGCTGAGATGCGGACACCATCCAGCTCTCCTGAGCTATCAGAAGAGACTGGATGACTCCGTTGTCGACACCTGCCCGGGATGTAACACAGCACCCCATACCATTAAACACATCATAGAAGACTGCATTTCACACAACCACTTACGCCAACAACACAATCTACACTCAATGAGAGCTCTGTGGGAAAGCCCGATCGTGGCCATGGCCTTTCTCAGGGAATCGGGGCTGTTCGGCCAGGCAGCTTAGGGAACAACAACAACAACAACAACATGACGATGGTGCATTGTTATATGTGTGATCAGTTTGCTTGGGAACCAGATTGACTTTCTCATGTAGTGATGTAAACCCTATGTGGTGGATTATGTTCTTTTATTTCAAAATTTTATTTGATTAAGCGTTATTTCCACATAGCGATTTTGATAAGTTCTTTTGCATTTATCTTGTGTCGTCCCAGTTTGGGTTTGTTTATTTTGCAAGTTTTACATTATAATTACTAATATTTTCTGATATTGTTGCAGACGCCCGCCTTACATCAACAACAACCTGAGTGCTGGCAGTGGTCATGTTCCTCCCAACCAGACGTCTGCCTCCACCACCACCACCACCAACACTACCACCGCCAACACCCCCACTACCACCACCACCCCTATCAGCAACACCACCAGTAACAACAACAACAACAACAACAGTCACAGTCCCACTCATGTTGCCACCGCCACTAACAACAATAACAACAATAATCCTGAGCGTTCAGACACCACCAAGGCCAAATCCACAACATTGACTAAGGAGGAGAAGAAAGCACAAGGTAAAGTTAGTCCCACCGTCACTCCCACTAGATTTTTTATTATTTACCTTTCTTTTACTTATTTATGTTTAGCCTTTTCATGCACGTGTGGATGCAGGTGTTGCATGTATACGAGGTAATCCTGTCACCTAAATATATCTATCATCAATCTAGTTTCCAATACCAATGCAAAAGTTCTCTGAAGTGTGTTAACCATTGACAATTGCTGAGGCATATACAAGACGGCTAGAGGGGATCGGGGGTGGGGGGCCTGGTATCCTTCTCCCCTTAACCCCTTCTATACCGGCGACGTCTTATTTATTTGATTTCAGCTACTTTTAGATAATTTTATGAAGCTTGGGAAGGATGTATCATAGCTAAAAATATTAATTGAGATATTCTGTAGGCTTTTACTGGGTAGACGTCCTTCCTAAGCAGATAGAAATCGTCTACTAGTTGCCAGAATATAATGAAAAGTACATCACCGGTAAAGAAGGGGTTAAATAAATCAACCAAAAAAAAAAGAGACAGATAGGGTCTTATGTGATACCGTACCTCCTTAACTTGTCTTATTTGTTTTGTTTACAGAGAGCGTGAATGGCAATGTTAGTACAACTAGTCGAAGTGGACGTAGCAAGGGGCCCAACAACAGAGGCAGTGACCGGGGACCACCTAAGAGGATATCCAAGGGCAAGAGGAAGGATACATTGTTTACACACTCAGGTATGCATAGTCACCAAGCCTAGACTTTAACTCATTCAGGTACTGGGTGTCAAACGAATGCCAAGTCTTTTATTTGTTATATTGTTATGTAATATATAATGGGTATGTGCCGGTATATATAATGGGATATTATTTAAGACGTCTTTCGCCGCACTATTAGAAACAACTTATTAGGGAAAATAGGGACCTATACTCTTCATATTTTTCTCATACTGTAGTCCGCATAAAAAAGAACCCATCGTGTATCCAATTTACCCCACAATTTCCCTTACCTACTGTAAAAACGCGATTCACCCAATAAATGGCGCCATTTGACGCCGTATCTTCAGATTAATGAATAATGGGTAAGTAAATGCAAATCCTCCACTCAAACCATGAAAAACAACAATAAAACACTATAATCCTTGAAAAAAATATACAGAAAACTTGGTAAATAAGGCGGCTCTAGCTGTCTTGAATGCTACCTATAATGGGCCTGGGTCTCTGGGTAGTTCTCCTGGACTACCTAGATATGTGTGATTGTGTGTTTTGTTTTGTTTTTCTGATGTGTTGTGATGTCCATGTTCGGGCTCTGTACAAGTTTAAAGACCGCTTCATCCACAGAGAGCGTGGTTTTAGATACAGTAGTAAAGACAATTGCGTAATAATATAGTAACTACTATAGAGTAAAGATATGGAATGGTAAGCACAACCGAGTAGTTAATAATATGGAAGGAGATCAAAATATGTTAGCGATTATGATTAGGTCCTTTGCGTTTATCTTGGGTCGTCCCAGTTTTGGTTTGTTTATTTTGTAAGTTTTACATTATTATAAGGATAGAAATCAGAGAGTATTATTATCGCCCCCCCCCCCCAAAAAAAAGGGAAACTGAGGGAAAAAAAATAAAAAAAAATAGGAAAAGTGGGGATTGGACCTGTGTAAATAGATAGATGGATAGATTATTGAAAAGTAAAGAGAAGAGAGAAAGGTGATGAGAGCAGGATGATGTTGGTATGTGGCTTCCGGATGCAATGTAGATACAAGATAAACCACACTTAAACAGGAAGTACCGCTTGATAACGACTACGGTAACTATAGTAAAAATTACTACTGGTATTACTAAGTATTATTTCCACAGCAATTTTGATGAGTTCATTTGCCTCTATCTTGTGTTATCCCGGTTTTTGTTTATTTATTTTGCAAGTTTTACAATTTGATTAGATAAGTTATCTAGCACATAAGCCCGATCATTGATTAGTGTTGGCCAGAGCTGACTTGTGGGTTGTAGTTTGTGTACAGTTCCCAAGACGTGAACCTGCGACAAGTGTAGTGAATGGCTGAACGTGACGATAGTGCTTTGTTATGTGTGCGATTAGTTTTCTTGGGAAACAAATTAACTTGCTCATGTAGTAATGTACACCCTATGTGGTGGATTGTGTTCTTTTTATTTCATAAATTTTATTTTAGTAAGCGTTGTTTCCACATAGCGATTTTGATTAGTTATTTTGCCTTTATATTGTCTTTGTCCCAGTTTTGGTTTGTTTAGTTTGCAAGTTTTACATTTTAAGTTAATATATGGGCTGAAGGTGAGTGTATGAGTTTATCCTTTTGTAATAATGTTGTCTGAAGTGGGTGAGATAATTTATTCTGGGTGAATGTGGAGGCGTGCCTGGATAAGTTTGGCAAGAACGAAAGAATATTTCTGATTGGGGATATGAATGGTAAGGTGGGTGATAGGAAAATTGATGGAGTGGTAGGAAGGTGGGGGGTACCGTCAGAGGTGAATGGGAATAGTAGTGCACTTGTGGACGTATGTGTGGGGAGGAGGCTGTGGATAGCCAACACCTTTTTCCGACACAGAATGATACACAGGTACACATGGAAAGTGGTGTGTATAGGTGTATTGGAGGGGGTCTGTCTGACCATTATGTAGTAGTAGCTAAAATAAGGATACAAAAGAAGTGGGTGAGGAGAGCTGGAGGGAGGCGAGAGGAGGGTGGAATGGCGATGAGGGTGGAAAGGCTGCAGGAGGAGGAAATCAGGGAGGAGTACAGGAGAGCAGTAGAAAGACGACTAGGTTGGTTCGACCTGGAGGAAGTGGAGGAGATGAGCAAGGTGTTTAAGGAAGAGATCTGTGCAGCATGCGAGGAGGTGTGTGGAGTAAGGAGAAGAGGGAGGGGAGTGAAAGGTACAGCATGGTGGACAGAAGAGGTAAAAATAACTGTGGAGGACAAAAAGAAAGCGTATAGAGAGTGGTTGGGTAGTAGAGGGAATGAAGATTTGGAGAGTCAGAAACGACCGAGGTACGTGGAGAGAAAGAGAGTGGTGAAGAGAGTAGTAAAGGAAAGTAAGAGAAGAGTAGATGACAAATTTGGAAAGAATCTGAGTGTAAAATGGAGGGAGTGTAAGAAACTGTTCTGGAAAGAAGTCAAGAAAGTTAGGGAAGGTAGCAAGGGAAACAGTAAGGGTGTGAAAGATAATAATAATAATAATAAACTGTTTATTAACCCTTAAAGAGCGGCGCTCGAGTTAAGTCGTGCACCAATTTGCAGCAAGTTAGGAGCATTATTAAGGCTTTTAAAGGGTTAAAATCGAGTGCAAATGGCCTGGAGCGCAGCAGGCCACAACACACCACCAGGGCTTACCGCCACCCACTGACTCACGCTCCCTCTGTCCTCGAGAGGCCGGCAGTGTTACCAGTAGTGAGCGTAGTGGGAAAAAATATGCCGCTATACGCTAAACTCCCATGTTGGTGGCACCACTGCATGAGAACCACGAGTGCTACGTAGCTCGTTCTGGTCTCATTTTGAAGCTTTTAGCGTCTAGTTTTTTGCTGAATACATTTCTTTTCATGCAGATACTTGATTGATCATTCAGGAGGGCCTGAATATGCCCAAAATAGCCCAAAACACCCCGCTAGACAAGGGTTAAAGAATGGCAGCCTCATGAGCTGAAAATACACATTTTACAATTTAGTGGATGAACATGAGATGTACAGATATGAAAATAGTAAGCTCAATTTACAATGTGTGAGTATAATATACTTAACATTAAAAAAAAAAATTAATACTATACAATAATTATGCTAGTGTAAAATACAAATCATCATAAATTAACCATGAGAGTAAGTGATATACAGTACATATACAGTACACATTTATTTTACTTATATATATACAGAACATACATATATACACATACATACGCATATATATACATACATATATAAGAACATAAGAACATGCAGTAAGTGTGCACATGCCCGTATACACAAACGCTCACGTATGCAAACAAACACACATACATACAAAAACTGTTCTGGTAGGGTCAGGTGAGGCTAATAATAGGAGTTAAATCCTTGGGAGAGATTAAATGAGGGAATTGGAAAAGGGTTAATGAGGCAACGGACTGTAGGTCAGGTAAAGCCAATTAGAATGGAATGTCAAACGTCGGAAGAGATCAAATGAGGAGTTTGAAAAGGGTAAAGGTGAAACGGCCTACGGGTCCGTACAGGTAGGGTCAGGTAAAGCCTACTACAATGGGAGGTTAATCCTCGGTAGAGAACAAAAGAAGGATATAAAATAAGTAGAGACAGCTTGGGGGAATTATAGTATATGGGACATTCTTTAGTGTAGGTGTGTGTGTGATAGAATACTCTCAGCCGGGCTCGAGCCTCGAACCACAAACAGTATACACTATAGACACACACATATATAGATAATTAACGCATACATACATACATACATACACATATACGCACACATACATACACATATACTGTACATACATAAATGCACATATACATATATACACATATACATAAACAAACTCAAGCAAATACATACATATATTCTAATATACACACACACACTTGTGCATACATTATTAACCCTCCTGGCCCGGGCAGGCTCTCAAAATGACAGTGTGGGCTACCCGGGCGATCTGGCCGAAAAACGTCTAGGCCTAGGCTACCGTATTTTTGTTTAGTTTAACTGCTAGAAATTTCCCACACATCTATAAATGTAGTGCAGTTTCCAATCTGTAGACTGGCGTTGAGTAGAGCTCTCTATGTCAACTGGTTCAGTTGTGATGACGATTTCAGTGGAGAGCACTTGCAGGCGATGTTAGCAATATGACGATCTTTTCACTACTGAAACAACGACATACAGACATACAATAACAAACGAGTCTTCTCTTTCTTGTTTTCGGAGGTGCGGTGACGTAACGATCGGCTTTGTTTACATGCGTCGGACGCACGGCGTTCAGACCAAGCTGAATAGGCTTTCAAGCTTACAGATTTTAAAATGACACCCGGGCTCCTGCCCTTAATTCGTGGTGTCATTTTAAAATGACAACCGGGCCAGGAGGGTTAAAGGTGGGCGCGTATTATATGGTGTGACAGCCGCAATTACACATTATTAATAATATTTACAATGGTTGGGATAGGACTATTTTTGTATCTGTCAGTTCTTGCCCTTATTGGTTGGAGTGTGTTGAAGTGACGAGCTGCACGTGTTGGTCTAGGGGCGTCTGGTGGAAGTAAGTTTCTGTGCCGTGGGTGAACAAGCAGCTTAGATGCAAACTGCTTGAGTGTGTTGTAGTGGTGGGTTGAAAGTGCAGGTATGCTAAGGGTGGTGAGAGCTTCCTCGTACCCTGGGTATGTGCCACCCAGGATGATACTGCATGCCCTCCTCTGCACTCTCTCCAATTGACGTTGTTGTGTCAGGGTTAGAGAGGAGGACCAGGCGGGAGAGGCGTAGGTGAGCTTAGGGAGTATGAAGATGTTATATATACTCTTCAGCTCATTCTCCGGCGCCCCCAGGGATCTTAGCCGCCTTAGCATAAACAACTTGTATGTGGCGGTCCTGACTGTGGTAGTCACATGTTTCTTCCAGTTCAGCTTGTTGTCCACAGTGATTCCGAGGAGTTTGGTGGACTCAACAAGCTGAAGGGGATGAGGACCAATTGTGACAGTGGGTGGAGGAAGGTCGGTAACGGAGGTGTTGATGTGCATGACCACTGTCTTGTCATGATTGATGGTCACATGATTGTCTGTGGTCCAGGCTTGAAGACGGTCGAGGATGTCTTGTAGGGGGTCATAGTTAGGGGAGGTGTTATCGACAGTAATGCCGACTGTCGAGTCGTCCACGTACTTCCAGTGGAATGGAGTGTCCTTTAGGGCATCATTGATCAAGATGAGGAACAATAGAGGCCCCATCTTTGTGCCCTGTGGGACTCCACATGTGATGTCTAGGAAGGTGGAGATGAAGCCTTGGTATCGCACTGTTTGCCGCTAAGGAAGTCGGTCAACCACGCAACCAGGGTAGGATGTAGCCCCAACTTTATGGCCTTGTTGATGATGATGGTGTGGTCAACAAGGTCAAATGCTTTCCTAAAGTCAATAAAGGCAAGAGCGAGGGAAGTCTTTCTCTTCTCAAGATTTGTGTAAATATAATCTAGGAAGCTAATAAAACAGTGAGTGGTGGAGGAGGTTTTTACGTTGCCAAACTGTTGGGGATCTATTTAGTGACGGATTTGTGAGTAAGCCCAGGTGAATACAAAGTCCTCACAGATTAGACTAGGGATGGGCGTTATGGCAACTGGTCTGAGTTCATTAAGAGAATGTGGGGAGGGGGTTTTGGGAATTGGAGTGACGTATGAAGTTTTCCAGTCTGCAGGGCATTTACTTTGCCTTAACCCGGCAAGTGCTGGAAGACTCTTAAGAGTTTCCCCGGGCGACTGCGGGAATACTCTTTAAGATCCTGGGCCTAAAAAAATCCATTTAACCCTCTCCGACATATGACGCGATTTTGAGCCTATTAGGGATACTTTAAAACCTTTGTTACCATCAGGGGTATTTAGAAACCTTTAGTTTAGTTACTTCAACCTCTGCAGTTGTCTTTGAGTTAGCTGTGGGCAGAAAACTAATTTTGGAGAAGTAATTATAAGAGTGAGAGAACTCTATTTCTTACTGCTAATCTGGCAACCTCTGCATCATATGAGTCTGAAGGGGTTAAAACACCCCAATTTTTTTTTTTTTGCCCCTGGGCCATGCCAAATATCACTCCTCCACATCCCCTCCTTCCCCACTTTCCTCCCCTCCTTCAGTTATCACCTATTTTCCCTGTTATTCCCTTATTCTGTGGTCTATTTTCGTGCTAACATTAGCGAGTTGGTAGCAGGGCGTTGTCATCACTTACCAAGCGTGGGAAAGAGCGAGAGAGAGACTATTGCGTAACAGTGTCTCTCCAGACAAGAGGAGGGGAGGGAGGTTGCCTCAGCCATACATTATGTAACTCCCGGCCTGTATCGCCGATTTTGACCATCCAAACGCTGTTTCCACTTGTTTTATTGCTGTAACAGGTTAATACCTTTATAATCAACCTATAATAGGCGCATATGGATAAGTATTAATGCTATTTATGGTAAAATAACGATGTTAGTGATGGGAACAGCTCAAATATGTGCGCACAGGAGTGTGGTGTCTCATAACCCCCATGCGCACGTCTTAGGTTAAGGAGGCATTAATTATCGAGCAAAGGGGGGTGGCAAATTCAACCGAAAATTCTTTGTATATTTTCAGGGGTAGGTCTACTGGGGTTGTTGATCTTTTTTATTTGAAACTGGAAAGCTTTTTGGCCACTTCATACTCTCGAATGCTAGTCGAGAAGCAAGAGAGAGTCGAAAGATGGAGGGAGTACTTCAACGAGTTGCTAAATGTAAGGAATGAAGCGCCAGCAAACATAGTTGGATAGGGAATGGGAGAGAGAAGAAGAGAAGTAGTGGAGGAGGAGGTGGGGATCAGGAGGTCAGAAGTGTGGGAAGCCATGAAAAGAGTGAAGTTGGGGAAAACACCAGGAACAGATAGAGTGAGTGGGGAAATTGTTGAGGTATGGTGGTGAGATAGTGATCGATTGGTATGGAAAATGTGCATACTAGGATGGGAGAATGGGAGTGCACCTGATGACTGGAAGACAGGCATAATTATATAAGGGTAAAGGGGAAAGAGGAGTGTGTGGTAACCACCAAGGAATATGTCTTCTAAGCGTAGTAGGGTAGTGATTGAGAGAGTGAGAACGAGAACGGAGAAATGGATAGGTGACGAGCAGGGCGGTTTTAGGAAGGGAAGAGGATGTGTAGATCAGATTTTTACCCTGAATTGTGTTGTGGAGAAATATCTGGAGAAACAACAAAAGGTGTATGTTGCCTTATGGATTTGGAGAAGGCCTATGACAGAGTGGATAGAGAAGGTATGTGGAAAGTACTTAGAATATACGGAGTAGATGGCAAGTTGCTGAAAGCAGTGAAGAGCATGTATGAGGGTGCAAAGGCGGCAGTACGTGTGGAGAATGAGCAGAGCGAGTTCTTTGACCTAAATGTTGGGTTGAAACAGGGGTGTGTGATGTCCCCGTGGTTGTTTACTGTATATATGGATGGAGTCATGAAAGAAATACAAGGAAGAGCAGTGGATGTTGGTGTGTCGCTGATAAGGGAGGGAAATGAGTGGAAGCTACCTGTACTGCTGTTTGCTGATGATACAGTTCTGATGAGTGATAATATAATAAATGGGAGTTGCAGGGTCTGGTAAATGTGTTTGGAACAGTGTGCGAAAAACGGAATCTGAAAGTAAATGCGGGGAAGAGCAAGGTTATGGTCTTCGAAAGGGGTGAAGCCACAGAGTGTGAGGTGAAGCTGAACGGTCAGGCTATGAAGATTGTCAGCTAATTTAAGTATCTAGGCAGTGTGTTCAGTAAAGATGGGACAATGGATGGAGAAGTGCGGGAGAGGGTGCAACAGGGGAAGAGGGTTGTAGGAACGTTGAAAGCAGTAACAAGAAATAGGGTGGTCAGTATGGAAGTGAAGAAGTCCTTACATGACAGTGTGGTAAACCCGACACTAACTTACGGAAGCGAAGCTCGGACGTTCGGGAAGAGACTCAGACCAAGAGTGAAAGGGGTGGAAATGAGTTACTTGAGAAGTGCGTGCAGAGTTAAATGGAGGGATAGACAGACGAATGAGGAAGTAAGAAGGAGGTGTGGTGTGGAGGTAGATGTGCTGGAAAGTGTGAAAAGGAACAACTTGAGATGGTTCGGCCATATGGAACGTATGGAAAGCGAGAGAATGACTAAGAGGGTGTACGAGAGCGAGGTGGAAGGACAGAGAGGGAGAGGTGCACCGAAGGAGAGGTGGAAGGATGGAGTGAGGAAGTATATGGATGAAGGCGGTGCTGGTTGGGAGGAGGGGTGTCGACTGACGGGGGACAGAGGTGCATGGGGGCGGTTCGTTCGTGGCCACCCCTTCGGGGATCACGGCATCAGGCAATAGATAGATAGATAGATAGATTACTATACATTAACCTGTTGGGGAGGTTAAATGAAGCCAGGTCTCTACAGCAGGGGTTAAATATTTCTACCACTCCGTCCAGGCATTTTTTTTTTTGTGTTCTTCAAAGCTTAATAACTCAGTAATGGTATGGCTTAACCAGCATAAATAAGATGTCTAAATGATCATGGCCTATTGACCTTCCTTAGGGACTCGGGGCTGTTCGGCCAGGCAGCCTAGGGAACAACAACAACAAGAACAACGTCTAAATGTAGAACAAGCCTTCGTCTTGAGAATATCGAAGACTTGAACCCTCTACATCAAGTGGTTCTTTTGTGATGATATAATGAATATAGGTAGCCTATCTTACCCGCGAGAATCACGCCGTGTCAGAACCTCGTCCGAAAGTTTGCCTGCACTATGACTTTGGCTTATAAACACTCGCAACTCCCATTGCTTCTGCTTGGCGATTTTAGTCACTAATCACAGCTGTTATCATCATATTGTAATATCACGCATAATTAATTTATAAACAGGAATGAATGGAGAATGCTTGTGGGATAGATGAGTGAACATGTGGTCATTTGGGGGAAGGGGTTGGGCGCAAGTTGGACTAGATAATAGTCCATCAGGCGCCTGGCCCGGGGAGACGGTTTGCATGAAGGGTGCACCTGGAAGTGTGGTGGGCGGGCTTGTGGTGGTGGGCTTCGCTGCATGTGTGCCTGCGGAGATCAGAACCTCTCTGGGTGGTCGGGGGCCGGTGGAGTGCTGGAGGAACCTTGGTGACCCCGGTCTGTGGGTCTTCTCCTGAATGACCTAGATGTGTGTGAATTTTTATTTGGTTTTGTGCGTTCATCGTTTTCTGTTGTGTTGTCCCTATTCGGGACAACACAATGGATGAACAAAATTGGGTGAAAAAATGCAGGTCTGTGATTGTGGAGGGAGCTGCACCAAGGGGTGGACCAAGGAAGACCTGGGATCGGACTATACGTGCCGATCTCAAATCCAAAAACTTGAGAAGTGAAGCAGCCCTTAACCCCTTCAGACTCATATGACGCAGAGGTTGCCATATTAGCAATAAGAAATAGAGTTCTCTCACTTATAATTACCTCTCCAAAATTAGTTTTCTGCCCACAGCTAACTCAAAGACAACTGCAGAGGTTGAAGTAACTAAACTAAAGGTTTCTAAATACCCCTGATGGTAACAAAGGTTTTAAAGTATCCCTAATAGGCTCAAAATTGCGTCATATGTCGGAGAGGGTTAACAGGGTTGCCTGGAACGCCGCCATTAGGACAAGAGACTGAAATTGCACGTACAGTATGTGTGGAGCACTCGGTCTTAAAATTTTATGTATGTGGGCTCTGTCTTGAGTCGGCAACCCCCCACCAAAAAAAAGGAAAATTGGGGATTGGGCCTGAGTATATACATACTGTACATACATACATACATTAATTTATTTAACTTTTGTTACCAGTTATATTTTTGTACAGTGCTTGCGTGCATGGATTCAGACTCCTCTTAACTGGTAGAGAGCTGTGCTTGCATGATGGTCTCAGAACAAAGACTTAGCGTGAGTGTGTTTGGTGTGTGTTAGCGATACCACCCGCCCTGAAACACACACAGGTTTCTGGTGCACGGTTTAAAGCTTGAAAAAGAGATCCGTCCTCGTATAAGGATGCCCGGGCTGCTCGGTGCTACTTCCATGAGACCTCATAATTATAAGGACGCCTGAATTTTGAGGGTTAAAGGTACACCAGGTGCACCTTATTAGTGCTCACAAATGTACAGGATGAAGATGCACTACTGTAGATAGAATATATGATACGTTGAGAGTTGCAAGGAGAGAAATACAGTAGACCCTCGTTTATCCAGCATGCAGAACAGCGGCACCCTCAAAACAACAGCACGAACCGGCCAGGCATTAATTAGGTATAAAATCAGAGAAAATGCGGAGAAAATTAATTCAAACCGCCCGCCATGCGCATCGTCGATCGCCGACAGACTCGGCGCCGTCTGCTTACTCTGTTTTTGTTAGAAGACATAGGCCTAGCCTATATATCTCCACAAAGAAATGACCTAACCTAGTTTAGATGTGACCTAACCTATGTTAGATGTATATAAGTCAGCAGAACTCACTGTTATCTCTTGTTTGGCTTTGTGTATTTCTGTACCGAGCGGTCTGCAACACACAAACACACGCACACACATCAGCTGACTCCAAGCAGTGACCACGAATCCAAACTAACTTTTATTATTTAGGTAAAAGTGATTTCTGCCTCCTGATATATATCTAAGCTAGGTTAGACCATTTCTTGGTTTGGCTAGCTAGTGACTTGGCAACTTGTTGCTAAGGTTGTTGTTTTGTACTCGTGGTCACTGCTTGGAGTCAGCTGATGTGTGTGCGTGTGTTTGTGTGTTGCAGACCACTCGGTACAGAAATAAACAAAGCCAAACAAGAGATAACAGTGAGTTCTGCTGACTTATATACATCTAACATAGGTTAGGTCACATCTAAACTAGGTTAGGTCATTTCTTTGTGGAGATATATAGGCTAGGCCTATGTCTTCTAGCATAAACAGAGTAAGCAGACGGCGCAGAGTGTCGGCGATCGACGATGCGCATGACTGGCCTATCTATAGCCTAGGCCTAAGAGTAACTCTCAAAACAACGGAAAAATGGGTTATCCGGCATCGGCTCCCCCCCCCGTTCGTGCCGGATAAACAAGGTTCTGTAATAAAGAAACAAAAGGCAAGGAGGAAAAGAATGTACAGGATGAAGAGGCATTAGATGAAATATGTGATACTTGAGAGTTGCAAGGAGAGACATAATAAACTAATGGTAAGGAGGAAAATAATGAACATAGGTATGAGGAAAAGTTTAGCCTAGGCAGCTAGTGTGTGGAGGTGTGTTAGTTTGATTACTGAAGAGGAAGGGGTGGTTTAGTGATGTTTATTCCAGTTAAATAGTGAAGCGGTGATCAGTTCTCTCGCTTATTACCCAATCAGAAGCCGGCATCCCAACTTTGTAATACCGTAGTGACTTACCCTGGTGTTCGGAAGCCACTGCACATAGGGGAGGTGTGGTGGAGTGGTCATGCCACTGGATTGGTAATCCACTGGACCCGGGTTCAAATCCCGATATGTCAATGGGAAGATATTATTGGGATTGAATTTGTGCTGTACCTAGTATCAGTGCATTACCACAAAGCCCACCGAAATGCCAAAAAAAATACCCTCATTGTTCCCTGATTAAATAACACTGTATGAATATTCCCATATTCAAAATATGTTACAGGGGGACAATGCCTAGTGAGTTCACTGCTCAATAGGTGGCGTTCTGAGAGTGAGGGTCTGAGTCTGGAGGATGAGACGGTGAAGCACTTGAGCGAAGCAACCGGCCGCTTCAGAGATGGAGCTGCTTCGAGCCATGATGGATGCTTCACATGTCTCACTCCCCAGGCTGGAACAAGACCTCACGGGCTTCACCGTGTTGAGCGGTGGAATGTACAGGCCCTCAGCCTATGCCCGAGAGGGAGTAGTTGGAATATAGAAAAAAAAAAAAAAAAAAAAAAAAAAATTAAAAATGTACTTGCTAATGCTTGGCCTGTGATTGGGTAAGGCGGGTGAGATGTGAGCCGAAACTCAGTCAACCCGCAAATCTCGCTTATAAAGTACAGTACAGTAAACCCTCGCTCTTTCGGACTAATTGGGGGAGACCCCTGTCCGAAAGAGTCAAAAGTCCGAAAGGGCCGAGTCCGAACTCACACTTTAGCCATTCGGACTTGTCCGAATGTCTGAAATAATGCATCTATCTCCCTTATACATATATATAACTATGTCTTATTTGGTCTTTTTTTAATCTATGAATCAATTCTAATACGATGGAATTGAAAACAATATTACCCTTCTAATACACAAATAATAAAATGAAAAAGAGAGTAAAAAAAATGTCTCCTTTGTCTTTCAGGAACATAAGTCCGTCTCGTATATGTTAGTATTTTATCGCTCGCTCGCCCCTAGCCACTCTCTCTCTATCTATTTATCTCTAATGCATCTAACTAACTCCCTTATACATTAACATAACTATGTCTTATTTGGACTTTTTGTAATCTATAAATAATTTCTAATGTGATGGAATTGAAAACAATATTATCCTTCTAGCACACAAATGATAACATGAAAAAGAGTCAATATAAAAGTCTCCTTTGTCTTTTCAGAACCAATTAAGTCCGTCTCATAATAGTTCGTGTTTATCGCTCACTTCCCCTTCTGCAACTCTCTTTCTATCTATCTTGTCTTTTCAAAACCAATTAAGTCCGTCTCATAATAGTTCGTGTTTATCGCTCACTTCCCCTTCTGCAACTCTCTTTCTATCTATCTTGTCTTTTCAGAACCAATAAGTCCGTCTCATAATAGTTCGTGTTTATCGCTCACTCCCCCTCTGTAACTCTCTCTTTCTATCTATCTATCTCTCTAATGCATCTACGTAACTCCCTTATACATTAACATAACTGTCTTATTTGGACTTTTTGTAGTCTTTGAATAATTTCTAATGCAATGGAATTGAAAACAATATTATCCGGTACGATTTTAGATACTGGACACCTATTTGACAGGTCCCACCGAGGATTTAATACATATTTGTTTTCGGTTTCCACGCATCCAACACCAAGCTACACCTTTTTCTGGTCCGGTAATAGTATTGAAAACGATATAATAACTTTTTAAATGTGGTTTTCAACGAGAATAAAACGGGGCGTTTGGGCCGAAAATCGGCGGCGGGGGGAGTCCGTCGTCGCTTCGGATCGTTGCGGTTTGTTTACCCAGGACGCTTGAGGTTACTACGGCCAGCTGTTTTACTTGCCCCCCTGCTGGCCACATATATGACGATTATTATAATTCACGGGTGGGGTGAGGGGGGGCAGAGCCCCCCCTCAACTCTATCCTGTATCCCACGCCCTATAACGCAAGTTTTTATCAAAAAATTGACCCAACAAGCTTAGCCATTTTAAGTCGACCGCCAAGGTGGCGGGACCGGGAAGTCACTCCGAGCGTAAAGTAAACAAAGCGACGCTACTTCCACGAACGCAACCGAGTTGTCTTTATATTTCGTCTCATGTTATCATTATTAAAGTGTCCCCATTGCTTTTTTAGTGTTTCGTACACCAGAAAAGGGTGTAGCTTGGTGTTGGATGCGTGGAAACCGAAAACAAATATGTATTAAATCGTTGGCGGTACCTGTCAAATAGGTGTCCAGTAACTAAAATCGTACCTACTATCCTTCTAGCACACAAATAATAACATGAAAAAGAGTCCATATAAAAGTCTCCTTTGTCTTTTCAGAACCAATTAAGTCCGTCTCATAATAGTTCGTGTTTATCGCTCACTTCCCCTTCTGCAACTCTCTATCTATCTTGTCTTTTCAAAACCAATTAACCCCTTCAGACTCATATGACGCAGAGGTTGCCAGATTAGCAATAAGAAATAGAGTTCTCTCACTCTTATAATTACCTCTCCAAAATTAGTTTTCTGCCCACATCTAACTCAAAGATAACTACAGAGGTTGAAGTAACTAAACTAAAGGTTTGTAAATACCCCTGATGGTGATAAAGGCTTTAAAGTATCCCTATTAGGCTCAAAATTGCATCATATGTCGGAGAGCGTTAAGTCCGTCTCATAATAGTTCGTGTTTATCGCTCACTTCCCCTTCTGCAACTCTCTTTCTATCTATCTTGTCTTTTCAGAACCAATAAGTCCGTCTCATAATAGTTCGTGTTTATCGCTCACTCCCCCTCTGTAACTCTCTCTTTCTATCTATCTATCTCTCTAATGCATCTACGTAACTCCCTTATACATTAACATAACTATGTCTTATTTGGACTTTTTGTAATCTTTGAATCATTTCTAATGCAATAGAATTGAAAACAATATTATCCTTCTAGCACACAAATAATAACATGAAAAAGAGTCAATATAAAAGTCTCCTTTGTCTTTTCAGGACCAATTAAGTCCGTCTCATAATAGTTCGTGTTTATCGCTCACTCCCCCTCTGTAACTCTCTCTTTCTATCTATCTATCTCTCTAATGCATCTACGTAACTCCCTTATACATTAACATAACTATGTCTTATTTGGACTTTTTGTAGTCTTTGAATCATTTCTAATGCAATGGAATTGAAAAATATAATATATAATAAATATAAGGCCGAAACTCGGCTCTTCGGTCCGAATGCGAAATAATTTTTCTCAGCCTTTCGGACAAATCCGAAAGGCTGAACCATGAGTTCGAATTGAAATGCTTGTCCGAAAGCCTTGGAATTCCGAAAGAGTGAAGTACAAAAGAGCGAGGGTTTACTGTATGTTGTTTTTTTATAAATTTTCATCTCGGTGTGTTTACTTAATGTTAAAGTATCTATATTGTTAATGTTTTATATGTGATACGTTTTATCTCTGGGTTCGGATATCACTTTAGATTAACACTGTATTTTTAAGATTACTTGCAATTTTAAAGTATCAATAGTAAATATGGAATAATAAAGATATCTCAACTTGATCGATACACATATAAATCAACTACCAATCAGCATCTTCTGTATAGTCTCCAATGAAAAATAAAAAAATTGTGTATAAAATATAGATTTATTTTTATATACTGTATGTATTACACAGCATTAGGTAGGAAAAGGTAATGCTTAGTGTGCGGAATTTGGGTGTGAGTATCCTAGGTTCGAGTCCTTGGAATACCACATGTATTCATTACTTAGGTGTAAATTAATTGGTGGGTTGGTGAAAACTAATATGAAATTATACTCAATATTTAGACATCACAATACAAGACTTATAGTAATTATCAGTCCAAATTTGATTTGTTTATTTGGTATAATAAATCATCTGGAAATATGGCAAGTTCCATTTATCGTTGAAAGCTCTAATTATGCATTAGTTACCAGTGACATTGAAAACTTGTTGATTTCTCACTTTATGCAGAGCAGAACTGATTACAAGGTATTATTGCATTACTGTACATTAAATGGATTATGTTATCAAATCTAATCTTGTTATCTTGCATACAGTATACTGTACTGCCCAATACTGCATGGTGATGGAGATTGATTGATTATGAACACAACTGGTGTTCTTTTTTTTTAATTTTTAATTTTTTAATTTCATTAGTTAGGTGTGAAGTGAAGACTGCCATTGTAAACGAAGTGTCTCCGAACCAAAGAAGATGCTGCCAAAAATGACTGGTAGGCATTGCTAATGACACTTGTATAATCAGATCATTCCCAGCATCCTCAACAAGAACCCAAGAATAAAGTCCCTGGTCGAAGATGGCTTAGCTATGAATTTGCTATTCACCAAGCAAAAGAGTGATGCACACACAAAGACTGCGGTAGTAAAAATTTCCCTGAAATACGCTCTTCCATTGTGGATGATGGCAATTCTGTGTATGTTGGGACTTGTAAGATGTCGTGCATACGATCGCTTCTGGGTAACACAATGTTACCATTGCCAGGGCTTTGGCCATACCAGTGACAGGTGTTATCGGAAAAATTAGGATCCAAAATGCAACTTCAGTGCTGGTACTCATAACTCAAAAGACTGTACCAACAAGACTTCCCCCAAATTTATAAATTGTATGAGCTCCACATCAGTTACGGAACCGCCAAATCATTTCGCCTCAAGTAGAAATTGTCCTCTAATGACAGCCCAGAGAAACAAAGTTATTGAAAACACCAATTTTGTAGGTTCAAAAAACTGAAAAATGCACAAGGGAGCCGGTTGAAACTGGGTCTGTTGAATTTTCGTTCCTTGCGTAACAAAATCGATCATATTTGCGAGATCTTGGATGAACGTAACCTTGATGTATTATGTCTCACTGAGACCTGGTTGTTCGAGTCAGATCTGAATATTATCCAGGCGGCATTGCCTAAAACTCATTCCATAATAAATGTTCCTAGGCCTAGGGGAGATCATCCGGGTGGTGGAGTGGCAGTTGTCTACTCCACATCTCTGGTGAATATCTTGCAAATAAGCCATAACCCAGCCCCTCTTTATTATGAACTGTTGGAAGTGGAAATAAAACTCCATCAAAAAATTCTAAGAATGGCAGTTGTCTATAGGCCTGGCCATCGTGGCACAGATAGGGGTTTTATGGAAGAGTTTGGGCAGTTTCTCGAGGAATTTTCTGCTAAAACCGGAAGACTTGATATGTGGAGATTTTAATTACTGGGTTGACAGCCCTCATCTGAAGCCGTTCTCCCCTGAGTTCCTTGAGTTGACTGATCAGAACAATTTTGTAAACCATGTGTCCCACCCAACTCATATCTTAGGACACACCCTCGACTTGGTTCTCTCTCCTGTGGGTTATGGTGGTGTTCTGGATGTTGATGTTGAGAATTCTGATCCTAATACCTTTGATCATGCTTTGATTTCCCTAAGCCACTCACACATGAAAAAGTAATCAGATTTAGAAATAAAAATACAGACCAAAATTTGGCTAGTAGTGAAGTAAAACAGTACTTGGGAAGTATTGATACTTCCAACCTTACTTCAGATGAGCTGGTGGAGGTACATAGAAATGCTCTTAAATCAGTGTTCGATCATCACTGTCCAGAAGTTGAGAAGAAAATCATAGTACGAGATGATTCACCCTGGTATAGCACTCGAGTTAAATTTCTTAGAAGAGCGCGTAGAAGAGCTGAACGTGAATGGCGGAAAAATAAAACAGACTCTACATGGTTGCAATATCTGTCAGCCAGAAGAGCCGTGGTCCACACAATCAAAGATGAAAAGAAAGTGTATTATCAGGGAAAAGTTGACTCATGTGGTAACGACCAGAGGAGGTTGGCTTCAATTGTAAACAGTTTACTTCGAAAAACAAGAGTCGGCTTAAGACCTTCTGTACCCAATGCCGAGTTGGCTGCCAACTTTGTGGCATTTTTTGCTGGCAAGATAACTCGCATAAGACAGGAACTGGATGATGCTTCTGTTGGTGAAGAACTTTCAGTTGTACTCCAACCCAGACACATTCTTAATAATGTCCTCTCATCCTTTCACTCAGTAGAGGTGGACATGATCTCGTCCTACATAGAAACCTCAATAAAACATTTTGCCCGTTAGATCCCATAAATATTTCCAAGCTACCAAGAGTCTATGATCACACAGTTGAGTTTATTTCCAAAATAATTAATAAGTGCTTCTCTGAAGGTAACTTCCCATAGTTTGAAAAGCATGCACTACTCCGACCTAGTCTAAAGAAACCTGGACTTGATGTTGAGAACATGTTGAACTATCGTCCTGTCCAACCTGTCCTTCATATCAAAGATATTAGAGTGTGCAATACTTGACCAATTACTACCACTACTTCAGCAGAATGTAACTATCCCAATTTTTCAGTCTGCTTACCGACAGCATCATTCAACTGAAACAGCATTGATTAGAGTACATAATGATCTAGTTGAGAACATTTGCAATGGTGTGGCCTCACTATTGGTCTTGCTTGATCTCTCTGCGGCCTTTGACACAGTGGATCATGAGTTGCTATTGAGTGATCTTTGCGATTGTGGTGTGCCTGACTGCTCTCTTGCTTCTCGGGTCGTACTTGTCAGGTAGATCCCAGAGTGTGATGGTAAATCAAATGGTCTCAGACTCGACACCCCTGCAGTATGGTGTTCCGCAGGGATCAGTTTTAGGTCCTATCCTATTCATAATTTATATCAGCAGTTTGTCTCTTCTGCTTCGTGCACATAATGTCACCTTTCACTTTTATGCAGATGACACCCAGATTTATGTTAGAATCACAAATATAGTTGATATATACTGAGTAAGATGGAATTGTTGATGTCTGATATCAAGAAGTGGATGAGAGCAAGAAAACTTAAACTAAATTATGGTAAAACTGAAATTCTCATCATCCGAGGAAATAGAAGAGCTGATGATATAGTAGGTGCCCTCTCCATCAATGTGGGTGGATCCCAGCTGCGACCGGTCAACTCTGTTCGAAATCTGGGTGTACTGTATATGTGAACTCTCGATTAGATTTCAAAGAGCATGTAAACCAGATAGTTAAAAGTTGTTACTTGCACATCAGAAATCTCTATTTGGTGAAGCCGTTTATAACCAGACGTTGCCTCCTGACGTTGGTTCACTCATAGGTCTTCTCTCGTGTTGATTATTGCAATGCCCTGTTGGTGGGTCTTCCAAATTATATTTTAAAGGAAGTTCAGTCTGTTCTTAACAGGGCCGCAAGACTCATTTTTGGTGTTCCACCTAGAACTCCTACTACATCTCTTCACATAGAACTGCACTGGCTGCCAGTAAGAGCAAGAATAGAATTTAAGTTGTGTTTAGTGACTTTTAAGGTTCTCAAATTTGGTGAGCCTAGGTACCTTGCGGAGCTGCTCAGGCATCCACCGGCACGCCATGGTGTAGTTGTGCGTCATGACAATGACCCTTTTCGTCTTGATGAACCAAGGGCTTTCCAGCAGTCTTCTTTCTTTGAGAGGTCATTCTCCTACATGGCTCCGAGGTTGTATAACAGGTTGCCACTGTCCATGAGACAACTGAGTTCTGTTGAATGCTTCAAGAGACAACTTAAGACTTTTCTCTTTGAGAGAAGCTATGATCTTGAGAGAGGTGTCATGACAGATGGTTATAGAGTTTAGGCTATTTTGCCACTGCTAGTGATTGTTAAATGTGTGTTGTATATAAGCTTTCTTTTGATGCATTGATTTTTTTCTTTCTTTTTCCGAGCGCTAGTGAATTCTTCGGAAAAATTGGCGCTTATGAGAAATAAGTAACATGCTTATTATTATTATTATTATTATTATTATTATTATTATTATTATTATTATTCAGTTTGGCAGTATAATTTATACAGTATAAATTTATTAGGTATAAAGAGTATTAGTGAGGAGATGCGTACAAGTAGACTGGGATGGTATGGACATTTGGAGAGAATGGATGAACAAAATTGTGTGAAAAGATGCAGGCCTGTGTTTGTGGAGGGAGCTGCACCAAGGGGTGGACCGAGGAAGATCTGGGATCGGATTATACGTGCCGATCTCAAATCCAAAAACTTGACAAGTGAAGCAGGGTTGCCTGGAATGCCGCCATTAGGACAAGAGACTGAAACTGCACGTATGTGTGGAGCACTCCGTCTTAAAATTTTATGTATGTATGTAGTCAGATATTGCATTAAACTAAGTGAATAATGTTATCTCACATACATACATACACAAATTTACAGACAGAGTGCTCCACACAGTGCAATTCCGGTCTCATGTCCTAATGGCGGTGTTCCAGGCAGCCCTGTTCAGAGCTGCCTTATTTGTCAGGTTCTTTGATTGAAGATCAGATTGCAAGGTCTGATCCCTTGTCTTTCTTGGTCCGCCCCATGGTGCAGTTTCCTCCACGTTCATAGACTTGCATCTTTTCACCCAACTTAGTTCATCCATCCTCCACATATCCTAACCATCCAAGCCTGCTAGTACGCATCTTATCACTGATACTCTCCTCAGCTCTTCACTAGATATCATATCTTGCAGTTTGGCCCCACACATCCATCTCACCACTCTTTATCTCCTTGTGTTCCATTCTGTTAGTATCATCTGCTTTGACAGGCCATGTTTCTGAAGCATGTGTCATTGTGCTTCTAACACATGAAACGTACACCTTCCCCTTCAAGTGGAAAGGGAATCTTCTCATGTTAAGTAGTGGCAACAGTTCTGAACTCTGAACTTTCCCTAGCCGCATCTTATTCTGGCGATAGTGGCCATGGCCTCGGACCCACCACCGGCAGAGATGGTAGGCTCTCTCCGAAGTAGCAAAACTTATCCACCATCTCCAGTTCCTCATTGCCAAAGTTAACACTCTTGAGTCCATAATTGGACACAAGCTCACCTATGCATACAAATTTCTCAACTTTGAACTTCTCGGTAGAGGTCCCTTTATTCTAGTACAGCGCTTCTTCCCGTGGTGTACCCAGCAGCGGCAGACGCTACACTGTATTGAGCTCGCGCCCACCCCTTTTCTGCATACTGTTCATGGTTATGCACAACTTTTTCTACACTTCCAAGCCCTAATCTACTGTGTAAAACCTTGGTTCTATTTGTTAACTCTTAATTCATTACTTGCCATGCCCTCTCTCGTTATCTCCTAAACAGAGGTGGTGGCAGTGTGTTGGCAAGGTGTGTACATTGAGAGAACATGATTTAATGGTATTGGGAGAGTACTATAGTTGAATGGAGTTCTATTTTATAATGTTATCTTTTAAGCAGTGTTGGTGGCAGCTTGTGATCAATGTATAGGACTAGAGTGTTTTGAATAAATTATGGTTTTAGTCTTGAGTTATATGTATGTATGTAGCCCTGTATTGGGCTAACTACTTGTCAAGTTATAAATTTGAAATTAGATTGTTTTTATAAACCTGATCTCACATCTATCTAGGTCTACCCTTCTGAACAACTCCCTCCATAGTGACAGACTTGTAACTGTATGGGTATATGCAGTTAGTGAGTGTTTTATATATTTGTTTTGTACTATTGTTGATATCTTGTCAAATTGCAAATTTAGCTTAATATAAAATTTGATATAAATTGTAGTTTCTTTATTCGTACAGAATTTAGTCAAATTTACCAGAACGTCCCGGACTTCCCATTTTGACTAATTCCTTGAACATGACGATGGTGCATTGTTACATGTGCGATCAGTTTGCTTGGGAACTAGATTGACTTGCTCATGTAGTGATCTACACCCTATGTGGTGGATTGTGTTCTTGTATTTCAAAATTTTATTTTATTAAGCGTTATTTCCACATAGCGATTTTGATTAGTTCCTTTGTGTTTATCTTGTGTCGTCCCAGTTTTGGTTTGTTTATTTTGCAAGATTTACATTATAATTAACTTATTTTGTTTCTAAATGTTATATTATCTCCCGGACAGAGGTGTTGGCAGTGTGTTGGACGGTGTGTGTACAGTGGGTGGGGTTAGCAGTACAGGCGGTGGTGTGGTTGGGTACTCTGGCAGCTGACGTGGTGGTGATGAGTAGCCGTCTGTTCCTTCACTTGATGACTGTGGTGTGGGCTCGGCTGGGGGACTATTGGACTACATTAAGGGGTCTGGCCAAGCACTACTGGGCTAGACTACTGGCAGCTTTATCCAGGAAGGAGAAGGAGGAAAAAAAAATACCAGGTGAGAGATAATCTAATTTAGTAACCCCTTCTGTATCTAATTTAGTAACCCCTTCTGTACCAGCGACGTCATTTTCTATTTATGCTGGATACTATTAAACAATTTTATTCCGTTTAAGAAGGGCTAGACTACTGGCAGCTTTATCCAGGAAGAAGGAGAAGGAGGAAAAGAAAATACCAGATGAGAGATAATCTCATTTATTTATTTCACTCCCAACACCAAACATCTCCCAAAGAACTTAATGAAAGCATGTGATCCTACCTGGATTCGAACCTGTGTTACCACATACAGATCATAAAGATATCAGGTTTGTTTATATGGACCAGGGCCTGGATATTCCTACCCTATAGGTAGCAGCCAGCAAACTTGAACATAATATTGATCCCTGACCTCTCTGTAACTCAAAAAGGCCTAGAGCAAACTGGCTGTAAATACCATACCTATTTCTTGGTGGACTCTTCCCAAATGATAGCAACGTCAGCCCGATTGCTTTCATTAATTTGAGTTATAAGAAGTTAAGGGGTCAAGATTATTGTCAAGTTCGTTGGTGCTACCTATAGTAGAGCAGTAAATTTAAGTTTAAGTACAACCATTATTATTATTATTATTATCCCCCCCCCCCAAAAAACAAACAAAAAAATCAGAAAAGTGGGAATTGGGCCTGAGTACAGTAAAACATTATTTTAATCCGGAAGGCAGGGGACCGCGGGACTTCCGGATTAGCAGATTTTCCGAGGTATCAGATTTATACATAAAAATGGCCCTAAAACACATACAAATTAATAATTAATTAGAATACAGTACAGTAATTTAAAAAAGGCATATTTCGTTGCTACATATCTGCCTGCCGAGATCGGAGCCTCTCCGGGTGGTCGGGGGCCGGGGGAGTGCTCACCTATCACCTATGTTCACCTATGTGGAGTTCGCCACTCTTGCTAGTGCCACCGAAGAGCGCACCGCCCTTCGTTGTTGTTTAAGAATTGGTGCAGCAGACTATTCGAAGAAGTGGAGCACACCCTTGTGAAGATGGGCTTGTCTGGCACTTTTTGTAGTTCGACATCGAGAGCTCTCTTGAAGCTGTCTAAGGAGACACCTCTCATGTCTCTCACTCGCCGCGGGAGTTTGTTGAAGAGACGTGCTCCTCTATGTGATAACCAGCCCTCTCGCAGAGAGCCCATAGCCCCCCGATTTATCATCTTGGGGATATCGCATTCCCAGCCTCTCCTATCATTGAATGGAGCGACCTTGGTGACCTTGGTCTCTGGGTATTCTCCTGGGTGACCTAGATGTGTGTGAATTTTGTGTTTTGTCTGTGTTTGTTCGCTGTTTTGTCTTGTGTTTTGTGTTTTCCTGTTCTTGCTCTATCTTGAGTCGGCCATCCCCAAGAAAATACAAAAAACAAAAACAAAAAATAATAAAATAGAGGAAAATAAAATAAAAACAATAAGAAAAGTGGGGATTGGGCCTGAGCATATAGATAGATAGATATTGCGTTGCCTACCTGTGCAGTGCGGTGAAGTTCCGGTGGTGTAGAGGCAGTGCGGTGAAGTTCTGGTGGTGTAGAGGTGTAAATCCAAGAGGTTTAAATCCATTTTATTTATATTTTTGGGGAAAAAACCTTCCGAGGTATCGGGCATTCCGAGGTTTCAGCCTCCGGATTAGCGGAATTTT
Organism: Paralithodes platypus; assembly: GCA_032716605.1. NCBI lineage: Eukaryota > Metazoa > Arthropoda > Malacostraca > Decapoda > Lithodidae > Paralithodes > Paralithodes platypus. The sequence goes on from CM064548.1 coordinate 58,025,556, forward strand.
ACTGTATATAGATAGATAGATTATTATTATTATTATTATTATTATTATTACTATTATTATTATTATTATTATTATTATTATTATTATTATTATTATTATTTGCCCTCCAGGCCGAGGAGACAAGAAAGTTACCGGTGGGCTGGACTGTAATATCTCACTACCGACCACGGGAGAGGAGGCTATGAAACGACTACTGGCGTGTAAAGGCAAGGACCCCTACAGCATCCTGGGGGTCACGAGGGACTGCTCCGACGACGACATAAAGAAATACTACAAACGCCAGGCCTTCCTCGTTCACCCGGACAAGAATAAACAGCCCGGGGCCGAAGAAGCCTTTAAGATATTAGCCCATGCTTTTGAGATTATAGGAGAGCCGGTTAGTATATTCAGATTGTTAATATTTTGTCTGAGCCAGTTAGTATATTCAGATTGTTTACCTTTTGCTGCCAAGTTTTGAATGTTTAGGCAATTGTCTTTAAATTTGTCTTCAAGAAAAGTTAGATGGAGGTAGATATGCTGGAAAGTGTGAAAAGGAACACCATGAGATAGTTCGGCCATATGGAACGTATGGGAAGAGAGAGAATGACTAAGAGGGTGTATGAGAGCGAGGTGGAAGGACAGAGAGGGAGAGGTAAACCGAACGAGAGGTGGAAGGATGGAGTGAGGAAGTATACAGTATGGATGAAGGCGGTGCTGGTTGGGAGGAGGGGCATCGACTGACTGGGGACAGAGGTGCATGGAGAGGTAAACCGAACGAGAGGTGGAAGGATGGAGTGAGGAAGTATACAGTATGGATGAAGGCGGTGCTGGTTGGGAGGAGGGGCATCGACTGACTGGGGACAGAGGTGCATGGGGCGGTTTGTTTGTGGCCACCCCTTTGGGGATCACGGCATCAGGCAATAGATAGATACTGTAGATAGATAGATCTATCTATTGGCTGATAGGCCTACTCTAATTCCTGAGGGAAGAATGACTTTTCCTTGCATCTCTGTCCTCTGTCAGTCGGCGTCCCTCCTCTCACCCAACACCACTTTCACTCGTATACCTTCAACTCCATCCTTCCACCTTGCTCTCGGTCGTCATCTTCCTCTCTGCCCTTTCACCTCACTCTCATACACTTTTTTAGTGAGGGATCTGCTATAGTCTATTCGCTGTAAGTAGGCGAGAAATCATGACCTAACCTCTGTAACTCAAAATCGACTTGAGTAATCGAGCTAATATTTCTACCATATGGGAAGAGTCAGTCAAGGAATAGATGTGGAAATTTACAGGCAATATTGCTCTAGCCCTTTTTGAGTTACAGAGGATAGAGGTCATGATTTCTTGCCTACTTAAAGCGAATAGACTATAGTAAGTGAAGGACTAATGTACTGTATTTACTTTTTTTGTATTTTGTAATTAATTTGTATTTGTTGTCGTAGGAGCGTCGTAGTGAATATGATTTACGGCTGGCGGAGGAAGTACAACTTGAGGGAGCGTGGGGAGAGTTGGCATCACTGTTGACCCGACTACAAGAGAAGTTAGATGAAGCCGCCAACACCATCCGCTGTACCAACTGTAACAAGCGTCATCGTCGAGTGAAGCTACCCAGACCTATATATGCCGCCAGGGACTGTGCCGAGTGCAAGATACACCATGCTGCTAGAGAGGTACCAATATATATAAGTAATAAATATGAGGTACATATTGCTATTTCACTTACATTTCTTTTATTTTCTGTACCTGTAGACTGGCGTTGAGTAGAGCTCTCTAAGTCAACTGGTTCAGTTGTGATGACGATTTCCGTGGAGAGAGTTTCGAGGCGATGTTAGCAATATGACACACTTTTCAACACTGAATCTGTCTTAGCAGACAACACAATAACAAACGCCGATCTTCTTCTTGTGCTTGGAGGTGCGTGGCGTCGCTAAACAAGCTTAATAGGCTTTCAAGCTTACGGTGCTCGAGAGCCCATCTGTGTTCCGGGCCCTAGTTTGTTCTTTTATTTCATAAATTTCATTTTAGTAAGCATTGTTTCCACATAGCGATTTTGATAATTTAATTTGACTTTATATTGTCCTTGTCCCAATTTTGGTTTGTTTAGTTTGTAAGTTTTACATTTTAATGGGTGCTTCAGAGCCCTTCCGGGAACCAGGGGTTAAAATACTGTGCTTGAAATACTTAACCCTTTGGACTCTGGCTACGGTATAAATGAGACATCTTTATTACGTGTCATTGGGATATGTGTGATGGCCTGTCCCTGTTTCGTTTCATGGTGTCGTCCCTGCTTTAGTTTGTTTATTTTGCAAGTTTTACATTAACCCCTTATTGGCGGCGCTCGACTTAAGTCGTGCACCAATTTGCAGCAAGTTAGGAGCATTATTAAGGCTTTTAAAGGGTTAAAATCGAGTGCAAATGGCCGGGAGCGCAGCGGGCCAGGCAGCCGACTCCCAGGGCTTACCGCCGCCTATTAACTCATGTTCCCTGTGTTCTCGAGAGGCCGGCAGTGTAGCCAGTAGTGAGCATAGCTGGGAAAAATATACCGATATATGCTAAACTCCCATGTTCGTGGCATCACTGCAAGAGAACCACGAGTGCTACGTAGCTCGTTCTGGTCTCATTTTGAAGCTTTTAGTGCCTAGTTTTTTGCTAAATAATTTTTTTTTCATGCAGATGCTTGATTTATCATGCAGGAGGGCCTGAATATGCCCAAATGAGCCCAAAACACTCCGCTAGACAAGGGTTAAGGTAAGACGGGGTAATTTCGCCGAAAATCGCGTATTTTGACGAATAGAAACTGCCACAAATGGAATTTTTACATTTTTAATTTTTTATCTTTAATCTTTACATTCAGCCTTTCTGCTTATAGATGCCCCAAAAAAAAAAAAAAATATACAGTATAATGTTTTGGTCATGCTGCCGATTTTTTGAAAAAAGTTACTCTCGCGGCGAAATTACCCCGCTGGGCGGGGTAATTTCGCCGCGACCTATTTTACGCATCATCTAGCTAGTAAACTAGATAACATTATATGATTAATGGCCAGACAAAACACTAGTGTGCAGGTAAAAGCAATGAAAACATTCACAAACCCAAACTGACACTAAACATGCCAATAGAAAAACGTCGCACGCACACACACAACTGAACAGGGCGGGCAGAGATGCAGGTGTGTCACACGTGTAGGCCTAGGCGCCACTGCGTCTAGTGCGGTGTGGACGTGTCTAGTGCGGGTGTGGAGTTGTGGACATGTAGTGTGGGTGTGGACGTGTCTAGTGCGGTTGTGGACGTATTTATTAGGCCTACGGGCGTGGAAGTATTTAGTGCGGGTGTGGACGTGTCTCGTGTGGGTGTGGCGTGTAGGTTGCTAGTGCAAAGTACCAGGCAGCAGCTGACTGCTACTGCCAACACTGTGTCACACGCAAACATACAAACAAACAAACACACATACAAACCACCCACAAACACCCCCACACACACCCGACCATACCATCAGACGCGCTGCTAGCCCCGTCTCCAGGCCCAGCGAAACTGCAACAAAACCTAAGCCAAACTAGATCTACAACCTAAGCCAAACTAGCTATACAACCTAAGCCAAACTTGTTCTACAACCTAAACCAAAACTGCTCTACAACCTAAGCCAAATTGCAGCCGAATCCATGCAATAGTTTCGGAGATATCGGCGTTTGAATGCAAATTATTAGCGCCGCGGCGAAATTACCCCGTCTTACCCTATTAATTAACCCACTGAGCACCAGCTAAATATAAATAAATGTACATCCAGGGACCGGCCGATTTTGCCAATTTGTTTTCTTCTAAAATGGAAGAAAAATATGAGAAAAAAAATTACTCACCTCGGTCATTTGGGGGTCGTATGAGGGGGGGGGGCAGCCTCATACATCAGCTGGTGCCGGGCGGCTTTCAAACTTCCCGCCCGGTCAGCCATAGTTGAGCGCGGCATCATGGCAGATGTACGATGCGGCCAGTACAGTATTCGAGTGACGGTTATTTACACCACCCGAGCATCATGTGTGCCTTCATAGTTTATATATTAGCAACATGTATCACATAATGTCATTGTAAGTGAAGTTACAGTGTGAAAAGTGCTTAGATATAAGTCTTGTAAGTGCACACGAGTGGCAAGAGCGTGGCGCTTCCCCGTTGCCATGGAGACTGGCGGCCATCATGGTCTCGGACAATAACAAAACGAACGCACGTACACACAGCCAGCTGACTGACACACGCCCCCAGCACTTTCACTTTTATTGCCTTTCTCTCTTATTCCCCCTCTTTATTCAGTTTTCATGTTACTTCCCATCTTTATTCAGTTTCCATGTTACTTCCCATCTTTATTCAGTTTATTACTTTATCATGTTTTATAGTTATAAAATATTTGTTTCACACATTGTTTTACGCACTTCCGACTTAGAAATATGCTATATTTACACTTATTGGTGTCCGTCACTGTTTTACGTATATTTGAGTGTCAATATCACTTACATATTGTGTTCGGCACTTTGTATGGTCTATATTTATTATTTACACTTGGTTTTTATACACACACTTCACATTTCATAGCGTCTTTTATCGCAGTCTTTGAGTACAGTTAGAAATGCTCAAGGGTGTGATACTCCCTGAAGCAGTCCGGGAAACACAGTCCAACATCACATTCTGGGCACGTATACCTGGTATCTGATCTCACAGGCTCCCTCTGTGTCGTGTTGCGGCACAAATGACACCGTCTTCGGGGTTTCTCATTGTTATCTGTGGCCGGCACATATTCAGGGAAGTGGCGTTGTGTCAGCCTGGCAATCCCTTCTGCTGCTGGCTGTCGATGGGCGGGGGGTTGCTGGAAGTGGGGGGCAGTCATGTATTCCCTCAACGTTGGGGTTGGTTCTTGTAGTGGAGAGGGAATGGGGGGTGGTGGGGAAGGCAAACGCGGGGGAGCACCACCACGGCGAGGCACGTGTGGTGTCGGAGCTTGACCCACCTCCTCCTCCTCTCCGTCCTCCTCCTCCCCATCATCCTCACCTCTTCTCTTCTCAGCCCTACAATGAGAAAGTGGAATGTTGATTAAGGCCATGGGGTCTGGGTCATCTTCCTCATCCTCTTCCTCTTCCCCACTTGCTGGGGACTCCACTATGTCACGAGGGGGAGCAGGGGAACGATAGCTACTCGCCTCCCTTTGTTGTAGCCTGGCGTACCGTTCAGCGATGGGGAGATAGGGTTCCTCCTCATGCATTTCATCATTCGGCCACAGTGGAACTATATTCGTCCTCTGAATCGTCATTTGATGATCCAGTGTCACTATCAGGCACATCACTCTCCTCAATTATGGCCATGGCATCGGCCAGGGATATTCCCCTGCGTGGGTAACGGCGTGGTAAATCCGACATGGTGTTGCACTCGCAAGATGTATGGGTAAACTGACTTTCCTTTGTCACGCACATCCCTTGTCCGAAGAAACCGAGATTTGTGGGTTGCTATACATTGCCTACATCCTAGGGAATATCCCATACAAATATCAAGCCAATAGCTACCATAGGACAAGAGTAAATGAGGTCGAAAGTCGTTGGGAGATAAGTGGGTACAGTGTCTTTCATCACCTCCCCCACATGACTTGGGGGGATAGCTGAGCATGGTCAAGTAATGTGTACATCCTAAGGTGTGTCTCACACAAATTTCAAGCCTATAGCTACCATAGGACTAAAGTAAATGAGGTCGAAGGTCGTTTGGATATAAGTGGGTACAGTGTTTTTAATCACCTCCCCTGCATGACCACCCGCCCGGCAGCACTAGGGTGACAACTGAGTATGGCATTGTAATGCGTACATCCTTAGGAGTGTCTCAGACAAATCTCAAGCCTCTAGCTCCCATACGACAGGAGTAGATAAGGTCCAAAGTCGCGGTGAAATAAGTGGGTAAAGTGGCGCCACTGCGGCCTGGCTGGCCGGTTCACGCGTACCGTCCCTGTTCGCCAACACTACGGTACCTCCCCTCCAATTCTCAAGCCATTTCTTACCATATGAGCCGAATAATAATTTTTTTAGTGGCCGACGCAATGTTCGCGTCGCTGGGGTCTAGCGTTATATACATTGCCGACGCAAACAGTGCATCGCTGGGGCTCAGTGGGTTAAAATTAAAATTAAAATGTAAAACTTGCAAACTAAACTATAATATAAATGCTTTCTTTGTCACTTGGAAGTTTGGGTCCCACGAAAGTCTTATTCGGCCTGTGCTTAGTTTATGTGGATATTAATTTTTTTATGATTACAGTAAACCCTCGCTCTTTCGGACTAATTGGGGGAGACCCCTGTCCGAAAGAGTCAAAAGTCCGAAAGGGCCGAGTCCGAACTCACACTTCAGCCATTCGGACTTGTCCGAATGTCTGAAATAATGTCTGAAGTTTATAAGGCCGAAACTCGGCTCTTCGGTCCGAATGCGAAATAATTTTTCTCAGCCTTTCAGACAAATCCGAAAGGCTGAAATAATGTCCGAAGTTTATAAGTCCGAATACACATTCACCTAACCAGACAAGTCCGAAACTCGGCTCTTTGGTCCGAATGCGATTTAATTTTTCTCAGCCTTTCGGACAAATCCGAAAGGCTGAAGCATGAGTCCGAAGTTAAATGTAGTCCGAAAGTGTAGTCCGAAAAGGACGGAGGTATTTTCTCAGCCTTTCGGACAAATCCGAAAGGCTGAACCATGAGTCCGAATTGAAATGCTAGTCCGAAAGTCTGAGAATTCCGAAAGATTGAAGTCCGAAAGAGCGGGGATTTACTGTACTTACAGGGTGACATCTTGGCGGAGGGCTCAATTTTTGGGTTGCTATGGAGGTACTATGCTTGTATGGAAGGAGTCATTTACAATATCATAATATTATGTGGTTTGTGGTGCGGTACAATGTATGGAGGGAGCAGAGTAACATATTTTGTAGTGACGAGTTGAAGATGACAACCAATCCAATTCCTAAGATTACTTTCAAAATTACATGATACAGTAATTACTCCAATTTTGCGTGTTCTGATTTTGCGAAACACCAAATTTGCGACCGAGACCCCAAAAATGCCATTTTTGATGAAAACCTAATTTTGCGATGTTTCTCTACTTTTGCGGATGGCGCCGTAAGAAAGTGGGGCTCTTCGCACTAGTTTTCGTGGGGGGGGTGGGTGGCCGGGCCACCCAAGCCTCGGACACCCTCCCTCCATCCCAGCCATTTTTCGAGTCTTGGTAAATACTCAATTGCTCATTTAATTTGATTTTCTCAAGGATAATGATAATGTCTTATGTTTTTCTGTATTTTTCTTTATTGTGGGATGTATAATTACATGTATATGTGTACAAAAAAGCAAATAAATGACGGAAATCACGAAAAATTGGGCCGTCACTGATGAAATGTCGACCATATTAATTTTTCCCCATAAGGTCAGTTAATCCAATTTTGCGAATTCCTTTTGCGGCCCGCAATGTCGACCAATTTCTCGCAAAATTGGGGTAAGCACTGTACTATTGACTATACCGGTACTAATCTTTCAGGGTGATATCTGGGCAGAGAGCACTATGTTAGGGTTGCGGTGGAGGTACTAGGCCTGTATGGAAGGAGCCGTGTACGACATTCTATCTATCTATCTATCTATATGCTCAGGCCCAATCCCCATTTTGGGGGTAGCCGACTCAAGACAGAGCAAGAACAGGGAAAACACAAAAAACAACATAAAACAAAAAATAAACACAGATAAAAAACACAAACTCACACACATCCAGGTCACCCAGGAGAAGACCCAGAGACCAGGGTTACCAAGGTCGCTCCAGCACTCCCCCGGCCCCTGACCACCCGGAGAGGTTCCGATCTCGGCAGGCAGACATGCAGCGGAGCCAAAGCCACAAGCCTTCCCACCACACTTCCAGGCACACCCTTCATATTAATCGTCCCCCCGGGCAAGGCGCCTGATGGACTATTATCTAGTCGAACTTGCGCCCGACCCCTTACTCCAAACATTACGACATTAGTGACTAGTTTATGATGACAACCTAAACCAATTGCTACGATTACTTTAAAGATTACACGATACTATTAACTATCTTTCAGGGTGATATCTGGGCAGAGAGCACTATGTTTGGGTTGCGGTGGAGGTACTATGCCTGTATGGAAGGAGCGGTGTACGACATTAGTGACTGGGCAGCCTGTCAGAGTGAGAACCTCAAACACTTGCAGGCCAACACTCACAGCGTCCAGTACCGCATCGTGTCCGGCAAAAAGAACCCACCTTCCAAAAACAATACTCCAGAGTTTCCTAGGTTAGTATTTTGTGTTTAAAAAAAAATATATATTAGTAAATAAATAAAATAAGATATATAAATAGGTAACGAATAATTAAATATAAATAATTGAAATTAAAATAATAATGAAAGCTACATCTAATATTCCTAAGGTTGTTTTCTATGTCCAGTTTCACATTATTTTCAGCAGATAGAATCTAGCTTCCACAACCTCTACTCCTGATTTTGTTGGTTGATTTTCTTTTTGCCGGGGGGCCTGGGGAGTGTATTTTATTATTTTATGTTATGTTATCCCTGTTCGGGCTCTGTCTCGAGTCGGCCACCCCCAGCTATGGGGTAATTGCCAGAGTATATACATACATACTGTACATACTGTATATACTAATTAAGTGTTTCAGATTTGTTTTCTGTGGTAAGTATCGTCTCATGTCTGGCCAAAATATGACCACCTTTCAAAACCTGTACTCTGGAGTTTTGTAGGTTAGTTTTCTATCTCCATTGATGTATTGTTTCAGGTTATTTTGTAATGCTAGAGCATATTTTCTACTACTATATAGTAGCTCCTTCGTGCAAGATGTTTAATAATTTCTGGCATATTAATAACCATTATAATTGTACAGACTGTATTCATATATTCAGGAACAGTATGATAGTTAAATTGTTATTGTTTTAGTAGCCCCAAGTTTCCCTTTTATGGGAATCCTGTGGCGACCAGGTGGTCCGCCACTTCCCCTGGGTGGGTCCGAGAGATTTGACGGCCTGGGCCCGCACCTCCCCGTTGAGGAAGGTAGGGTAAGGTGAGATCCGTTTGTGGCAGGGGCTGGGGGGAGGTCCTCGGTCCATGGGTCCGGTCCCAGGGCAATGTTTCCTCCATCCACATTTCCCTCCAGCAGCGCCGCCTTTGTACAGGTGGATCTCATCGGCGCTAATAAAATGATCTAATTGGCTAAAGCTTAGCGTGTTATATTTCAGCGATCCAGATCTAGAGGAGTTCTTCAACAACCTGTGCAAGGAGAAGTTTGGCAAGAATTACTCCTCCGGGAACAGTCAAGGCGGCGGACAGCAGATGCCGGACACTCGGAAACGGAAGGGCAAGAAGAAAAAGTAATCCCGGGGCTGGTAAATGGGCGGAGCTTGATGGGGAGTAATTGTTGGGTTAGGCTACATATGCCCTTAGTCCCTTCAGTGACATGAGTTTATATATATATATATTTTTATATATTTATATATTTATATATTTATATATTTATATATATATATACAGGTATTCTGCTATATTTTGCTAACTGTAGATGGTTTTCTACAACTTGGGAATGATATCTTGCAGTCAAGGAAGAATGGGCTAATTTTTTATATATTTTAACTCCAAGAAATCCTTGGTAACTGGATGAAAATGGTCTCCTGGCAGCCAAAATGAAGCTAAGAATGCCATCCTCGCGCTGAAGGGGTTAGCTTTGATTTTATCAGATGGTTGTTCATTGTATACAGCATTTTTTTTTTTTTTTTTTTTTTTCTTTTTAGTTTGTGTTTTAGGAGTCGGTGAGAGTCTGACTCACAAGAAGCCTTGCATGTAAACACTACAGCAGCCATGTCTGGGTTATTTTGGTAGGTGGAAGGTCTTGCGTATTAACCTGATGCAGAGGTTGGCTTTGTCACTCATATTCACTCCTATAGTCCGTTCATTCTAGGTTGGGCAGAAATCGTAACCCCTGACTTCTCATAACTCAAAAAGGACTAGAGTAATCGAGCTAATATTTCTAGTCCGTTCATTCTAGGTTGGGCAGAAATCGTAACCCCCTAACCCTCATAACTCAAAAAGGACTAGCGTGATCGAGCTAATATTTTTACCAAATAGGAAGACTTGGCTAGGGAATAGGTGTATAAATTGACAGCTCATTTGCTCTTGCCCTTTTTGAGTTACAGAGGTTAGAGGTTACGATTTCTGCCCAACCTAGAATGAACAGACTATAGTCGGCCTTAGTTGCAGCCCACGTATAGCTAATTCATGTGTGAGGGGTCCAAGTATTTAACGCTATCAATAGAAATACATACTACCGCTATAGAAATTACAATTATTCTGATTATTTACATACATTTTGACACTAAATATATATATCTAACTATTTAATTTTGTTCCTGATTGAGATCGCGTAATATAGGTAGCGCCAACGATCTTGACAATAATCTTGATCCCCCCCTTATAACTCTACGAACCAAAACCACCCACTACACTACATGGCAACACACCCACAGACACCAAGAAATATCAAAACAAGACCCAGCACACAGTATCACACACAAATACTATCCTCTCTCCCTCCCTGCCCACCCCAAACCAACTTCCAGAAGCACATCCATACTCATATCTCTCGCCTATCCATCCACTCACTCATAGACAACATGCAGCTGCAAGCACGACCTCCCGAAATCCATCCTTCCGAATCCTCCCTACCTCGCGAGGACAGAGTCCACCTGGCCAAGCTGAGATGCGGACACCATCCAGCTTTTCTAAGCTATCAGAAGAGACTGGATGACTCCGTCGTCGACACCTGCCCGGGATGTAACACAGCACCCCATACCATCAAACACATCATAGAAGACTGCATTTCACACAACCACTTATGCCAACAACACAATCTACACTCGATGAGAGCTCTGTGGGAAAGCCCTATCGCGGCCATGGCCTTCCTCAGGGACTCGGGGCTGTTCGGCCAGGCAGCTTAGGGAACAACAACAACAACAACAACAACAACTCTAAATGAATGAAAGCAACCAGGCTGATGTTTCTATCATTTGGGAAGAGTCCACAAGGAACTAGGTGTGGATATTGACAGCCAGTTTACTCACGGCCCTTTTGAGTTACAGAGAGGTCCGGGATCAAGATTATTAAGTCAAGTTGGTTAGCGCTACCTATACAGTAATTGGAGCCCTATGTACAAATTGGCTACCTTAAGCCGGTATCACAGGAGAGCTTTTATAGTCAACATTCGATAATCAAAACAATTCTGGAGTATTTTGTCCTGGTATCGGCAACTAAACTGATGATAGATGAATTTAGGTATCCAAAATAATCTAAATGTTGACCTCATAAGCTGCCAGACCAGTGTTGAGGATAAATGTTGAGGGAAAAAGCGCTCGTGTGATACCGACTTTACCCTATAGACTATATCTTGTTCACTCTTAACTGGCAGAAATTTGTCTACAGTCCACGGGCCAGGGGGATTATCGGCACCATTTAAGAGGGCTAATTTTTTACAATTATTATCTCTATGACGATAGCCACTCCAACAGTAGAGTAATAATAATATTTAATTCATTTCACCCTCGGAATCCGGGAGGCCTCATATGAGGCAAAAAAAAAAAAAAAATGGCAGGAATCCGGGAGGCCTTGTACGAGTCAAAATGTGCGGCTAAAATCATCATAACACGGCAACCACGCATTGTAGCGATGTCATCTCAACAGCATTCTACAGACAACAAAAAGTTCTACAATTTATAAAAAAATTGACTGCTCTAGGTGGTCTCAATCCATAGCTACTGAATTATGAAGTTTGCCTGTATCAAAAGGGCCCCGGACACGGTGATCGGGATCATATGAGGCCCCCCCGGATTTCGTGGGTTAACTCCCAACACCAAACCCCCTCAAATTAAATTAATGAAAGCATGTGATCCTCTCGGGATTCGAACCTGGGATACCACATTTAGATCTTAAACTTTCTACCCATTTCACCAAGACAGTTAAAAGGTTAAGCACATGACTACAATTAACCCATTGAGCACCAGCTGATTTATAATAAATGTACAATGAGGGACCAGCAGGTTGTAATTTTTTTTCCTGAAAACACATGGGATGGGTTAGTAATGAAGGAAAAACCACAAAAAAACGCTCGCCTAGGTCATTTAGGGGTCCTGCGGGGCTTCGGAAAGTCGCAATTAACATGGGGAAATGGGTAGGCAAATACTGGATAATCACTCCCGCACGCGGCTGGACTTGAAGGGTTTCCAACCATCGGTATTGTTGCGTGGGATACTAAAGCAGTTCCCATACAAATTTGAACCAAGACAGAGCAAGAATAGGGACAACACAAAACACAACAGAAAACAATGAACACACAAAAACAAAATACAAATTCACACACATCTAGGTCATCCAGGAGAAGACCCAGAGACCAGGGTCACCAAGGTCCCTCCAGCACTCCCCCGGCCCTCGACCACCCGCAGAGGTTCCGATCTCGGCAGGCAGTCATGCAGCGGAGCCGAAATACCAGAAATACCAGCTAAAATACGGTTGTAATAAATTTTCATAATGCATAAATTCATATTTGTTTTCACAAACTCATCAATTGATTTACAAATCAACCTGAAATCAATGAAAGTAATGAATACATGTGGTAATCCAAGGACTCGAACCTAGGATACTCACACCAAAATTCCACACACTAAGTACTAGGGCCTAGCGCTTAGTGTGCAAAATTTTGCTTGTCTTGATAGCCTAGTCACTTGACTAGGCTATCAAGACAAGCAAATTCACTATACTTTTTATCCATTATCTACATTGTTGAGGGCTGGTCCTATCCAGAGTGAGGTTTGGCCTCCTCTACCCAACCTTCGCTGTTTCTTTTACTGTCCTACTCTTTCTTCTGGGGCAGGGGGCTAGGAATCCTCCTCTTATATAATTCTCCTACTCGACGAGACAGTGACACAGGTGAGGTAACGCGAAAGTGGTCCCGGACCCTAAGAATTGTAACTTTAAATGTTGTTTCTGTTCGGGCTCTGTCTTGAATCGGCCACCCCCAGCTGTGGGGTAGGCTACATACATACATACATACAATGTTTACAGCTCCAACTTCCTTATAGCCTGAAACTCACAAGTGGTCAATTGACCACTTACAAATTTAGTTCTGTAAGAAAGTTGGAGCTATAGACATAGATATTGAACACAATTACCAGTTAAAATACAGTTGTACTACAATTATAAACACTTAAAAACCTAATTCAACATATCCTTTAGCCATCAGAAACCTAAATTATTATTGCATTTCTATTTACTATTTTTTTTTTTTTTTTTTTTTTTTATTTATTTATTTTATTTTTTTTTTAACCAGACCACTGAGCTACAAATCGTAACTCTTATAGGGCCGGCCTCTATCGATGTCTGCGGCTCCGACTTCCTTATATCCTGAAACTCACAAGTGGTCAATTAGCCCTCGTAAGTGGTATTGTTTCACTAAGTTAGGGTATCCGGCGTGTGGACTGCCTTGCCTTGATTGCTGTCCACTATTACTCTGTTCACTCATAACCCGTGCAGTACCGGCGACTTCTACTTCTTTATGTTGGGGCAAATATTAGACGATTTTATTCAGATTAGGAAAGACCGTTAGTTATTATTATGTAAAACTTGCAAAATAAACAAACCAAAACTTGGACGAACACAATAAAAAGACAAAAGAACTCATCAAAATCACTATGTGGAAACAACACTTTAGCAAAATAATAATATAAATAAAAGAACACAATAATACACACACACACAATAATAAGGCTTCAAACTATCTCAACCAACCCTTGTTAACTACCGCAGATCCTTCCCAAGCTGTGTAATATCGTCCAAATATAGCTAGCATGGAAGATAACGCACATCGCTGGTACTCAAGGGTTAAGGGGCACGGATTTGGCCTACCTTTGCAGCGTTCTTTTTCTTGGTATTTAAAGACATTACCGGTTTTTAATGGTACACAATTTTGTATATTTAACCCCTTCAGCACTATGACGCCTTTTGACTTATCATTCTGGCTAAAATTAGACGATTATATGCAGTTTAACCCTCGGAATCCGGGTGGCCTCATATGAGGCAAAAAACAATTGGCAGGAATCCAGGAGGCCTCATAGAGGCAAAATACTCGGCTAAAAATTACCGCTAAAATCATCATAACATGGTAACTATGAGTCGTAGCGATGTCATCTCAACGGCATTCTACAGACAACAAAAAGTTCTACAATTTGCAAAATAATTGACTGCTCTAGGTGGTGTCAATCAGTAGCTACTGAATTATGAAGTTTGCCAGCGATCGGGATCATATGAAGCCCCTCGGATTTCGTGGGTTAAGAAGGACCTGTGTTATTCAGAGGGTTTATTGAGATCGTTATATTAATTTAAACAGTTAATTTTGAATTAGTTTTCATGTTTTCTATTTTAATTTACCCCTTTGAGTCCTGAAAGTAGATTATATGCTAAAGATAATCGTCTGATGGTAACCTGAATAAGATGAAAAATACGCCATCGTGCTGTAGGGGCTAAAGACAAATCAAATATGATGAGTATCCTCCTTTCATCTGACCTTATATTGTATTTAAGGGGGGTGACCTGCTTTTTTATCTTTCTTAGCTGTATCCATTCGGCCCCATTTAGCCTATTGTTTTTAAGACATTATCCTCATCCAGGTCTCGCCAGCATTTTTATGGAGAAATCCGGCTTCGCCGGAGACATTTTTTTATCGAAAAATGTACACATTTAGTCAGCTGTCTAACTCATCAAAAATATGGTGGCTCGCTATCGCTCGCCAGGTATAAATCGACACCTGGATGGGGATAATTTTTTTAAAACAGTTGGCTGAATAGGGCCGAATGGATATAACCCAGAGAGAGAAACAAGAGTACGTCACCCCCCTTTACAAACAAAAATACACCATGAATATCCTTTCAGTCTATTTTTTTTAATGAATAAAATAATGTACCCTATTTTTTATTTAAAGACCCAAATAAAGTACTATGAATACCCTCCTTGCTATTGTATTTTAATAATGAATACCTTATTTTGTATCTTAACGGCGTAATCAAGACAGGGACGCCACAATGCCTTGCCACACTTGGATGAGGTTAGGTTAGAGAATACAGATTAACCTAACAAGTGCGCATGGGGGTAATTGGAAACGTCCCCCTGTGCTGACGTATTTGAGGTGTTTCCGTCACTAAAATATTCATTGTACCATTAATAGCATTAATACTTATCCATATGCGCCTATTATGGGTTGATTATAAAGGTATTAACCTGAAACAACAATAAAACAAGTGAAAACAGCGTTTGGATGGTCAAAATTGGAGATATAGCCCGCGAGTTGTATAATGTATGGGTGAGGCAAGCTGCTTTCCCGCCAATTTCCCCCAAGGCCACTGAGACACAGTCGATCGATACTCTCTCTCTCTCTCTTGCACTCGCTTGCCATCAGTGATGACAACACCCTGCTTGCAACTCGCTAATGTTAGCACGAAAATATACCTCAGAATAAGGGAATAACAGGGAAAATAGGTGATAACTGAAGGAGAGGAGGGGAGGTAGAGGACTGAGATTTTGCATGGCCCAGGGGCCAAAAAAAAATAAAAAAATAAATATAATTTATTTATTTTTTTTTCGATGTCAAAAGTTGATTTTTTTTTCTCACTCACTCTTAAGAGTCTCCCTGCAGTTCCCGGGTTAAGGAACACCCCGTTCTTAACATACTGTCTTGACAGCGTAATGCATAAATGCGCAGAATTTCGGTGTGGGTATCCTAGGTTCGAGTCCTTGGAGTGCCACTTGTATTTGTTGATTTAATTAATTGAGTTTAGAAGTAAAGTTGGTTGGTGAAATGTTTTGAATTAATCTTCCATAAATAGGGGAGCTATCCCCCGCCAAAGGCGGCTTTCTAGGGCCTTTCCTAGCTGATGCTGAGAGGATTGGGTTCTAGTCATATGGTGATGGGCTGGTCTATCAGAGTGAGAACTGAGCGATCTCTGCCATACCCATAGCTTACTCCGACTGTTCCTTTTACTTATGTATTTCCTAGATCTCAAGTGACGGCGTCTTTTCCGTGGATTGACCTCCCAATCTACCAAGATTGGAAGCCAAAGCGTCACATTTTTCCTTTGCCCCTCAACTTTCTCTTCCTAATTGCTGAGGGGCACAGGGCCCTGGGTGGGGCTTTGGTTTCCCGGGCGTTTCCGCACCCTCCTCAGCTCCCCGCCATGGAATGGCTTCGGTCACCCAGGCTTTATTGTGGTCGGCGGTGAGGGTTCTGTGGGGGCGCTCGGTTATGGCCTTGGCCTTGCTCGGGGCCTTGGGGCTGTTCGGCCAGGCAGCTTGGGGAACAACAACAACAACAACAACAACAACAACAAACACCAATGCACTTTAATAAATTAATGAAAGCATCACTACATGAGCAAGTAAATCTGTTTCCCAAGCAAATTTTGTGCACTTATACCAACGCGCCTGATGGACTATTATCTAGTCAAACTGGCGCCTGACCCTCTTCCAAATGACCACGTTTTCACTCGTCTATTCACAAGCATTCTCCATTTATTCCTAGTTATTACCACTTCTCTTGCCTGATCTATAGTCATTCCTCTATCTTCCAACGCTTGTACAGTACTACACAGTGCGTCTGGTGGCAAGGGTGTCATACATGCAGGCTTCTTGACTTTTGTTGGTTCTCCAGTATAATTTACAGATCTATAAATTTTAGTCCTCTTAGTTCACAATGCCTGGAATATATTTCTTGGTTTAGTCAAAATTAAACGACGGGGCCATTATTCAACCACATACTTTTCTCTTAGTAAGTACAGGTACTGTACAGTCAAGATGATTATTTTGTCAATAATCTTGGTCATGAACTACATAGTTTTAAGCTACTATAAATTTTCTTTACAGATTTTTACGTTTCTCTTGTAGCCTTTTGACTAATATCTTTTTGTCCACACTACAAAATGTTGAGGTATATTCTCTTTCTCTAAATTTCACATATCATATACACTGTAGGCCTATATACAAGTGGGGGCCGAATGTGTTGTCGCGTCCCGTCTAACCGCGCACGCCTGAACCTGTGTCAACAAGATGGGGGGAATAAACATATTATTTGGGCACATTGTTGATTTTTTTTTGTACTTACCTCCCCACTAATATGCTGTGTTCCACCCCTTAGCTTTCTTCAGTGCTTGAAGGCGCTTTGGGACGTCAGCAGCGAGGTTTTGAAGCACGGATGGCTCCAGATTCTCCCAAATATCCCGAATGAGCTGCTCAATGTGCGGTACAGAAGTGATTTCCTTCACCCGTAGGCGTCTTTTCATAATAGCCCACAGGTTTTCAATGGGGTTTATGTCGGGAGAATTACCGGGCCAGTCCATAAAATATTTCACACCCACATCATCCATCCACTCAGTAACATAACGGGCCGTGTGACAAGGTGCACCGTCTTGCATGAAAAAAGTGGCCCTAGTTTTGTGGTATGAGCTTGGCAAATGGTCATTTAATAGTTATAAATAATTAAACCTGTTCATACGGATATTCTTGGGTAGCACTACCAACTCACCAACACCATGGTAGGTGAAGCAAGCCCATACCATGAGACTGTCTGGGTACTTTACAGTAGTTGCCAGGTACTTGCGGTCCAACCTGTTGCCACCGCGCCGCACCCTCACATTTCCTCCACGGTTGCTAGTGACCGTGAAAGTAGACTCATCGCTCCACAACACCGTCTTCCACTTCATTAATGGCCAACGAAGGTACTTGGCGGCAAAAAGTCGCCTGTTTCTAGCTTGGCGGATAGTTATAAGGGGTTTCTTGAGGGGCCGTAAACTTCGATAATCGAGTTTTGTGGCAAGGGCTGTGCGTATTGTCCTAATGGCCACATTATCCAACAAATCAGGGTTATTTTGTTTTAATTGCCATGCAGTTAGACGAGGATTGCCCTCAATCTGTCGTCTAAGCACTACCAGGGTCCTAGCACTGATTTTTCTGGGCCTACCAGGCTTCGGCTTATGGCCGACGTCGGCAGCGTCGCCCGCCTCGCGAAACTTCTTAGTCCACCTCTGTATAGTCCTTAAATTAAAGCCCGTCAGGCGAGAAATCTCTGGATTCGAATGCCCAGCCCTGTAGAGGGCCCCTATGGCTGCAATGTTTGCACTTTCCAAGTTCTTAGCACCGGGCATAGCGTAGATAGAAGCACAATACCGACTGCTGGTGTACAAGATTTGGGTAATCCAGTGGGCCCACCAGCGGAGCACATCAACTCGTCACGGTGGTAAGACAATGACTGAGGGACGATTACTCATCTCCCCAGCAACGCGGGAGGCCTGGTCTAGTTGCCAGACGTACGAAAATGGGAATCCCACGACAACCACGAGGCAAAATCGTCCAGTACCATTTACGGCCGTATGAGTTGTCGCTACCCCATACGCGACAACTCATACGGCCCCCACTGTATATATACAGTATATAATTATATTTATATATACTGGATATACGGTATATATATATATAGCCCAGTTATGGGGTATGTGCCTGTGTACTGTACATACATAGGCTACATACATTATCAAGATTTTTGGCAAACTGTTGATTTTGACAACATTAACCAATTTTGAAACAAGGTATTTTGTTGTTTTGGGCAGCTTACAGGCAGTGACAAGTGTGCATTACTGACTAAGGTTGGTGTAGAGATATATACACACACATATATATATATATATATATATATATATATATATATATATATATATATATATATATATATATATATATATATATATATATATATATTATGATGCTGTTAATACATAATGCAATAACCATAGTGTAGAACATGAGATGCGGTCTAGGAACGGTGTTACCGCATCTCCAGCTTGTCACAGCCATGCAACAAAGCCAACTAAGCCTTCGGACAGCCTTCCCCCTGCCATCCAGACCCACGACAAACCTGCCCCTGCCCGTATCGCCAAGATAACGGTGGAACGAGTGGGATACGTCCGTCCCGAGTGGACCACACCAGTCACCCACGGCAAGTCATTTTCTTTAACCACCAGAGCCAAAGAAAATGACCATCGCAGAGGTAACAATTACAAACCCCCATCAGCCAGCCCAGTAACTCCTCAACCTAGCTACACAACCACAGGTGGTACCAGGTTGTTACCTAAATTACCTTTCATATTTCCTATCAAAGAACCTAAAGCTCTTTCAGAACCAAAACCTCTCTTCCCCAGATTGCCTTTCATATCCCCTATCAAGGAACCTAAAGCTCTTGCATCCATTCAATCTAAACCATTGTACCGGGTTAAAGTCACTCATAAACCAAAATTTGCCTATCCTTCCAGCCAACAATAAGTCTTAACCCCCAGAATAAGTCATCATCCATTGTAAGAAACTCATCCGCTTCCTCTCCCACCAGGAAGCCATCACCCCATAATGTGTAAGATCTGCCCTGAGGAATCTTCCTCCAGCTACATCTACAAGGGCAAGCCAAAAGTCCAAGCGCACCACTCCCAGGACTACAAGGACCTAACCACCACGCGCGGACACCACCCCAGCGCCTTTGATCCTCTCAAGCCGGGCGCCTTAAGTCTGGGCAAGAATATTCACAAGTACTCAGCCAGTCTGGACATCAGTAACTAAGCTTGCCTTTGATATCTTTTTTATCTGGGTAAAAGCAGCCAGAATAGCTGGTGTTCACACTTGAAGCTGTGTGCAGTGATCGGAGACGACCAGGTCGGGTTCCCCCCTTCAGGAAGAGGACTAGCTTGTTTTTAGGGGAGGTGTGGTAGAGTGGTCATGCCACTGGATTGGTAATCCAATGGACCCGGGTTCAAATCCCGATATGTCAATGGGAAGATATTATTGGGATTGAATTTGTGCTGTACCTAGTATCAGTGCATTACCACAAAGCCCACCGAAATGCCAAAAAATACCCTCATTGTTCCCTGATTAAATAACACTGTATGAATATTCCCATATTCAAAATATGTTACAGGGGGACAATGCCTAGTGAGTTCACTGCTCAATAGGTGGCGTTCTGAGAGTGAGGGTCTGAGTCTGGAGGGTGAGACGGTGAAGCACTTGAGCGAAGCAACCAGCCGCTTCAGAGATGGAGCTGCTTTGAGCCATGATGGATGCTTCACATGTCTCACTCCCCAGGCTGGAACAAGACCTCACGGGCTTCACCGTGTTGAGCGGTGGAATGTACAGGCTCTCAGCCTATGCCCGAGAGGGAGTAGTTGGAATATAGAAAAAAAAAAAAAAAAACCCCACTTTGGGCCCCACCTTCCTGGCCTTTGATGCTGTGCCTAGACCAAGTAAATAAGGATTCCTGTCTTGTTCCTTTCAAGGGATTATAAGGATAGTGCAGTACTTAGAGACGACCAGGTCGGGTTCCCCCCTTCAGGAAGAGGACTAGATTGTGCAACCCACTTTGGGCCCCACCTTCACTGGCCTCTATTTACTGTATTAGTCCTGTGGTTCAAGAGGAGATTGCAAGGGAGTAATTTAATTGTCCCAAACCTTAGACTAACCATAGTGTCACTGGATAGACTGCTTGCAACTCTATGCAGACCATTATGCTAGTCGCCATAACCCCCCCCCATCAGCCAGAATAGCTGGTGTTCACACTTGAAACTGTGTGCAGCGATCGGAGACGACCAGGTCGGGTTCCCCCCTTCAGGAAGAGGACTAGCTTGTGCAACCCACTTTGGGCCCCACCTTCCTGGCCTTCGATGCTGTGCCTAGACCAAGTAAATAAGGATTCCTGTCTTGTTCCTTTCAAGGGATTATAAGGATAGTGCAGTACTTAGAGACGACCAGGTCGGGTTCCCCCCTTCAGGAAGAGGACTAGATTGTGCAACCCACTTTGGGCCCCACCTTCACTGGCCTCTATTTACTGTATTAGTCCTGTGGTTCCAGAGGAGATTGCAAGGGAGTAATTTAATTGTCCCAAACCTTAGACTAACCATAGTGTCACTGGATAGACTGCTTGCAACTCTATACAGACCATTATGCTAGTCGCCATAACCCCCCACCAAACCCTGTAGCAGAACTCCGGCATACTCTTAGTAAGTCCCTGCTCACGCGGAGTGCAAGAGGAACCCGGGTGTCTCCCGTGGTAGGCACAGAGGAGCAAGGAGCTGTAAGGACGTAGGAGTGCAGCCTAATCCCGGACCAACATCCGGAAGTACCACGCCCCAGCCGCCCTCCTGGACCACTGGATTCTCCCTCGATCTACGGCACCTCTTCACTCCAGCTCTCCTTTAAGTGCCTTAGTACGGTTTATGGGTATAGAGTTGTCTCAGGGTAGTGGTTGAAGTTATCTTCAGGGGTTCTCACTAAATAACGTCTTGCGAGAGGGCTTTCCTCTCTCTACGTAAATTGACGTTAATCTGCCCACTTGCCGGGATACATTAGACATAACTATCAGGGATCCTTATATCCGCACATTCCCGGGTTCTTGGTCTCCCATAGCCCGTCAGAGGGGACGCGCCTATATAAGACCCACACCATATGACATACACACATATTTACACGTAACCTTGTTCCCTTGTATAACTTCTAGCCTCATTCATTTAACATTCTGTCAGGTTCATAACTCGAATAGATCTCCCTCTATCTCATCTCCCGATGATTGTTGTATCAGCCTTCCGCATCTTGCTAGTTGCCCACACAAGTAGTTTTAGAATAAATAATCTTGCCAGGTGAGATCTAGCACACCTGTAGAATTCAGTTCATTTGTGAGCCTTTCAGAGCCCATACCTTATTGTTGATGACCACTTGGTCATTGTTGCTTTAGAGTCAGTTAACGTCACTATTGCCGGGGACATCATAGTATGATCCAGACGACGTCTGCCATTACTGCACTCTTGTTACCTTGCTGAGATCTTGCTTGAGATCTAGTTGAGTGGGAGGTAAGCCTCCACTATTTTGGATACTCTATAATTGTATCCGAGGAGTTATTGTTAAATTGAGTCCGGACCCATTGTTCGACTCTTGCCTTATAATTGCTAATCATATTATTTGTATGCTCTATTTACCATTGGTGCCATTTTGATGATCTCAGTGTTCCAGAATTAAATATATTGCTCCTCCATGAACCAGGTGTAAAGCGAATAAAACCCATGTTAACTTGTCGCCTGTGTACTTATTCTCCTGCCGTGTTGTCTCTTTATTAAAGATAAAGGTATACTTCTCCAGTTAGAGAGTTAATCATTGCACTCAGAATATCTCGCGTTCCAATTTGGACCGGGCATAACACTGGTGGCAGCGGTGTTTCTTTCTCGAGGGTAGCCTTTCAGGTTTTTTTCCTGCTTTAATATTTCTGAGAGTAGCACGACAGGGGTAAGTAGTCAGGATGACGGGGAGAGCACTGGATATTATTCCTTTCAAACCGGAGGAAAATGACATAGCCACCTATTTAGAGGTCGTCAAGCCAGTTCTTGACATCATATTTAAAGATGAAGTGGCCCCTAAAATTCATACAGTAGTAATGAAGCTAGGGCAACACATGGCCCTAGTTTCCAGTTATGTGAAAGAGAACCCGGGGATGACCTGGGAACAGTTTGAGACCTATACTAAAGCTGCCATTAACCCCGTCTTAGGTACCGTAATAGCTGACCAGCAGTTCCACGCTATCACATACGACGGGGACCTCGACGCCACCATCAGCAAGCTCAACAGGCTGGCTTCCACCGCTTTTACGACGGCTACAGCTGCGGAGAAGAAAGAAAACGTCCGACGTACCCTCATGAGGATCCTCCCTATTGCAGTCCGGGACCACTTCGCCATTACAGAACCGCCGGATATGACGCGGATCTCCCTGTCATACGCCGCCTTCTGGCCCTGCAGAAGTCCCGGGAGCAAGGGAAAATCGCCAGCATCAACAGAGCTCCGACTAAACCCCAAGGAGCTCCTTCCGGACCAATTTTCCACCCCAACCACAGCCCGGATAAACCAGAAGAGTGGGCCAGGATCAAGCCTGGAGATTGGAAGCCCTGCGGATCCCAGTGCCCTATCAACGGGCTGAAACCTTCCTTCTCCGAATTGTTGGCCAAGCGCTCAAGGATTCCTTTATTCTGGGGACAGATTCCCTGGTTGAAACCATCCAGACGAGTTGCCACAATCCTGGAGGATGGCACTGCAGGAGCTGATGACCACGGCGAGGAAGCTGCAGAGGTTGGTTACCCGGACGACCACAGCACAGTCGAGCCGGAAGTCATCCGACCGGGTTTTTAGACCGCCCCCGCCCACCAACTTGGAGACTGGCGGGGGCTCGAGATAAGGGTAGCTCTACTATGATGAAACCTCCCATTTACACCCACCTCACCATCCAAGGAGTCAAATCTCGACTACTCGTCGACACCGGAGCCTCAAGATCATGTATTTTTTCCTCATATCACCAGAGACATCACAACACTTTTGGACCTCTTCAACGCTCTTCCACCACCCTTATTGATGCCAACGACAACCTCATTCCAAGTACTGGCATCACTGCACCACTATATGTGGCCACCCCTCAACCCAACCACGGCCATCACCACGCTTTCATGGTATTTCCCTCCCAAGAGACCACTTACAATGGATACCTGGGATTCGATCTTCTCACTGTCCTTCGCACTACCATCCAGTGTGTGGAACGAAGATTGCTATTTTCCACCGACCACCCAGGACTCACCACTCCGAAGACTACAATACCGCTCCACAACCCCCCTCAACCTTTGAAAGCCATCCGTGTTGCATCAGCCATCACCACTCAACCCATCACTTTGCTGCCACATCATGAACATTGGGTATCCATCCATCCAACCCTGACAGGAGAACTCATTCACACTCCTTCTCTTCAGAGCCCTATTAACAGGGATTGCCTCACTGCACCTGCCATCTTAAAACAAAACGCAGTACGTATAGCCAACATCTCCGACCACCCTATCACCTTACCCAGGGGTCTCACCATTGGAGAACTGGAGACTTACGATGACCAGCCCTCACCTACCACCACCACCATTCCTTCATCAACTCCATCACTCCCGGAAATTCCTGCTCACCTCACCCCTCAGCAAAAGGACGATCTGTGTCAGTTAATGACAGAATACCAGGACATCTTCGCCACCAAGATGTAGGCCACACCCATGTACTAGAACATCACATACATACTGTCGGACCCCCAGTGAGAAAGCTATACGAAGAAAGAACCCCCTTCAGCGCCAAGAAGAACAGAAACAAGTTGCAGAAATGTTAGAAGCAGGCATCGTCAACCCCTCAACTAGCCCTTGGTCCTCCCCAGTGGTACTGGTCAAGAAGAAGGATGGGTCCTCTCGTTTCTGCATCGACTATCGACAACTCAACGATGTCACCATCAAGGATGCCACCCCTCTGCCCCGCATCGACGACTCCCTAGATTCCCTACTAGGGGCCAGATGGTTCTCCACTCTGGACCTACAATCAGGGTATTGGCAAGTCCCCATGGCCCCCGCAGACCAAGAAAAGACGGCTTTTTCCACCAGTCAAGGATAGTTATACGAGTTCTCTGTACTACCGTTCGGATTGTGTAACGGTCCCGCCACCTTCTCCCGGCTGATGGAATCCGTACTTCAGGGATTAACTTGGGAAACATGTTTGGCCTACTTAGACGACATCATCGTGTTTGGCCGGACCTGGGCAGAACACCTCCAGCGCCTCCGCCAAGTTTTCCAGAGGATCCGGCAAGCCGGATTGAAACTGAAACCCACCAAATGTACCATGGCTCGACATCAGGTACAATTCCTAGGACATCTGGTATCCGAAGATGGACTCGCCCCCGACCCAAAGAAACTACAAGCCATCCAAGAGATCCAACCCCCGAAGTCAGTGAAAGGAGTGAGGGGTTTTCTGGGGTTAGCATCTTACTATCGGAGATTCGTGAAGAATTTTGCTACAATTGCCCGACCCCTGCACGACTTAACCTGGAAAGAAGAACCTTTTGTGTGGACCCCCGACCGCATTTAAGCCTTCAACTCCCTCAAGGACCTGCTCGTGTCTGCCCCCGTCGTCTCTTTTCCGGACTACCGACTTCCATTCCGACTCTACACCGACGTGTCCCTCCTCGGCGTCGGTGCAGTCCTCCCCCAAAATCGAGAAGGACGCGAGCACATCATTGCTTGTGCCAGCCGGACCTTAACCCCTGCAGAGACCAACTACCCCGTAACCAAGAGAGAATGCTTAGGCATCGTTTGGGCCCTCCAACACTTCCGGGCCTACCTAGCAGGCGTCAAAATCACCATCATCACGGACCACCAAGCCCTACAATGGCTCAGAAGATCAGACACTAAAAACGCCCTGACAGTCCGTTGGCGAGAGTCACTGGAGGAATTCGACTTTGAAATCTCCTATCGGCCGGGAAAACTCCACACCAATGCAGACGCCCTATCCCGGCTACCTCTTGCACCAGAACAACTCAAAGCCATTCAAGACCCACGACCCTCACCTACCACCACTCCCCCTCTCATACAGGCGTACCTCCGGAACGAAAAACCTAATTGGATCTCCACCCGACTAATTTTGGCCTCTTGCAAAGAAGGGGAGACGTACTCTTCACACCCGAAGGTCAGATTGTACTAGGCCCCGAAGATGCAGAGCAAATGATGTCTTCCCTGCACACCAACAACGGGATCCACCTAGGACAGAAGAAATTGGTAAACACCTTCAAGGACACCTACTGGACTCCTCGCCCATACACCACTGCCAAACAGATCACCGAAGCCTGCCGCGCCTGCACCCTGGGAAAAGATCAAACACACACTCCAGGACCCTCCGGCAAACTCATCGCTTCTAAACCTTGGCAACTTCTGGCAGTTGACGTCATGGGGCCTCTGCAAAATAACAGGGGATACCGCTACATCATCACCTTTGTGGATACGTACTCCAAATACGTCATCGCTTGCCCTACCCGAGAACACACAGCAATGGCCGTAACAGAGGCATTATTACAACATTTGTTTCCATACTTTGGATTGCCTCAGGCAATCCACTCCGACAATGCCCCTGAATTTACCGGACAAATTTGGACACAGATCTCAGAAATATTCGGGTTCCACATTAGCCATTCTTCACCTTACTGGCCAAAAGGGAACTCCATATGCGAGCATTCCCATCGAACCATCGCCAATCAAATCCGGACCCACCTGCAACAGATGAACTCCTCGGACTGGACCAGCCAAGTTCGCATCATACAATGGGGTATAAACACCTGCCCCAGAGACAACGGGATCACCCCTCACGAGATGGTTTTTGGAAGCCCACCTCTCCTAATACCTCTATGTCACCTAGCTGCCCCTACTGAGCCCTCGCCAGGTCTAAACACCAACCTCGTCCATCTTAGAAACCGCCTACGTCAGCTCCAATTCACGCAAGATCTCCAGCCTGATGAAGTCCCCAAAAACAACCCTCACCGAGTAGGCGACCTGGTAATGGTAGCCATCTTGCCTGTACCCTCCAAACTGAAGCCACGGTACAAGGGTCCATTTGAGGTCCTCAAAATTCCTAACTGTTTCCAGGTCATAATTAACTATCACGGGGAATCTCGCACTTATAGGAATAGATTTGTCAGAAGGTTCCAACCTCTTAACAAAAATGTAACTTTAGTCGCTGAACCACACCAGGATGTTAAATGTACTACCCCTGTTTCAAATCTTCACCCTCAAACCTCCCTTCTTCCCAGACCTGACCCCCTCACCCATTCCGTACCTCCTCCTCAGCCTCCTTTCACACACACCCTCATTTCTCCTTTGCCTGCCTTTAACTCTCCTGTTCCTCTACTCCTGTCGCCCTCCCCACTCGCCTCACCCAGTTCACCCCTTCTCACCTCCCTAAACACCAACCTCCTCCACCTCCTCCTATCCTCTCTACCCAAACTCAAACCTCCCCCTCTTCTCCTTTACCTCCTGTCAGCCACCCCCCTCTTCTACCCCACTTCACCCCTTCCCGCATCCCTAAGCTCAAACCTCCGTCCTTTCCCTCTCCCCAAACTCAAACCTCTCTCTCTCTCTGCCCTCACTTCACCTCAGCAACCCCTTTCTGACCAGTCACCATTAACCAGCCATACCTCCTCTAGCCTTCCCCCATCTCCACCAAAACTCACCAACATACCCCCCTCTTTACCTATCACCCCCAGTCTTCGCCCTAAAACCCCTTTCTGTAATCTCTCACCTGTCCCTCCTGACTCTAAAAACCTACTTTCCTCTCCTAAATCTATTTCCCCTCCATCGCGTAAAACCTTACATAAATTTCGCCCAATGACACCATTAACCCCCTCTCCCCCCTTCCCCAGACTGCCTTCTCATACCCGCTGTGAGAGACCAGTCAAGCCACCCACCAAATGGGAACCAGCCCTTTCCCAGCCAAGAACAAGAAAAGGGCAAAACTCAGCTGCCCGGAGCCACGTCACCAAGCCGGTTCCAAGCTCCTCCCCCCAGCCTGGTACCTCGGCGTCCGCACCACCGAATGACAAGGGCCCAGCCAGGATCTCTGTCCTCACTCACCACCCACCTCCCACCATGACGACACCCTCGCTGACCTCTCTCACCAATATGAGAATTGACCAGATAGCCCTAGTGCGGAAGGACTCTACCATCCTGATCAGATCACCTCACCAACTTCTCGACCAGCTGAGATACTACGACTCCTCTTCTCTCCTCACCCTCACCGGAGACCAGAGGGCCACACCGAACAACAGGGGGATTATCTACCACCACCTCCTCCAACACCTGACCCCCGTCTTCCAGGATGCTACCTCTAGACACTACCACCTTGAGTCCCGGGGTCGGGACTTTTCTCTGCCCGACGGTAGTGAGATGCGGTCTAGGAACGGTGTTACCGCATCTCCAGCTTGTCAAAAGCCATGCGACAAAGCCAACTAAGCCTTCAGACAGCCTTCCCCCTGCCATCCAGACCCACGACAAACCTGCCCCTGCCCGTATTGCCAAGATAACGGTGGAACGAGTGGGACACGTCCGTCCCGAGTGGACCACACCAGTCACCCACGGCAAGTCATTTTCTTTAACCACCAGAGCCAAAGAAAATGACCATTGCAGGGGTAAC
The DNA here is from genome assembly GCA_032716605.1 of Paralithodes platypus. Taxonomy (NCBI): domain Eukaryota; kingdom Metazoa; phylum Arthropoda; class Malacostraca; order Decapoda; family Lithodidae; genus Paralithodes; species Paralithodes platypus. The sequence continues at coordinate 58,053,674 of CM064548.1, forward strand.
CATTACAAACCCCCATCAGCCAGCCCAGTAACTCCTCAACCTAGCTACACAACCACAGGTGGTACCAGGTTGTTACCTAAATTACCTTTCATATCCCCTATCAAAGAACCTAAAGCTCTTTCAGAACCAAAACCTCTCTTCCCCAGATTGCCTTTCATATCCCCTATCAAGGAACCTAAAGCTCTTGCATCCATTCAATCTAAACCATTGTCCCGGGTTAAAGTCACTCATAAACCAAAACTTGCCTATCTTAACCCCCAGAATAAGTCATCATCCATTGTAAGAAACTCATCCGCTTCCTCTCCCACCAGGAAGCCATCACACCATAATGTGTACAGATCTGCCCTGAGGAATCTTCCTCCAGCTACATCTACAAGGGCCAGCCAAAAGTCCAGGCGCACCACTCCCAAGACTACAAGGACCTAACCACCACGCGCGGACACCACCCCAGCGCCTTTGATCCTCTCAAGCCGCCTTTGATCCTCTCAAGCCGGGCGCCTTAAGTCTGGGCAAGAATATTCACAAGTACTCAGCCAGTCTGGACATCAGTAACTAAGCTTGCCTTTGGTATCTTTTTTATCTGGGTAAAACAGCCAGAATAGCTGGTGTTCACACTTGAAGCTGTGTGCAGTGATCGGAGACGACCAGGTCGGGTTCCCCCCTTCAGGAAGAGGACTAGCTTGTGCAACCCACTTTGGGCCCCACCTTCCTGGCCTTCGATGCTGTGCCTAGACCAAGTAAATAAGGATTCCTGTCTTGTTCCTTTCAAGGGATTATAAGGATAGTGCAGTACTTAGAGACGACCAGGTCGGGTTCCCCCCTTCAGGAAGAGGACTAGATTGTGCAACCCACTTTGGGCCCCACCTTCACTGGCCTCTATTTACTGTATTAGTCCTGTGGTTCCAGAGGAGATTGCAAGGGAGTAATTTAATTGTCCCAAACCTTAGACTAACCATAGTGTCACTGGATAGACTGCTTGCAACTCTATACAGACCATTATGCTAGTCGCCATAACCCCCCACCAAACCCTGTAGCAGAACTCCAACATTCTCTTAGTAAGTCCCTGCTCACGCGGAGTGCAAGAGGAACCCGGGTGCCTCCCGTGTTAGGCACAGAGGAGCAAGGAGCTGTAAGGACGTAAGAGTGCAGCCTAATCCCGGACCAACATCCGGAAGTACCACGCCCCAGCCGCCCTCCTGGACCATTGGATTCTCCCTCGATCTACGGCACCTCTTCACTCCAGCTCTCCTTTAAGTGCCTTATTACGGTTTATGGGTATAGAGTTGTCTCAGGGTAGTGGTTGAAGTTATCTTCAGGGGTTCTCACTAAATAACGTCTTGCGAGAGGGCTTTCCTCTCTCTACGTAAATTGACGTTAATCTGCCCACTTGCCGGGACACATTAGACATAACTATCAGGGGATCCTTATATCTGCACATTCCCGGGTTATTGGTCTCCCATAGCCCGTCAGAGGGGACGTGCCTATATAAGACCCACAGCATATTATGACATACACACATATTTACATGTAACCTTGTTCCCTTGTATAACTTCTAGCCTCATTCACTTAACATTCTGTCAGGTTCATAACTCGAATAGATCTCACTCTATCTCAGCTCCCGATGATTGTTGTATCAGCCTTCCGCATCTAGCTAGTTGCCCACACAAGTAGTTTTAGAATAAATAATCTTGCCAGGTGAGATCTAGCACACCTGTAGAATTCAGTTCATTTGTGAGCCATTCAGAGCCCACCTTTTTGTTGATGACCACTTGGTCATTGTTGCTTTAGAGTCAGTTAACGTCACTATTGCCGGGGACATCATAGTATGATCCAGACGACATCTGCCATTACTGCACTCTTGTTACCTTGCTGAGATCTTGCTTGAGATCTAGTTGAGTGGGAGGTAAGCCTCCACTATTTTGGATACTCTATAATTGTATCTGAGGAGTTATTGTTAAATTGAGTCCGGACCCATTGTTCGACTCTTGCCTTATAATTGCTAATCATATTATTATTTGTATGCTCTATTTACCATTGGTGCCATTTTGATGATCTCAGTGTTCCAGAATTAAATATATTGCTCCTCCATGAACCAGGTGTAAAGCGAATAAAACCCATGTTAACTTGTCGCCTGTGTACTTATTCTCCTGCCGTGTTGTCTCTTTATTAAAGTTAAAGGTATACTTCTCCAGTTAGAGAGTTAATCATTGCACTCAGAATATCTCGCGTTCCAATTTGGACCGAGCATAACAGAACATGGTGCCAGAATTTGTTTTTGTTGGGTGTAACCCGAAAATAGGGTACACTGGCCAAATAGTACGCGGGGTTCAATTAGTAGCAATTATAGGGTTGGTGTCCCCTACTTCCCATAGCTGGTTCTGACTACCTTTTTCATCATTCATATTTATATATTTTTTTCCTGAGAGTGGTGAAGGCAACAGGGCCATAATGGTGTGCCCCATGGTTCCCTAGTGTCTTACTCTCACAGCCCACTGGCACAAGTTGGCCTTTCTCTGGCGTAGGGATGCAGCGACCCCACCGCCCACCACTTCGGTGGTGCAGTCAGCCTCTATAGCAGTTATGGTGATTTCTTGTTACTGCCGTATTGTAGCTCGGTTAAGGTTGGTGTGGTGCGATTTTGCCAGGTGCAAGTGCTTCAGGGGGACTTTGCTGAGACACTGTTAGCGCTATACCAACATCGGCCACTGTTATGACATGATGGGGCTGTGTTGTAGCAAGTCTTTATAGTACTGTACTACAGTAAAGAGACTAAAATCATGCTCTCTGTGGAAGAAGCGGTCTTTAATCTTGTATGTATGTAGATACAATTTATTTATTCTATATACATTTTTTTTTTTTTTTTTTTTTAACAAGTGCTGTAGTTTAACTAGACTATCGAGTCACAAAATGATCATAATGGACGTTAGTTGGGTCTATCTATCTATCTATCCATTGCCGGATGCCGTGATCCCCAAAGGGGTGGCCATGAACAAAACGGTCCCATGCACCTCTGTCCCCAGTCAATCGATGTCCCTCCCATCCAGCACCGCCTTCACTCATATACTTCGTAACTCCATCCTTCCACCTCTCACTCAGTCTACCTCTCCCTTTTTGTCCTTCCACCTCACTTACGTACACCCTCTTTGTAATTCTTTCGCTTCCCATACGTTCCATATGGCCGAACCATCTCAAGGTGTTCTTTTTCACACTTGGGTACATTTTGAAAATAAATTTATTAATCTAATAATTAATTTTGTGAGGGTATTTTGTTTATGGACATTGCGTATTATCTGAACCATCACATACTGCTTGGCTACCCTGCCGCTAAGATGGCGTTACACAGGAGAATTTAGCAGCAGATGTGTCAGAGTCATGGTATTGGCGTAAAAAACATGCTTAACTAATTTTTATAGTTTGATGATTTCCACTTTAATTATAATAGTATTGTATATATTGTAGCTTATAATTTTAGATGATCATATGTACAGTATTACAAGAATTAATTACAGTACACCAATCCCTCAAAATAATATAACTTTTAGTGAATACCGGACTCTGATGCACCTCGCCGTCAAAACTGGCGCGTAATGCCAACTTTAGTTTCTTACAGTTTCTTACAGTAGATCTTCTGGTAAAAGGCAAACTAGGCCTTTGTATCCAGCTCAGTGCCAGTACTTGCACTACTGCGGTCGTTCACGGTGTTGGCGGTGGCGGCAGCAGACGCAACATTTGTACTATTCTGTATTTTTGCTTTATACTCAAACTTCAAATCTTGTCTTCCCCATGCTTTATCAAGATTACTTTCAAACTTCCTTATTGATTCGGAATCGACTACATACTGGGGCAGTGCATTCCACTCATTTACCACTCTATCACAAAATGAGTTCTTTGCCTTTTCAAGCCTATTTCTTTCTTTGTAAATTTTCTTAAAGTGTCCTCTCGTTCTTGTTCCCTCCCGCATCAAGAAGATACCTTCACACACATCCTCATCATACTTTCCTGACACTATCTTAAAAGTTTCTTATCATATCCCCTCTCTTTCTCCTGTATGCCAGTGTCGGAAGTCCCAGTGTCCTCAACCTCTGCTCATAGCCCGCGTTCTTCAAAGTTGGTACTAGCTTGCTAGCTCTCCTCTGCACTTTCTCCACTGCTTCTATATCCTTTACCATATATGGAGCCCACACCTGGTTCGCATATTCCAGGTGCGGCCTAACCAGCGCTGTATAGAGATTCCTGAAGATTTCTTCGTCAAGTGACACAAATGTCCTCCTTATCAGCCCTACAATTCTATTGGCTTTGTTTTTCTTTTCCGCTAAATGTTCTGAGAAATTTAACTTATTGTCTATCACTACTCCTATATCCTTTTCTGCATTCACTTCCTCCATCGCTTCATACATACTGTATCCTACCTTGTCTATCTTGCTTGTCCCAATCCGCATGTACAGTACTTGCATTTTTTTTGGATGAAAAGGCATTAACCAATGCTCAGACCATCCCTTCATGCCCTCCACATCTCCTTGAAGCAAACCCACATCTTCCTTACTCCTCACTCTTCTATACAGCTTAGTGTCATCCACATACATGTATATCTCACTTCCATTAGTTATAACTTCAGGTAAGTCATTGATAAATATAACGAACAGTAGTGGTCCCAACACAGATCCCTGAGGAACCCCCCTTGTAATTTCCCTCCACTCCGAGCCTATTCCATTCACCAGTACCCTCTCTCCGATCTTTCAGGAAGGCTTCTATCCATTTCACACATTTCTCCCCTATACAATAGCTTCTAACTTTCTCGATTAACCTTTTATGTGGGACCTTATCGAAGGCCTTCATAAAATCGCAATATACCACATCTATAACATCACCATCCTCCAGAATTTGCATCCAATCATCTACCACCTTAACCCGGCAAGCGCGATAGGCCTCACGGAAGGCTTACCATAGCGAACGCGATAGGCCTCACGGAAGCAGGACCATAAAAAAAGCCTTCCAAAACATCCCAGGGGATATCAAAACAAAGGAATTTGTCTCTAGGTGAGATAATTCCCCTCTAGTACTCATCCATATGTTTCTCACCCCCTCCCCCCTCCCCTCCTTCCCCACCTTATTCCCCCCTCCCCCCCTCCTCAATTATCACCTATTTTTCCTCTTATTTTCATCATTTATCGGTTATTTTTCTCTCCCGCGATAATGTAGCACAAGTGAGTTGCATGAAAGGTCGTTATATAACACCCAGACACCGCCCGCTCGCCTCAGTTGACTCACAGACAGCGAGAGGGGAGGGTTGCCTGTGGCTCTCTCTCGCCTGAGATTATGACCGGGTGGCCAATATCTTCGTTTTTCACCACCCAAATACTTTTCCAACTTATTTTAGCACTCTTGAAGGTTCTTATATACATCATATATGTAAAATAAAGCATACCGAAAACAAATAATGCTCTATATTGTAAATATAACGAATTCTGTCAGAATCCAAGGCTAGAAATGCACAAATAACTACCCTAGCCCCTAGGTCTATTTCGCGTTTAACAGGTTAATTAGCTGTAGTACCGTCGACCTCTCCGGCAAGAATCCGAACTGTCTCCCACTGAAAAGTTGGTTTGATTTCATATGCTCTATTATTCCTTCTCTAATTACAGTTTCCATTAGTTTACACACAACACTTGTCAAACTGACTGGTCTATAATTTCCTGGGTCATTTCTCTTTCCCTTCTTAAATATAGCTGTTATGTTAATTCGCCTCTCTCCAGTCCGTCGGGATTTGTCCTGTATTAAAAGATACCTCAAATACAAAATTTAATGGCTCTACTAACATCGCACCTCCTTCCTTTATGATTCTTGGATGTATCCCATCCGGTCCCGGGGACTTACTTCTGTTCAATTTTTCTATAGCCCTCCTTATTCTAACATGGGAAAACTCTATTTAGTGACTGAAGAATTGGCTCATTGTCTATAAGGAACAGTTGTTTTATAATTTCCATTATAATTTTTTAAAGTTACAGGTTAGTTAGGGGGCAGGGGAAGTTGCAGATCTCTAACTGTGTAAGCTAAATGTATATTATATATACACAAATATTATATTTCTGGCTTTGTTGCTGTGATGATTATCGTTAATGAAGATTGCAAGGTCTTCTGATATATATTCCCAGACAAACCTCATCTTTGTCGCCGGTGATTACGTTATTACAGTTTTGTTCAAGCGCTTGCGAATTCGTAAGAATGAGCGCTCTTTTAACTCTCCAACCCCGGTTGGCCTCTTAGAAGGTATTAGCAACTTTCCCTGTGGGCCCCGGGTGGCCTTTTAACAGTCTAAGGGCTATTCTAAGGCTTAAAACCACTTAAAACTGCACTAGAGAAAGTTTTGTTGTCTAGGCGGGTGTTCCATATAACCAACAAGAACAAGAACACACATCCAGCCAGTCATGTGACTCCTGCCTTCAAGCAAGCCTTACGAATGCTTGTATTGATTTTCCAGAGTCTCAAACTATGCATGAAAGCAGACGACAGTGACTTAAGAATGGTTAGGGTGTAATTTTAAGCTTGATGGAGGTCTAGGGAACAAACTAAAAGCCTCCCCTTAACGGCAATGAAATTACAGTAAAATTATACCAGCATCTCTCAATTCAATTATCACATTGATTGGCTAGGAATACGGCAGAACTCTAGTAATTACCAGCGACAGTGATGTCATACTGCGTCAAGTAATATTTTAGGAAGCAAATAAGTTCTTTCACACACTTCGTTTTGCAGATATGTGGCACAGACCCAAATGCATAACAGGATCTTTATTTTTTTCAGTGTAAATTCTGAAAGTACTATAGAGGCACAGCGGCCCGGCTGGTTAGAGTTTGGTGTAGGTGTTTTGGCTATTGTGTTGTGGTTTCTGTCTTACAATAGAACAGCGAGATATTTGGGCAGTTAAGGGGCTATCACATCACCACTCTTTCCACCAACATTTTGCCGCAACACTGATCTGGCAGCCTCTGAAATACGCTATTATAAGTATTCTGTCATTCTGGAGTGCCGCCATAAGGTAAACAAAAAGGCTGACCTACACACATATAGATCATAGTCTTTAAAGTATGTATTATTATCTTCCTGCAGTCTAGTTGCCAAGATCAGTGGAAAATAGTTTGATCTTGTAACTTCTGAAATACACTTTTGTAATAATACTGCCATCAAGGAATATTTACAATCTAGTTACCAAGGCCAGTGAAAATAGTCTCACAATGTTGGCAGTACAGTATAAAGTTGTGGGAGAAGTGCTTTTGTAAATCCGTCTTTAACCCGGCGACTGCGGGAAGACTCTTAAGAGTCTGGGAAAAAAAAAATCCATTTAAAACACCCCCCAAATTTATTATTATTTTTTTTTTTTTTTGCCCCTGGGCCATGCCAAATATCACTCCTCCACCTCCCCACTTTTCTCACCTTCAGTTATCACCTATTTTCCCTGTTATTCCCTTATTCTGTGATCTATTTTCGTGCTAACATTAGCGAGTTGGTAGCAGGGCGTTGTCATCACTGTTACCAAGTGTGAGAAAGGGAGAGAGAGAGACTATTGCGTAACAGTGTCTCTCCAGACAAGGGGAGGAGAGGAGGGGAGGGGGGTTGCCTCAGCCATACATTATGTAACTCCCGGCCTGTATCGCCGATTTTGACCATCCAAACGCTGTTTCCACTTGTTTTATTGCTGTACCAGGTTAATACCTTTATAATCAACCTATAATAGGCGCATATGGATAAGTATTAGTACTATTTATGGTAAATTAACGATGTTAGTGATGGGAACAGCTCAAATACGTGCGGACAGGAGTGTGGTGTCTCATACCCCCCATGCGCACGTCTTAGGTTAAGAGGGCATCGCACGAGAGCTTTTATCGTCAATTTACGATTATCAAAATATTCGAGCCACTATTGCTGGGATCTTTTGCACTAGTATATTGGCAACTAGCTGCTTGAGTATGTGTGGAGTTACTCGTAGAGATAGATCAGATTGAGGAATGAAGAGATGCGTAGAAGAGTGGGGCAGCAGGAACATTTGCCGGTCAGAGTGGACAGAAGGGGCTGAGCTGGTATGGTCATGTTGAACGAATGGAAGATGAAAGGCTTACAAAGAGAATATGTGAGTCAGATACAAGGGGAGGTAGAGGGGTAGGAAGACCTCCATTGAGATGGAGAGAATATGTAGTACTGTACAAGTGTTGGAAGGTAGAGAAATTACTATAGATCAGGCAAGAGAAGTGGTAATAGATAGGAATAAATGGAGAATGTTAGTGAATAGATGAGTGAAAATGCGGTCGTATGGGAGAGAGTGTCGGGCGCCAGTTGGACTAGATAATAGTCCATCAGGCGCCTGGCCCGGGGAGCCGGTATATATGAAGGGTACGCCTGGATGCATAGTGGGCGGGCATTGTGGTGTGCTCTGCTGCATGTCTGCCTGCTGAGACCGGAACTTCTCCGTGAGGTTGGGGGCCGGGGGAGTGCTGAAGTGCCCTTAGTGATCCCTGGTCTCTGGGTCTTCTCCTGGGTGACCTAGATGTGTGTACTTTTTATTTTTTTTTTAATTTTTGTGTTGTGCTGTCCCTGTTCGGGCTCTTGTCTCGAGCCGGCCACGCCCAGCTATGGGGTATGTGCCTGAGTATATATATACATACATTGGCAACTATACTCAAGATGGTTACCGCTAGAGGATTGTCGGCTTGCAGGGCTTGTCGTACTGCCCTTTTTGAGACCCTTTGATTAGGCAACTTTCATTAGTCTAGCGAGTCACGTGTGTGTCGGTGAGTGACGCCGTAGCATCTTAACCCCACAGAGGGTGATGGCTACCGCTAGAGGATTGTCGGCTTGAAGGGCTTGTCATACTGCCCTTTTTGAGACCCTTTGATTAGGCAACTCTCATTAGTCTAGCGAGTCACGTAACTGATGTGAGGAGGTGAGAGAGAGAGAGTGATGAGTGTGATTGACGGGTACTGTGAGTATGGGCAAATCTCGTACCTCATTCGATCATGCGGTCATTTGCTGGGCTACACGATATCAGTATCACAGTAGACTAAAGGGTTGGTTGATGTGAGATTTCGTATGACTAGCAGTAATCAGTAGCCTATAATGATTTGGGGTAATCTTAGGGGTAGTTATAATACTGGGTAATTGTATTTAGGTAAGTGGTTTAGATAAGTGGGTTAGATTGAGTGGCTGAGTGTGTGAATGAAATTGTCTCTTTGATTAATGCAATTTCAGTGTTGCTATTCAATATAACCATTTTTAGTAGGAATGTTTGTTTCTTTAATTCTTGCTAACTTTAAGAATACAATTATTATCAATATATATCTATCATTACAATAAATCTGTGTACTCTATTATCCCGCAAGCTTGGAACTGCAATTTTCTTTTCAAATATATTACTGCATCGAGTCAGTATAGATATAAATGTATAGCATGTTCTGGGACTTTTGTTGCCATAATTTCACAAGGGATATTTGTCTATTTTTGATTTAAAGTAACGACACTATCAATTATAGGTTTATTTCCTAGATAATGGGCAAGTGTTACAGTAACCTATTAGTCTTATGATCTATTACAATTGGCGATCTGGACAGGATTACTATTACAATTGGCACCGGGCATGATCTATTACAAGTGGCGACCGTGACAGGATTACTATTACAATTGGCACCGTGACATGATCTATTACAATTGGCGATCTGGACAGGATTACTATTACAATTGGCACCGGGCATGATCTATTACAAAGCCGCACAACTATTTTAAAAAGTACCTGAAGCTACCAGACCAGTGTTGACAATAAAAGTTGAGAGCCAAAGTGATGCGAGATGCCAGCTTTACAAGGAACATTGGAGGGATCACAGCACTTTAATTGATAGTTGATTTGTGCATCACTCATATTTTGATAGTACAGGTAGTGTTTGGACTTCCTTTTAACACCTTACGAGCGGCCTATGCGGTTTATTTATGTGTACCGCACAGCGGGGTGTTTTTAGCCAAAATAGGGCTGTTTACGTGATCATTTTCATGCCTAAATAAGACCCAGAACGTAAAACAAGTACCTATCCCTGAAAGGGCATAAACAGAGCTTTCGAATGACACCATAACGATCCTTGTATGATGGATAGTTTTCTTGCAATAACCGTGCAACGCGAGTGCAAAAAGCAGGTAATTCGGTACTTTCAGTACATAATTGAGTATGTAGCGAGTGAGAGAGGGAGGAGGGAGCTGAGATTTGTGTCAGTAGGTTCGCCGCGGTGGTCTGGAGCAGTCATACGCTCGCTAGTCTCCTGCCACCACTTGTCTCTCTCTCTCAGCCACATTACGTGCTGAAATTGCCACTCGAGTTATGTCGAGCGCCGCCACATAGTCCAGCTTTATTTAACTCGACTTATGTTGCTCGCCGCTAAATAAGGGTTAAAACATAAAATTATGAATTGATCTTGAAGTGGGGAGGCCTTGAGCAAATGTGATTTGTATAACTTAATTTTTAGATTTTTTTTTAAATGTAATTGATGCACTATTTTTTTCTTTTTAAATATACACACTACAATAAATAGTATGTTAGCTGACATGTGAAGGGTATATATTACAGCATCTAGAACTCTGTTACGGTTATAATTAGCTGAATCCTATTTTCTGTTAATATAGAAACTATAAAATTATTAGTTTGAATATCCTAAATAAATTATGGTTTGATGGTTAGAGTAAGCTGTACCCTGTTCCAAATAAGTAGGCCAAAACTCTTGAACATTAACCTGGGCGGGTGCTTGAAATAGGGGAGCTATCCCCCCCGCCAAAGGCGTCTTTCTAGGGCCTTTCCTACCTGATGCTGAGAGGATTGGGTTCTAGTCATGTGGTGATGGGCTGGTCTATCAGAGTGAGAACTGAGCGATCTCTGCCATACCCATAGCTTACTCTGACTGTTCCTTTTACTTATATATTTTCTAGATCTCAAGTGACGGCGTCTCTTCTGTGGATTGACCTCCCAATCTACCAAGATTGGAAGCCAAAGTGTCACACTTTTCCTTTGCCCCTCAACTTTCTCTTCATAATTGCTGAGGGGCACAGGGCCCTGGGTGGGGCTTTGGTTTCCCGGGCGTTTCTGCAACCTCCTCAGCTCCCCGCCATGGAGTGGCTTCGGTCACCCAGGCTTTATTGTGGTCGGCAGGGAGGGTTCTGTGGGGGCGCTCGGTTATGGCCTTGGCCTTGCTCGGGGCCTTGGGGCTGTTCGGCCAGGCAGCTTGGGGAACAACAACAACAACAACTCACAATCGACTAGAGTAATCCAGCTAATACTTCTACCATTTGGGAAAGGTCAGCGAGGGAATAGGTGTGGAAATTTACAGCCCATTTGCTCTAGCCCTTTATTGAGTTACAGAGACTAGGGGTCACAATTTATGACCTACCTACTTGGAACAGGGTATATCCGATGTGTAAGTAGTGTTCCAATTAGTCTTTGCTATCATGTGCATTCAACGGCTTTATGTCCTTTACAATTACTAGATGTGTGTGAATTTGTGTTTTGTCTGCGTGTTCGTTGTTTCATGTTGTGTTTTGTGTTTTCCCTATTCTTGCTGTCTTGAATCTGCCCCCCCCCCCAAAAAAAAAAAAAGGAAAAGAGGGAAAAAGAAAAGAAAAAAACATCAGGAAAAGTGGGGATTGGGCCTGAGTAAATAGATAGATAGACAATTACAGTAGAACCTCGCCCAAGCGGACTAATCGGAGGAGAACCCTGTCCAGAAGTGCCAAAAGTCTGGATATGCCATAGTCCGAATAAGTATTCAGCAAACTGGACAATTAGTCTGGATGTCTGAGATAATGATGTCCGGTTCCCACAATGCTGCACGGTCCGAATTCAATGCATTTTTGTTTCAGCCAACCAGGCTAGTCCGATTGGCTTGGGATTATGTCCGAAATTATGTTGTGCTGTCCAAACGCTGCCTTTTTTTCCCAAGCCAACTGGACCAGTCCGATTGGCTTGATAATATGTCCGAAATCAAAGCTTGTTCTTGTCCGAACTTGATGTTTTTTTCCCATGCCATCCAGACCAGTCCGGATGGCTGAATAAATGTCCGAAACAGAATGCTCGTCCGGAAGTCTTGGGTTTCAGGATGGACGGGACCTGGATGGGCGGGGTTTTACTGTACATTCTAATGGCTCAGACACGGATACCTTTGCAGTTTGCAAGAACACTGTCCCATAATTTTATTATTGTAGCTGATATTGGCAACTTGGTATTGTGGTAACCATGCCTAGCAAGACTTAACAAAGTCCCCTTGCAGTATCTTCAACCACACTTGCCTTAACAGTACTACAATAAGTTTGTGCTATATTAGGACTTTACGGTATGGGATGACCATTGGTTCATACTTATACCATCCCCCCTTTTAGTTGCCTTGTACAAAACACCGTAGGATACTCTTGGGGCATATTATTTTTTCTCCACTAAGTGTAAAGGTTCTTTTACCCCCAGGGCCCCCTGGGGGGATAAATACAATACCACACAAACAAAATTATTACAATCAGATTAATACATTTATTGTCAAATTGTACCTTAACTCTTGTATATTTGTTTAACTGTATGCCTTTATATGCAAGGTGATCCTCAGAAACGTTGGGCTCATGAATGAAAACAAGGATGAAAATAAATGCAAAATAGAGACGTGCCCCATCAAAGGACACGGATGCAACGACCCTGCACAACACACAGTCAAAGGAGAAAGGAGTAGCACTGTCCAGCAATATGAAGGGATGGAAGCCAGGAGCCAACACTAGGGCGAAAACAAAGGAACGAGCTGCAACACTGGCAAACAAGGAGATCCAGAACCTGATAAGTGAGGCAGCTTTTAACAGGGTTGTCTGGAACTCCGCCATTAGGACGTGAGACCGGAACTGCGCTTTGTGTGGAATACTCGGTTTTTAAATTTGTGTATGTATGTATGTATATAGTTTATATGCGTAAGAAGCAATGTGAGCCCCAGAAAAATACGGACACAAATATACAGGTCTCCCTCACTATCCGATGCCCCGAATTACGATATTATTACTGTAGATGAACGAGGAGAGACGGGCAAAAGGTAGTGTACGCGGACCAGATTAATACACGCGAATCACCAATCACTGTTACCCTGCCGATCACCACCCTCACCTACCTACACCATTCCAGGGTCTCTCAACTTTCCCTTCATATTTATTATTAAGGGGCACAGTGCCTTGGATGGAGGACATACTTTTCTGAGCTGTTCTTGTTAAAGGGGTACCACACACTTTTTATGGATTCCCTTCTCCCTCATGTTTAGCTTATTAGTTTTGAGGTTTTAAGATTTTTGTGCCGTTAGTTTGTCGCTTTTAAGACCTTTCACCCCATTTCTTCGTCAATGTTAAGACTACAGAAAAATGTACAAGTTTATCTTGAAAGGGGGTCTAGGGGGTGATGTTTTAAGCTTGATGGAGGTCTAGCGAGGAAACTCGAAAATAATTAAATTAATAAATACATAGACCAAAAACCAAGCACTACCCCTTAAAGGAAACACCGCTTTGATTAATATGTTTATTAATGCTTCAGAGAATACATTAATAATAATAATAATAATAATAATTCTTTATTCCAGACACATAAGATAGATACAGTATAAATACAGTACGACCTAATGGTCCATATCACATACACTTCTCGTCAGAGCACAGATAATAATTATACACAAAGATATATTAATAAAGACACAATAAAATAAAAAATACAGTAGGCCTATTTACAGAATAGAGCACATATCACATTTTGTCACAATATAACACAGATAGGCTAACTAAGGCTATTGCTCAATGTTGGTTAACACCTATTGCACAGATCATTGCTCATAGTTCAATTAGACCTATATATTACATTACAGTACATACTATGTGTGCAGCAGCTTCTGCCAGTGAGATATAATACGGGATTCATAGATATGATCACTAGACCAAAGAGCTACAATCAGCGTGTTACTGGAGGATTGCAGTCGCTGCGAAAAGCTGTACACCAGTCTCCTGATGACAGCCCGACAGCACTGCACATCCAACAGTGTGCACACCATACTAGTGCTTTCATATTTAGAGAGACCAATGAACATCTTGAGTATATTATGATAGGATGTACACAGACCATTTATGGTGGCTCTCTTATACTTCCACCACAAATGGGCCGTGTACATAGAGGAACAATATGTCCGGAACAAAGTGACTTTAGTTTCCCAATTACACATGTGGAATTTTCTCAAGATGGTGTTACCACGTAAATATAGCTGTCTGCGCTGACGGCCGATATCTGCATCATCTGAGCAATCGTTTGAGATAATGTGTCCCAGGTATTTTATTTTGTTTACTTCTTGAATAATTTGATTATTGAGTGAGAAATTTGGCAGTTTACTTTTATACAGTAATTTTGATCTAAATATAAGAACAGCACTTTTCAGTGGGTTGAATTTAACACAATGTTTACTACCAAAAGATTCACATATATCAAGAAGTTTGCTCAGACCCGCAGAAGACGGTGCAATAATGACCAGATCATCAGCATACATGAGATGGTTGATGATTTTATTCCCACCATAACATCCAATCTGCTCTTTATTCAATTTATCACTTAATTCATCCATATATACATTGAATAAGTAAGGTGAGAGAATACTACCCTGTCTCACTCCATTGGTTACTGTAAAGGAATCCGAAATAATGTTACCCCATCTTACATTAAATGTTTGATTGGCGTACCAGTACTTCAAGATTCTCAGTATATAGGATGGCACTCCCCTTGTTGCTAATTTATCAAACAGGATATTGTGGCAGACTCTGTCAAATGCCTTACTAGCATCAAGAAAGCATGCAAAAATAGAGCTGTTCATTTTGATGTACCCATCCACTAGCTCCTTCAGAGTGTAGATGCACTGGTCCGTACCATGATTCTTTTTAAAACCAAATTGATTACTATTAGTTGAGATATACACTGAGATTCTGTCTAAAATGATTAACTCTAGTATCTTACTTACAATACTGGCAAGGGCAATAGGTCTATAGTTGTCTTTTGATGTAATTTTGCCAGCCTTGTCTTTAATTACTGGTATCAAGGTAACGGACATCATAGATTCTGGTAGGAAACCATGGATTAGAAAGCTGGTAAAGCAACTGCTGAGTTTCTCCAAGAGGAGAGTGGAGGAGTACTTCAAATGTTCAGCATATATACCATCAAAACCACAGGATTTGTTAGCATCTAGCCTACTTATTGCAGCCTTGATTTTTTCACTTGTAACTTTAATTGTGTCATATTTTTCTTCTTTGTTACACTCTGTTGTAGCAGCAATGGTATTTCCTTGGTGCCCAACAGAGTTAAACAAAGTTTGGTAATGTGTTTTCCAAAGATTGGCTATGTTATTAGTACCAGAGATCCCATCTACACTAACGGGTAGAGGTGTGCAGCTATTATGCATTTTTTTAATATCCTTCCAGAAGGCCAATGTGTCTTTGCTAGCAAAGTTTTTGGCCAATGCTTCTCTTCTTAATACATTTTCATTGTTTTTTATATATCTGATTGCATACTTGCATCTAGCCTTTAGTCTGGTGAACATGTCAAAAATGGGTCCCTGTCTCGGTTTGTTATGATCCAGCCATACACTACGAGCATCTCGGGATGCCTGGTATAGTTCTGAAACATGGTCATTCCACCCAGGTTTGTTAAAAGAGTAATTTTTGTTATGCTTGTGAAATACTATGTCACTAGCCTTAGTAAGACAAGATATAATATTATTGTACAGCTTGCTGACTTCTTCTCGATGACTAGCATTAACACATTGGGGTCTTCACAGGTAATGGCATCCTCACTGCCAGGATCAAGCTCAGAAAGGAGAGTGTGTGTTAAAGTGCAAAATTGCTCACACTCCTCCTCGTCAAGCCCGCCCCATGGCAGTTTTGGATTTACACTATTGTTTGACTGGGTTAATTCTGGCGCTCTTTCCAAACTAGCTGTTAAGGTCAATGGGATATGATCTTCATCTGTATATGTATACTGAATTTCCATATTTGTTATCATATCATGGAAATCAGCACTAGCTACGGTATGATCTAGCCAAGACGTTGAGCCCCATGCTGCACTGACACATGTGTAACTACTATGAGGGAGCATGAGCTGAGAAGAGATAATTAGATCATGCTCACCACAGAAGTTAGTCATATGACTAGCAAACAGAGAGTTACTCATGTCCTTCAGATTAGCATTCCAGTCCCCTATTACAGAGTAGCAGGTGGTATTTAGTTCTTGTAAAAGAGCACTTAGCTCTCCAAGGCATTCCAGGTATTGTTCTTCATTTTCATTACATTGGTAGGGCAAGTACACACTAAGAATAACTACTTTCCGTTGGATATCTTCTATTTCTATACCTGTACACCATGGTAAATTTGTTACAAGTGGTTTAACCCGGCTGTCTAAAGAGTCCCTCCACAAAATAGCTACTCCTCCCGGTGGGTGACCTGCTACTAGACCATCCATAGCATCGGTTGTCGAGACCCCAAACCCATGAAAATTATCACAGATAGTACTGAGGTTACCCAAATCCTGTTTAAAATACCAAGTCTCCTGCAGGCACACAATATCACTGGTATTAAATACGTCTACTACATCAGGGCGTAGGAGAAGCCCTCTGTTGGTTTTAGGGAGCCCCCTACAGTTATAAGTAGCAATACGCAAATTGTTGGGAGATGAAGTAGACTTTATATCCATGATTAAGAGTTGTTGGGAGGGTGGGTTACCGTAGTTATAGAGTCCTCATTTGTTGATACCGGTACCTGTGCCCTACGTTCTCTCCACCAGTACACCGATGCTTCCTCTGGCCAAAGTTCTTCATCCATAAACACCTCGGGATTTGGACACTCGCAGTTTATTCTGAATGAAATTATAAAGGCACACTATGCACACACACACACACATTAACCCATTCAGTACCGGTGACGTCCTTTGCATTATATTATCCTTTCACACAGTACTTCTAGACAAAGTAGAAAAGAAAGCCTTCCGTCTCATTAATTCACGTCCACTCACCAATTCTCATAACTGTACTTTCTATCCTTCAGAAATCTACATTATTATTGGATTTCGGTTTTATATGTATGTTTGCGGCTCCAACTTCCTCATTCGCAAGTGGTCAATGGGTAAACTGCCAATACCCCCCCCCCCCCCGCCCTCTTTCATACTAAATAGCCTGGACCGGAGACTTGACCCCCGTCCAGTACGTGTTGATGCTCTGGACCACAGTGGCTCTGGAATAGGAAGGAATATATCGGTTAGTAGTCCATTCATTATAGTTAGTTATTAAGGAACATCCCATTCTTAACCACTTCTTTACCGGCGGCGTCTTTTTGCTTTTATTTCAGCTGCATTTAGACTATTTTGTGCAGTTTAAGAAGGATCTGTGGTCGTAAAAAGGGTTAAGTGAGATAATTCGAAGCTTGTTAATTGCTGGAGGCCCTATTGAATCTGAATAAAATTCTCTAATACTGACTAATAGTAGCCACAATAAAATTAATAGGATGCCGCCGGTACAGAAGGGGTTAAGAAACACCCTGTGTTCCTCAGAGCTCTCTCAGTGTGTACCACCTCATCTACATCGGGTATGTAGTACCCGTCTTGCAACACAATCCCACCCCTACTCTGTGCAACTCTCCAACTCAAGAGTGGAACGATACTCCCAATCTTTCTTCTTGAAATGCTGGGTGTGAAGGGAATTTAACCCTCCCGAAAATCCCCAGGCCCAGTGGCCTGCCTGGCGCGGGTTCGAACCCTGGTTACGGACCTCAGTAGGTTTTACCAGACTGGTTCGGTTTCGAATCCTGGTCTGGTCAGGAACCTCAGTAGGTTTTTTATCAGACTCGCGCTCTAACCCACTGTACTACCCCAGACGTACAATAGGATAGCAACCTTAGTTCTCCTTGAAAAAAACAGGTGATAGTCTCGTTGTGATACACGCGTGGTGGGTTTATTAGACTTCGCCACCAACGACTATTTTACGCTATCCCAGACGTCAATTTGGGTAGTTTTGTGGTTGCGGGATTTTTGCGGGTACAGGGTATTACATTATTATTATTATTATTATTATTATTATTATTATTATTATTATTATTTGTATTACTGTATTCATTTACTAACACAAATTTGATGTTGCCACGATATGTTCCTGGCTCCCAGTACAGAGGGAAGGTGGTTTTCTTGGAAGCTTCAGCATGGGACACACACGTCTGAAACACATAGAGAAAATGTTTAGTGGTGTAATGGTTAGAGTGTTTAAGATCTGTATGTGGTATCCCAGGTTCGAATCCCGAGAGGAGCACATGCTTTCATTAATTTCATTGGGAGGTATTTGGTGTTGGGAGTGAAATTAATTAATTAGATTATGCTCTCTACATTGTCAAAAATGAAGGTTATATAGATATATATTGGGTATATCATTAATGATGAATACAAAGAGAACATTATATAGTCATTATTTCAACATTCTCAAAATAATGGGTATGGAAAAGTATTATACCATTATATATTTAATTATTTATTTGTATGTTGTTAGTGATTTATCCCAATGATAATTATTAGATGTGTTTATTAGCGTAAAGGGGAGGATTTAAGTGTGCTCCATAGACCGTTATCAAGCCTTTTAACCCCCCCCCCCCCCCCCCCCCTTCAAGATAAATTTGTGAATTTTTGGTAGAAAATTCCCCGACCAAAGGGCGATTCCTTTTAACTTGCAGGCTCGCTAATGCTTGCCAAGAAAAAATCGAAACTTAAATGGCACGAAAGTTTTTTTTTCTTTTTTTAACCGCCCAATCCAGAACTTGTTTTCAGGGCGGCTGCCAGGGTGACTTACATTGCTTCAAACTCCCGTGTGTCCAAGCATTTTGGCTCGAACGTCCCTATTTAATAGTGGCCCCTCCATCATTGACGATATGCCTATTAGTATACAGGGTGTTTTAAAACAACACTGCCAGAGTATGACGACCACATTGATCAAAATATATAATACACATATTTCTATTCTATTTTTACCAAAAATATATTGTAACGGAGATAAATGGTTATTTAGAAATGTAGCAAAACAGGGTTCTGAGTTCAGCACAAAACATATGATACATAATATGAATGATTACCAAGTAAAAAAGGTAAAGAGGAGATATCTAATGACCTAATCACATATGAATAATTACAAAATCAAAGTAACATAAAATTGGTAATGATATTTTGCAATTAGAAGAAAACTGCTAAGTATTATAATCCAAGTAGCGTAAAAAGATATGCACCATTTGTAACGATGACCAAGAGGTAAAATAATGAATCTCAAGTCTGGGTCAGGTATCCGAACAGTGCTATAGGTAATTTAATCGTTCGTGAAACTGTTTGAATGGGAACAAATTGTTCCTGCGCAATTTACTGTTTCAATACAAATACCTCATTACGTTACTATTATCACAGAGTACTAACGAAATATGTCTATCAGTTTTATGGTTGAGGTTTGACGATTTTACGTAGCTGTAGACATACAAGTATACGGTGTTCACTAATGAATATTTAAAATCATCTAATGGTACCCAAAACAAACAATTTAGTCACTTGGACTTGACGAGTATAAAATAACAAAGGCAGAGACACACCTAAATAATGACAATCCATATTTATGTGATATTATAAGGTAAATAAAATCACTATGACAGAAGAAGATAGCACCATGGCCGAGCAGATGATTAAACACATGAGAAGATTCGTTATGACTCCAAAGCTTCGAAGAAAAACTCGAACTGGGATGGGAGGCAAGAGGTAGGCTATTTGGGGGGGGGGGGGGACACTAGCCCGTGTTTGGATTATAGCTCATACCTGGGTGTCACTAATTATTTTACTCTATGCGGTTTAAATCATTAATGGTATACTATTTTGCATTTTGTCCTTAGATAATCTTCTTCGTTATTGTATTTACTAATTAGCAGATGAGGTCTGGCAGTGTTGTTTTAAAACACCCTGTACAGTATAGTCTCCCATCAAACACCGCGGTCGCTAGTTTGAATCTACCGCGCGGGAGGACAGGAGTACTATACTACTTCATAAGGGTAACGCGTATTCTCTTATGAAATCGTCTAATGATCGGGTACTCACTACGAAAAAAGTTCGTAAAAAATAAAAATAGAAAAATTAACTTAATAATTGCTATACTCAAGCTTTCCCATGCGTGGATTTCTTGCGTGTGGATTCCTGACGCTGGCCACCTAGCGGCCATACTTCCTTCCTCCTCCCGCGTCCGTTCCGTGAGGGTGGGTTGCTCTGTGCTCCAGCTTCATTCTTCGTTCCCTCGCTTCTAGTGAGTCCCTGCTCATTTGTAGCCTATATATCTGAGTTGTATTGAACAGAGTCGAGATTAGCTAGCACAGGCTACCCCATTGGTACGTCCGCAGGAGGTGTTTAAATTAGGGTACTATTGTAACAGGCTCCTACGTATCCCAGGATCATCGCACCATGTTTGTTATTTGTGTTTTATTTTTGCGCCTTAGCTTTCTGATAGTTATTTAGGAGGCTACCATTCCGCAAGTTTATGCTTCAGGCCGTCACTATGAGGTAGTTGCATAGTTTATTTTAGCAGATGCTCTAGTTCAAGGGTTGCCACATGTGGTGTCGAATCTTCTGGAGTCCGTATCTGCGCGTGGGCCCCTTTCGTGGGCTTCTTCCTCCTCGTGCTGCTGCTGCTGGGTCTTCGGAGCGTCTGGTTGCAGCCACCTCGATGTTTCGTTGTCATCTCATGGTCAGCCTCATTAGGGGTCTCCAATGTAAGCTAGGGGTTATTTATTATTTATAAATTAAGCTCTATATATATTTTAAGCCTAATATTTTTAGTCAGGTTCGCTGTGTACCTGAAATGTGGTCCCGTGGGAATTGCGTGCAAAAAGCGATATTATTGTTTAAATGGCATCTATAGGGTCTTAGTAGACAGAAAAACTTGGGTGGCAATTTTACTTTTGGGAATTTGGGTTTTTGTGGGGCTTAAAGGGGGGTACCGTCATTTCGCAGTTTATCGCCCGAAATGAAAGCGCTAATATTGTTATAACTATTTTTATCTCTTAAAATATTAATAGGAAAATTATGAAACAAATCAGGTGTCTTCCTCATATCATCATTCATTTATGTACCAAATATTTAGTTGATATCTGGAATTGATAATTGTTTATTTATTTCCAGATATGCACTTATGAAGAAGTTCACCCGTTTCGAAGCGAGGCCTGTTGAGATTCAACTATAACGGATGTGACAATGAACTCACTCACCTGCATCATTTGCGATAAAGGCAAGCGGAAGGGCTACACCTTTGTACAGAATGTTACATCAGATTCTATTGGTAACATAAAGAACTTTGCCGAGAAGCGAGCACAGTATGGAGAAACGCAGTATGCACCTCTGGCTGAAAATCTGTCAAAGTTGTCTGCATCTGATACGGAAAACATCCATTACCACAAAGAATGTTACAAACTCGTAGTGCACAAAGGCATGCTGGAGAGAGCTGAAAAGAGATTTTGTGAAACATCATCTGGTGAATCACAAATGCGACCAGCTAAACTCGGACGTCCATCCTTGGCACATGATGAGGATTCTGTCAGACGTGTTCGCAGGTGTCGCCCAATGGAGCCAAAGACCAAGTCCTGTGCGTTTCTCTGTGACAATCCGACAGATGGGGAGTTGCATCTTGTCCTGACAGATACGATGGGGACCCGGTTTCTGGGCATAAAAGCGAACACCCGTGACGACAAAGTCCGAGCAAACCTGTCACTGTTGCAGGAAGTTGGTGATGCCGCTGCATATGAAATGTGGTATCACAGAGATTGCTTACGAAATGTTGAACGCCAATGCTATTTCTTCAGATTTGATTGTATTGGGGTCGATGATAATATCACCAAGCATATGTGTGACATTGAAATTGTAAATGCAGTCAAATGTTCGCTCTCGTCTGGTGCTGTTCTAAGTATGAATGATGTTAATGGTGAGTATCTGTCAACTTTGACTGAACATGATGTTAGTGTGGATAGCTCCGACTTCAAACGCCACCTAAAAAGTTTGATAACAGAAAATATCAGTAGCCTACTGCTGAACTTGTCAGGCCCCATCGACTCAATGAAAGTGACCATATCATCAGTAGTAAAACCCTTTCAGTTGCTGTTGATAAAGTAGTACCCCAAGATTCAGAGGAAACACTTAGCGACATTGTTGGAGTTGCTAAGTTGCTTCGTGATGAGTTGTTGAATTGCAAAGATAAGTGGCACTTCACTGGTAGCATGTCGTTTGAAAATCCAACAATGGTAGCTTTCTTTCTGAAGCAGCTACTCTTTGGCACAAATGCACACTCTGTTTCTGGTAAGCGGGATGGAGCCATAAAGAACACCGTCAGTGTAATGCCCTCGAAAATATCCCGCAACCCCAATAATGTACTACCCGAGTTGACGTCAGGTATAGTGTAAAATAGTCGTTGATGGGAAGTCCAATAAACTCATCACGTGAATCACCACGAGACTATCACCTGGTTCTTACAAATCGGACTAAGGTTACTATACTTTTGTACGTCCGTGGTAGTACAGTGGGTTAGCGCGCGGGCCTGGTTGACCTATGATGGCCATGGTCACTAACCAGGGTTCGAACCCCACCCAAGGCATCTCAAAACCTGTGGGTTTTTAGGAGGGTTAAACTCCCTTCAGAGGTTCGAGCCCCGTGCCAAGTAGCCCAGGAAAGGTTGACCCTAAGTGTGCCTGGGGAGTTTTCAGGAGACCATGAATTCCCTTCACACCCAGCATGTCATTGGTGGCAGTCACGGAACGTGATCTGGTAGCTACATAGAGCACCCATCACGCGGACCCTAACAATATTGAGATTGCTGAGGTGATACAGCTACGATACCTTACGACCTTAAAGAGGCTAGGGACTAGCCTAGTTAAAGAAGGATGTAATGTAATGCCCTCGAAAATATCCCGCAACCCCAATAATGTACTACCCGAGTTGACGTCAGGTATAGTGTAAAATAGTCGTTGATGGGAAGTCCAATAAACTCATCACGTGAATCACCACAAGACTATCACCTGGTTCTTACAAATCGGACTAAGGTTACTATACTTTTGTACGTCCATGGTAGTACAGTGGGTTAGTGCGCGGGCCTGGTTGACCTATGATGGCCATGGTCACTAACCAGGGTTCGAACCCCACCCAAGGCTTCTCAAAACCTGTGGGTTTTTAGGAGGGTTAAACTCCCTTCAGAGGTTCGAGCCCCGCGCCAAGTAGCCCAGGAAAGCTTGACCCTAAGTGTGCCTGGGGAGTTTTCAGGAGACCATGAATTCCCTTCACACCCAGCATTTCAGTCAGCATTGTATCACAAGTACTTGTGCAAAATGTGAAGAGCGCCAAGCAAGTTCGCCATAAGCCGAAGTCAGATGTTGGATTTGTGTCATACACAGAGACACCGCTGAACATTGGCTTGGCACTCTCTGTATACAACAAAGTACGCAGCAAACGGCTTGTCAACTTCCTGTCAGACCTACATCTTGGAACCAGCTACAGCAGTGTCCTCAACATCGAAAAGAGAGTGGAGTGTGGAGTGGTCGAGAGAATGAAATCCACGGATGGCTATTGCATACCGACATTTGTCAAGAAGGGCAAGTCCGTCTTCTTTGCCATAGACAACATCGACTTACTGGAAGACACGTGCGTGCGATGGACAGAATACATTGCACGGAACAGTGGTCGTCATGAGTCAAGAAGACACAGATGAAGGTGAAGCAGTGAGCCAGCCGCTCATAATACCGGACAAAGTAACACCTGTAAAGCAGAATGTAGTGTACCTTGAAGACCCACGGATCATCCCCAAAGCTACCAAGTTTGATACCTACAAGATCAACGCAAACTCTGGACTTCTGAAGAGATACGCCACAATGGACCGCTCTTGGATGCTTGCTTGGCATCTAGGCAACAACACTGTCCAATGTAACAGTGAAGATGTCACAATCAACGCCAACACAAGCTTTGACGACCGTACAGCAGAAGGTACTTTGACAGAAGACCTTGATCCGGTTGTGGAAGAAGACACCAATGAGGACACGACAATGCTAGAGACGAGTGACCACCAACAAGGATCTCGGCCGACCAGTAGACTGAACAAACATCCACCTCGGCAGTTTCTCATGCCTACTTGGTCTGCAACAAATTCCTTGCTTCTGCAACTCAAAGATTGCAAGTCAACAAAAACACACAGTGAAGTTGTTGCACCACTCTTTTGACAGGCTCCAACGGATTACGCGACACTATATACCGTCCTTTCACTGACACAGAATATATCTGCTGTTGTGATGGGTCCTGACAGAAAAACTGTTATCACTCTAGACCTTGATCTCTATGAGAGAGCAGTGAAGATCCAAGAATCAGAGGGGAACATCAATTGGGTTCTACGTGCAGGGGAGCTCCACATATGTTTTGCAGCCCTGCATGCACTAGGAAAGTACATCGAAGGCAGCGGTCTTGACACGGTCGCCACAGAAAAGGGCATCTATTCTCCAACAACACTGCGTCACATCTATGGTGGGAAAGCATTCACGCGGGGTATCGAGTACCACACAGTAAATGCCTTGGCATGCTACGTCATGAAGTACGAGCAGCTTCATGCTGATGACACCTCAGTCATTGCAGAACAGTGCCAACAGCTCCGAGAAGGTCTGCACAGTCGAAAGAAAGAAAGCACCACAGTCTTTGACAACATATGTGCAAGCTACACTGAGAGTATCGAAGAGAAGATGACAACATCAAATGATGGAGAAGTTGGTAAATTCCTCATGAATTATGTGCATCAAGTCGAGTGCCTACTACACTTACTCCGAGCGTGTAGACAAGGTGACTGGGAAGAATATTTGGCCGCCCTTGACAATCAGGTCAAGTATTTCTTTGCTCACGACCTGTACAAGTATGCCAGACTGATGCCATTTCATTTGGCTCAAATGAATGCACTGAAGACAGACGACCCTGACACATGGAGTGCACTTAAAGATGGTGACTTCTGTGTCAAGAAGACAGGAACACCGTTCTGCAACCTGTTTGTGGATCAAACCCTCGAACAAGAAATCCGAAGACTCAAGGTAGTGGGAGTGATCACAGGAATCACGCAAAATGTGTCTGCACTGACTCGCTTCCTGCTGACAGCACCAGAGTTGACCCGTATTGTCAGTGATTTCCGACACCACTACACTTTGACCACTGATGCAACTCAACAAGAACATTATCAACTATCAGGAACAATAGCCCAGCGGTTCGCTGCAAATGTGGATAAAATTAAACGTGGTCTTGAAGAACATTGTGAAACTAACCCATTCGCCACTGACATGCAGTTGGTGAACATTGGGTCGTTGATGGCTGTACCCGAAAGTGCGAAAAGCGATATCCTGGACAGAGACTTGAAAGGGACGAATCGATATGAACAGTTTGTGGCTGACAGACTTGTAGATGCTTCTCCCGTTTCTCTATGGGACAGAATTGAGAAGATGAAGCTGAAGACACACAGCACTTGTGTGAAGAAGACAAGCTATGGAGTTGGAAACAAAGTTGTGAAGCTTCGTGAAGATCGCCAGTTACTAGCTCGCTTCCTAGTAATTCAACAGTCTCGACCAGAACTAGTAGACAAATTGGGAGACACAATCGGAAACTTTGAAATGGCGGTCACACCTCGTTCCCTCTTTGCAACAGATGGGACACTGCTGATCCCGAGTGACAAGAGCTCGTTCATGAAGGAAATCGAGTCATATACACCACCAGTAACTGGATCAGACAACACTACACCACGCATCCAAGAGGTACCAACTGAAATCGTTGCTCTCACCAACGATGAGGGAATGGAGGGTACCACAGAGGGCGTCGAAGAACACCCAGAATCCATCGAGGATTATGTCGGTCCGCACCCAACAAGTTTTTCTGTTGACGATGACGAGTTGGGGTTGATGGAATCCAGGTTCGCCAGAGAAAGGGTCATCATCATTGATGGACAAGCGGTCGTACAGGGTATGAAGAAGCTTCCAGGGATGCACACAATTAGTGACCTGGCTGATGCATTTGTCAAGAGAATCGACAACATGATGAATTGGTACAGTGAAGGACGAATCATCTTCGACCGCTATATAACGGGATCTATGAAAGAAAAAACACGTTCCAAGCGAGCAGGCTCAGCACAACCAGTGAAGTTCATAATACAAGATGCGATGAACATACGCAATGTTCCTATGAAGCTTCTGCTATCTCATGTAGACACCAAGTCCCAGCTCACAGAATTTCTTGGGAAACGATTGCTGAAGCATTTCTCTGGGAGTAACAAAGGGCTTGTTGTTGTGTATGGGTCATCAGCATACACCAATGCAAACAACATCATCAGTCAGAATATGTCCACTCACAATCACGAGGAAGCTGACACACAGATCCCACTTCATGTCATCGATGCAGCAAGACAAGGAACGTCAACGCGAGATTATGTATGTGTGGTCCCCAGACACAGATGTGTTCTTGTTGTTGATAGATCTTGTTGCCAACCACACCATCCCAGGACAATTGAAGATGTTAACTGGCAGAGGGAAGTTCTTCCGGACAATTGACATCTAAGAGAGGTGCACTGCGATTGGAACGGAGAAGTCAAAGGCTTTGATAGGACTGCACAACTTCACTGGCGCGGATTGGGGTGGAAAGTTCTTCAGTATATCGAAGAAAGCGTGGATAACCAAGTTCCTGCAACTACCTTCGAGCAGCAAGATTATTAAGACTTTCCAGATCTTTGGATGTCCAGACAGTCTTCCTGAAGCTGATGTTGTCAATGTCGAGACGTTCGTCTGCAGTGTATACTCCAGCAAAAGTTTGTGCGTCACATTGCCAGATCTTCGATGGGAGCTGTTCAAGGTCAAGAACTTGGAGGGTGAAAAGCTTCCACCGACGCGAAACACTCTCAAACCTCACATACAACGTGCCAACCTGATGTCCAAAAGAGACAAAACCTACCAAGAACCAAGGCCAAAGAACCTGCTCCCAGAGGGCAATGGATGGAAACTAAATGACAAAAACCTTATACCAGTACAATATCTCGAAAAGCCAGCACCACGTGCAGTACTTGAACTAGTTAGGTGTGGATGCAAAGGTGCGTGCAAGGAGAAAGTGAGCTGTTCATGCCATAAAAATCGCCTGCCATGCACAGCATTATGCATATGCACCGACTGTGGAAACGTGAAAGACTACAGTATTTGTGACGAAGATGACATGTAGCCAATCAGTTAGCCAATGTATTAAGAGCACCAAATGACCCCATAAGATTAATTTAAGATTTTACATTCATTTAGTCTATTGTTAATATTCATCTAGATGTTGAGTGGAGTAATTACTGGTGGTAAATGGTGGTATGAATGTGTGATGATTACAGAAAAGTATATTTTTATTTCCTTTATTTGTATCAGTGCTATGAAGTCATGTCATGAATATTACATGTTTTATCATACATTTGTCGTTTTTTTCTTATATATATAAACATACACAATCATATCGTGTAAATATCACAGTATATGCCTAAATAATAGTCAGGTTCACCGTGTCATGCCGTGGGAATTGCGTGCCAAAAGCTATTTTATTGTTTAAAGGCCATCTATAGGGTGTTAATAAACAAATTCCCAAAAGTAAAATTGCCACCCAAGTTTTTCTGTTTATTAACACCCTATAGATGGCATTTAAACAATAACATCGCTTTTGGCACGCAATTCCCACGGCATGACACGGTGAACTCTGACTATCACCTCTGAAAATTTTGGTTCGTTTTTCCGGCGGTTTTCTCAGCAGAGCCGCCATTTTCTCGTCTCAGACGATAAGAAACCAACCAAATGTCCCGGCGTGGTGTGCTGAACCACGAACCTTCCGGCGGAATATGCTAAATTCTTAAGGGAGTCAACTCGGCCCGCCGAGTGAACTCGCCCTGAACGATAGCCTCACGCAGTAAGACTTCTCTCGCCCGGCGTAACAGTTAAGTGGGCTTAACCATGACTCAAGTCATAAAGCTAGTTAACTATCTATCTAGTGCAAATAGTCAATGATACTAAAATGCTTAAGGTC
Source organism: Paralithodes platypus (assembly GCA_032716605.1). Classification (NCBI taxonomy): domain Eukaryota; kingdom Metazoa; phylum Arthropoda; class Malacostraca; order Decapoda; family Lithodidae; genus Paralithodes; species Paralithodes platypus. Next base: position 58,081,830 of record CM064548.1, read on the forward strand.
GATTGGGCCAGTGACGCTTTGTGCTCCCAGATGGAGTTTCCTTTTGGCCAGTAGGGTGAAGAGTGGCTGATGTGAAATCCAAACATTTCGGAGATCTGCGTCCAAATTTGTCCGGTGAATTCAGGGGCATTGTCGGAGTGGATTGCCTGTGGCAATCCAAAATAGGGAAAGACATGTTGTAATAATGCCTCGGTGACGGCCATAGCAGTGTGTTCTCTGGCAGGGCAGGCGATCACGTATTTTGAGTACGTGTCCACGAAGGTGATGATGTAGCGGTATCCCCTGTCGTTTTGTAGAGGTCCCATGACGTCCACTGCCAAAAGTTGCCAGGGTTTAGAAGCGATGAGTTTGCCGGAAGGTCCTGGGGTGCGTGTTTGGTCTTTTCCCAGGGTGCAGGCACGGCAAGCTTCAGTGATTTTCTTGGCCGTGGTGTAGGGGCGAGGAGTCCAGTAGATGTTTTTGAACGTGTTCACCAACTTCTTTTGGCCTAGATGGATCCCGTTGTTGGTGTGCAAGGAAGACATCATTTGTTCAGCATCCTCAGGCCCTAGTACGATCTGACCTGGGGTAAAGAGGGCGTCACCCCTTCTTTGTAAGAGGCCAAAAAGTCGGGTGGAGATCCAAGTTGGTTTGTCGTTCCGGAGGTAGGCCTGGATGAGAGGGGGAGTGGTAGTAGGTGGTGGTCGAGGTTCTTGGATGGCGTTGAGTTGTTCTGGTGCCAGTGGGAGCCGGGATAAGGCGTCTGCATTGGTATGGAGTTTTCCCGGCCTGTAGGAAATCTCAAAATCAAACTCCTCAAGTGATTCTCGCCAACGGACTGTTAGGGCATTCTTAGAGTCAGATTTCCTGAGCCATTGTAAGGCTTGGTGGTCAGTGATGATGGTGATCTTGACGCCAGCTAGGTAGGCCCGGAAGTGTTGGAGGGCCCAAACGATGCCTAAGCATTCTCTTTTAGTTACCGGGTAGTTGGTTTCTGCCGGGGTTAAGGTCCGGCTGGCACAAGCAATGATGTGCTCTCGTCCTTCTCGATTTTGGGAGAGGACTGCACCGACGCCGAGAAGGGACACGTCGGTGTAGAGTCTAAAGGGTAGTTGGTAGTCCGGAAAAGAGACGACAGGGTAAGACACGAGTAGGTCCTTGAGGGAGGTGAAGGCTTGGAGACGGTCGGGGGTCCACACAAAAGGTTCTTCCTTCCTAGTTAAGTCGTGTAGAGGTCTGGCAATGGTGGCGAAATTCTTCACAAACCTCCGATAGTAGGAGGCAAGGCCTAGGAAAGCTCTTACTCCTTTTACTGACTTCGGGGGTTGGATCTCCTGGATGGCTTGGAGTTTCTTGGGGTCAGGTGCAAGTCCTTCTTCTGACACCAGATGTCCTAAGAATTGGACCTGATGTCGAGCCATGGTGCATTTAGTAGGCTTCAGCTTTAATCCGGCTTGTCGGATCCTCTGGAAAACTTGGCGGAGGCGTTGGAGGTGTTCTGCCCAGGTACGACCAAATACTATCATGTCGTCCAAGTACGCCAGACATGTTTCCCAAGTTAATCCCTGAAGTACGGATTCCATCAGTCGGGAGAAGGTGGCGGGACCGTTACATAATCCGAATGGCAGCACTGAGAACTCCTAAAGCTTCCCTTGGCTGGTGGAGAAAGCTGTTTTTTCTTGGTCGGTGGGGGCGACGGGGACCTGCCAGTATCCGGATTGCAGGTCCAGTGTGGAGAACCATCTGGCCCCTAAGAGGGAGTCTAGGGAGTCGTCGATGCGTGGTAGTGGGGTGGCATCTTTGATGGTGACATCGTTGAGTTGTCGGTAGTCGATGCAGAATCGAGATGACCCATCCTTCTTCTTGACCAGTACCACTGGAGTGGACCAAGGGCTAGTTGAGGGGTTGACGATGCCAGCTTCTAACATATCTGCAACTTGCTTCTGTTCTTCTTGGCGCTGAAGGGGGTTCTTTCTTCGTATAGCCTGTCTGACTGGGGGTCCAACAGTGTGAATGTGGTGTTCTAGGACATGGGTGTGGCCTACATCTTGGGAGTTGGTGGCAAAGATGTCCTGGTATTCGGCCATTAACTGGCACAGATCGTCCTTTTGTTGAGGGGTGAGGTGAGTAGGAACGTCTGGGAGTGATGGAGTTGATGCAGGAATGGAGGTGGTGGTGTCGGTTGAAGGCTGGTCATCATAAGTCTCTAGTTCTCCGATGGTGAGACCCCTGGGTAGGGTGATAGGATGGTCGGAGATGTTGGCTATTCTTACTGCATTTTGTTTTAAAATGGCAGGAGCAGTGAGATAATCCCTGTCAAAAGGGCTCTGAAGAGAGGGAGTGTGAATGAGTTCTCCGTTGAGGGCTGGATGGATGGGTACCCAATGTTCATGATGTGGCAGCAAGGTGATGGGTTGAATGGTGATGGCCGATGCAACACGGATGGCTTTCAAGGTTTGAGGAGGGTCATGGAGCGGTGTGGCAATCTTCGGAGTGGTGAGTCCTGGGGGTTTGGTGGAAAATAACAATCTTCTTTCAACACACTGGATAGTAGTGCGGAGGGCCGTGAGAAGGCCGAATCCCAGGTATCCGTCGTAGGTGGTTTCTTGGGAGGGAAATACCATGAAAGCGTGGTGATGGCCGTGGTTAGGTTGAGGGGTGGCCACATACAGTGGGGCCGTGATGCCAGTACTAGAAATAAGATTGTCGTTGGCATCAATGAGGGTGGTGGACAAGTGTTGAATCGGTCCAAAAGTGTTGTGATGTCTCTGGTGGTAAGAGGAAAAAATACAGGATCTTGAAGCTCCGGTGTCGACAAGGAGTCGAGAGTCGACTCCCTGGATGGTCAGGTGGGTGTAAATGGGAGGCTTTATCATATCATAGCTGCCCCTATCTCGAGCCCCCGCCAGTTTGCAAGTTGGTGGGCGGGGGCGGTCTAAAAACCCGGTTTGATGACTTCCGGCTCGACTGTACTGTGGTCGTCCGGGTCACCAACCTCGTCGTAGTCCTCGGCTCCTGCGGTGCCGTCTTCTAGGATGGTGGCAACTCTTCTGGAGGGCTTCAGCCAGGGAATCTGTCCCCAGAACAGTGGAACCCTCGAGCGTTTGGCCAGCAACTCGGCAAAAGACCTCTTCAACCCATTAATAGGGCACTGGGACCCGCAGGGCTTCCATTCTCCAGGCTTGACTCTGGCCCATTCTTCCGGCTTGTCCTGGTTGCGGCTAGGGTGGTAGGTTGGTCCGGAATGAGCTCCTTGTGGCTTAGTGGGAGCTCGTTGGATACCCGCGATCTTTCCTTGCTCCTGGGATTTTTGCAGGGCCAGAATACGGCGTATAATAGGGAGGTCTGTATCATATCCGGCCGGTTCTGTGATGGCAAAGTGGTCCCGGACTGCACGCGGAAGGATCCTCATCAGGGTCCGGCGGACGTTCTCCTTCCTCTCTGCAGCTGTAGCCGTTGTGAATGCGGTGGAAGCCAGCCTGGTAAGCTTGCTGATGGTGGCGTCGAGGTCCCCGTCGTAGGTGATGGCGTGAAATTGCTGGTCGGCTATTACAGTACCTAAGACGGGGTTAATGGCAGTTTTAGTGTATGTTTCAAACTGTTCCCAGGTCATTCCGGGGTTCTCTTTTACATAACTGGAAACTAGGGCCATAGACCGCCCTAGCTTCATGACTACAGTATGTATTTTAGGGGCAACTTCATCTTTAAATATGATGTCAAGCACTGGCTTGACAACCTCTAAATAGGTGGCAATGTCAGTTTCCTCTGGTCTGAAAGGAATAATATCCTGTGCTTTCCCTGCCATCCTGACTACTTATCCCTGTCGTGATACTCTCAAAATATTTAAAGCAGGAAAAACCTGAAAGGCTACCTTCGAGAAAGAGACACCGCTGCCACCAGTGTTATGCCCGGTCCAAATTGGAACGCGAGATATTCTTTGTACAATGAGCAGCTCTCTAACTGGATAGGTATACCTTAAACTTTAAATAAAGAGACAACACGGCAGGAGAGTAAGCACACAGGTAACAAGTTAACATGGGTTTTATTCAGTTTAACACCTGGTTCATGGAGGAGCAAGACATATATTTTATACCTGTAACCTGAAGATCATCAACAACAATAAGAATAATTAAGACATACAATAATCAGGTTATCAAGTAAGCAATAGGAGTCGGACAATGGGTCCGGACTCAAGGTAATAATAATACTCCTAGGATCCAATTATAAGGTATCCCAAAAGGGTGGAGGTACACCTCCTACCCAAATAGATCTCAGAGAGGATCTCAACAAAAGACAATAGTGCAGTAATGGCAAATGCCGTCTGGATCATGCAGTGATGTCCCCAGCATATAGTGACGTTAACTGACTCTAAAGCAATAATGGCCAAGTGGTCATCAACAATGAAGTGGGCTCGGAAAGGCTCACAAATGATATTAATACTATAGGTGTGCTAGATCTCACCTGGCAAAGATTAATCCTTAACTCTAATTGTGTACTAGCAAGGTGCTGAAGGCTGAGGCAACAATCGTCGGGAGCTGAGATAGAGTGAAATCTATTTGAGTTATGAACCTGACAGAATGTTAAATGAATTAGACTAGAAGTTATACAAAGGGACTAGATTACGTGTAAATATGTGTTTGTGTTTGATGCTATGGGTCTTATATAAGCACGCCCCCTCTGTCGGGCTATGGGAGACCAATAACCCGGGAAGGTGCATATATAAGGATCCCCTGATAGGTATGTATAATGGGTCCCGGCAAGTGGGCTAATTAACGTCAATTTAAGTAGGGAGAAGAAAGACCTCTTGCAAGACGTAATGTTAATGAGAACCCCTGAAGATAACTTCTACCACAACCCTGAGTCAACTCTATACCCATAAACGGTACAAAAGCACTTAAAGGAGAGCTGTAGTGAAGAGGAGGGCCCATAGATCGAGGGAGGATCCAGTAGTCCGGAGGGCGGCTGGGCGTGATGACTCCGGAATTTGGTCCAGGGGGGGGGGCGGCTGGGCGTGATGACTCCAGCTACTGGTCCAGGGTGAGTCACAAGATGATTCCTTAGACCTTGGCGCCTACCACGGGACAACCGGGTTCCTCTTGCACTCCCACAGTGCAGTGATCCCCAAAGGATATGCTGGAGTTCTGCTACAAGGTTTGGGGGGTTAGGGTGACTAGCATAATGATCTACCTAGAGTGGCAAGCAGTCTAGATAGTGACATTATAGGTAGTCTAAGGGGGGTCAAGGTAAGTGTCTTCCTTCCTTGCTAGTTCGTGGAACTATCAGAACCATGTAGCAAAAAGAGAATCCAGAAAGGGGAGCCCAAAGTGGGTTGCCCAAAATTAGTCCTCTTCCTGATGGGGGGAACCCGATCTGGTAGATCTCAAGTTACTACACTATCCTCATAATCCCTTGAACAAAACAAGGTAGGAATCCTTTGGTACTTGGTTTGTGCACCGCATCGAAGGCCAGAAAGGGGGAGCCCAAAGTAGGTTGCCCAAGCTAGTCCTCTTCCTGATGGGGGGAACCCGACCTGGTAGATCTTCGATCACAGCACACAACTGACAAGTTGAACACCAGTTATCTCTGCCTGTTCTTACCCTGAACTAAATAATACCAAATGGCAAGCTTAGTTACTGATGTCCAGGCTGGGTGAGTATAAGGCAATCTTCTTGCCCCTACTTAAGGCGCCCGGCTTGAGAGGATCAAGGGCGTTTGGCGCGTGGTGGTTATGTCCTTGTAGCTCTGGGGGTGGCGCGCCTGGACTCTGGCTGTACCATGTAGCTAGATGCCCCGGGCAGATTCTGTTATAAGATGGGGGGATCACTTCCTGGTGGGGGAGGAAGTGGATGAGAAATGGCAGGAGTAGGGTTGGCTGCAGGTTTAGTGGCAGCTAGAGATGCGGTCTTATCATCCTGAGACCGCATCTCAATATCAATATTCAATTCTCGAATATATGTCTGTAATTCAGGGCGTAGCATTACCTTAATAATTATTAGAATTATAAGGCAACGAAGCGAATACATATAAGTAGAATACATCAAAGTAAGATCAATTATACTGCAGTGGTGGTGATAAACAAAGCAGGAAATATGCAATTAAATAAATATGTGACCTATAGCATCACCCTCAATAATTGTCCATACTTAGTGTACTCAAAGGGGAGGTGTGGTGGAGTGGTCATGCCACTGGATTGGTAATCCAATGGACCCGGGTTCAAATCCCGATATGTCAATGGGAAGATATTATTGGGATTGAATTTGTGCTGTACCTAGTATCAGTGCATTACCACAAAGCCCACCGAAATGCCAAAAAATACCCTCATTGTTCCCTGATTAAATAACACTGTATGAATATTCCCATATTCAAAATATGTTACAGGGGGACAATGCCTAGTGAGTTCACTGCTCAATAGGTGGCGTTCTGAGAGTGAGGGTCTGAGTCTGGAGGGTGAGACGGTGAAGCACTTGAGCGAAGCAACCGGCCGCTTCAGAGATGGAGCTGCTTCGAGCCATGATGGTTGCTTCACATGTCTCGCTCCCCAGACTGGAACAAGACCTCACGGGCTTCACCGTGTTGAGCGGTGGAATGTACAGGCTCTCAGCCTATGCCCGAGAGGGAGTAGTTGTAATATAGAAAAAAAAAAAAAAAAAAAAAACTAGTGTGAACAGTCTCGATGTTACGTAATATGGGTTGATGTAGCGTTACGTATCATTCCGTAGTCTTAAGTTGAACGCTTCCATAACCTTGGTCGAACGTTCCATGATTGGGTAGAATATATTATTCTATAGTAGTATATGGGAAAGTATTGTAGGATTATAATTCCCATATATATATATATTTGTATTATTTAAGATTGTTTATAAGTATCTCATTGTAAAGAAGATGGGATACATTTTCCATATGTTATGCGCGTGCGCGGTATGTCACGACAGAGACAACATAACGCGCTCGCCACTCTCCAACCAACCTCCGTCCCAGCTACACACGCTAAGCCTTCTTCCTATAGTTTCATAATCAGGTGTTTTCGCTTCACTTTCATCTCATATTCCATATAGTCATTACAATAATTATTATCATCTTTGTTAGTTAGCACAAACTTAATGTAAATATCTAGCCTATCCTAGCCTATTGTAGCCTCTTTTCATACTTTGTTTACTATACTAACCACTTCGAGTCATCTAGCCTATTTTCCGCCATCCTCCAATCACCAGCTGAGTTCATCAAAGGGTAATTATATTTCTATATGGTTAATACTTCTTCATTATCAAATATACAGTCCACTTATCTAAATTAGCCATATAATTGGTCCTGCGGGGGGCCCCCCCCCCTTTTTTTTTGTGGTTGGTGGTGGCCTAGCCTACGTGGTTCGTTTTTTTTTTGTGCCATATTTCGTCTGTCCCTCATGGCCCAGGGCTTTTGGCGTCATGGTGTCGCGGGTGGTGGGGTAGGGGAAGATTATCCTGCGGTGGTTGATAGGCCTGCGTACCCAGGCCCGATTAGGAAGGTGGCAATTTTGGGCCACTCCTACGTCAGGGATTTGTACGTGGATCAAGCCTTCCACAGGCCTTTCTTTTCCGTGACTCCTCTGGCCGCCCCAGGTGCCCGCGTCAGCACCTTGAGATCAACAGAAGCCTGGGGTCAGTTTTTAGAGCTGAAGCCCGACTTGACCTTGGTGATAGGAGGAAATGAGATAAGGAACGGGGTCAGTCCGAGAGGGATTGCGGAGGGGATCGAGGTCCTAGCTGAGGAGGTGGTGTGGCTCTCGGGGGGAGAAGTCCAGGTGATTGGGGTAGAGAAGCGGCAGGCTCCACGAGGGGTCTCTACGGACGAGTTTAACCGCATTAGAAATGCGGTGAGATGGAGAGACTGTGTAAGAAAGGCTTTGGATGATAGAGGAATGACTATAGATCAGGCAGGGGAAGTGGTGGTGGACAGGAGTGAATGGAGAATGCTTGTGAATAGTTGAGTGAACACGTGGTCATTTGGAGTAAGGGGTCGGGCGCAAGTTGGACTAGATAATAGTCCATCAGGCGCCTGGCCCGGGGAGACGATTAATATGAAGGGTGTGCCTGGAAGTGTGGTGGGAGGGCTTGTCGCTTTGGCTCCGCTGCATGTCTGCCTGCCGAGATCGGAACCTCTCCTGGTGGTCAGGGGCCGGGGGAGTGCTGGAGCGACCTTGGTAACCCTGGTCTCTGGGTCTTCTCCTGGGTGACCTGGATGTGTGAGAGTTTGTGTTTTTTATCTGTGTTTATTTTTTGTTTTATGTTGTTTTTGTGTTTTCCCTGTTCTTGCTCTGTCTTGAGTCGGCTACCCCCAAAATGGGGATTGGGCCTGAGCATATAGATAGATAGAATAGAAATGCGGTTAACCGATGGCTAAAGCGCCATATCCCATTCACCCGGGAGCGCTATCAGTCAATGAATACCTCTGAGGCTGACTTCAGTCCCGACGGGGTACACCTCACGCACGAGGCATCAAAGCGTCTCTATTCGGAGATCCTGGCCACCTGTCGTCGGTGCTTTATGCAAGACGAATATGCCATGGTCGCCAGGTCATACGACGAGATGTTTGCCCACCATGACGTTAGAGTTGATCAACAAAATCAGTATAGCCTAGATTAGTAATCCTTCAAATCGGTACAGTATATTAATTAAATTTTGATTGTAAAACCTTTAGGCCCAAATTATATAACAATTGATTGGCACTAAGATTAAAATCATCCATACTGTACTGTATAATAATTTCAAAAGTTAAGGTTATTCATTCTATATCAAATTTATACTGTCCAATAACTTCTTTATATGATTCACATGTCATTTTAAATTCTACTCTCGTCGTGTGCCCTGAAGGCGGGGTAATATGATAGCTGATAGGCTGAGTGTGTTAATCCAACTCTAAAACTGTTTTCCTTGTGACTTCTTGAGATGAACTTTTCTTGTGTACAATTTTCACATTTATTAAATTTAATAATATAGATAATGGTAATCCCGACACTGACTTACGGAAGCGAAGCATGGACGTTGGTTGAGAGACTCAGACCAAGAGTGAGAGCAGTGGAAATGAATTACTTAAGGAGTGCGTGCGGAGTTACATGGAGGGATAGACAGACTAATGAGGAAGTAAGAAGGAGGTGTGGTGTGGAGGTAGATGTGCTGGAAAGTGTGAAAAGGAACAACTTGAGATGGTTCGGCCATATGGAATGTATGGAAAGCGAGAGAATGACTAAGAGGGTGTACGAGAGCGAGGTGGAGGGACAGAGGGGGAGAGGTAGACCGAATATGAGGTGGAAGGATGGAGTGAGGAAGTACATGAACGAGGGCGGTGCTGGTTGGGGGGAGGGGCGTCGACTGACTGGGGACAGAGGTGCATGGGGGCGGTTCGTTCGTGGCCACCCCTTCGGGGATCACGGCGTCAGGCAATAGATAGATAGATAGAATAATATAGAATTAGCGGTACCCATTGAGTTTAGCCTGTATAAATTACCCTATAGGCTCTCTCTCTCTTCAAATTCTTGAATTTATTATAACGTTAAATGGTACCTCTCTTTTTTTACACCTGGAGACTTTTGGCCTATACTGTATTGTACTAAATTTCCCTCTCGGCTTTTCTTAACTTATGGTGTAATGATTCTATAATTTCATAACTATTATGTAGGGAGTTAAATTGAAAAGCTCCAGATTGCTAGTCTACATTGCGCACAATTCTTATTCCGCATTTCGTGAGGGTGTTTTATTTTCGGCTCGCGATTTATTTGATTTCTCGGAGTACTGTATTGTTGGCCGCAACTTATTCGGTCTGGCATTGATAGTTTGATTTAACGTCAATAGATTTCCTTCCCGTATAATCATGGCTAAAAGTGTACAAAAGCGTCGGGCTGGACTTAAGGGCTCTTTGACGGTCTTAACCTCTGATATTGACGGATTCCTTGATTCGGCGTCTAGAGTGGAGGTGGAGGCCAGGTTGCTTAGTATTCAAAAGCAACTTGACAAGTATGAGGTCACACAGGAGGACCTGGCCGACACTTACGAGGACACCGAGTATATCGAGGTGATAAGAGAGGATACCTTATATATGGAGGGCATACAAGTAATCGTTGCCACACTGAAGGGGATCTTGATTACAGAGGTCAAGAAAGAGCCAAAGAAATCCGCAGTCAAATTACCACATCTTACTCTTCCAAAATTTGAAGGTGATGCCACCATGTGGTCGGGATTTTGGGAGATGTTCAAGTGTACCATCCATGACAATCCCGACCTCACAGATATACAATGCTTCACCTATCTAAAGGGTCAGCTTCAGGGTGGTGCACATAAGCTAGTCGAAGGATTCATTATCGAAAGTGCAAGCTATGCCCCAGCAATTGAGCTCCTGCAAGAGACATATGGGCATCCAGATCGAATCAAGGCAGCTTATGTTACCAAATTCAATCAATTAGTGTCACCCAAACACCAAACAACTGACCTGAAGGACTTCTATGCCAATACAGAGAGTGTGATGAGGTAAATCATTAGCCATGGTATTTGTTTGGAGGAATTTTGTGTGGTGACTCTTGTCAATAAGTTACCATCACCACTAAAAGAAACCATAAAACGGGAAATGGGAGACTCGAGCCTGGATTATAAGAAATTCACTCATTGCCTCCAGGCTGAAGTGTACAATATGGCGGGTCAAGACAGAGTAGGGGGTACACCCATGGCTACGGCAACATTTACCGCCCAGAGTGAGTACAGGAAATTCAACTGTGTTCTGTGTAGTGGCACCAATCATTTATGGTACAAGTGTATGAAGTATAAGACGGGGCCTCTTAAAGTTAAAAGAGCCCGTCAACTACGTCTCTGCACTGGGTGCTTGTCAAAAGACCATGGCCATTCGGGTTGTACTAATCCTAACGTAAGAAGCTGCAAGTTTTGTAAGGGCAAACACTTTCATTCCCTGTGTACACAAAAACAAGGGAAGGAAAGTAGACCAGCGGAGGATAACACCAAGAGAGAGCAGACTGCTGCTACTTCAACTACAATGTCCGTTGCCACAGGTAAAAATACAGTAATCTTGCCCACCGTACAGCTGCCGGTAAAGGGTAAGGATAATAATTGTGTTAAAATTAGATCGCTACTTGACCAATGTTCTCAGAGGACCTTTGTGAAGTCTTCTGTTCTATCCTCCCTTTCCTACATTTCTAAAGGAACTGAGGAGTTATGTCTTCACGGATTTACCGGGAAACAGGCCTCTAGGGAATATAATGTTGTGGCACTGCAATACAAACACAGAGGTAAATTTCATCATCTAGATGCAATAGTGGTTGATGAATTGCCAGAACATTAAGGTGAACTTAACCTAAAGTCTAAACTGGTTAGTTTACAAAGTAAAGGCATAAAATTAGCCGATCCTCACGCAACGGACACAGATCAGCTGGAGCTGCTCATCGGTGCGGATCACTACTACGATATAGTGCGACCTGGGTATAAAAGGTCAGGTAGGCTAATTCTGCTTCCTACCAAGTACGGGTACGCCATCAGTGGTTCATATGTGACACAGCCTACAAGCTCCAGCACAGAAGTAATTACTGTATTGAAAGTAGCAGTAACACCAATGGACGAATACATGTCCACTGGTAATATTCCACCATGCAAAAATGACAAATGTTTTGTGGGAATTAGATCATATCGGGATAACCTACCTAAGGAATACTCACTGGTTGAGCGTCAAGCACTATCGTCGTACGAGGATACCGTTACCTACGATCCCGACAGCCAACAGTATAAAGTGAGACTGCCCTGGAACAATTCCAAGGATCAGCTGCCATCTAACAAGGGTTTGGCCATAGGCCGTCTTCGGGGACTTCAGAAAAGATTCCTCAAGGAGCCTGACTTTTGCGAGGAATACTCAAAAGTCATAAAGGAACAGGTGTCCCGGGGTTTTATAGAAGAGGTGCCTTTTGATACATCAGATACCGGGCATTACTTGGCTCATCATGGTGTAATCAAGGAGAGCAAAACTACGCCAGTGCGTATTGTCTTCGACTGTTCCGCCAAGATGAGTGAACGTCATCCTAGTCTTAATGACTGCCTGTACACTGGACCCTCACTGGTGCCAGATTTAGCGCAGGTTTTGCTTCGGTTTCGACTCGGTAAGTATGCCTGGGTGTCTGATATTGAGAAGGCATTTCTAATGTTAAGGCTCCATGAAGACGACCAGGACTATACGCGATTTATGTGGCCCAAGTATCCGAGGCAACTGGATTCCCCCCTAATTTGTTACCGGTTCCGGACAGTTTTATTTGGAGCGACTTGTTCCCAATTCCTTTTAAACGCCATCATTTTGAAACATTTGTCTTATGTCAGTGCAGATCCGCAGATTATTCATCAGATTCGGTCAGGGTTGTATATAGACAATTTACTGGGTACAGGAAATGAAGAAGATTTCCTGGTTGATACCTACACTGTAGTCCGAGAGATTATGAATGACGCCCATCTACATTTGCGTGAATGGGCGACTAATAATTCTGTTTTGTGGACTGTACTGCAACGGGATGGTGTGGCGGCTGTACAGCAGGAACATGTTAGAGTGCTAGGGTTGTTTTGGAAAACGGACACCGATACCCTCTCATTCGGCGTTCAGTACGCGCAATATTCGCAGATTACAAAACTAATTTGCTTGAGTATGACAGCTAAACTTTTTGACCCCTTGGGGATAGTTCTACCGGTGTCGATCAAATCAAGATTATTCCTTCAGCAATTATGGAGGATAAAATTAGGATGGGATGAGGTTTTGACTGGCGATCTGGTTCAGGAGTGGGATGACATTATTCCGGATCTTCGTCTCTGTAAGGGTTTTAATTTTCCTCGGAGAGTTGTCATGGACCATCCTGTTTCCATTCATGCCTTCTCAGACGCTAGCAAGGTCGCGTACGGCACCGCCATATACTTTGTTGACACAAGTGGCAGCCGTCTAGTCATGGCGAAGGCGAAAGTCGCCCCGATCAAATCCCTTTCCATCCCAAAATTAGAGCTGACTGCAGTTCTGTTGGCTGCTTGACTCGTTCACTTTGTAGAGGAAACTTTTAAAAATTTGCTAAATATCTCGGAGGCAGTTGTATGGAGTGACAGCCAAATTACGCTCTACTGGTTACATAGCCGTAAGAAGCTACCAGTGTACGTCACCAACCGTGTCGACGAAATTCGTACCCTGCTCCCAACCGCACAGTTCCGGTATGTGTCTACCAAAGAGAATCCAAGTGATTGCATTACTCGTGGTGTCTCTGCTAAATTTCTCAAATCTTCTGCGTTGTGGTGGAATGGCCCATGCTGGCTTAATGATCCCAACGAATGGCCAGAGAATATAGATTTGAGCGAGCAACACACTGCTATTGTGGCATCGGTAATTGACTCGGTGCCTGACGAAGACACACGGTTATGGGACTGGGATAGATTCAGCAGCTATGAAAAGTTACAACGTGTTACAGCATGGGTGTTACGATTTGTAGAAAATGTAAAAGCAAAAATTAAAGGCACACCGCCCACAGGTAGTGCTTACCTCAATGTGAAGGAGATCAGAATTGCAGATAAATGATTACATAAGCTCTGTCAACAAGAAATATATACGCAGGAATATAAATTACTGGTTAAGGGAACAAAGTCTAGGAATAACCTGATCAATCAGTTGGGCTTACACTTGAAGGGGGACTTGATACATTGCGGAGGCAGATTACGATTGGCAGCCCTCTCTGAGGCAAGTAAGTATCCAATACTACTGCCCCCCAATCATCCCTTCACCCATCTTATCATCGATAGGTGTCACCGACTCTGTTGTCATTATGGGGTTGGTCATATAGTCACCTATGTAAGACAACGATGGTGGGTGCCTAGAATCAGGCAGGTGGTCAAGAAAGTCCTTCTCAAATGCTTAAAGTGTAGAAGAGTACAGGGAACACCTTATGATCCCGTCGGAATTCCTCCCTTACCAAACCTGCGAACTACCCCAGGTGACCCTTACAAAGTTACCGGGGTTGACTACTGTGGAGCAATCCCTGTGAAAGATTCACCCAATCTTAAGGTGTATATGATACTTTTCACTTGTGCTGTTACCAGGGCAATTCACCTGGAACTGGTCACCAACCTCACTTGTGATAGCTTCCTACATGCCTTCCGAAGATTCTGCAGTAGACAGGGATATCCGCGTATCATGCTGAGTGACAATGCAAAGACTTTCATAGGGGCATCTACATATCTCAAAGAAGTGAGCAACAATCCTAAGATTCAGACCTGCCTAGCGGATGTAAAATGCGAATGGCGTTTCATTCCCGCCAGAGCGCCTTGGTTTGGCGCCATATGGGAGAGAGCCATAGGCATCGTGAAGGCGGGTCTGAAGAAGGTGTTGGGTAGAGCTCTCATCTCGATTGAGGAACTCAACACCATACTCTTGGAGATTGAAGCCACCGTAAATGATCGCCCTCTATACTATGCTTCTGGTGATTTGGAAGACCTTACCCCAATCACGCCCTCAGTACTGGTACGTGGATACAGACTGCGGGATCTTCCTGAAGAGCATGATGAGGATACTATGGAAGATCCAGACTACATAAGTAAGGAAGTGATATCGGCCCGCTACAAATACATTCGTAAATTATTGCGAGATATTTGGCATCGCTGGTCAACAGAATATCTGGTGACTTTAACCCTCTGTTCCCGGAAGGGCTCTTGAACGCCCATAAAAAAGCATACACGAGCTGCCCGGAAGGGCTCTTAAACACCCATGAGCTCAAAGCCTGTGAGCTTGGTGTGCGAGGCGTCGGTCCGACGCATGTAAACAACAGCCGGCTGGACCGATGCCCCGCATCTCCGGCCACAAGAAGGAGAGCGTCGCTTGTTCGTGTGTGCCTGTATGTTGTTGTTAAGTATCAAAAAGTAGTGTAAAGTGGCTGTTTTTGCCATAAAGTTATCTCCAATGAAATCATCATCACAACTCAACCAGTTGACTTAGAGAGCTCTACTTAACGCCATTCTACAGGTAAATAACACAGCTACGCTTGGGGATGCGTGGGAATGCGGGAAGTAGTCAGAATAACAAATATACGGTAGCCTAGCCTAGACGTTTTTCGGCCAAAACACCCGGGTTTCGGGGAATATTTATGTAATGCGTAGCCGGGGCTGGAGGGTTAAGGGAAGCGCAAAAGAATAAACTAACACCATTAAAAGGTCATTGGCCTAGGGTAGGGAACGTGGTAACCATCCATGAGGAGGGCCCGTGCGCATTTTGGAAATTGGGTCGGATAGAGGAGTTATTACCAGGTCGTGATGGTGAGGTTCGGGTAGCAAAGGTTCGCACCAGGACTGGAGTAGTCACACGGCCAACAGTCCGACTATATCCTCTTGAGGGTGACCTCGATCGCAAGGACACCCCCTCGGATCAGTTATCCATTGAAGTCCCCTCTCTGGCTTCTACTTCGGCGCAGCCTGTTGACGCGTCTGGCGAACGCCCACGTCGACAGGCAGCCCAGATATCCTCCCAAGCTTGGCGGGATAAGATTGCCTCCGGGCAAATCTAATCATGTAAATTTTGTATATTTTCTGTTGGTGGGAATATGTCCATACTTAGTGTACTCAAACTAGTATGAACAGTCTCGATGTTACGTAATCGGGGTTGATGTAGCGTTACGTATCATTCCGTAGTCTTAAGTTGAACGCTTCCATAACCTTGGTCGAACGTTCCATGATTGGGTAGAATATATTATTCTATAGTAGTATATGGGAAAGTATTGTAGGATTATAATTCCCATATATATATATATTTGTATTATTTAAGATTGTTTATAAGTATCTCATTGTAAAGAAGATGGGATACATTTTCCATATGTTATGCGCGTGCGCGGTATGTCACGACAGAGACGAACATAACGCGCTCGCCACTCTCCAACCAACCTCTGTCCCAGCTACACACGCTAAGCCTTCTTCCTATAGTTTCATAATCAGGTGTTTTCGCTTCACTTTCATCTCATATTCCATATAGTCATTACATCATCATCTTTGTTAGTTAGCACAAACTTAACGTAAATATCTAGCCTATCCTAGCCTATTGTAGCCTCTTTTCATACTTTGTTTACTATACAAGCCACTTCGAGTCATCTAGCCTATTTTCCGCCATCCTCCAATCACCAGCTGAGTTCATCAAAGGGTAATTATATTTCTATATGGTTAATACTTCTTCATTATCAAATATACAGTCCACTTATCTAAATTAGCCATAATAATAATAATGATGCGGGTCGAGTGTCTTTCGTGAATAAAACAACAATAAAGATAATCGTACAATCTCGATACAAGAGAAGATGAATTAATTGAGAAGTCAAATAAATACACAGGCAGTGGGAGCGAGATGTACGAGTGGGGCGCGCGCGCTTGAGCTAGGTAAACGCTCTCAAGTTAATGCGACCTTTAATCAGCTAGCGTGTCAGGTCATACGTTCTACTGTGGGGTTGGAAAATACAAATCTAGTTTGTGTAAATATGAACTTAATCTCAGAGATATTATGATGAAACTGGGGGCAATGTATTGTTTAATTCTTTTCACAATTTACTATGTACGTAGCTCAAATTATGTAATTTATGATTTGAACTTTATATTCACTTCAATCGAACGTATGTAATAAGTACGAACTCGGTCGAGGAATTCAGATGTAATATTAGTTATACAATTATGAATCAACTATAGAGAAATATCTATTAATTGTACATAAAGACAAAGTCTAATTAACCAAAATGAGATTAGTTAACAGATGTCCTAGAAGCGCTTATAATGGTAATAGCGTAATAATAATTAACACAATATTAATTATGATGAAAGTGACGCACTAGACGAAGTTGTACTGCGGAAATACTCAAAAGGGTATTAACCCTCTCACATCCTTATGATGCAGAGGTTGCCAGATTAGCAATAAGAAATAGATTACTCTCACTCTTATAATTACCTCTCCAAAATTAGTTTTCTGCCCACAGCTAACTCAAAGACAACTGCAGAGGTTGAAATAAATAAACTAAAGGTTTATAAAAAAATTTTTTTTTTTTTTTTTTTTTTTAAGAGACAATGAACAGAGGAAGGAAAAACACAGATAAAACAAAAAGGTCCATGTGCCTAAAGGCATCCTCCATTCATAAAATGTTTGTAACAACTGGATTTAAACATTTGTAGATTGTAAGTTTGTGGAAAGCAATTCGAAGGAAGTGAATTCCAAAGAGTAGTAGCTCTGGGGATAAATGAATTCTGATAAGCAGAAGTTCTGCATTGTGGAGGAGAAAGTGTAAATTCATGGGCGCTCTCAGCTGCCCTAGTTCTACGGGGAAAGATGTGGAGAGGCGGCACAATTGAAGCAAGTTCCTCGGAACAATTGCTGTGAAAATATCTGTAGAATAATGCAAGGGATGCAACGTTTCTTCGTATGGATAATGTAGGAAGGTCCTGTGTGATTGCAGGGTTATTGATTAATCTAATAGCTTTATTTTGAATTTTGTCCAACTGCCTCAATGCAACCACTCCACTTCCACCCCACAGAGGTGAACAGTAATCCATCTGAGAACGCACATGACTTTTATATATCACGGCCAACTGCTCGTCAGTGAAGAATTCTCGAACTCTGTACAGGAGTCCCAGTTTTTTAGAGGCATTCTTAGCAATGCTTCTAACATAATGTGTCCAGCTCAAGTTAGTAGTTAATGTTACACCGAGAATGTCAATACTAGGGGAAGTGGGAATATTTACATCATTAAAAAATATATGGGAGTCAGTGAGATTCTGTCGGTTAGAAAATTGAATGTACTTGGTTTTCTGTGCATTAAAGGAAACTAGATTCTTTTGTCCCCATCCATTAATTCTAGAAAGGTCCTGGTTCAGAGAAATTGCAGTGTTTATTTTTGAATTTATAAGATCGGGTTGGGTGAAAGAATTGGTAAATGTGAAGGAACTGTGGAGTGTTGAGTCATCTGCGTAGGAATGTATTGGATTATGAGTGGTAGATATGAGATCATTGATATGAATGAGGAACAGAATTGGGGCCAAAACTGATCCCTGGGGAACACCAGCATTTATTGAGTGAAATTGAGAATAAAGGCCATCTACCATTACACGTATTTTTCTGTTATGAAGATAAGAAGAAATTAGTGGAACTAATGATGCAAGGCCGTAGTGTGACATCTTCGACAATAAGGATTGATGCCAGACTCTATCAAATGCCTTTGATATATCCAGTGCTATTGTATGTGTTTCACCATGTTGGTCTGTAGCTTGGTTGATTTGATGCGTAAGAAGGCAAAGCATGTCTGCAGTTGATCGACATCGTCTAAAACCATATTGCCTATCACTGATTAATTTATTATTCTCAAGATGCTTAATTATGTGATTATTTAATATAATTTCAAAGACTTTACCAAGAGTGGAAGTTATAGCTATTGGTCTGTAGTTTGATGGATCTGAAGAGGCACCTTTTTTAGGAACTGGATGGATGTTTGCTTCTTTCCAGGGTACTGGGAAGCATGAGGTATGAGTACACAGACGGAAATTTTTTGCCAATACAGGAGCGAGCACCAAGGAGCAATTCTTAAGTACTATTGGAGGAATTTCATCTGGACCAGGAGCCTTATCTACCGAGAGATTCTGCAAAATAGTTTTGACATGTCTGGTGTGGATCTTAAGTGAGGGAATTTCAGGCGAATTAAAATTAAGTACAGGGACATCTTGATTTATTTCATCTAAGGTAACAAAGGCTTTAAAGTATCCCTAATAGTGTCAAAAATTGCATCAGGACGTGAGAGGGTTAACAAGATGTCTGAACGAGTTAACAGTCTTAATAAGAATTCACCTTTATAAGCGGTGTATTCGAGATGATGGAAAAATTTGATAATAGACTCTATGCAATGCTAGAATTCCTAGACAGTAAGAATCAGAATTATCTACATCAGTAATCAAATGAACGGTAATACTAGTTCATAAAATAATTACAAAATCGATCAAGTAATCGAACGTAAAAATGGGGGCTTGGAAAGTATCCCGATATGTCAATGGGAAGATATTATTGGGATTGAATTTGTGCTGTACCTAGTATCAGTGCATTACCACAAAGCCCACCGAAATGCCAAAAAAATACCCTCATTGTTCCCTGATTAAATAACACTGTATGAATATTCCCATATTCAAAATATGTTACAGGGGGACAATGCCTAGTGAGTTCACTGCTCAATAGGTGGTGTTCTGAGAGTGAGGGTCTGAGTCTGGAGAGTGAGACGGTGAGGCACTTGGGCGAAGCAACTGGCCGCTTCAAAGATGGAGCTGCTTCGAGCCATGGTGGATGCTTCACATGTCTCACTCCCCAGACTGGAACAAGACCTCACGGGCTTCACTGTGTTGAGCGGTGGAATGTACAGGCTCTCAGCCTATGCCCGAGAGGGAGTAGTTGGAATATAGAAAAAAATATATATATATATTTAGTGAATGATAAAACTTCACAACGAGGATACTGAGATAAATTAATTATGAAAATTAGCGTAGGTTTTAGGTAATAAGTTACGAGTTAAGAAGGGGAATCAAAACACCAAATACACTTCGACCTCAACTTGTAACATCCATAACAGAATACATATACTAGGAAAATCTGTGAGTGCGTGGCGAGATGAATTAACACGAGTACATAACGTATGAGTAGGACGTTCTAGAGGATAATTAAACAAGATGAATATAGAATCTTGAACACAGATCTAGATAAGCGTTAATATCAGTTTCAGAAGGATTAACACATACGCAAAATAAGGATCTTGGGCACAGGTCTAAATATAATCACACGCTTACACAATTCACATATTTTAACCTATACCTCAACAACAATAAACACAACGTAAGATATACAGAGACACTTAGGGTAATGTTGGAGGGTAGAGAGATAGCAAGACTGGCCAACTTAGATCGTAGGTTCGTGGAGCAGCACTTCAAGGGGGTAGGGCATCACTCGAGCAGGACTTCAGGTTCCAGACTTCAGAGGGCACCACAGGTCTAACACTCTCTCCGGCAGGGGGCAGGTTTGGGGCAAGCTCCTGCTGTGGTTAGCTGTCCTGTCCCTTTTCAAGGCTGAGTACAGTACCACAGTGGATGTTTGCATATATTTCCACTAAATCTTTGAGGTAATATCCGACTTAATTCTTGATTCTCTTTTATACAGTCTCGCGGCAATAGAGGTATTGTGAATTCGTTGTGATTGAGTTGTGAGGTTTAATAATTATCGTAGACATAGCTGGTTGATATTGATAGGTTTACTTATATATTAGGTAACACATTTACATCATGCATGGCATTTATTTAACCTATTCTTGGAGAAATCTTACTTATAAGGATTACATCATTCTCCAGACTCTTAGACAGACTTGGGTATTGCTCGCCTATTTGTGCTTCTTTCCTTGAGGTTATTACATCTACAGGACTGTCATAACTGGTACTCTTGCTCAGGTCCATTTGTACCTGTAAGCTTCCGGTCGCTGGTGTTTAACCTCTGAAGTGCGCATGGGGGTAATTAGACACCTCTGCCTGTGCGCATGTATTTGAGCTGTTTCCATCACTAAAATATTCATTTTACCATAAATAGCATTAATACTTATCCATATGCGCCTATTATAGGTTGATTATAAAGGTATTAACCTGTTACAACAATAAAACAAGTGAAAACAGCGTTTGGATGGTCAAAATCGGCGATACAGGGCGGGAGTTGCATAATGTATGGGTGAGGCAACCTCCTTTCCCGCCAATTTCCCCCAAGGCTGGAGAGACACTGTCGATCGATACTCTCTCTCTCTCTCTCTTGCACTCGCTTGCTAACAGTGATGACAATGCCCTGCTTGCAACTCACTAATGTTAGCATGAAAATATACCTCAGAATAAGGGAATAACAGGGAAAATAGGTGATAACTGAAGGAGGGGAGGTAGAGGACTGATATTTTGCATGGCCCAAGGGCAAAAAAAAAAAAAAAAAAATTGATGTTTAAAATTGATTTTTTTTTCTCTGACTCTTAAGAGTCTTCCCGCAGTCCGCCGGGGGAACTCTTAAGAGTCTTCCCGCAGTTCCCGGGTTAACTTGCATAAACATGCCTTCATCATATTGCAGATCCGGGAATGGAGGGGATGCTGTTCTGTGATTGGCTGGTGTGGTTTGAAACCAGGGCTGTGGTTGGCTGTGACAATTTCCCATGCTCATAACTGCTGCTTGGTCCCATAGAATATGAGAAGCTCTGGGCGGCAGGGGTGGCTCCTGTCTTTTCTTGTCCTTTCCCTGCTTCCGTGTTGTTGGTTTATCTTGTGGATCCAGTTGCAGGCTGGCAATTCTGCAACTGGCTTTTGCATTTGGCTGTAGCAACCCCGTCATTTCACTAATATTTAGTAGGGCCCCATAATTATTGACGATATAGGGCCCTCCCTGCCATCCCCTTCCCATTCGCTTGATATCGGAGTTTAATCTTGATATGTCAGTGACGGAAGTATGGCCGCTAGGTGGCCAGCGTCAGGAATCCACATGCAAGAAATCCACGCATGGGAAAGCTTGAGTATAGCAATTATTAAGTTCATTTTTATTTTTTATTTTTACGAAGTTTTTACGTAGTGAGTACCCGATCATAAGATGACTCCATAAGAGAATACGCGTTACCCTTATGAAGTAGTATAGTACTCCTGTCCTCCCGCGCGGT
Organism: Paralithodes platypus; assembly: GCA_032716605.1. Lineage (NCBI taxonomy): Eukaryota > Metazoa > Arthropoda > Malacostraca > Decapoda > Lithodidae > Paralithodes > Paralithodes platypus. The sequence continues at coordinate 58,103,518 of CM064548.1, forward strand.
AGATTCAAACTAGTAGGCATATCGTCAATGATTACGGGGCCCTACTAAATATTAGGTTTTCATTACTTCCCTCGGGGAATCAAACCTATAATTTGGCCCTGTAACTCTTTCAATTCTGGGGGAGGCACTTGTCACAGGCAGTTCTGCCTTTTGTCTCTCTCACTCATTTAGGAAAACAAAAATACAGCCCAATATTTGTTGGTTTCACCTTACCAGAGTGTGATAGTTGGCGGACACCTTCCCTTGGTCCACAAACCGGCCCACCTGGTTACCATCATCATCATGGGCCTGTATCATGAACCCGAGGAACTCATCACCTGTCTGCTTACCCTGCAGCTTCACTGTAATTATATAATATACTTGCCATAACCTTCAATGAAATATGCTTGAGAGAAAATGTACTGCCCACATATACAAATAATATATATATATATATATATATTGTTACGTATCTTGATCCTCAAGTGGTTAACTTGATGAATCTAGATAGCACAGAGATATATATTAAGGTATCAGTCAGCTGAAGGCAAAACAAACGTAAAATCTAATAAAATTATTTCCTGTTGTTGCTTCCTTTCCTTTTGGATCTTAGGACTTAGTATCCTTTATTGACTGATACTCTTTAATTATGAAAAATACTGAAACTAATTAAAGTCATGAAGTATTTATAAAGAATTATTATTTAACCGAAGCTTAGTAGGCTATGATTATGAACCGAAGAAGTTATATCTAAAGAAGGACTATTAATTCTATAAAAAGTCTTTAAAGATAAATATTAAAGTAAGAATATTTCTGTCTCTTACCCTTTTTGAAATGAATAGATAGTTTTCTTATGTCCTTTTATTTATATTTAATGTAATTATTCTTGGTTCTTGTCTTACGTTAACAGTATTATATTATTATTATCATCAGGATTTATATCAAAGTCACATAAAAAGTTAGATATATATTTAATAATTAGTTAAATGTATTTCTTAACCACGTAACATTGAGGTTTGATTATGAGTAAATTAAGTTACAGGATCGCTTCATAGATTCGATTCAGGTCTCACTCAAATAATATGAAAAGCAAAAATAATATTTTGAAGCCAAAAGAATTTTCTTCAGCTTAGGAAATCACTAGAAGTAATATTAACACAGCCATGTTAGTCTAAGGCGATATTACTAATATGAGACAATAGCATCACCGTACTAAGCACCGTTAAGCAATGTAAGCTTAATTAAAAGAAAATGAAAGAACTCGTAAGTATTAATATAAAACAATAGTATTACTTTCATCATAACCCAATTACTTAAAGAGTTGCTTTAGTCCACAAGTCAGTCAACTAAAATAGTCAAGTACATAATAGTAGCGTTAACGTTAATTTACAATCAAATGGTTAAGTACATAATAGTAGCGTTAACGTTAATTCCCAATCAAATAGTTAAGCACATAATAGTAGCGTTAACGTTAATTCCCAATCAAATAGTTAAGCACATAATAGTAGCGTTAACGTTAATTCCCAATCACATATCTCACTAACCAACATAACGTAAGTGTTTACACCGAACACACTTAACACACACTTATATAATCTGACTGACAGTCACAATCCCATTATAATACTTCACCCCGTCTTCCTCCAGCTGCAAGTTCACCTTCCCCAACTCCAAATGAGACTGATTTGAATGCCCACTACTCGGGTCTTATATACTAAACAATGATGGTGTAGGAACGAATCAGGAGGCGAGTGATGGTGCGCGCCCCTATCATAGCTCCTCGAGTTACATAGCAGGTGCATCGTCCAATGGGGGCTCCTGGCGTCGATCATACGTCATAGCGTCGGGTCATCGAAGTAGTTTGCAGGGTCCCCTATGATGCACGCAGGTGTGAAGGCTTGTTTGCTGGTATGCGGACGAGCTGGTTTCCCACTCGCTGGTTCGCTCGCTAGTCTGCTTCGCCGCTTGGGTAGTTTGACACTCCTTCAACTCTAATTCTAACTCTTAAATTAACATACAGGGCTCCGTATGTCAGACCTCCCCCCTAGAAAAGAGTTTAAGGAGTATAGTACATAATATTAAACATAATACATAAATAGATTCACCACCAGATTGGCAACAGCAAGATTATAATGAGGATATAATAAGGATATCACCCAAAGTAGGCAACGTCTCCAGGTACCACATCAGAACATAGCCGGAACGTAGCTGGAGCGTTCTTCGAACTGCAAGGCATCTCACAGCTGAAGGCTTAAAAGCGCACTACTAAAACATGATAATTACCTCGCTACAAGGGAGAGCTAATTGCCAAAATCCTCTCATTAAATTAAACTTACTGCTGTATGAGGCCAACCCGGTAAATGTAATCTTTGATCCGTGGCAGTGGGTAGGTATCGTTCTTTGGGACAGCATTAACTTGCCTATAGTCCATACATAACCTATGGCTCCCGTCTGGCTTTGGCACAAGTATGACCGGACTACTCCACTGGCTTAAGGCCCTTGCGATCAGCTGGTTTGAAAACATGAAGTCAAGCTCGACCTGCAGTATACTACTGCGTTGTGGTGAGACACGGTAGGGGGATAGTTTAATGGGAGTTGCATCCCCTACGTCGATGTCGTGCACGGCCAAAGAAGTGAGCCCTGGAGTATCACGGAACACACTGGGAGACTGAGATAAAACAGAGATTAGTTGGTTCGCTTGATCAGAGGGAAGATGACATAGTTTAGATGGTAATTCCCCCCAAGCTACTGAATTATACTTTAAGTTGGATAGGCTACATGACAAGTCAAAGTCTGCATGGATACCTTCAGGCTCTGGAACAGTCTGTTGCGGGTCAGTAAGAGAACTGAAGACTTTGTCCGCACCAGGCTGCCCACAGGTCCTGACATTCACTGCCACAGTGGGAGAATCTGGAGGAGAGGAATCAGGGGACCTATGGTAGGGTTTCAACATATTTATATGGAATACTTGCGTGGGCTTTCTCCTGTCTGGGGTAGTTACTAGATAATCGGTAATGCTCACCCTCCGAATGATCTTATATGGGCCCCTGAACTTGGCAGATAAAGGTTGGCCAAAAAGGGGGAGCAGGACCAAAACCTCATCACCGGGCTGAAACTCCCTCTCACGGGCTTTTCGGTCATACCATTTCTTCATGGAGCTTTTAGCCACTGTCAAGTTTTGAGCGGCAAACTCACATGAGGATCTCAGCCGGGTTTTGAAATCTGAAACATACTTGAGGAGGTTTTGGTTCCCCTCCTGGCCAACTAGGCTATCCTGCAATAGTTGCAAAGGACCTCTTACCTGGTGACCGAAAACTAGCTCATTAGGGGAAAAACCCAGGGATTCAGTTGGAACCTCACGAGTAGCAAATAAAAGAAAAGGTACCCCCTTATCCCACTCAACTCCGGTCTCTGTACAATACTTACATAACATTCCCTTTAATGTCTGATGATATCGTTCGAGAACCCCTTGACTCTCTGGGTGGTAGGTGCTAGACTTAACATGCTCAATACCCAACTCCTTCAGGGACTGCTGAAAAATGTTAGAGGTAAAATTAGTTCCTTGATCACTTTGCACCTCATGGGGAAACCCATTCTGGTGAAGAATTTGAGCAGTTCCTTTATGACAGTTGGAGCAGAGGTAGTCCTTAAGGGTATAGCCTCTGGGTAGCGAGTTGCCATGTCCATGATAGTTAATAAATAAATGTTACCTTGGGAAGTCTTAGGCAATGGGCCTACAATGTCCACTACCACCCGAGTAAAAGGATTCTCGAAAACGGGCAAGGGCACCAGAGGATGTACAGGCACCTTCTGATTGGGTTTTCCTGTCATCTGGCAAGTGTGACACACTCTACAAAACTCCACTACATCTGCACGCATTCCTGGCCAGTAAAAGTGGGCTCTGATTGTGTCTAGAGTTTTTCTCACACCTAGGTGTCCTGCCAATGGTATACAATGTGCCATTTCCAAGATATCTCTTCGACAAGGTTTGGGGACTACTACTTGATGGACGTCCCAGGCCCCGTCATCGATTGGTCTGTGTGGCGGTCTCCATCTACGCCACAATACTCCTCCTTTGAGGTAGAAACATTCACCACCCTCCTTCTCACCATCCTCTTCACTCACGGACCTGGCAGCTAACTCCTTGCATTCAGTATCATCTCTCTGTAGCTCTACCAGGCCACTAGGACAATTTGGAGGGGTTTCATGGTCATCGTTAGGGTCAAGATGAGCCATAAAGGTGTCAGATAAATCCACCTCAGTCACATCATCAGGCACAGTTGGAGCGTCATTCACACTCTCATCATCCCTTTCATCAACTCTTACATTCGGTACATTTCCGTCTGAGGGAACTGCTACTTGAGACATTGAACGTGTGACAGCACACACAGGGAAAACAGTTGGCATCTCCTTTTCGAGCTCACCGGTTAGTGGCTCGTTAACAGGGGAAAGTGACAAAATGGGGTCTGGTCGGACCTTCTCACATGCTACATCATTCCCCAAAAGGAGTGTTACCCCGGGCACAGGGATATCTTGGGACCTACACAAAGCTATGGTGGCCTCACCCTGTAGTAACTCACATTCAATTTCGCCTTTTACCAAGTGTGCATAAAATTGGCCTCCAGCACCTCTCATTACAACTGGTTCGCCAGGTGGGCACTCAGTGTAAGGATTCACCATGAGGGTGCTAGTAGAACCTGTGTCTCTCAGAATTTTTACCTCATGCATACAACCATTTAATCTCACGTTGCCAGATGAAATAAAGGGACGGTAACTGTCCTGCACTGATGGTGAAATTATTATTGGCTTAACCCTAGTGGGTTGCACCACACATGCTACTACACCCCTGTCTAGATGATTTACGTTAGCTGCTAGATACTCCTTCTGTCGGGAGTCCTGTATTAAAGGAACTTTTGGTGCTAGGTACTCCTGTCGGGAGTCCTGCATTAAAGGAACTTTTGGTGCCAGGTACTCCTTCTGTCGGGAGTCCTGCATTAAAGGCACATATGGAGTTTGAGATACGGCGGCAACTGTCTGCCCCGATCTCTCCGTTTTCTCCTTGGCCCAGCACTGATAAGCTAGGTGGCCTCTCATGCCACAAAAAGTACGTACTTTAGGGGATACGGGAACGTTCCCTCTTTGAGCATTACTATTACTTTGGGGCCCACCTCTGTTACCATTGCCCTGAGTCGCATTTTTAGTTGGGGGAACAATTCTATTTTGGCTAGCTAGGGAAGAAGGTTATAGGCTTGTGACTGGGTCTGTCAGATTTGTGATTGGGATACTTAAAATTAGAACTAGAATTATCGTAGGGCTTCTTTCCACGAAATTTGTTGTTGAGCACGTATGTGTCAGCCATGTCAGCGGCGTCGGCAAGACAATCTACCTTTTTCCCCTTTAAATGATAGGCTACAGAAGAATCAATTTTCCATAGGAAATTTTCTAACAGGACCAACTCCTTCAGATCGTTGTAGCTTGTGACTTTCTTACTCTTGACCCAATGATTGAAAGTTTTAGTCATGGTCCTGGCAAATACCTTATGGGTTTCTTCTACTTTCTTCTGGTTTTTACGGAAAGATTGCCTGTAAGCCTCAGGCTGCAATTGATAGGTTTTTAGGATAGCTTCTTTGAGATTGTCATAATCCTGCCTAACCTCTGCTACTTCTGACAAATACGTGGCTCGAGCCTGCCCTGTCAAAACGGTTTGTAACATAAAAGGCCATTGATCTCTTGTCCACTTCATACCTCCAGCAACTTCCTCAAACAAAACAAAGAAATCCTGCACATTATCCTCAGTGAAAGGTGGAATGACACTAGTCATAGTCAATCCCAGAGGGGGAGCAATTACGGGAGCATTTGTATTGACATTTAGTTGAGCTATTTGATATTGATATTGATAATGTTCGGTCTTTATTCTGGCTTCTTCGATATTTGCTCTGGCTTGTTCGGCATTTAGTCTGGCTTGTTCGGTCTTTGCTTCGGCATTTATTCTGGCTAGTTCCAGTACTTGATCACCGATCAAACCAGGTGGCAATTGTTCATAAAGTTGGCTAGGTTTACTCGGGATCCCACCAATTGCTCTGTCACCCTCCCCGCCTTCTACAGGGAACAGGTGAGTTTTTATGGTCTGAGCCACCTCTACTTTAGACATGTTTGAGACAGTTAATTGGAGATGTGAGGCAAGCACTTCCAGTTCGGATTTTGACAGACAGTCAATATCAGGGGCTGTGGGTTCTGATTCTATGAAAACTCGAGCATCTTCGTCATTAATTAGATGAGGCATGATTAATATTTGTTTTTTAAGTAGTGAAACGGTAATGAAACTGAGTGAAACTGTATGAAATGAATCCTGGCGAGGTCGCCACTCTTCTGTTACGTATCTTGATCCTCAAGTGGTTAACTTGATGAATCTAGATAGCACAGAGATATATATTAAGGTATCAGTCAGCTGAAGGCAAAACAAACGTAAAATCTAATAAAATTATTTCCTGTTGTTGCTTCCTTTCCTTTTGGATCTTTAAAATGCCCCAGAACGAGAAGCCCACCACAGAAGCCATGAACGAACACCACACAGAAACACCAAAGGAAAGGTCCACAGAACGAAAGGACCAGCTGACCGAGCCAGCCATTTCAGACAGGCCCAAGCCCGCAGGGCTAAACAGCTCCAGGACACACCCATTTACCTTTTCTAAAACTGACCATTTTCCACACCTCACGTACACTAACCCCCTCGTGTCCTACACTCCTAACTACAAAGATGATGAACAGGAATATACATTCATATTAAAAACACCCATGCCTGTCCCGACGTTGAGCCAATGCCAACACATCAGACAGCCATAATTATATCTATGTATGTTCTTGCATCCGAGAAGTAGATGTTATATATCTTAGAAGTTCAAACACCCACGCTTGTCCCTAGACCTCGTATATCATTTTCCATGACGAGTATAGATATGTAACCCGTGCTCAGTCGCCCCTTGCATTGCTCCTCAAGTAACTAAGTATTAATATTAACATTCCCTAACATCTTGTCTTGCCAGACTAAGCTTCTGAAGACCCATCGCCCCATAAATCTATGTATGCAATCCTTAGGTTAAGTATTTTTATCCGCCATTGTGTTCACCTTTTTCCATTTACTTTCCACAATTGTCATACGTCTTCCCCTTGCCTCCTTCGTATCCACAGCCCACACTACGCCCATTTATTTCGTGTCTTACACCTCTTACCCCAACCAGAGATTGTATAAGATAACCTGGTTACCAGTATCTGTCATAAGTACCCCGAAACAATAACTAAGTACCCCTACGAACTGCCGCTGTGGTTGGTATTTTATATTTAATAGAAAACGCAGTTCCCAGGGCCAACTAATAGTATCCATAACCCTCTGACTGATCACATAACTCTATCTTTTCCAGACTCATATACCACCCCATAGTTGCATTCCCCGGTAGCATTTGGCTAACGTATTCTACTGCCTTTTCAAACTTCCATATCAATTGTAGCCTAATGCCACCCCCACGCCCAGGGACCTTAGGGGCAAAATTTCCCTGTAGCCCTTGAACTCCCCCCCCCTCTCATTAAGACACCCGCGCTTCTCGACTCTTGTCCGACCTAGCCTCTCTCTCATACCTCTTGAAGATCCTTGAATTGTCCGTTACTAACGCTCTCCAACCTTTTATATATATACTCCTATCCAGCCTACCTTCACTTAGTAGGCCAGAACAACATTAGAACTTTACTAGCCCCTTGCATGCCATCTATTCTCTTACAACACATTCACAACCCTGCACCCAATGGTCGTCGGTGCGAGGCTAGCCGCCCCGCCAGTAACTAACTTCTATTGCCATACTTCCAGATAAATGTGGCAGAGTTAGCAACCCAGTCTCCACCATATCCAGCAAACCCTACAATTAACAACCAGCCGAGTAAAACCAGCTAGCTAAGGCACCTTCGGTTTTGGTATTAAAGACACTCACATCTGTCTCATACACAGAGGGTTATTACAAACACTGGTGATATGGCAAGCCCCTAGCCACAGCCGCCGGACGACTATATCAGAGAGAGGGCGCCCAGCTCCCCCTTTTTGCCCACCCGAGGAGGGAGACCCCCACCCCCGCGGAGGTATACCTGGCCCCTGTTTTGACTTTCGAGTCATTGCCAGGTAGCACAGGAATTCTTCCTATCAATGAACTAACCATGAATGACTAACACCTTTACTAACCTCTATTAACTCACAATAAACCATTTACCTTTCTTGCATGCTCTGATCACTAAATTAGCACCTCAGCTATACCATAGAATGAAGATTGAACAATCTAGAGAGACGCTCCTATCACAGCTGTCTCCATCCTCCTCGCAAAGTAGATCCAGTCTCTCTCCCCTAAATACGTCCAGTATAGCCAAAATAGTACCTCTTACTAAGGCTCAGTTATATGAAAATATAAAGGCTTCCTATCGCCCTGTGCCACAACAGTAAATACCATCTTACCTAGTCCCCATATCTATTGAGAGCTCCATTAAGTCCATAAGACTCGAGATCCCTACTGTCTACAGGGTCCAGAACCGAGCCTATAAATCTAACTCCCGCCCCCAGTCAAATCAGTTGAAAGCTAGACACCAACCAGGGGTCACTACCCTGCAGTTAATTTCTAGCTCTGCCCTTGTGTTATTCCGGAGTGAGATCCCAGAACCGGCAGACTCCGTGGCAGATTTGGATAGAAGGACCTGCCCACGTATTGAAGAACTTCACACATATGGCCCCCCTGGACGGCCGCGGAACCAGTCGTTAGCCCCCAACATCATGGACGCAAGATAACCAGGACCAGACCCATCAGATACTACCCAAGATTCCCTTTAGCAGTACTACATATTACTGTGCTGTTTTAGATTCACTAATTAATATTTCTACGAAGTGGCTAAGACCTTGCCCAGTGTAATTCATACTTAACCATTCCATTTGGGACGTACTAAGCGATCAGTGCTCTTTAATTAACAGGCGACCTTGACTCTCGTAATTACTTTATTCAGATATTAAAACTCTAGTGATATCTAACGTTCGCCCACTGATTTGCGTTCTATGTATTTCTGAGACAAGGATATAAAACTTAGATCAGTACCCCCTGAGGTTACTAGATTTCCCGTGCTCTAAAAATACATGTGTCTAATCTAGTCTGTGAACTACTACTTGTGCACCAGAGCTACCAGTAATAAATCTAACAGTGAATATGAATCTATAAGTAACATTGATGGTCTTCGGTATATAAACCTGTGAAATCAAAGCCAGTGATCAGAAGATTAATACCTGAACGTTGGAAGTGGGAGACTAGGCTCCATCCAGATCCACTTATGCTAGTGTTGTTCAATTCTATTATATTGTCTTACACAAGTATTCTGCAGTGGTATATCAATAAACGTGATCATGTAACTTGCTACCATGTGTTTCTTTGTGTTCTCTATTCCTCATATCTTGTATTGTGCATGCAGCCTTATATACCCAGTCAATTTAGAACTCACATTACCCAAGTTAAACCTGTAGAAAAACAGGGCATAACATTGGCGGCAGCGGTGGTTCTTGATTCGGATAAAAGGTTGCATTACACTGCAAGTTTGGAACAGTAGAAGCATGGCAACATCGCGAAATCTTCAGCCACTCGCACACATTCCCAAGTATGATGTAAACACATATGATATCACCAGTTACTTAGACATAATAAAGCCAGTGTACGATGTGGTACTTCATAATGACCGCGAAAAAATCGCCATGGCAATTTTGCATATTGTACAGTTGGGAGAAGCCGTTTCCCAACTTGTTGATAAGCCTACCTTTAAAGAATTTATTTACCAAATGGTGACACAGAATACGCCAGAGAGTACCTGGAACCAGTTTCGATCCTTCGTGATCCGGACTTTAGATCCACTTTTGGGTTCCCCCGTCGCCCCCAAAATAATAAAAGTCGACGAGATCAAGTATGAAGGGGATATAAATGTGACCCTCATACAACTCTACAGATACGTGAGGACCACGTATAGCTATGAAGATTACGACCAACAAAATGAACTCTTATTCACCGCATTGTTAAACATCCTCCCACCCCACATCACCGCCCATCTCGACCCGTATGGCTTATTCGAAGAACATATGCTCTCCATCAGAGAAGAATGCCTACGCAGTTCGATGAATCCCCTATCCAACCTTTTAGCCCCTATCCAAGACTCCGTGCACCCGTCCAAAATGACTTCCGGTGAAAGTCCAACCCCAGTGAACTCTTCCCCCACCAACCCTCCGCAGCCCCCCCAACAAGCCCCGTATTCTAGCTATGCCTACCTATGTAGGCCTACCACAACATATTTTCCCCATGACCCCAGAAATGTTCAGCTATCCCCCCACCAACAAAATTTCCCTTGTGACAGTTTTCCGTCGGTAGCTTGTGACAGTTTTCAGTCAGTAGCTCCCTTCCACCCCCACACAATTCACACCCCTAGAAAACTTCGAAACCCCACACTTGACTCGCCCTCTCATGTCAAACAAACTCACCAGTCCCAGATAACCTCTAACCAGACCGAGACTGCCACCAAGAAAATTCCCCAAACTCGTCCTGTTAATGTCAAACAAACCCACCAACCCCAGATAACCGCTAGGGGAGGTGTGGTGGAGTGGTCATGCCACTGGATTGGTAATCCAATGGACCCGGGTTCAAATCCCGATATGTCAATGGGAAGATATTATTGGGATTGAATTTGTGCTGTACCTAGTATCAGTGCATTACCACAAAGCCCACCGAAATGCCAAAAAAATACCCTCATTGTTCCCTGATTAAATAACACTGTATGAATATTCCCATATTCAAAATATGTTACAGGGGGACAATGCCTAGTGAGTTCACTGCTCAATAGGTGGCGTTCTGAGAGTGAGGGTCTGAGTCTGGAGGGTGAGACGGTGAAGCACTTGAGCGAAGCAACCGGCCGCTTCAGAGATGGAGCTGCTTCGAGCCATGATGGATGCTTCACATGTCTCACTCCCCAGGCTGGAACAAGACCTCACGGGCTTCACCGTGTTGAGCGGTGGAATGTACAGGCTCTCAGCCTATGCCCGAGAGGGAGTAGTTGGAATATAGAAAAAAAAAAAAAAAAAAAAAAAAAAAAAAAAAAAAAAACAGACCGTGACTGCCACCAAGAAGATTCCTAAAATTCGTCCTGTTAACAACCCCAAATCAATACATCAGTCCTCTACCAATAACCCCTGTTCTACACCTAACTCTTCCCCCACCAACCCGCCGCAGTCCCCCCAACAAATCCCGTTTCCTAACTCGCTCACCTCTCGCCACCCTGACCCTCCCACACGCGCCGTTAACCCTCCCCTCACGCGTGACGACCTAGGGACCCAACTATGTTCCCCCCCTTCCCCCAGAAATACTCAGCTATCCCCCCACCAACAAAATCTCCCTTGTGACAGTTTTCCGTCAGTAGCTCCCTTCCACCCCCCCACAATTCACACCCCTAATAAACTTCAAAACCCCACACTTGACTCACCCCCTCATGACAGACAAACCCACCAACCCCAGATAACCTCTAAGCAAACCGTCACTGCCACCGACACACCCCACCACTCTGATCCTCCCACACGCGCCGTTAATCCCCCCCTCACGCGTGACCCCCACCAAAGTGATTTCCCCCCCCTCATGCGTACCGAACACCTGCTCACCAGTCGGTCCCCCACCATCATGAGCCCAGCTAAACTTGCAACCTCCACCAATTCCCACCAACAAAATCTCCCTTGTGACAGTTTTCCGTCAGTAGCTCCCTTCCACCCCCCCACAATTCACACCCCTAATAAACTTCAAAACCCCACACTTGACTCACCCCCTCATGACAGACAAACCCGCCAACCCCAGATAACCTCTAAGCAAACCGTCACTGCCACCGACACACCCCATCACTCTGATCCTCCCACACGCGCCGTTAATCCCCCCCTCACGCGTGACCCCCACCAAAGTGATTTCCCCCCCCTCATGTGTACCGAACACCTGCTCACCAGTCGGTCCCCCACCATCATGAGCCCAGCTAAACTTTCAACCTCCCCCTCTTCACCGTTACCCCACCCGCCCCAAATTCCCCCCCCAAAGATCCCGCTCGACGAAATACCACTCCCATCCCAATCCAACCACAAAACTTTTTCCACCTTGGCTAAACCCCAAAATACTCTCTCTCTCGCCCCAAACAACATAATCAACCTCTCAACTTCAACCACTCCTCTAAATCCCATCCATGTCTCTCCCGGAAATAAAATCAGTCTAAATTCAACCCCTCTCAAACCACAACCCTGCCTGCCCAGACCCCCCCCACCATCTCCCTATCAAATCCCCACACACCAAACCTCCAAACCACCCGATCATAGTAAACTCTCAACCTTCAGCCTTACTCACCCTTCCCCAAACCCCACTCACGACCACAAGTCTCTACACAATTCAAACCCCTCCCCAGCACCAACCTCTTCCGCAACAACAACCCCGACTCGACCTGCCCGTTTCATCTTTAAAACCCCCCTATCACTACCCCCGACCGAAACCACTTAGACCCCCCCCTCCAAAACTGGCCCCGGGCCAGCTCGCCCCCAGACCCACATTCCTAACGACAAGAACTAACGATATATCCACCCCGCCCTTCCAAAGTGAAAGTGAACCACCATCCCCTATTACCAGACCGTCACCCAGACTAACGGCGACCCTAAATACCCCCCCCCCCTGATGATGATGAGGATATTATTGTACTAAATTGTTTCGAATGTTTTCAATTCCTAAGCGATTGGGCATGATTCTATAAATTTACATGTTTTCCATATACTGTATATATTATTTTTTCCTTAGTCATACTACTTTTCTTGTTACCTACACTTTTCTGACTATCTTTTAAATTTGCTTTATACATTGTTAAACACTTTACCTCTTCTTAATTTCCTGTGTTCTTAATTATCTGTCCTTTCTTAAATTTACATGTTTTCCATATACTGTATATAGTATTTTTTTTCCCTTAGTCATAATACTTTTCTTGTTAATCTACACTTTTCTGACTATCTTTTAAATTTGCTTTATACATTGTTAAACACTTTACCTCTTCTTAATTTCCTGTGTTCTTAATTATCTGCCCTTTCTTAAATTTACATGTTTTCCATATACTGTATATACTATATTTTTTTTCCTTAGTCATACTACTTTTCTTGTTACCTACACTTTTCTGACTATCTTTTAAATTTGCTTTATACATTGTTAAACACTTTACCTCTTCTTAATTTCCTGTGTTCTTAAGTATCTGTCCTTTCTTAAATTTACATGTTTTTCCATATACTGTATATATTATTTTTTTCCCTTAGTCATACTACTTTTCTTGTTAACCTACACTTTTCTGACTATGCTTCTTTTTACTTCACCCTTGAGGCTCGAGGACGAGCCTATAATGAAGGAGAGGGAAGTAAAATGCCCCAGAACGAGAAGCCCACCACAGAAGCCATGAACGAACACCACACAGAAACACCAAAGGAAAGGTCCACAGAACGAAAGGACCAGCTGACCGAGCCAGCCATTTCAGACAGGCCCAAGCCCGCAGGGCTAAACAGCTCCAGGACACACCCATTTACCTTTTCTAAAACTGACCATTTTCCACACCTCACGTACACTAACCCCCTCGTGTCCTACACTCCTAACTACAAAGATGATGAACAGGAATATACATTCATATTAAAAACACCCATGCCTGTCCCGACGTTGAGCCAATGCCAACACATCAGACAGCCATAATTATATCTATGTATGTTCTTGCATCCGAGAAGTAGATGTTATATATCTTAGAAGTTCAAACACCCACGCTTGTCCCTAGACCTCGTATATCATTTTCCATGACGAGTATAGATATATGTAACCCGTGCTCAGTCGCCCCTTGCATTGCTCCTCTAGTAACTAAGTATTAATATTAACATTCCCTAACATCTTGTCTTGCCAGACTAAGCTTCTGAAGACCCATCGCCCCATAAATCTATGTATGCAATCCTTAGGTTAAGTATTTTTATCCGCCATTGTGTTCACCTTTTTCCATTTACTTTCCACAATTGTCATACGTCTTCCCCTTGCCTCCTTCGTATCCACAGCCCACACTACGCCCATTTATTTCGTGTCTTACACCTCTTACCCCAACCAGAGATTGTATAAGATAACCTGGTTACCAGTATCTGTCATAAGTACCCCGAAACAATAACTAAGTACCCCTACGAACTGCCGCTGTGGTTGGTATTTTATATTTAATAGAAAACGCAGTTCCCAGGGCCAACTAATAGTATCCATAACCCTCTGACTGATCACATAACTCTATCTTTTCCAGACTCATATACCACCCCATAGTTGCATTCCCCGGTAGCATTTGGCTAACGTATTCTACTGCCTTTTCAAACTTCCATATCAATTGTAGCCTAATGCCACCCCCACGCCCAGGGACCTTAGGGGCAAAATTTCCCTGTAGCCCTTGAACTCCCCCCCCTCTCATTAAGACACCCGCGCTTCTCGACTCTTGTCCGACCTAGCCTCTCTCTCATACCTCTTGAAGATCCTTGAATTTTGTCCGTTACTAACGCTCTCCAACCTTTTATATATATACTCCTATCCAGCCTACCTTCACTTAGTAGGCCAGAACAACATTAGAACTTTACTAGCCCCTTGCATGCCATCTATTCTCTTACAACACATTCACAACCCTGCACCCAATGGTCGTCGGTGCGAGGCTAGCCGCCCCGCCAGTAACTAACTTCTATTGCCATACTTCCAGATAAATGTGGCAGAGTTAGCAACCCAGTCTCCACCATATCCAGCAAACCCTACAATTAACAACCAGCCGAGTAAAACCAGCTAGCTAAGGCACCTTCGGTTTTGGTATTAAAGACACTCACATCTGTCTCATACACAGAGGGTTATTACAAACACTGGTGATATGGCAAGCTCCTAGCCACAGCCGCCGGACGACTATATCAGAGAGAGGGCGCCCAGCTCCCCCTTTTTGCCCACCCGAGGAGGGAGACCCCCACCCCCGCGGAGGTATACCTGGCCCCTGTTTTGACTTTCGAGTCATTGCCAGGTAGCACAGGAATTCTTCCTATCAATGAACTAACCATGAATGACTAACACCTTTACTAACCTCTATTCACTCACAATAAACCATTTACCTTTCTTGCATGCTCTGATCACTAAATTAGCACCTCAGCTATACCATAGAATGAAGATTGAACAATCTAGAGAGACGCTCCTATCACAGCTGTCTCCATCCTCCTCGCAAAGTAGATCCAGTCTCTCTCCCCTAAATACGTCCAGTATAGCCAAAATAGTACCTCTTACTAAGGCTCAGTTATATGAAAATATAAAGGCTTCCTATCGCCCTGTGCCACAACAGTAAATACCATCTTACCTAGTCCCCATATCTATTGAGAGCTCCATTAAGTCCATAAGACTCGAGATCCCTACTGTCTACAGGGTCCAGAACCGAGCCTATAAATCTAACTCCCGCCCCCAGTCAAATCAGTTGAAAGCTAGACACCAACCAGGGGTCACTACCCTGCAGTTAATTTCTAGCTCTGCCCTTGTGTTGTTCCGGAGTGAGATCCCAGAACCGGCAGACTCCGTGGCAGATTTGGATAGAAGGACCTGCCCACGTATTGAAGAACTTCACACATATGGCCCCCCTGGACAGCCGCGGAACCAGTCGTTAGCCCCCAACATCATGGACGCAAGATAACCAGGACCAGACCCATCAGATACTACCCAAGATTCCCTTTAGCAGTACTACATATTACTGTGCTGTTTTAGATTCACTAATTAATATTTCTACGAAGTGGCTAAGACCTTGCCCAGTGTAATTCATACTTAACCATTCCATTTGGGACGTACTAAGCGATCAGTGCTCTTTAATTAACAGGCGACCTTGACTCTCGTAATTACTTTATTCAGATATTAAAACTCTAGTGATATCTAACGTTCGCCCACTGATTTGCGTTCTATGTATTTCTGAGACAAGGATATAAAACTTAGATCAGTACCCCCTGAGGTTACTAGATTTCCCGTGCTCTAAAAATACGTGTGTCTAATCTAGTCTGTGAACTACTACTTGTGCACCAGAGCTACCAGTAATAAATCTAACAGTGAATATGAATCTATAAGTAACATTGATGGTCTTCGGTATATAAACCTGTGAAATCAAAGCCAGTGATCAGAAGATTAATACCTGAACGTTGGAAGTGGGAGACTAGGCTCCATCCAGATCCACTTATGCTAGTGTTGTTCAATTCTATTATATTGTCTTACACAAGTATTCTGCAGTGGTATATCAATAAACGTGATCATGTAACTTGCTACCATGTGTTTCTTTGTGTTCTCTATTCCTCATATCTTGTATTGTGCATGCAGCCTTATATACCCAGTCAATTTAGAACTCACATTACCCAAGTTAAACCTGTAGAAAAACAGGGCATAACAATCTTAGGACTTAGTATCCTTTATTGACTGATACTCTTTAATTATGAAAAATACTGAAACTAATTAGTCATGTAGTATTTATAAAGAATTATTATTTAACCGAAGCTTAGTAGGCTATGGTTATGAACCGAAGAAGTTATATCTAAAGAAGGACTATTAATTCTATAAAAAGTCTTGAAAGATAAATATTAAAGTAAGAATATTTCTGTCTCTTACCCTTTTTTAAATGAATAGATAGTTTTCTTATGTCCTTTTATTTATATTTAATGTAATTATTCTTGGTTCTTGTCTTACGTTAATAGTATTATATTATTATTATCATCAGGATTTATATCAAAGTCACATAAAAAGTTAGATATATATTTAATAATTAGTTAAATGTATTTCTTAACCACGTAACATTGAGGTTTGATTATGAGTAAATTAAGTTACAGGATCGCTTCATAGATTCGATTCAGGTCTCACTCAAATAATATGAAAAGCAAAAATAATATTTTGAAGCCAAAAGAATTTTCTTCAGCTTAGGAAATCACTAGAAGTAATATTAACACAGCCATGTTAGTCTAAGGCGATATTACTAATATGAGACAATAGCATCACCGTACTAAGCACCGTTAAGCAATGTAAGCTTAATTAAAAGAAAATGAAAGAACTCGTAAGTATTAATATAAAACAATAGTATTACTTTCATCATAACCCAATTACTTAAAGAGTTGCTTTAGTCCACAAGTCAGTCAACTAAAATAGTCAAGTACATAATAGTAGCGTTAACGTTAATTTACAATCAAATGGTTAAGTACATAATAGTAGCGTTAACGTTAATTCCCAATCAAATAGTTAAGCACATAATAATAGCGTTAACGTTAATTCCCAATCAAAGAGTTAAGCACATAATAGTAGCGTTAACGTTAATTCCCAATCACATATCTCACTAACCAACATAACGTAAGTGTTTACACCGAACACACTTAACACACACTTATATAATCTGACTGACAGTCACAATCCCATTATAATACTTCACCCCGTCTTCCTCCAGCTGCAAGTTCACCTTCCCCAACTCCAAATGAGACTGATTTGAATGCCCACTACTCGGGTCTTATATACTAAACAATGATGGTGTAGGAACGAATCAGGAGGCGAGTGATGGTGCGCGCCCCTATCATAGCTCCTCGATTTGCATAGCAGGTGCGTCGTCCAATGGGGGCTCCTGGCGTCGATCATACGTCATAGCGTCGGGTCATCGAAGTAGTTTGCAGGGTCCCCTATGACGCACGCAGGTGTGAAGGCTTGTTTGCTGGTATGCGGACGAGCTGGTTTCCCACTCGCTGGTTCGCTCGCTAGTCTGCTTCGCCGCTTGGGTAGTTTGACACTCCTTCAACTCTAATTCTAACTCTTAATTAACATACAGGGCTCCGTATGTCAGAATATACATACATATATTATATATATATATATATATATATATATATATGTTAGTAAAGCCAGGTAATAAATTTTCTTTAATACATACGAGGTTGAAAGAAATGGCAA
Organism: Paralithodes platypus; assembly: GCA_032716605.1. NCBI lineage: Eukaryota > Metazoa > Arthropoda > Malacostraca > Decapoda > Lithodidae > Paralithodes > Paralithodes platypus. The sequence goes on from CM064548.1 coordinate 58,121,538, forward strand.
TTTCTGCGTTGGAAATTTTATTATTCAAAGTTTCCAGGTCTCTGATGAGTTTTCGCTGGGTGGCAGGAAGTAGATGAAGGAGATGAGCAAAATTCATGGTGGTAGAGGGTTACATAAATGTAAATGATGATACAGGATATACGACGCGTTTCACTGGACAACCAGCAATCCTTACTTGATAATGCTGGTTGTCCAGTGAAACGCGTCGTATATCCTGTATCATCATTTACTTTTATGTAACCCTGTACCACCATGAATTTTGCTCATCTCCTTCATCTACTTCCTGCCACCCAGCGAAAACTCATCAGAGACCTGGAAACTTTGAATAATAAAATTTCCAACGCAGAAATTGCCATTTCTTTCAACCTCGTATGTATTAAAGAAAAAAAAAAAAAAAAATATATATATATATATATATATATATATATATATATATATATACCGGTATATATCATTATATTCTACAAACGTCCTTAACATCTAAACAATTACACAAAGTACAGTGTAGGGTTAATAAATGATGAATGATTGCAAATGGTAACAATAATAACTTGATTACTCTCGTAGTTTCTGAGTTAGAGAGCTTAATGTTCAAGAGTTTTGACCTGCTTATTTGGAACAGGATATGCATTATCATTACCCTTCCTCACCATAGTATCCTAGTGATGGTGTTTCTAAAGAAGGCATTATCTCGATGATATAGGGAGAGAAGTACAGGCGCGTTAATAAGTGATTTCTCGGCACCAAGTATGTTTTGATCAATAATTGGTATCAGCAATATCTAAGATTTATTTCTTCATATCGAGTGAAATATACAAACATGTTCCTACAATTACCCATCCTATTCAACATCTGACATACATTAATACAGCACAGAGCAAGCCAAACGTAATGACAGCTGGGACCTGACTTATTAGGGCGACTGTACGCATGTCTACGCTCCACACCGTCCATACACACTGTCATACATAAGAACATAAGACAAATATAAATCTGCAGAAGGTCTATTGGCCCATACGATGAGACCCCTTCTTCCCTACATCCCTGTTAGTTCTTTCCCTACATTAAAATTATCTCCCACTACATACTCCTATACAATTATTACACTATTATCACGCCATTATTACCCTTCCTCCCTTGACCTCCATCAAACTTTAAAAAACATCCAGTAGATCCCCCTTCTAGATTAATTTGTAAATTTTTCGGTAGAAAAATATTCCGGCCAAAGGCCGGTTCTTCCGAAATTACAGGCTCACTATCGTTCGCCAGGAAAAAAATCGACACCTAAATAGCACGAAAGGTCTTAAAATTAACACGGAAATGGGGCGGAAGGTCTTAAAATTGACAAACTAATGGGGCTAAATAAAATGCCCCAGAACAAGAAGCCCACCACAGAAGCCACGAGCGAACACCACACAGAAACACCCGGAAGAAAGGTCCACAGAACGAAAGGACCAGCTGACCGAGCCAGCCATTTCAGACAGGCCCAAGCCCGCAGGGCTAAACAGCTCCAGGACGCACCCATTTACCTTTTCTAAACTGACCATTTTCCACACCTCACGTACACTAACCCCCTCGTGTCCTACACTCCTAACTACAAAGATGATGAACAGGAATATACATTCATATTAAAAACACCCATGCCTTGTCCCGACGTTGAGCCAATGCCAACACATCAGACAGCCATAATTATATCTATGTATGTTCTTACATCCGAGAAGTAGATGTTATATATCTTAGAAGTTAAAACACCCACGCTTGTCCCTAGACCTCGTATATCATTTTCCATGACGAGTATGATATATGTAACCCGTGCTCAGTCGCCTCTTGCATTGTTCCTCTAGTAACTAAGTCTATAATATTAACTACCACCAGCATTGATGCGACATAGCGGCACTGTCCTTGTGTCGTATTGTGCCAAGTACAGATCAACCAGGTTTCATCACCTTATTAGGACGACGACTATAATGTCATCGTTCATCGATGTATGCAATCCTTAGGTTAAGTATTTTTATCCGCCATTGTGTTCACCTTTTTCCATTTACTTTCCACAATTGTCATACGTCTTCCCCTTGCCTCCTTCGTATCCACAGTCCACACTACGCCAATTTACTTCGTGTCTTACACCTCTTACCCCAACCAGAGATTGTATAAGATAACCTGGTTACCAGTATCTGTCATAAGTACCCCGAAACAATAACTAAGTACCCCTACGAACTGCCGCTGTTGTTGGTATTTATATTTAATAGAAAACGCAGTTCCCAGGGCCAACTAATAGTATCCATAACCCTCGGACTGATCACATAACTCTATCTTTTCCAGACTCCTATACGACCCCATAGTTGCATTCCCCGGTAGCATTTGGCTAACGTATTCTACTGCCTTTTCAAACTTCCATATCAATTGTAGCCTAATGCCACCCCCACGCCCAGGGACCTTAGGGGCAAAATTTCCCTGTAGCCCTTGAACTCCCCCCCCCCCCCTCTCATTAAGACACCCGCGCTTCTCGACTCTTGTCCGACCTAGCCTCTCTCTCATACCTCTTGAAGATCCTTGAATTGTCCGTTGCTAACGCTCTCCAACCTTTTATATATATACTCCTATCCAGCCTACCTTCACTTAGTAGGCCAGAACAACATTAGAACTTTACTAGCCCCTTGCATGCCATCTATTCTCTTACAACACATTCACAACCCTGCACCCAATGGTCGTCGGTGCGAGGCTAGCCGCCCCGCCAGTAACTAACTTCTATTGCCATACTTCCAGATAAATGTGACAGAGTTAGCAACCCAGTCTCCACCATATCCAGCAAACCCTACAATTAACAACCAGCCGAGTAAAACCAGCTAGCTAAGGCACCTTCGGTTTTGGTATTAAGGACACCCACATCTGTCTCATACACAGAGGGTTATTACAAACACTGGTGATATGGCAAGCCCCTAGCCACAGCCGCCGGACGACTATCACAGAGAGAGGGCGCCCAGCTCCCCCTTTTTGCCCACCCGAGGAGGGAGACCCCCACCCCCGCGGAGGTATACCTGACCCCTGTTTTGACTTTCGAGTCATTGCCAGGTAGCACAGGAATTCTTCCTATCAATGAACTAACCATGCATGACTAACACCTTTACTAACCTCTATTTACTCACAATAAACCATTTACCTTTCTTGCATGCTCTGGTCACTAAATTAGCACCTCAGCTATACCATAGAATGAAGATTGCACAATCTAAGAGAGACGCTCCTATCACAGCTGTCCCCATCCTCCTCGCAAAGTAGATCCAGTCTCCCTCCCCTAAATACTTCCAGTATAGCCAAAATAGTACCTCTTACTAAGGCTCAGTTATATGAAAATATAAAGGCTTCCTATAGCCCTGTGCCACAACAGTAAATACCATCTTACCTAGTCCCCATATCTATTGAGAGCTCAATTAAGTCCATAAGACTCGAGATCCCTACTGTCTACAGGGTCCAGAACCGAGCCTATAAATCTAACTCCCGCCCCCAGTCAAATCAGTTGAAAGCTAGACACCAACCAGTGGTCACTACCCTGCAGTTTACCTCTAGCTCTGCCCTTGTGTTGTTCCGGAGTTGAGAGATTCCAGATCTGGCAGACTCCGTGGCAGAGAAGACTGATAGAAGCATCTGTCCATGTACAAGTCCTAACATGCACCTTATAACCTTCACACAAATTCGTGGGTATATAAGTGTGTAGCCAGCAACGATCGTCAAGAGATCCGACTTGAGAACTTCCTACATTTTGGACCATCTGGACGGCCGAGGAACCAGTCGTTAGCCCCCAACATCACCGGAAGTAAGATAACCAGGACCAGATCTACCCATACTATTCAAGATTCATGTTGCTAGTACTAAGTGTTATAGTACTAGCTTGATACTCACTTATTAACTTTCTATAAAGTGGCTAAGACCTTGCCCAGTGTAATTCATATTTAACCATTCCATTTGGGACGTACTAAGCGATCAGTGCTCTTTAATTAACAGGCGACCTTGACTCTCGTAATTACCTTATTCAGATATTAAAACTCTAGTGATATCTAACGTTCGCCCACTGATTTGTGTTCTACGTATTTCTGCCATAAGAATATAAAACTTAGTTCAGTACCCCCATGAGGTTACTAGAGATTCCGTGTTCTACAATATACGCGTGTCTAATCCTAACTGTGAGTTGCTACTTGGGCACGCGACCAGCCAGCAAGAGGTCAAATCAGTGACATTGAATTATACGAATATATTGAGGTCTTCCAGTAAAATAAAAACTTGCTAATTAAACCCGTGATCAGAAGAATATACCTGAACGTTGGAAGTGGGAGACTAGGCTCCATCCAGATCCGCTAATGCTAGCAGTTCCATTCTATTATTTGTTTTGTGCGAAAATAACTATCTTTCTATGCTCTTTATTTATTTACTTCAATAAACGTGAACTTGTGTCGTGTTACCGTGTGTTTATTTTGTGTTCTCTATTCCTCATACCTTGTATTGTGCATGCAGCCTTATATACCCAGTCATTCAGAACTCACATTACCCAAGTTAAACCTGTAGAAAAACAGGGCATAACATTGGCGGCAGCGGTGGTTCTTGATTCGGATAAAAGGTTGCATTACATTGCAAGTTTGGAACAGCTAGAACACGAGAACATCATGGCGCAACCTACCCACACTTCCATCCCAAATTATGATGAAACAAGTTATGGGATCGAAGTATTCATGGACGTAGTGAAACCCTTACTTGACATTACTTATACCACGGACGCACACAAAATAGCCGTAACATTACCACACCTGGGAAAAGCCGTTTCCCTGGTGGCTTATCAAGTGCACCCTGATCTCACCTGGAACGAATTTCGCACAATAGTGATAGAAGCCATTAAACCTTCGTTGGGCGTTTTCGTGGCCCACACCCGTATCCTAGACACGAAATTCGAAGGCGATCTAGATACCACAGTGAGTAAGCTTGCCCAACACATAAAAAATTCTTTCCCCACGTTGACCAAAATCCAACAAGAACAGCAAATTCTGGTCAACCTTGTGTCGATATTGCCCTCAGCAGTAAAAGACCATTTCCGGGTGCACGATTTCGTCGGATACAAAAAAGACCTCATCACGATCCGACGTATTTTGGCCGTGCGCACAGAAGCACCCACCCAAATCGCTGCAATCAAGAGGTTTCCCACGCACCCGCAGCAAACCAACCACCAAAACCCCAAGAATGCCTACCCAGCCTCATCTTTCAACTACAGACCCACCTACCCTTCCGGCAAGCCCCAACCCAGTAGACCCCGGTTCCAACCGTCCCAGCCACGCAGAATCTTCAACCGGAACAGCAACTACAACACCTACCAAAGTAAAAACCCTACCTTAGTCATTATCAACCCCTATGATTTCCCTGCCTGTAATGCTCAGTGTGCCGTCCACCAAATTCGTGACTCTGCCAAACCTCGCCCCTCTACTCCTCGCATTTCTGTAAATGAAGAGGAGTGGGGACAAGAGGAAGAAATTGCCCCCCATACCATGACCTCAGACGATACCGAGGAAACCCTGGAAGAGGTAGATACCGACCCCCTGGATTTTTAAAGTATCCCCCGCCCACGATGGGCTCGGCGGGGGACGCCATAACTAGTCGCACTGCCCCCATTTATTACATGGCCAAAATCAAGGACATTCCTGTCCGCTTGCTAATCGACACGGGAGCTGCCAAGTCATGTTTGTTCAAATCTTACTATGAAAAACATCCCCGACGATTTGGCCCTTTGTTAAACACCAAAACAGAACTCATCTCAGCTGCTGATACTTACTTAAATCTCCTAGGAGACACTTTACCCCTATCAGTAACCACTCCTGGCCCCCATGCTCGTTGTTATCACACATTTACAGTATTTTCCTCCAACTGTAAACATTATGATGGTTTCCTTGGACTTGACCTCCTTCAAAAACTCCAGGCCCAGATTGACTGCGGCCAAAGGCTGATCTCATTCAAAAACAAATTCCAGCCCAAAGCCTCTGACAAACCAATCACGCAGAAACCCATTCCCAAAAAGAAAAAACAACCTCCCCCTCAACAAACCCTGATTCAGGGTTACCAAGTTGCAGCTAGCACTAAGGTGACTCCTAAAACCTCCCCTTGCCCCGAGATCTCTCAAAACCTCACTCAATTCAGTAAAAAAATGCCTCAACAAACGAAAGAAGACAAGTCCAAGCAACTCCCCCTCGGTAATCCCCTCAATTCTCGTAACTCTGTCCAGACTAAATCCTCCCATGTTTTCAGGACAGACTCTGATATATGTAACCCTAATTCTATCCAATGTTTATGTACACATGTTTCCAGAGAAAATGCCGACCGATGTACCCAATAATGTTTCCCCCATGCCCCCAGAAATGTTAACAACCCCAAATCAATACACCAGTCCTACACCAATAACCCATGTTCTACACCTAACTTTTTCCCCACCAACCCTCCGCAGTCCCCCCAGCAAATCCCGTTTTCTAACTCGCTCACCTCGCACCCTTCTGAACCGCCCGCACGCGCCGTTAATCCCCCCCTCACGCGTGCCGACCGAGGGACACAACCATGTTCCCACCATGCCCCCAGAAATGCCCAGCTATTCCACCACCCCCCCAATCCCCCTTGTGACAGTTTTTCGTCAGTAGCTCCCTTCCACCCCCACACAATTCACACCCCTAGAAAACTTCACAACCCCACACTTGACTCGCCCTCTCATGACAAACATAACCACCAAAACCACATAAACGCCAAACAAACCGTTACTGCCACCGACAACGCTCCCCCCACCAACCCTCCGCAGTCCCTCCAACAAATCCCGTTTTCTAACCCCCTCACACCGCGCCCCACTGATCCTCTCACACGCGCCGTTAATCCCCCCCTCACGCGTGACCCCCACCAAAGTGACCTTGCCCCCCTTATAAGTACCAAGCACCTGCTCGCCAGTCAATCCCCCACCATCATTAGCCCAGCGGTAGTTCAGGATAAATGCCAAATTCCCCCCCACCATCAAAAATGGGTGAACCTGCGGCCCATACCCCAAACTCACATGGTATTTTCCCCCACTAACACATCCCCCATCCCCCATCGTTGCCTCTTACAACCCGCCATCATTCCCGCTCGTATCAACCACATTCTCGTGGCTAATATCTCAGAGGAACCCCTGACATTACCGAAAGGTCTCATTATAGGAGACCTCGAAACTTTCGATGACCTCCCCATACATTGTAACGACACCCCTACCAGCCTCCAATTGCCCCCTCTTCCTGAGACACTATCTGACCACCAAAAGAACGGCATGTACGACCTACTGCTGGAATTCAGTGACGTCTTTGCCCAACAACCCACCGAAATCGGACAGACGGATGTAGAACAACACATCATTAACACCACAGGCCCCCCCATATGACAACCATCCCGTAGAAAGAACCCCATACAACGTCAGGAAGAGGAATGCCAAGTCCAGGAAATGTTAGAGGCCGGGATTGCCACCCCGTCCATTAGCCCCTGGTCTTCCCCTGTTGTCTTAGTCAAAAAGAAAGATGGGACAACCCGTTTTTGCGTCGATTACAGGAGGTTAAATGACAAAACCATTAAAGACGCTACGCCCTTACCCCGAATAGACGATTCCCTTGACTCCCTATACGGATCCAAATGGTTCACTACCCTCGACTTGCAAGCAGGGTATTGGCAAGTGCCTATCAAGGCCGAGGACCAAAAGAAAACAGCATTTTCCACTAGTGGTGGCCATCACTATGAAATTAACGTCCTACCTTTTGGCCTCTGTAACGGACCCGCCACTTTCTCCCGTTTGATGGAAACGGTATTACATGGCCTAACCTGGGAAACCTGCCTAGCCTATCTGGACGATATTATTGTGTACTCTCCAACCTGGGAAGAACACCTCCTCAGGTTGAGACAAGTCCTGCAAAGAATCCGAGCCGCCGGGTTGAAATTAAAACCCTCAAAGTGCGTGATTGCCCGGAATAAGGTAGATTTTCTCGGACACGTGATATCTGAACATGGTATTGCGCCAGACCCAAAGAAACTTCAAGCCATACAAAACCAAACCCCACCCACCACGGTTAAAGGAATACGTTCGTTTCTAGGTTTAGCCACATACTACAGACGTTTCGTCCCCCACTTTGCCACCATAGCCAGACCCCTCCACCAACTTACCCACAAAGACACCCCGTTTGCCTGGACACCTGAAAGAGACCTCGCGTTTAACACTTTGAAGCAAAAGCTAATCCAAGCCCCTATTGTCGTTTTCCCTGACTACCAGAAACCTTTCCGTCTTTATACCGACGTATCTCTGTACGCCATAGGTGCAGTATTAGCTCAATTCAGAGATGGAAAGGAACATGTGATAGCATATGCCAGCTACACACTCACCCCACCCCAACAGAATTACGCAGCCACCAAGAGAGAGTGCTTAGGGATCATTTGGGCACTCAGCCACTTCCGGTCATTTGTGTTGGGCGCAAAACTCGAAATAATTACCGACCATCAATCTTTACAATGGCTGCGTAGGTGCGAAACCAACTCAGCCATTTTGGTACGTTGGAGAGAGACACTAGAGGACTACGACTTTACCATACAATATCGTCCCGGCAAACTCCATACTAATGCAGACGCCCTGTCACGTTTGCCAGTACCAAAAGACCCCCCACCAACCTAGCCGCCTTACAAAACACTCAATTGGTATCTACCCCCACCTCCCGACAGAATGCCCCCCCAGCCCTCTCCCTAATTCAATCTTGGGAACCACGAATCAGACCCCCCTGGATACCGTTAAAAGTCTTCAGGAGACTGACTCGCTGGGGAGATCAACTTGCCACAGACACTGGTCACATAATCTTGAACCCCACCATAGCCCACGACTACATGATTGCCATCCACGAGGGAAACGGCATACACCTTGGACAAAAGAAAATGTTAAAGATCTTCACAGACCAATACTGGACCCCCAACCCCTCCAAAATTGCACAACGAGTGACAGAATCCCGCAAACCGTGTTTATTGGGAAAGGATAGATCACGCACCCCAGGCCCAGCTGGTACCATTTCTGCCAACAAACCGTTCCAAGTCCTATCCCTCGACATCATGGGCCCGTTCCCTTCTTACGCTGGCAACCGCTATATCGTCACATTTGTAGACGTATATTCAAAATTTCTAATAGCCTGCCCAGTTAAAGACCACACAGCCACCACAGTCGCCACACTGCTTGCCACCGAAGTGTTCCCTATATTCGGCCTTCCCCTTGCTCTTCTATCGGACAATGCCCCCGAGTTTAGTGGACACGTTTGGCAACAATTCACCCAACAATGCGGTATTAAGATTAAACACTCATCCCCGTACTGGCCTCAAGGAAATGCTATCTGCGAACGCAGCCATCGCACCATCAACAACCAGTTACGTACAAGAATGATTGCTCTTAATACCTCAGACTGGCCATCACAACTAAAGATGATACAGTGGGGTATGAACACCTGTCCTCGGGAAGACGGTATTTCCCCTCATGAACGTGTTTACGGTGTACCCCCCCTGTTACTGCCATTCCACCACCACGCTCACCTTCCCTCCACCACCTCCACAATTGACCCATTGCAACATCTGCAAAACACCCTCCATACCGCCCAGATCTGTCAAGACACCAAAACTGATAACATCGATGACAAAAACCCTTTCGCCATCCATGACACCGTAATGGTAGCCAACCTCCCTATCACCAACAAGTTAGGCACTCGCTATGTCGGACCCTACACCGTAATACAAGTCCCAAATGCCTTTCAAGTCACCATCGACTATCACGGCGTGACTCGCACACTCCGAACTAGATTCGTCCGAGCGTTTAAACCTCTAAAGCCACAAGACATTACCCCACCCCACACATCCGACCCTAAATTAAACACCCCTACTCACCCCCTCACTCAGGCTACGAATATTCCCATACAAACCCCTAAGGACCTAAGCCCTCCAGCACCGAACCGACAAATCTTTTCTCAACATACCCCCCCAACTAACCTCCACAAACCCCAAGCCCCCAATATCACACCCTCTTCCACCATGACACCTTCCTTCACTTCTGATAGTCAAGTTCCTCCCCAACTTATCCAAGTACAAAAACCTCCACCCACAACCCCGACCACAACAGAAACCCTCCCGTCTAGCCCTGACATACCTCCACCAGGCACCACAGTGAGAAAACCACCACCCCCACCCCAAACCAAGTACACACCCAACCGCACCACACAATCTACCTCAGTAACCTCACGCTACAACTTATGCCCACGACAAACATCGTTTAAAACCTCCAGAAAACACACCCTACTAACCAAGTTCCGTAGGGCTGCCAGACCACTACCCTCCTCCTCCTCCTCCTCTTCTTCTTCTTTGTCGAATTCTCCCCCACAAAGGGAAAGAAGACGAATAATCACCAGCAAATCACCAACCTCATCAAACAACACACGCCCCTACCCCCAACCCTCCAACTTAAATCTACACTCCTTACCCACCCGTCTAGCCCCCCCCGCATCCGCCCCTTTCCCCTCCACGATCCCCACCACCCCAACCCACACACCGACCAACCTCCTCATCTCACCGAACCCCAACCAACCAACCCCTAAGAAAACCCCCCCCAAAGTCACCCCCGAGAAAACCCCCACATGTCATTTACCTATAAAACGTGCTTCCCCTCACTATAAAACATCGTCGAGCGACTCAAGTCCCACGACAAACATCTACCTTCCCACCAGGACCGCCAGAGGTAGAATAATCAACAGACCCATCAGATTTAAAGACAGCGATACAAAAATAACACCCCGTTCTGACACTAAGGACCCAAGCCACACAACACACACACACCTCCTTCCCACACACCTCCTTCACCCACCTTACCTAAACCGATTTTGCGCATTGCCTCACTATATATTCCCAACCTACAACACCGCCCAAGAAAACCAAATAAAACCCAGACTCACATTCCCCCTTCATCCCCAGCTCTGTTGTCACGCGTGAATCCCCTTTCGGTTAGTAACCCATTCACCACACTAAACAGACTTCCTGTCAATCCCACACACCTCACTCCGACCCCCACGGGGGAAAGCTACAAACCATTCATACGAAAGGTTAAAGTAAAGACCCCCACTGGACACTTGGCCCGTGTACCACACCCACACCAAGCCCGGGCAGCCGCTCGCCACAACACAGAGGACACATTCTTACAGGTATACATTGACCTGCAAAAGAAACCTGACCGTCGCTCTCGTGTTTGGTGGAACTTTCTAAATACCCTGAAAATGACCCACCATCATTATGCTTCTTTTAACTTCACCCTTGAGGCTCGAGGACGAGCCTATAATGAAGGAGAGGGAAGTAAAATGCCCCAGAACAAGAAGCCCACCACAGAAGCCACGAGCGAACACCACACAGAAACACCCGGAAGAAAGGTCCACAGAACGAAAGGACCAGCTGACCGAGCCAGCCATTTCAGACAGGCCCAAGCCCGCAGGGCTAAACAGCTCCAGGACGCACCCATTTACCTTTTCTAAACTGACCATTTTCCACACCTCACGTACACTAACCCCTCGTGTCCTACACTCCTAACTACAAAGATGATGAACAGGAATATACATTCATATTAAAAACACCCATGCCTTGTCCCGACGTTGAGCCAATGCCAACACATCAGACAGCCATAATTATATCTATGTATGTTCTTACATCCGAGAAGTAGATGTTATATATCTTAGAAGTTAAAACACCCACGCTTGTCCCTAGACCTCGTATATAATTTTCCATGACGAGTATAGATATATGTAACCCGTGCTCAGTCGCCCCTTGCATTGTTCCTCTAGTAACTAAGTCTATAATATTAACTGCCACCAGCATTGATGTGACATAGCGGCACTGTCCTTGTGTCGTATTGTGCCAAGTACAGATCAACCAGGTTTCATCACCTTATTAGGACGACGACTATAATGTCATCATTCATCGATGTATGCAATCCTTAGGTTAAGTATTTTTATCCGCCATTGTGTTCACCTTTTTCCATTTACTTTCCACAATTGTCATACGTCTTCCCCTTGCCTCCTTCGTATCCACAGTCCACAATACGCCAATTTACTTTGTGTCTTACACCTCTTACCCCAACCAGAGATTGTATAAGATAACCTGGTTACCAGTATCTGTCATAAGTACCCCGAAACAATAACTAAGTACCCCTACGAACTGCCGCTGTTGTTGGTATTTATATTTAATAGAAAACGCAGTTCCCAGGGCCAACTAATAGTATCCATAACCCTCGGACTGATCACATAACTCTATCTTTTCCAGACTCCTATACCACCCCATAGTTGCATTCCCCGGTAGCATTTGGCTAACGTATTCTACTGCCTTTTCAAACTTCCATATCAATTGTAGCCTAATGCCACCCCCACGCCCAGGGACCTTAGGGGCAAAATTTCCCTGTAGCCCTTGAACTCTCCCCCCCCCCCCTCTCATTAAGACACCCGCGCTTCTCGACCCTTGTCCGACCTAGCCTCTCTCTCATACCTCTTGAAGATCCTTGAATTGTCCGTTGCTAACGCTCTCCAACCTTTTATATATATACTCCTATCCAGCCTACCTTCACTTAGTAGGCCAGAACAACATTAGAACTTTACTAGCCCCTTGCATGCCATCTATTCTCTTACAACCCATTCACAACCCTGCACCCAATGGGCGTCGGTGCGAGGCTAGCCGCCCCGCCAGTAACTAACTTCTATTGCCATACTTCCAGATAAATGTGACAGAGTTAGCAACCCAGTCTCCACCACATCCAGCAAACCCTACAATTAACAACCAGCCGAGTAAAACCAGCTAGCTAAGGCACCTTCGGTTTTGGTATTAAGGACACCCACATCTGTCTCATACACAGAGGGTTATTACAAACACTGGTGATATGGCAAGCCCCTAGCCACAGCCGCCGGACGACTATCACAGAGAGAGGGCACCCAGCTCCCCCTTTTTGCCCACCCGAGGAGGGAGACCTCCACCCCCGCGGAGGTATACCTGACCCCTGTTTTGACTTTCGAGTCATTGCCAGGTAGCACAGGAATTCTTCCTATCAATGAACTAACCATGCATGACTAACACCTTTACTAACCTCTATTTACTCACAATAAACCATTTACCTTTCTTGCATGCTCTGGTCACTAAATTAGCACCTCAGCTATACCATAGAATGAAGATTGCACAATCTAAGAGAGACGCTCCTATCACAGCTGTCCCCATCCTCCTCGCAAAGTAGATCCAGTCTCCCTCCCCTAAATACTTCCAGTATAGCCAAAATAGTACCTCTTACTAAGGCTCAGTTATATGAAAATATAAAGGCTTCCTATAGCCCTGTGCCACAACAGTAAATACCGTCTTACCTAGTCCCCATATCTATTGAGAGCTCAATTAAGTCCATAAGACTCGAGATCCCTACTGTCTACAGGGTCCAGAACCGAGCCTATAAATCTAACTCCCGCCCCCAATCAAATCAGTTGAAAGCTAGACACCAACCAGTGGTCACTACCATGCAGTTTACCTCTAGCTCTGCCCTTGTGTTGTTCCGGAGTTGAGAGATTCCAAATCCGGCAGACTCCGTGGCAGAGAAGACTGATAGAAGCATCTGTCCATGCACAAGTCCTAACGTGCACCTTATAACCTTCACACAAATTCGTGGGTATATAAGTGTGTAGCCAGCAACGATCGTCAAGAGATCCGACTTGAGAACTTCCTACATTTTGGACCATCTGGACGGCCGAGGAACCAGTCGTTAGCCCCCAACATCACCGGAAGCAAGATAACCAGGACCAGATCTACCCATACTATTCAAGATTCATGTTGCTAGTACTAAGTGTTATAGTACTAGCTTGATACTCACTTATTAACTTTCTATAAAGTGGCTAAGACCTTGCCCAGTGTAATTCATATTTAACCATTCCATTTGGGACGTACTAAGCGATCAGTGCTCTTTAATTAACAGGCGACCTTGACTCTCGTAATTACCTTATTCAGATATTAAAACTCTAGTGATATCTAACGTTCGCCCACTGATTTGTGTTCTACGTATTTCTGCCATAAGAATATAAAACTTAGTTCAGTACCCCCATGAGGTTACTAGAGATTCCGTGTTCTACAATATACGCGTGTCTAATCCTAACTGTGAGTTGCTACTTGGGCACGCGACCAGCCAGCAAGAGGTCAAATCAGTGACATTGAATTATACGAATATATTGAGGTCTTCCAGTAAAATAAAAACTTGCTAATTAAACCCGTGATCAGAAGAATATACCTGAACGTTGGAAGTGGGAGACTAGGCTCCATCCAGATCCGCTAATGCTAGCAGTTCCCTTCTATTATTTGTTTTGTGCGAAAATAACTATCTTTCTATGCTCTTTATTTATTTACTTCAATAAACGTGAACTTGTGTCGTGTTACCGTGTGTTTATTTTGTGTTCTCTATTCCTCATACCTTGTATTGTGCATGCAGCCTTATATACCCAGTCATTCAGAACTCACATTACCCAAGTTAAACCTGTAGAAAAACAGGGCATAACACTAAACATGAGGGAGAAGGGGGTATAAAAACACGACCAATCTCCCCTTAACTTTTATAATTCCCACAGATTCTTCCTAGACTATAATTATCTTCCTCACCATAGTATCCTAGTGATGGTGTTTCTAAAGCAAGAAGTATCTCGATGGTGTAGGGAGGGGTTGAAGTCTGAGATAACTACCGATGTCTAGGCTCCACACACTGTCATACACACACTGACATACAAACACTGTCATACACACACTCATACAAACACTGTCATACACACACTGTCATACACACACTGTCATACATACACTGTCATACATACACTGTCATTCACACACTGTCATACAAACACTCATACACACACTGTCATGCACACACTGACATACACACACTGTCATACAAACACTGTCATACACATACTGTCATGCACACACTGTCATACACACACTGTCATTGAAACAGTCATACACACGCTGACATACACACACTGTCATACAACACACTGTCATACACACACTGTCATACACACATTGACATACACACTGTCATACACTGTCATACAAACACTCATACACACACTGACATACACACACTGTCATACAAACACTGGCATACACATACACACACTGTCATACACACACTGTCATACAAACACTGTCATACACACACTCATACATACTGACATACACACACTGTCATAAACACACGGTCATACAAACACTGTCAAACATACATTGTCATACACACACTGACATACAAACACTCATACACACACTGTCATACACACACTGTCATACAAACACTGTCAAACATACATTGTCATACACACACTGACATACACACACTGTCATACACACACTGTATACAAACACTGTCATACACATACGGTCATACACACACTGTCATACACACACTGACATACAAACACTGTCATACACACACTGTCATACAAACACTGTCATACACACACTGATATACAAACACTGACATACACACACTGTCATACACACATTGTCATACAAACACTGTCATACACACACTGTCATACAAACACGGTCATACACACACTGACATACAAACACTGACATACACACACTGTCATACAAACACTGACATACACACACTGTCATACACACACTGTCATACAAACACTCTCATACACACACTGACATACAACCACTGACATACACACACTGTCATGCACACACTGACATACAAACACTGTCATGCACACACTGTCATACACACACTGTCATACAAACAGTCATACACACACTGTCATACAAACACTGTCATACACACACTGACATACAAACACTGACATACACACACTGTCATACAAACACTGTCATACACACACTGTCATGCACACACTGTCATACACAAACTGTCATACAAACACTGTCATACAAACACTGTCATACACACACTGACATACACACACTGTCATGCACACACTATCATACAAACACTCATACAAACACTGTCATACAAATACTGTCATACAAACACTGTCATACACACACTGTCATACAAACACTGTCATACAAACACTGTCATACAAACACTGTCATACACACACTGTTATACAAACACTGTCATACAAACACTGTCATACAAACACTGTCATACAAACACTGTCATATACACACTACCTTTCCTCACCATAATATCCCTGTGATGGTGTTTCTAAAGCAGGGAGTATCTGGATGGTGTAGGGAGGGGTGGAGGGCTGAGGAAGGTAGCCATGGCCAGGTTGCATATCGTCACAGGCGCCTCGTACGTTGCCATTACCGAATCCTTCCACCTCTATCATCATCACTACCATCACCATCACCATCATCATCACCGACCATTTTGCTGACTCGATCATGGTTTTATGTGCTGTAAAATGGATATACAGTATATTAAGAGAGTATATGGCCATCATTATCATCACCACCACCATCACCATCATCACCCATTTTGCTATCCCGATCATGGTTTTCTGCACTGTAAGAAGGGTATATGTTATGCCCTGTTTTTCTACAGGTTTAACTTGGGTAATGTGAGTTCTAAATGACTGGGTATATAAGGCTGCATGCACAATACAAGGTATGAGGAATAGAGAACACAAAATAAACACACGGTAACACGACACAAGTTCACGTTTATTGAAGTAAGTAAATAAAGAGCATGGAAAGATAGTAATTCTCGTACAAAACAAATAATCGAAGGGAACTGCTAGCATTAGCGGATCTGGATGGAGCCTAGTCTCCCACTTCCAACGTTCAGGTATACTCTTCTGATCACGGGTTTAATTAGCAAGTTTTATTTTACTGGAAGACCTCAATATATTCATGTAATTCAATTTCACTGATTTGATCTCTTACTGGCTGGTCGCGTGCCCAAGTAGCAGCTCACAGTTAGGATTAGACACGCGTATATTGTAGAACACGGAATCTCTAGTAACCTCATGGGGGTACTGATCTAAGTTTTATATTCTTATGGCAGAAATACGTAGAACACAAATCAGTGGGCGAACGTTAGATATCACTAAAGTTTTAATATCTGAATAAGGTAATTACGAGAGTCAATGTCGCCTGTTAATTAATGAGCACTGATACGCTTAGTACGTCCCAAATGGAATGGTTAAATATGAGTTACACTGGGCAAGGTTATAGCCACTTTATAGAAAGTTAATAAGTGAGTGTCAAACTAGTACTATAACACTTAGTACTAGCAACATGAATCTTGAATAGTATTTGTAGATCTGGTCCTGGTTATCTTGCTTCCGGTGATGTTGGGGCTAACGACTGGTTCCTCGGCCGTCCAGGTGGTCCAAAATGTAGGAAGTTCTCAAGTCGGATCTCTTGACGATCGTTGCTGGCTACACACTTATATACCCACGAATTTGTGTGAAGGTTATAAGGTGCACGTTAGGACTTGTACATGGACAGATCTTCTATTTAACTTCTGCCATGGAGTCTGCCAGCTCGGGAATCTCTCAACTCAGGAACAACACAAGGGCAGAGCTAGAGGTTAACTTCAGGGTAGTGACCACTGGTTGGTGTCTAACTTTCAACTGATTTGACTGGGGGCGGGAGCTAGGTTTATAGGCTCGGTTCTGGACCCTGTAGACAATAGGGATCTCGAGTCTTATGGACTTATTTGAGCTCTCAATAGATATGGGGACTGGGTAAGATGGTGATTACTGTTGTGGCACATGGCTATAGGAAGCCTTCAATTTGTGATATAACTGAGCCTTAGTAAGAGGTACTATTTTGGCTACACTGGAAGTATTTAGGGGAGAGAGACTGGATCTACTTTGCGAGGAGGATGGGGACAGCTGTGATAGGAGCGTCTCTCTTAGATTGTTCAATCTTCATTCTATGGTATAGCTGAGGTGCTAATTTAGTGATCAGAGTATGCAAGAAAGGTAAATGGTTTATTGTGAGTTAATAAAGGTTAGTAAAGGTGTTAGTCATGCATGGTTAGTTCATTGATAGGAAGAATTCCTGTGCTACCTGGCAATGACTCAGAAGTCAAAACAGGGGGTCAGGTATACCTCCGCAGGGGTGGGGGTCTCCCTCCTCGGGTGGGTAAAAAGGGGTAGCTGGGCGCCCTCTCTCTGTGATGGTCGTCCGGCGGCTGTGGCTAGGGGCTTGCCATATCACCAGTGTTTGTAATAACCCTCTGTTTATGAGACAGATGTGGGTGTTTTAATATCAAAACCGAAGGTGCCTTGGCTAGCTGGTTATAATCGGTTGGTTGTTAATTTCATGGTTTGCTTGGTGTGGTGGAGACGGGTTGCTAACTCTGCCACATTTATCTGGAAGTATGGCAATAGAAATTAGTTACTGGCGAGGCGGCGAGCCTCGCACCGACGACCATGGGGTGCAGGGTTGTGAATGGGTTGTAAGAGAATAGATGGCATGCAAGGGGTTAGTAAAGTTCTAATGTTGTTCTGGCCTACTAAGTGAAGGTAGGCTGGATAGGAGTATATATATAAAAGGTTGGAGAGCGTTAGCAACGGAAAATTCAAGGATCTTCAAGAGGTATGAGAGAGAGGCTAGGTCGGACAAGAGTCGAGAAGCGCGGGTGTCTTAATGAGAGGGGGGGGAAGCTCAGGGGCTACAGGGAAATTTGCCCCTAAGGTCCCTGGGCGTGGGGGTGGCATTAGGCTACAATTGATATTGGAGTTTGAAAAGACAGTGAAAGTACGTTAGTCAAATGCTACCGGGGGATGCAAATACGGGGTGGTATATGAGTCTGGAAAAGATAGAATCATGTGGACTGTGGGGGAGAAGGAGGTTAACTGTAGGTGTGTGCGTGACTTGTGGAGAAAGTAAGGAAAAACATGGTGTATTATTTCTCGTACATACGAGGGGTTATGGACCTATTATTTGACACGCTTTTGCACGTCTAGTTGTCCCTGGGAACTGCGTTTTCTATGAAATATAATACCAAGAAAAACGGCAGTTCGTAGGGGTACTTAGTTATTGTTTCGAGGTACTTATGACAGATACTGGTAACAAAGGTTTTCTATACAATCTCTGGTTGGGGTAAGGATTACGTTACAGCATGGGTGTATTAACTTCTAAGGTATATAACATCTACTTCTCGGATGTAAGAACATACATAGATATAATTATGGCTGTCTGATGTGTTGGCATTGGCTCAACGTAGGGACAGGGCATGGGTGTTTTTAATATGAATGTATATTCTTGTTCATCATCGTGTAGGTAGAATCGGGCGGGTAAGGGGTGTAGGACACGAAGCAAATTGGCGTAGTGTGGACTGTGGATACGAAAGAGGTAAGTGGAAGACGTATGACAATTGTGGAAAAGTAAATGGAAAAAGGTGAACACAATGGCGGATAAAGATACTTAACCTAAGGATTGAATACATAGATTTATGGGGCGATGGGTCTTCAGAAATTAGTCTGGCAAAACAAGATGTTAGGGAATGTTAATATTAATACTTAAACTAAGGATTGAATACATCGATGAACAACGACATTATAGTCGTCGTCCTAATAAGGTGATGAAACCTGGTTGATCTGTACTTGGCACAATACGACACAAGGACAGTGCCGCTATGTCGTATCAATACTGGTGGCAGTTAATATTATAGAGACACTTAGTTACTAGAGGAACAATGCAAGGGGGCGACTGAGCACGGGTTACATATATCTATACTCGTCATGGGAAATGATATAAGAGGTCTAGGGACAGGCGTGGGTGTTTTAACTTCTAAGATATATAACATCTACTTCTCGGATGTAAGAACATACATGGATATAATTATGGCTGTCTGATGTGTTGGCATTGGCTCAACGTAGGGACAGGGCATGGGTGTTTTTAATATGAATGTATATTCCTGTTCATCATCTTTGTAGTTAGGAGTGTAGGACACGAGGGGGTAGTGTACGTGAGGTGTGGAAAATGGTCAGTTTAGAAGAGGTATGTAGGTGCGGCCTGGAGCTGCTTAGCCCTGCGGGCTTGGGCCTGTCTGAATTGGCTGGCTCGGTCAGCTGGTCCTTTCTTTCGGGTGTTTCTGTGTGGTGTTCGCTCGTGGCTTCTGTGGTGGGCTTCTTGTTCTGGGGTATTTTACTTCCCTCTCTTTATTATAGGCTCGTCCTCGAGCCTCAAGGGTGAAGTAAAAAGAAGCATAGTCATGGTGGGTCATTTTAAGGGTATTTAGAAGGTTCCACCAAGCAAGAGAGCGACGGTCAGGTTTCTTTTGCAGGTCAATGTATACCTGTAAGAATGTGTCCTCTGTGTTGTGGCGGGCGGCTGCCCGGGCTTGATGTGGGCGTGGTACACGGGCCAAGTGTCCAGTGGGGGTTTTTACTTTAACCTTCCGTATGAATGGTTTGTAGCTTTCCCCCGTGGGGGTCTGAGTGAGGTGTGTGGGATTGACAGGAGGTCTGTTTAGTGTGGTGAATGGGTTACTAACCGAAGGGGGATTCACGCATGACAACAGAGCTGGGGATGAAGGGGGAATGTGAGTCTGGGTTTTGTTTGGTTTTCTTGGGCGGTGTTGTAGGTTGGGAATATATAGTGAGGCAATGCGCAAGATTGGTTTAGGTAAGGTGGGTGAAGGAGGTGTGTGGGAAGGAGGGGGTGTGTGTGTGTTGTGTGGTTTGGGTCCTGAGTGTCAGAACGGGGTGTTATTTTTGTATCGCTGTCTTTAAATCTGATGGGTCTGTTGATTATTCTACCTCTGGCGGTCCTGGTGGGAAGGTAGATGTTTGTCGTGGGACTTGAGTCACTCGACGATGTTTTATATTGAGGGGAAGAACGTTTTACAGGTAAAGGACATGTGGGGGTTTTCTCAGGGGTGACTTTGTGGGGGGATTCCTTAGGGGTTGGTTGGTTGGGGGTTCGGTGAGATGAGGAGGTTGGTCGGTGTGTGGGTGGGGTGGTGGGGATCGTGGAGGGGAAAGGGGCGGATGCGGGGGGGGGCTAGACGGCTGGGTAAGGAGTGTAGATTTAAGTTGGAGGGTTGGGGGTAGGGGCGTGTGTGGGGTGTGTCGTTTGGTGAGGTTGGTGATTTGCTGGTGATTATTCGTCTTCTATCCCTTTGTGGGGGAGAATTCGACGAAGAAGAAGAAGAGGAGGAGGAGGGTAGTGGTCTGGCAGCCCTACGGAACTTGGTTAGCAGGGTGTGTTTTCTGGAGGTTTTAAACTATTTTTGTCGTGGGCGTAAGTTGTAGCGTGAGGTTACTGAGGTAGATTGTGTGATGCGGTTGAGTGTGTACTTGGTTTGGGGTGGGGTGGTGGTTTTCTCACTGTGGTGCTTGGTGGAGGTATGTCAGGGCTAGACGGGAGGGTTTCCGTTGTGGTCGGGGTTGTGGGTGGAGGTTTTCGTACTTGGATAAGTTGGGGAGGCACTTGACTATCAGAAGTGAAGGAAGGTGTCATGGTGGAAGAGGGTGTGATAGTGGGGGCTTGGGGTTTGTGGAGGTTAGTTTGGGGGGTATGTTGAGAAATGATTTGTCGGTTCGGTGCTGGAGGGCTTAGGTCCTTAGGGGTTTGTATGGGAATATTCATAGCCTGAGTGGAAGGGTGAGTAGGGGTGTTTAATTCAGGGTCGGACGTGTGGGGTGGGGTAATGTCTTGTGGCTTTAGAGGTTTAAACGCTCGGACGAATCTAGTTCGGAACGTGCGAGTCACGCCGTGATAGTCGATGGTGACTTGAAAGGCATTTGGGACTTGTATGACGGTGTAGGGCCCGACATAGCGAGGGCCTAACTTGTTGGTGATAGGGAGGTTGGCTACCATTACGGTGTCATGGATGGCGAAAGGGTTTTTGTCATCGATGTTATCAGTTTTGGTGTCCTGACAGATCTGGGCAGTATGGAGGGTGTTTTGCAGATGTTGCAATGGGTCAATTGTGGAGGTGGTGGAGGGAAGGTGAGCGTGGTGGTGGAATGGCAGTAACAGGGGGGGTACACCGTAAACACGTTCATGAGGGGAAATGCCGTCTTCTCGGGGACAGGTGTTCATGCCCCATTGTATCATCTTTAGTTGTGATGGCCAGTCTGAGTTGTTAAGAGCAATCATTCTTGTACGTAACTGGTTGTTGATGGTGCGATGGCTGCGTTCGCATATAGCATTTCCTTGAGGCCAGTACGGGGATGAGTGTTTAATCTTAATACCGCATTGTTGGGTGAATTGTTGCCAAACGTGTCCACTAAACTCGGGGGCATTGTCCGATAGAAGAGCAAGGGGAAGGCCGAATATAGGGAATACTTCTGTGGCAAGCAGTGTGGCGACTGTGGTGGCTGTGTGGTCTTTAACTGGGCAGGCTATTAAAAATTTTGAATATACGTCCACAAATGTGACGATATAGCGGTTGCCAGCGTAAGAAGGAAACGGGCCCATGATGTCGAGGGATAGGACTTGGAACGGTTTGTTGGCAGAAATGGTACCAGCTGGGCCTGGGGTGCGTGATCTATCCTTTCCCAATAAACACGGTTTGCGGGATTCTGTCACTCGTTGTGCAATTTTGGAGGGGTTGGGGGTCCAGTATTGGTCTGTGAAGATCTTTAACATCTTCTTTTGTCCAAGGTGTATGCCGTTTCCCTCGTGGATGGCAATCATGTAGTCATGGGCAATGGTGGGGTCCAAGATTATGTGACCAGTGTCTGTGGCAAGTTGATCTCCCCAGCGAGTCAGTCCCCTGAAGACATTTAACGGTATCCAGGGGGGTCTGATTCTTGCTTCCCAAGATTGAATTAGGGAGGGGGCTGGGGGGGCATTCTGGTGGGGGGTGGGGGTAGATACCAACTGAGTGTTTTGTAAGGCGGCTAGGTTGGTGGGGGGGTCTTTTGGTACTGGCAAACGTGACAGGGCGTCTGCATTAGTATGGAGTTTGCCTGGACGATATTGTATGGTAAAGTTGTAGTCCTCTAGTGTCTCCCTCCAACGTACCAAAATGGCCGAGTTGGTTTCGCACCTACGCAGCCATTGTAAAGATTGATGGTCGGTAATTATTTCGAGTTTTGCGCCCAACACAAATGACCGGAAGTGGCTGAGTGCCCAAATGATCCCTAAGCACTCTCTCTTGGTGGCTGCGTAATTCTGTTCTGGTTGGGTGAGGGTGGAGCTGGCATACGCTATCACATGTTCCTCTCTGTCTCTGAGTTGAGCTAAAACTGCACCCATGGCGTACAGAGATACGTCGGTATAAAGATGGAAAGGTTTCTGGTAGTCAGGGAAAACGACAATAGGGGCTTGGATTAGCTTTTGCTTCAAAGTGTTAAACGCGAGGTCTCTTTCAGGTGTCCAGGTGAACGGGGTGTCTTTGTGGGTAAGTTGGTGGAGGGGTCTGGCTATGGTGGCAAAGTGGGGGACGAAACGTCTGTAGTATGTGGCTAAACCTAGAAACGAACGTATTCCTTTAACAGTGGTGGGTGGGGTTTGGTTTTGCATGGCTTGAAGTTTCTTTGGGTCTGGCGCAATACCATGTTCAGATATCACGTGTCCGAGAAAATCTACCTTATTCCGGGCAATCACGCACTTGGAGGGTTTTAATTTCAACCCGGCGGCTCGGATTCTTTGAAGGACTTGTCTCAACCTGAGGAGGTGTTCTTCCCAGGTTGGAGAGTACACAATAATATCGTCCAGATAGGCTAGGCAGGTTTCCCAGGTTAGGTCATGTAATACCGTTTCCATCAAATGGGAGAAAGTGGCGGGTCCGTTACAGAGGCCAAAAGGTAGGACGTTAAATTCATAGTGATGGCCACCACTAGTGGAAAATACTGTTTTCTTTTGGTCCTCGGCCTTGATAGGCACTTGCCAATACCCTGCTTGCAAGTCGAGGGTAGTGAACCATTTGGATCCGTGTACGGAGTCAAGGGAATCGTCTATTCGGGGTAAGGGCGTAGCGTCTTTAATGGTTACGTCATTTAACCTCCTGTAATCGACGCAAAAACGGGTTGTCCCAACTTTCTTTTTGACTAAGACAACAGGGGAAGACCAGGGGCTAATTGACGGGGTGGCAATCCCGGCCTCTAACATTTCCTGGACTTGGCGTTCCTCTTCCTGACGTTGTATGGGGTTCTTTCTACGGGATGGTTGTCGTATGGGGGGGCCTGTGGTGTTAATGATGTGTTGTGCTACATCAGTCTGTCCGATTTCGGTGGGTATTTGGGCAAACACGTCACTGAATTCCAGCAGTAGGTCGTACATGCCGTTCTTTTGCTGGTCAGATAGTGTCTCAGGGAGAGGGGGCAATTGGAGGCTGGTAGGGGTGTCGTTACAATGTATGGGGAGGTCATCGAAAGTTTCGAGGTCTCCTATAATGAGACCTTTTGGTAATGTCAGGGGTTCCTCTGAGATATTTGCCACGAGAATGTGCATGATGCGAGCGGAAATGATGGCGGGTTGTAAGAGGCAACGATGGGGGTTGGGGGACGTGGTAGTGGGGGAAAATATCATGTGAGTTTGGGGTATGGGCCGCAGGTTCACCCATTTTTGATGGTGGGGGGGAATTTGGCATTTATCCTGAACTACAGCTGGGCTAATGATGGTGGGGGATTGACTGGCGAGCAGGTGCTTGGTACTTATAAGGGGGGCAAGGTCACTTTGGTGGGGGTCACACGTGAGGGGGGGATTAACGGCGCGTGTGGGAGGATCAGTGGGGCGCGGTGTGAAGGGGTTAGAAAACGGGATTTGTTGGAGGGACTGCGGAGGGTTGGTGGGGGGAGCGTTGTCGGTGGCAGTGACGGTTTGTTTGGAGTTTATGTGGATTTGGTGGTTTTGTTTGTCATGAGAGGGCGAGTCAAGTGTGGGGTTGTGAAGTTTTCTAGGGGTGTGAATTGTGTGGGGGTGGAAGGGAGCTACTGACGAAAAACTGTCACAAGGGGGATTGGGGTGGTGGTGGTGGAATAGCTGGGCATTTCTGGGGGCATGGTGGGAACATGGTTGTGTCCCTCGGTCGGCACGCGTGAGGGGCGGATTAACGGCGCGTGCGGGCGGTTCAGAGGGGTGAGAGGTGAGCGAGTTAGAAAACGGGATTTGCTGGGGGGACTGCGGAGGGTTGGTGGGGAAAAAGTTAGGTGTAGAACATGGGTTATTGGTGTAGGACTGGTGTATTGATTTGGGGTTGTTAACAGGACGAAGGTGGGGAATTATTTTGGTGGCAGTAACGGTCTGGTTAAAGGTTATGTGGGACTGGTGAGTTTGTTGGTCATGACAGGGCGAGTCAAGTGTGGGGTTGTGAAATTTTCTAGGGGTGTGGATTGTGTGGGGGGGGAAGGGAGCTACTGACGGAAAACTGTCACAAGGGAATTGTTGTTGGCTGTGGGATAGTTGAACATTTCTGGGGGCATGGGGAAAACATTGTTGGGTACATCGGTCGGCATTTTATCTGGAAACATGTGTACATAAACATTGGATAGAATTATGGTTACATATATCAGAGTCTGTCCTGAAAACATGGGAGGATTTAGTCTGGACAGAGTTACGAGAATTGAGGGGATTACCGAGAGGGAGTTGCTTGGACTTGTCTTCTTTCGTTTGTTGAGGCATTTTTTTACTGAATTGGGTGAGGTTTTGAGAGAACTCGGGGCAAGGGGAGGGTTTAGGAGTCACCTTAGTGCTAGCTGCAACTTGGTAACCCTGACTCAGGGTTTGTTGAGGGGGAAGGTGTTTTTTCTTTTTGTGAATGGGTTTCTGCGTGATTGGTTTGTCAGAGGCTTTGGGCTGGAATTTGTTTTTGAATGAGATCAGCCTTTGGCCGCAGTCAATCTGGGCCTGGAGTTTTTGAAGGAGGTCAAGTCCAAGGAAACCATCATAATGTTTACAGTTGGAGGAAAATACTGTGAATGTGTGATAACAACGAGCATGGGGGGCAGGAGTGGTTACTGATAGGGGTAAAGTGTCTCCTAGGAGATTTAAGTAAGTATCAGCAGCTGAGATTAGTTCTGTTTTGGTGTTTAACAAAGGGCCAAATAGTCGGGGATGTTTTTCATAGTAAGATTTGAACAAACATGACTTGGCAGCTCCCGTGTCGATTAGCAAGCGGACAGGAATGTCCTTGATTTTGGCCATGTAATAAATGGGGGCAGTGCGACCAGTTATGGCGTCCTCCGCCGAGCCCATCGTGGGCGGGGGATACTTTAAAAATCCAGGGGGTCGTTATCTACCTCCTCCAGGGTTTCCTCGGTATCGTCTGAGGTCATGATATGGGGGGCTATTTCTTCCTCTTGTCTCCACTCCTCTTCATTTACAGAAATGCGAGGAGTAGAGGGGCGAGGTTTGGCAGAGTCACGAATTTGATGGAGGGCACACTGAGCATTACAGGCAGGGAAATCATAGGGGTTGATAATGACTAAGGTAGGGTTTTTACTTTGGTAGGTGTTGTAGTTGCTGTTCCGGTTGAAGATTCTGCGTGGCTGGGTCGGTTGGAACCGGGGTCTACTGGGTTGGGGCTTGCTGGAAGGGTAGGTGGGTCTGTTGTTGAAGGATGAGGCTGGGTAGGCATTCTTGGAGTTTTGGTGGTCGGTTTGCTGCGGGTGCGTGGGAAACCTCTTGATTGCAGCGATTTGGGTGGGTGCTTCTGTGCGCACGGCCAAAATACGTCGGATCGTGATGAGATCTTTTTTGTATCCGACGAAATCGTGCACACGGAAATGGTCTTTTACTGCTGAGGGGAATATCGACACAAGGTTGACCAGAATTTGCTGTTCTTGTTGGATTTTGGTCAACGTGGGGAAAGAATTTTTTATGTGTTGGGCAATCTTATTCGCTGTGGCATCTACATCGCCTTCGAATTTAGTGTCTTGGATACGGGTGTGGGCCACGAAAACGCCCAACGAAGGCTTAATGGCTTCTATCACTATTGGGCGATATTCGTCCCAGGTGAGAGCAGGGTGCACTTGATAGGCAACCAGGGAAACGGCTTTTCCCAGGTGCGTTAATGTTATGGCTATTTTTTCTGCGTCCGTGGTATAAGCTAGGTCAAGTACGGGTTTCACTATGTTCATGAATGTTTCGATCTCATAAGTTTCTCCATCATAATGTGGGATGGGAACGTGAGAACGGTGCGCCATGATGTTCTCGTGTTCTGGCTGTTCCAAACTTGCAATGTAATGCAACCTTTTATCCAAATCAAGAACCACCGCTGCCGCCAATGTTATGCCCTGTTTTTCTACAGGTTTAACTTGGGTAATGTGAGTTCTAAATGACTGGGTATATAAGGCTGCATGCACAATACAAGGTATGAGGAATAGAGAACACAAAATAAACACACGGTAACACGACACAAGTTCACGTTTATTGAAGTAAGTAAATAAAGAGCATGGAAAGATAGTAATTCTCGTACAAAACAAATAATCGAAGGGAACTGCTAGCATTAGCGGATCTGGATGGAGCCTAGTCTCCCACTTCCAATGTTCAGGTATACTCTTCTGATCACGGGTTTAATTAGCAAGTTTTATTTTACTGGAAGACCTCAATATATTCATGTAATTCAATTTCACTGATTTGATCTCTTACTGGCTGGTCGCGTGCCCAAGTAGCAGCTCACAGTTAGGATTAGACACGCGTATATTGTAGAACACGGAATCTCTAGTAACCTCATGGGGGTACTGATCTAAGTTTTATATTCTTATGGCAGAAATACGTAGAACACAAATCAGTGGGCGAACGTTCGATATCACTAAAGTTTTAATATCTGAATAAGGTAATTACGAGAGTCAATGTCGCCTGTTAATTAATGAGCACTGATACGCTTAGTACGTCCCAAATGGAATGGTTAAATATGAGTTACACTGGGCAAGGTTATAGCCACTTTATAGAAAGTTAATAAGTGAGTGTCAAACTAGTACTATAACACTTTGTACTAGCAACATGAATCTTGAATAGTATTTGTAGATCTGGTCCTGGTTATCTTGCTTCCGGTGATGTTGGGGGCTAACGACTGGTTCCTCGGCCGTCCAGGTGGTCCAAAATGTAGGAAGTTCTCAAGTCGGATCTCTTGACGATCGTTGCTGGCTACACACTTATATACCCACAAATTTGTGTGAAGGTTATAAGGTGCACGTTAGGACTTGTACATGGACAGATCTTCTATTTAACTTCTGCCATGGAGTCTGCCGGCTCGGGAATCTCTCAACTCAGGAACAACACAAGGGCAGAGCTAGAGGTTAACTTCAGGGTAGTGACCACTGGTTGGTGTCTAACTTTCAACTGATTTGACTGGGGGCGGGAGCTAGGTTTATAGGCTCGGTTCTGGACCCTGTAGACAATAGGGATCTCGAGTCTTATGGACTTATTTGAGCTCTCAATAGATATGGGGACTGGGTAAGATGGTGATTACTGTTGTGGCACATGGCTATAGGAAGCCTTCAATTTGTGATATAACTGAGCCTTAGTAAGTGGTACTATTTTGGCTACACTGGAAGTATTTAGGGGAGAGAGACTGGATCTACTTTGCGAGGAGGATGGGGACAGCTGTGATAGGAGCGTCTCTCTTAGATTGTTCAATCTTCATTCTATGGTATAGCTGAGGTGCTAATTTAGTGATCAGAGTATGCAAGAAAGGTAAATGGTTTATTGTGAGTTAATAAAGGTTAGTAAAGGTGTTAGTCATGCATGGTTAGTTCATTGATAGGAAGAATTCCTGTGCTACCTGGCAATGACTCAGAAGTCAAATCAGGGGGTCAGGTATACCTCCGCAGGGGTGGGGGTCTCCCTCCTCGGGTGGGTAAAAAGGGGTAGCTGGGCGCCCTCTCTCTGTGATGGTCGTCCGGCGGCTGTGGCTAGGGGCTTGCCATATCACCAGTGTTTGTAATAACCCTCTGTTTATGAGACAGATGTGGGTGTTTTTAATATCAAAACCGAAGGTGCCTTGGCTAGCTGGTTATAATCGGTTGGTTGTTAATTTCATGGTTTGCTTGGTGTGGTGGAGACGGGTTGCTAACTCTGCCACATTTATCTGGAAGTATGGCAATAGAAATTAGTTACTGGCGAGCCTCGCACCGACGACCATGGGGTGCAGGGTTGTGAATGGGTTGTAAGAGAATAGATGGCATGCAAGGGGTTAGTAAAGTTCTAATGTTGTTCTGGCCTACTAAGTGAAGGTAGGCTGGATAGGAGTATATACATAAAAGGTTGGAGAGCGTTAGCAACGGAAAATTCAAGGATCTTCAAGAGGTATGAGAGAGAGGCTAGGTCGGACAAGAGTCGAGAAGCGCGGGTGTCTTAATGAGAGGGGGGGGGGGGAAGCTCAGGGGCTACAGGGAAATTTGCCCCTAAGGTCCCTGGGCGTGGGGGTGGCATTAGGCTACAATTGATATTGGAGTTTGAAAAGACAGTGAAAGTACGTTAGTCAAATGCTACCGGGGGATGCAAATACGGGGTGGTATATGAGTCTGGAAAAGATAGAATCATGTGGACTGTGGGGCGGTGGGGGAGAAGGAGGTTAACTGTAGGTGTGTGCGTGACTTGTGGAGAAAGTAAGGAAAAATATGGTGTATTATTTCTCGTACATACGAGGGGTTATGGACCTATTATTTGACACGCTTTTGCACGTCTAGTTGTCCCTGGGAACTGCGTTTTCTATGAAATATAATACCAAGAAAAACGGCAGTTCGTAGGGGTACTTAGTTATTGTTTCGAGGTACTTATGACAGATACTGGTAACAAAGGTTATCTATACAATCTCTGGTTGGGGTAAGGATTACGTTACAGCATGGGTGTATTAACTTCTAAGGTATATAACATCTACTTCTCGGATGTAAGAACATACATAGATTTAATTATGGCTGTCTGATGTGTTGGCATTGGCTCAACGTATGGACGGCATGGGTGTTTTTAATATGAATGTATATTCTTGTTCATCATCGTGTAGGTAGAATCGGGCGGGTAAGGGGTGTAGGACACGAAGCAAATTGGCGTAGTGTGGACTGTGGATACGAAGGAGGTAAGTGGAAGACGTATGACAATTGTGGAAAAGTAAATGGAAAAAGGTGAACACAATGGCAGATAAAGATACTTAACCTAAGGATGGAATACATAGATTTATGGGGCGATGGGTTTTCAGAAATTAGTCTGGCAAGACAAGATGTTAGGGAATGTAAATATTAATACTTAAACTAAGGATTGAATACATCGATGAACGACGACATTATAGTCGTCGTCCTAATAAGGTGATGAAACCTGGTTGATCTGTACTTGGCACAATACGACACAAGGACAGTGCCGCTATGTCGTATCAATACTGGTGGCAGTTAATATTATAGAGACACTTAGTTACTAGAGGAACAATGCAAGGGGGCGACTGAGCACGGGTTACATATATCTATACTCGTCATGGGAAATGATATACAGGTCTAGGGACAGGCGTGGGTGTTTTAACTTCTAAGATATATAACATCTACTTCTCGGATGTAAGAACATACATAGATATAATTATGGCTGTCTGATGTGTTGGCATTGGCTCAACGTAGGGACAGGGCATGGGTGTTTTTAATATGAATGTATATTCCTGTTCATCATCTTTGTAGTTAGGAGTGTAGGACACAAGGGGGTAGTGTACGTGAGGTGTGGAAAATGGTCAGTTTAGAAGAGGTATGTAGGTGCGGCCTGGAGCTGCTTAGCCCTGCGGGCTTGGGTCTGTCTGAATTGGCTGGCTCGGTCAGCTGGTCCTTTCGTTCTGTGGACCTTTCTTTCGGGTGTTTCTGTGTGGTGTTCGCTCGTGGCTTCTGTGGTGGGATTCTTGTTCTGGGGCATTTTAGTATAATTTATGACTAAATGTATATTACCATAAGTATAATTTAGATTTTTTGTTTTTTTTGGATAATTTATATAATTTTGTGCAGATTAAAAAGGATCTGCGGTAGTAAAAAGAGTTAAGTGGGATAGTTCAAAACCTGTTGACTACTGGATAAAATGGTCTAATAGTAACCAGAATATAACTATAAGGCGGCACCGGTACTGAAAGGGGTAAATTACGCAGGTGTGGAGGAAAATAATTGCAGGTAATTTGGAGTTAATTTCGGTTCTAATTTAATATATTTTTGGTTTCAGTGACTGCTTCTATAATAAGTTAACCCCTTCTGTACTGTCGACGTCTTTTTTATTATATGTTTGTTATATTTAGACGCTTTTTGCAGTTTAGGAAGAATCTGTGCTAGTAAAAAGGCTTAAGTGAGATATTTCGAAGCTTGTCAATTGCTAGAGGCCCCTTTTAAACTGAAAACAAATCGTGTAATAGTAGCCAGAGTATAGTTAAAAGGACGGCGCGGTACAGAAGGGGTTAAGGGGGGATGGGCGTATTTATTTCCTTATTTATGTATCTTTTTTATAATTATTTTTATTTTCCTCCCTAGACCTCCATCAAGCTTTAACCCCCCCGACCCTCCTTCAAGATATAATTGTACATCTTTCGATAGAAAAATGTCCTGCGGTTCCCCTTAAATTACAGGCTCGCTATCGCTCACCAGAAAAATATCGACACCTTAAAAGACACGAAAAGTCTTAACATTGACACAAAAATGGGTAGAAAGGTCTTAAAATCACCAAACTAATGGACCGAGCGTCTTAAAATCTGAACACTAATGAGGCTAAACATGAGGAAGAAGGGGGACCAGAAAAACGACCCATCTCCCCTTAAATGATTACGCCCAAGCGTCGAATGGCCTAGTTTTACGAACAAAATAATATACAAAATATAATAAAAGGGAATGTGGAACGAACCAGTCGGCTTTCTGCAGATTCCCATGTTCTTATGAACCTGGAACTTTATGTCAATAATAATACTACTACAAAAAATATGTACTCCCTACCTGAGGCTTTATAGTGTGGGAGAGGCGGGGCGCGTGTGTGTACAAAGGCGTACAAAGGAAATCGAGCATCAACAGGTCTAGTGACCCTTGTAGGCTGCTTGTCCTCCAAAACACTGAGGATCAAGTCTCCAAACAGTGGTTTAGAGTGGGTAATGGAACATTGGAAAGGAAACTACTGCCCTGGAACTAATTTCCATGGCAGGATTAGGAAGTTAGTTGGGGACAGAGGGGTTAGTAACTGAGGGGGGGATCATATATAGTTATTCATTTACAAACGCAGTCAGTCGAGGGTTTGATGCAAGATATTTGTCTAGGCGAAGTTTAAAAGAATCAACGGTGCTGCAGTCTATGACGTTTCGGGGAAGCCCATTCCACAAGTTGACAACTCGATTGTAGAATAAATTCTTAGATTCGTGAGAGTTAAAAGATTTACTAATAATTTTGCAACCGTTTCCCCGTGTGTAATTAGATTGTTCGATAGTGAAGTACTTACTGAAATGCTAGGTTTTTCCAGGGTTAAATAGGAAGGGAAATATCCCCAGGCTACCTTTAGGATCAACCTTTCCTGGTACCTGGCGCGGGGTACGAACCTCTGAAGGGAATTTAACCCTCCTAAAAACCCACAGGTTTTGAGATGCCTTGGGTGGGGTTCGAACCCTGGTTAGTGACGCACCACCATCACCACCAGGCCCGCACGCTAACCCACTGTACTACCACGGACGTACTAAAAGTATAGCAACCTTAGTCCGATTTTTAAGAACCAGGTGATAGTCTTGTGGTGTTATCACGTGATGAGTTTATTGGCCTTACCATCTACGACTATTTTACGCTATACCTGACGTCAACTCGGGTTAGTATTATTGTGGGTGCGGGACATTTTCGAGGGCATTACACCGGTGTAATGCCCTCGAAAATGTCCCGCACCCACAATAATACTAACCCGAATTGACGTCAGGTATAGCGTAAAATAGTCGTAGATGGTAAGTCCAATAAACTCATCACGTGATAACACCACAAGACTATCACCTGGTTCTTAAAAATCGGACTAAGGTTGCTATACTTTTAGTACGTCCGTGGTAGTACAGTGGGTTAGCGCGCGGGCCTGGTGGTGATGGTGGTGCGTCACTAACCAGGGTTCGAACCCCACCCAAGGCATCTCAAAACCTGTGGGTTTTTAGGAGGGTTAAATTCCCTTCAGAGGTTCGTACCCCGCGCCAGGTACCAGGAAAGGTTGATCCTAAAGGTAGCCTGGGGATATTTTTTCCTCTTGTCCCCACTCTTCTTCATTTACAGAAATGCGAGGAGTAGAGGGGCGAGGTTTGGCAGAGTCACGAATTTGATGGAGGGCACACTGAGCATTACAGGCAGGGAAATCATAGGGGTTGATAATGACTAAGGTAGGGTTTTTACTTTGGTAGGTGTTGTAGTTGCTGTTCCGGTTGAAGATTCTGCGTGGCTGGGTCGGTTAGAACCGGAGTCTACTGGGTTGGGGCTTGCCGGAAGGGTAGGTGGGTCTGTTGTTGAAGGATGAGGCTGGGTAGGCATTCTTGGAGTATTGGTGGTTGGTTTACTGCGGGTGCGTGGGAAACCTCTTGATTGCAGCGATTTGGGTGGGTGCTTCTGTGCGCACGGCCAAAATAAGTCGGATCGTGATGAGATCTTCTCTGTATCCGACGAAATCGTGCACCCGGAAATGGTCTTTTACTGCTGAGGGCAATATCGACACAAGGTTGACCAGAATTTGCTGTTCTTGTTGGATTCTGGTCAACGTGGGGAAAGAAATTTTTATGTGTTGGGCAATCTTATTCGCTGTGGCATCTACATCGCCTTCGAATTTAGTGTTTTGGATATGGGTGTGGGCCACGAAAATGCCCAACGAAGGCTTAATGGCTTCTATCACTATTGGGCGAAATTCGTCCCAGGTGAGATCAGGGTGCACTTGATAGGCAACCAGGGAAACGGCTTTTCCCAGGTGCGTTAATGTTACGGCTATTTTTTGTGCGTCCGTGGTATAAGCTAGGTCAAGTACGGGTTTCACTATGTCCATGAATGTTTCGATCTCATAAGTTTCCTCATCATAATGTGGGATGGGAACGTGAGAACGGTGCGCCATGATGTTCTCGTGTTCTGGCCAGATACCAGGAAAGGTTGATCCTAAAGGTAGCCTGGGGATATTTCCCTTCCTATTTAACCCTGGAAAAACCTACAGGTTTTGAGATGCCTTGGGTGGGGTTCGAACCCTGGTTAGTGACGCACCACCATCACCACCAGGCCCGCGCGCTAACCCACTGTACTACCACGGACGTACTAAAAGTATAGCAACCTTAGTCCGATTTTTAAGAACCAGGTGATAGTCTCGTGAGGAGTTTATTGGACTTACCATCTACGACTATTTTACGCTATACCTAACGTCAACTCGGGTTAGTATTATTGTGGGTGCGGGACATTTTCGAGGGCATTACACCACATTCCTTTTTAGTTAGGCTAGTCCCTAGCCTCGTAAGGTCGTAAGGTATCGTAGCCTTTTTACCTTAGCCATCTCAATTTGGTTTTTAGGGTTCGTGTGACGGGTGCTCCACGTAGCTACCTGGTCACGTTCCTTAGCTGCCACCAATGAAATGCTAGGTTTTTCCAGGGTTAAATAGGAAGGGAAATATCCCCAGGCTACCTTTAGGATCAACCTTTCCTGGTACCTGGCGCGGGGTACGAACCTCTGAAGGGAATTTAACCCTCCTAAAAACCCACAGGTTTTGAGATGCCTTGGGTGGGGTTCGAACCCTGGTTAACGACGCACCACCATCACCACCAGGCCCGCGCGCTAACCCACTGTACTACCACGGACGTACTAAAAGTATAGCAACCTTAGTCCGATTTTTAAGAACCAGGTGATAGTCTCGTGGTGTTATCACGTGATGAGTTTATTGGACTTACCATCTACAACTATTTTACGCTATACCCGACGTCAACTCGGGTTAGTATTATTGTGGGTGCGGGACATTTTCGAGGGCATTACACTTACTACAGTTCATATTGTCGATGCCTTTGATGATTTTGAACACTTGAATTAAGTCGCCTCATAATCTGCGCTGGGTTAAAGGAAATATATTTAATTCTCTAAGACGCTCCTCGTATGGTTGTGTTTTTAGGCTAGGTATCATTTTGGTAACTCTACGTTGAACTCGTTGAACTCGTTCTAGCTTGTTTATATCTTTTTGGTAATAAGGGCACCAGGATTGAACGCAGTATTCCAGAAGAGGGCGGACTAAGGAATTGTAAAGAGTTAAGATAACTTCTTTGGATTTATGCTCAAATGACCTGCCTATAAAGCCAATTATTTTGTTTGCCTTCTTAACAACTTCTGAACACTGTTGACTCGGTTTTAGGTTACTCGATATTGCTACTCCCAAATCGTTTTATCTGTCTACACTCTTAAGCTGAGTGCCATTCATCGAATAGTTTGTCTTCTCATTTTGGTATCCGATATGTAGTACTTTACATTTATCCGCATTGAAACTCATTTGCCAAATTTGGGCCCAACATGACAACTTATTGTGTTGCATATCGTCAACTTGTTCTTTTGTACTAACTCGACAGGACACGCACTGAACCATGCTCCAGAGTACTCCAGAGAATATAGTTCTATAACACTGCACTGAACAATGAATGACGCTCACGGTGCTAGCCAAGGACAGGGACAGTGGAAATAATTAACACCTTTCTCAGTAGATAAATATCCTATTTCCTCTAATGAACTAAAACGTTTTACAATCGCCAAACTATTGAGGCAAATGAGGTGGAAGAAAACAAAAATTGCGAGAAATTTTGCCGGGAAAAAAGTTGATCGTCGCAAGTTACCAATACAAAAGACTCCTGTGGTACCCAGTTGAGACCTTGGTGGTGGTGGTGGTGGCGGAAGGAAGGAAGGAAGGGGGCGTAAACATGGAAATATGGGGCTTAAATGACAGTACTTTGTGATTGAGGAAGTGTCTTGTTCAGCGGTGTGACTAGAGTCTTATATATAAATATATATTTTTGTTTTCTATGTGAATGAGGGAGACAAAATGCAAAACTGCCTGTGACGAATGCCTCCCCCAGAGTTGAAAGAGTGACAGGGCCAAAATCAAGGAATGTTCGAGCCAAAATGTCTGGACACACGAAGTTTGAAGCAATTTAAGTCATAGGATGAGGGAAAGATGGATTTAGGGAGAGTTCCAGAGCTCGGCTGTTGATTAGAAGAAAGATTGGGAGTATCGTTTCACTCTTGGGTTGGAGAGTTGCACAGAATAGGGGTGGGTTTGTGTTGCAAGACGGGTACTACGTATCCTACATAGAAGAGGTGGTATACACTGAGAGAGAGAGCTCTGAAGAACACTGATTATTGTAGTAGCGATATAACTGTGAAAGAGATGTAACATTGCAGCGAAGCGAAAGATTACAGAGAATCGATGAGAGGCCGGGAGTTAATGATACAAAAGGCTTTCTTTTCTACTTTGTCTAGAAGTGCTGTGTGAGAGGATCCTCCCCACACGTGTGAACAATACTCAATACAAGGATGCACTGTGCCCCTGTACAGAGCAAGAATTTGTGCAGGGGTAAAGAACCCCTTGAGGCGGTTGAGCACACCCAGCTTCTGGGAAGCCATTTTAGCAAGAGTGGTAATATGATCCTTCCAACTACTACTAACACTTTTCGCACTTTTTTCTTTTACCTATGCCGTTTTTCAACTATTCCTCCCATATGAACGTTTGGTGAGTGAGATAATGACTGAAGGAGTGTATGAGTGAGAGGTGGAAGGACAGAGAGGGAGACGCAAACCGAGAGTGAAGTGGAGGAATGGAGTTGAGAGGTATATGGGTGAGAGTTGTGTTGGGTGGGAAGAGGGATGCCAGCTAACGGATGTCAGAGGTGCATGGAGGAGAATCATTCATGGCCAACACCCTTGGGTATCCAAGCGCCTGGTCATAAATAAATAGATAAATATTGACAAATGTATGTTTTGGAAGATATACAGTATATATATATATATATATATATATATATACAGTATATATATATATATATATACAGTATATGTATATATATATATATATATATATATATACTTGTTAGTATGTCAGCTGGTGAACCGGGGCACCGTAATTTCCATAATAGGATAAGTAGGGATAAGACGCCTGGACCCATCTTTATTCTCGAATTTTCGGCTTACATTAAGCCATTTTCAGGAGTACCATATAATCCATGAAAAAAAAAGTAAAAACTCATAACGGAAGGAACAGCGGGATCACTAATAAGTCAGTGAAAAATTTGTAAACCATTACAATCTATTCTATATTAATATTTAAAAGTTTAAAATATATAAAAAATTACTGAAACCTCACAGTTAGAAGTAGAAGCTGAAACATCTAATTAAAAATATATTTGCTATCTCTTAATTTATTTAAGAACATAGTGAACTATCAACAGACTACACCTTTTACAAAACATAATACAAAAATCACATATATTTGTGATTGTGTTTTTTGTATATATTTTTTTATCTTTCTTTTTTTTTTTTTTAACTTTTCGATCACTTTTTTTTTTAGTTTGATTTCCTTTCACAGCTCCACAGTAACTTGAGCTATGGCGGTGTTTTAGTTGACCCCCACACCCAGTTCTGTGAACGTGTCTGCTCGTTTGTTTCCCTGTACTTAGGTAAGTGTACATGTATTATGTGATTTTTGTATTATGTTTTGTAAAAGGTGTAGTCTGTTGATAGTTCACTATGTTCTTAAATAAATTACGAGATAGCGATATACTTTTTTAATTAGATGTTTCAGTTTCTACTTCTAATTGTGAAGGTTTCAGTATTTTTTTTATAAATTTTAAACTTTTAAATATTAATATAGAATAGATTGTAATTGTTTACTAATTTTTCACTGACTTATTAGTAATCCCGTTGTTCCTTCTGTTATGAGTTTTTACTCTTTTTTATGGATTATATGGTACTCCTGAAGATGGCTTAATGTAAGCCGAAAATTCGAGAATAAAGATGGGTCCAGGCGTCTTATCCCTACTTATCCTATTATTATATATATACTGTATAT
This sequence comes from Paralithodes platypus, assembly GCA_032716605.1. Lineage (NCBI taxonomy): Eukaryota > Metazoa > Arthropoda > Malacostraca > Decapoda > Lithodidae > Paralithodes > Paralithodes platypus. Next base: position 58,159,492 of record CM064548.1, read on the forward strand.
ATTCACATATTTGTTTTTCTATGTGAATGAGGGAGACAAAAGGCATAACTGCCTGCAGCGAGTTCCTCCCCCAGATTTCAAAGAATGACAGGGCCGAAATCAAGGGACGTTCGAGCTAAAATGCCTGGACACAGAGTTTGAAGCAATTTAAGTCATAGGAAGAGGGAAAGACTGATTCTGGGAGAGAGTTCCAGAGCTCAGCAGTTGAATAGAAGAAAGTCTGAGAATAGCGTTTCACTCTTGGGTTGGAGAGTTGCACAGAGTAGGGGTGGGATTGTGTTGCAAGGCGGGTACTATGTACCCAATGTAGAGGAGATGGTATACACTGGGAAAGCTCCGAGGAACACTGATTATTGTAGTAGTGATAGAATAGTGAGAGATATGCAACATTGCGGCGAAGAGAGAGAGATTGCAGAGAGTTGGTGAGTGGACGGGAGTTAATGATACGAAAGGCTTACCTCTCTACTTTATCTAGGAGTGCGGTGTGAGAGGATCCTCCCCACACATGTGAACAATACTCAATACAAGGACACACTGTGCCCCTGTACAGAGCAAGTAGCTGCGCAGGGGTAAAGAACCCCTTGAGGCGGTTGAGCACACCCAGCTTCTGGGAGGCTGCCTTAGCGAGACTGGTAATATGTTTTTTCCAAGTGAGAGCAGAAGAAAAAGAGACACGAGAACATTGAGGGAAGATGAAGGGTTGATTATTGTATTGTTGAAGAATAAGGGATAGTCCTCTGGAGGTTCCTGATGGGTAGTAAGATGGATAAATTGAGTTTTGGAAGCATTAAATGTAACAAGGTTTTCTCTACCCCAATTGGAAATAATAGCTAGATCAGAAGATAAGCATTTTACGGCTTCATTACATTTACTTCTGATGGACTGCTGGGTGGGGCGTTCTGGAAAACTAATTGAGTGGTGTAAAGTAGAGTCGTCTGCATATGAATGGATGGGACTAGATGTACAGTTGAGAAGATCATTTATGAAAATTAGAAAGAGAATAGGAGATAGGACAGAACCCTGAGGAACACCAGAGTTTATAGGATGAGGAATTTAGCAATGGCCGTCCACAACCGCAGCTATGGAACGGCCGGAAAGGAAATTAGAGACAAAGGCACAGATAGAGGGACAGAAACCGAAGGAGGGCAGTTTGGAAATTAAAGATTTGTGCCAGACTCTATCGAAGGCCTTCGATATGTTTAGTGCAACAGAAAAAGTCTCCCCAAAGTCCCGAAAGTTGGATGACCAAGAGTTAGTAAGATATGAAAGATCACCAGTAGAGCGACCCTTAACCCTTAAAAAGCGGCTCACCACATAAGTCGAGTTAAATAAAGCTGGACTATGTGGCGGCGCTCGACATAACTCGAGTGGCAATTTCAGCACGTAATGTTGCTGAGAGAGAGAGACAAGTGGTGGCAGGAGAGTAGCGAGTGTATGACTGCTCCAGACCACCGCGGCGAACCTACTGACACGAATCTCACCTCCCTCCTACCTCTCTCACTCGCTATATACGGAATTGTATCGGGAAAGTGGCTAATTACATGCTTTTTGCACTCGCGTTGCACGGTTATTGCAAGAAAACTAGCCATCATAAAAGGATCGTTATGGTGTCATTCGAAAGCTCTGTTTATGCCCTTTCAGGGATAGATACTTGTTTTACGTTCTGGGTCTTATTTAGGCATGAAAATGATCACGTAAACAGCCCTATTTTGGCTAAAAACACCCCGCTGGGCGGTACATATAAATAAACCGCATAGGCCGCTCGTAAAGGGTTAAGGAAGCCATACTGGCGATCTGAGAGCAGATTATGAGAAGAGAAATGATTAAGAAATTTGGAAGCAAGAATAATTCAAAAAACTTTAGAGATACAAGAGATGAGAGTAATTGGATGATAGCTGGAGGGTTGAGAGCGGTCACCCTTCTTTGGTACAGGTTGAATGAGAGCAAACTTCCAGCTAGAAGGAAAGACGTTAGAGGAGAGACAGAGACGAAAGAGTTTGCCTATGCAGGGGGTCAGCACAGAAGCACAGTTTTTAAGTACAACAGGAGGAACACCGTCCGGACCGTACGCCATCTTACTATTAACCCTTGTTTGGCGGGGGTGGACTTAAGTCGGGCTAGAGAAGAAAGGACTATGTGGCGGGGACCGACTTAAGTCTGTGTGCAATTTTGGAGCAATATTGCCTCTGAGAGAGAGACGAGCGGTCGGGCTCTGACTGTTCGCCACGGGTCCCGCGGGCCTACTGACGTTTACTCCACACACATTCACCCTCCCTCCCTCACTACACAGGGTATTATGTCAAGAAATTACCGTATTTTAGGGATTTTTCCTTCGTCTTGCACGATCGTTGCAAGAGAACGTGTGGTCGTAGGAGGATGGTTCTGGTGTCATTGGAAAGCTGAATTAACGCCCTTTCAGGGATACATAATTGTATTACGCTCTGGCTCTTGTTTATACATGAAAAAGAGCACAGAAACAAGGCCATTTAGGGTAAAACCACCCGCTTGGCGGGTAGTAGAAATTCCTTATGGGCCCGCTCATAATGTGTTAAGCCCAGAGAGGGTAGAAAGTACATCTTTAGAAGAGATTAGGATATTAGGCATAAGTAGGAGAGAGGGGGGTGGAGAGGGAGGAATAGCACCGGAATCATCCAAGGTAGAGTTTAAGGCAAAAGTTTGAGCAAAGAGTTCAGCTTTGTCAGAGGAAGAAGTGATGGTTGTGCCATCAGAGTGGAAAAGGGGAGGGAAAGACGAGGAAGAAAAGTTGTTTGATAGGTTTTTGGCTAGATGCCAGAAAACTTGGGAAGAGCTAGAGTTGGATAGTTCAGTGCATTTATTATTGATGAAAGAGTGCTTGGCAAGTCGAAGAACAGATTTGGCTTGATTCCGGGCAGAAACATAGGAAGAATGAGATGCTTGAGTTTCAAGGCGTCGGTACCGTTTGAATGCTTCCTCCTTGTTGTGGACAGCAGTAGAACAAGCGTGAGTAAACCAAGATTTTTTTGCATTAGACTGAGAGAAAGAAAATGGAATGTACGCTTCCATGCCCGAGAGGATTACCTGGGTAATGCGTTCAGCACTCTCCGAGGGTCCTCGGCCACGGAAGCAGAAATCGTTCCATGGGAAATCAAAGAAGTACATCCGGAGAGCCTCCCAGTCGGCAGCGCCGAAGTGCCACAAGCGCCGCCGGCTGGGAGGATCGGATGGCCGTACTGAAGAGATAGGACAGGTGACGGAGATAAGTTTATGGTCTGAGGAGCCCACAGGAGAGAAAAGATTGACAGTATAAGAAGTAGGGTTAGAAGTCAGAAATAAGTCAAGAATGTTGGGCCGATCTCCGAAGCGATCCAGGATACGGGTGGGTTGCTGGACCAGCTGCTCTAGGTCATTTATGATAGAAAAGATGTAGGCTTGTTCACCAGGTTTGTCAGTAGAGTAAGAGGAGAGCCATTGGCGGTGGTGAACGTTGAAATCTCCTAAGATTGAGATTTCAGAGAAGGGAGAGAGATAGAATGTGTTCCACTTTAGAGTTTAGATAGTCGAAGAATTTGGAAAAGTCGGTAGAGTTAGGGGAAAGATAGACAGCACAGAAATATTTAGTATGAGAATGAAAGGATAGTTTGAGCCATAAAGTTGAGAATTCAGAGGAGTCGAAATCGGGAACACGAGAGCAAGTGAGTTTGTTGTGCACGTATACACAACATCCGCCTCTGGCTAGGATAGAGAAAGTAGGAGGATACAGAGAAGGGGCTGCTGGCAGTTGCTTCAGACACCTGAGTTTCGGTGAGAAAAAGAAGATCAGGTTTGGAGGAGGAGAGATGGTGTTCGATAGAGTGAAAATTAGAGGAAAGGCCACGAATATTGCAAAAGTTGATAGTAGGAGTGACAGGCCGTGGTCCAAAATATTTAGAGGGGTCGTCAGGGTAAGGCCGGGCATGTGTGGGGGTATTTATGGTCCCCCCCCCCCCTGGGGGGGGGGGGGACTATAAATACCCGCCCATATATATATATATATACAGTATATATATACAGTATATATATTTATATACTGTATATATATATATATATATATATATATATAATATATATAGACAGTATATATAATATATATATATATATATATATATATATATATATATATATATACAGAGGAGTCTATGGTATATATATATATATATACATTATATATATATAATGATATAATATAATATAAATTATCAGGAATATTGCAAGTTTCTCAGAAATCGTGTGTGTGTGTGAGAGAGAGAGAGAGAGAGAGAGAGAGAGAGAGAGAGAGAGAGAGAGAGAGAGATTTACTCCACTAAAATAGCGTCCAAAGGAAACAAAATGGCCTCTCTCTCTTACCGTAGAATCTCTGGTGTAAATCGATGGTATTTTCCAGGATGACCAAGCGTAGATTTATATCCTGGGGTGACTTAAGGGGAGATGAGCCGTTTTTCTGGTCCTCCTTCTTCCTCATGTTTAGCCCTATTAGTTTTCAGATTATAAGACGTTCGTCCCATTAGTTTGGCGATTTTAAGACCTTTCGCCCCATTTCTGCGTCAATATTTAGACCTTACGTGCTATTTAGGTGTCGATTTTTTCTCTGGCGAACGATAGTGAGCCTGTAATGTTGGAGGAACCGGCATTGGGCCGGGACATTTTTCTACCGAAAAATGTACAAATTAATCTAGAAGGGGGATCTAATGGATGTTTTGTTAAATTTGATGGAAGTCTAGGGAGGAAACTAGAAAAATAATGAATACATGCAAAAATCGGCCAAAAAGTGAACCATAAACACCTTAATACGTGTACTGTACTTCCGCTAGCTATTGTAAACATATACACACAGACACATACACACATGCACATACTGTACACACACACGCACATACACACACGTAAATACAGATAAACATACATATACATACATATACATTCTGGTCTCACTTGGAAGGACCATATTACCAGTCTTGCTAAGGCAGCCTCCCAGAAGATGGGTGTGCTCAACTGCCTCAAGGGGTTCTTTACCCCTGCTCAGCTTCTTGCTCTGTACAGGGGTACAATGCGTCCTTGTATTGAGTATTGTTCACATGTGTGGGGAGGATCCTCTTACACAGCACTCCTAGACAAAATAGAAAGAAAAACCTTTCGTATAATTAATTCCCGTCCACTCACCCACTCTCTGCAATCTCTTTCTCATCGCCGCAATGTTGCATCTCTCTCGCTATTCTATCGCTACTACAATAATCGGTGCTCCTCAGAGCTCTCTCAGTGTATATCACCTCCTCTATGTAGAGCACGTAGTACCTGTCTTGCAACACAATCCCACCCCTACTCTGTGCAACTCTCCAACCCAAGAATGAAACGTTACTCTGTCTTTCTTCTATTCAACAGCTGAGCTCTGGAACTCTCTCCCAGATTCAGTTTTTCCCTCTTCCTATGACTTAAATTACTTCAAACTCTGTGTGTCCAGGCATTTTGGCTCGAACGTCCCTTGGTTATGGTTCTGTCACTCTTTCAACTCTGGGGGAGGCACTCGCTACAGGCAGTTCTGCCTTTAGCCTCCTCTCACATAGAAAAAAAAAATGGCAGAGTGCACTGAGTCACTGTACTCTAGTCGCTTGGCTCTGGTAGCGTGGAATCGAATCCAGCTATCTGTGGGAGCGGTTTCTGTCAAACACTTTCATGGCTGTAGGGGTTAGGTGTGAATGCGCCATGTGAGATTTACACTAGGTTCCCAGCCTACACCATGCCCTTTCTGGGGGTATGTAGACTCTTTTGTGGCAGCTAAAGTCAACCTGGTGACTACTTATTGAAGTAACGGGGTTGAGAAAGACATGTAGGAATGTACTATACAAGACAACAGAAAAGACAGGAGCAGTCAACAAGAGAAATGGGAAAGTATACAAGTTTCCCATCCTCTAAAAGAGAACCGAGCAGAGGAGTGCCCCCTAACATCAGGTCATTCCCGTACTCTAAGAACCAGGAATTTAAGTCAGTCTCCCAGACTAAGGACGGGAGAACTGGACCAATCACCAGCAAGCTTTCAAACCACCTCGACCTATCACCAGCCTTCATTCGACCAGCAGCCAGACTTACAATACAACGAACACATGTTTATGCAAATTAAACATCAGAGACCGGAATGCTATCGAAACAAGTGGGGATACTAGGATCTCCCTTGTAATACCGTTCCGGATAACTATAAGTAATCCGGGGAACATAGAAACTCACAGAGATAATTAGTTAAATAAGAATAACCCCTAATTCTTATACAATCACTAAAGTTGCAATTATCTCTGATCTAGACCTCGTAACCCCAAAGAGGATATTAATTAAAATAATTAAAATAGATATATACAACCTTATACCCACCATGTATTTTTAGACTAAGTTTTACCTTCGGAAATCACATCACAACCATTCACTATGTTCTTATAAAATTGAGTTAATATAAGTGTTACCGCTTTCTTCCTTTGTAGTTTAATTAAAGATGGAATGGCACTCGTGAACTACAATAAAGCTAAACAGCAAACAAGGAATGTACACCACATACACAATAACTAATTAGCCGAGGTCGCCACCGTGAGTAAAGAAACACCACGGACACAAAGAATTAGTTTAATAGTATAAAATACAAAGAATACAGTTAAGATTAACCCTACACTTATAAAACACAATTGTCCAGGTAAATAGGAGGGGTCCGCTATCGGGGCACAACCTTTGACTATATGCTACACTTCATAGGTTAGTTACCACCTATAGTATAGAATAACTCACCCTACCGTAAGGAGTATCACACCAGTTACCCCACCTGTTGCTCAAACTGTCTCTGGAGCCCAACTAAACTCTTCTCACCACCCAACACCGACCTCTACTTCCCCCCCTCCTTCACTCTCGCACAGACTCCCCCTCCCCCTCCCCTAACCAACTCTCACGTCAACAACCAACCTCCCCATTTATCCCCCCTTGTAGTTTGCCTTAACCAACAATTATATCCTCAATAATAATGCAATTAGTAAGAAATATAACAGTAGTTACTGATACATTGCATCACTGTACAGTTATAAGCATGTGTATATACAACACCATCCGAGTCACAGTAAGAAACCCAAATCACGGTATAAAGTTATACACAAATAACCCATTCTACCCCCCCCCCCTTTCCAATACCCACCAACAGTTTAACCATTACACCCATGGTTACAATACCCACCAACAGTTTAACCATTACACCCATGGTTACAATACCCACCAACAGTTTAACCATTACACCCATGGTTACAATACCCACCAACAGTTTAACCAATACACCCATGGTTACAATACCCACCAACAGTTTAACCATTACACCCATGGTTACAATACCCACCAACAGTTTAACCATTACACCCATGGTTACAATACCCACCAACAGTTTAACCATTACACCCATGGTTACAATACCCACCAACAGTTTAACCATTACACCCATGGTTACAATACCCACCAACAGTTTAACCATTACACCCATGGTTACAATACCCACCAACAGTTTAACCATTACACCCATGGTTACAATACCCACCAACAGTTTAACCATTACACCCATGGTTACAATACCCACCAACAGTTTAACCATTACACCCATGGTTACAATACCCACCAACAGTTTAACCATTACACCCATGGTTACAATACCCACCAACAGTTTAACCATTACACCCATGGTTACAATACCCACCAACAGTTTAACCATTACACCCATGGTTACAATACCCACCAACAGTTTAACCAATACACCCATGGTTACAATACCCACCAACAGTTTAACCATTACACCCATGGTTACAATACCCACCAACAGTTTAACCATTACACCCATGGTTACAATACCCACCAACAGTTTAACCATTACACCCATGGTTACAATACCCACCAACAGTTTAACCATTACACCCATGGTTACAATACCCACCAACAGTTTAACCATTACACCCATGGTTACAATACCCACCAACAGTTTAACCATTACACCCATGGTTACAATACCCACCAACAGTTTAACCATTACACCCATGGTTACAATACCCACCAACAGTTTAACCATTACACCCATGGTTACAATACCCACCAACAGTTTAACCATTACACCCATGGTTACAATACCCACCAACAGTTTAACCATTACACCCATGGTTACAATACCCACCAACAGTTTAACCATTACACCCATGGTTACAATACCCACCAACAGTTTAACCATTACACCCATGGTTACAATACCCACCAACAGTTTAACCATTACACCATGGTTACAATACCCACCAACAGTTTAACCATTACACCCATGGTTACAATACCCACCAACAGTTTAACCATTACACCCATGGTTACAATACCCACCAACAGTTTAACCATTACACCCATGGTTACAATACCCACCAACAGTTTAACCATTACACCCATGGTTACAATACCCACCAACAGTTTAACCATTACACCCATGGTTACAATACCCACCAACAGTTTAACCATTACACCCATGGTTACAATACCCACCAACAGTTTAACCATTACACCCATGGTTACAATACCCACCAACAGTTTAACCATTACACCCATGGTTACAATACCCACCAACAGTTTAACCATTACACCCATGGTTACAATACCCACCAACAGTTTAACCATTACACCCATGGTTACAATACCCACCAACAGTTTAACCATTACACCCATGGTTACAATACCCACCAACAGTTTAACCATTACACCCATGGTTACAATACCCACCAACAGTTTAACCATTACACCCATGGTTACAATACCCACCAACAGTTTAACCATTACACCCATGGTTACAATACCCACCAACAGTTTAACCATTACACCCATGGTTACAATACCCACCAACAGTTTAACCATTACACCCATGGTTACAATACCCACCAACAGTTTAACCATTACACCCATGGTTACAATACCACCAACAGTTTAACCATTACACCCATGGTTACAATACCCACCAACAGTTTAACCATTACACCCATGGTTACAATACCCACCAACAGTTTAACCATTACACCCATGGTTACAATACCCACCAACAGTTTAACCATTACACCCATGGTTACAATACCCACCAACAGTTTAACCATTACACCCATGGTTACAATACCTACCAACAGTTTAACCATTACACCCATGGTTACAATACCCACCAACAGTTTAACCATACACCCATGGTTACAATACCCACCAACAGTTTAACCATTACACCCATGGTTACAATACCCACCAACAGTTTAACCATTACACCCATGGTTACAATACCCACCAACAGTTTAAACCATTACACCCATGGTTACAATACCCACCAACAGTTTAACCATTACACCCATGGTTACAATACCCACCAACAGTTTAACCATTACACCCATGGTTACAATACCCACCAACAGTTTAACCATTACACCCATGGTTACAATACCCACCAACAGTTTAACCATTACACCCATGGTTACAATACCCACCAACAGTTTAACCATTACACCCATGGTTACAATACCCACCAACAGTTTAACCATTACACCCATGGTTACAATACCCACCAACAGTTTAACCATTACACCATGGTTACAATACCCACCAACAGTTTAACCATTACACCCATGGTTACAATACCCACCAACAGTTTAACCATTACACCCATGGTTACAATACCCACCAACAGTTTAACCATTACACCCATGGTTACAATACCCACCAACAGTTTAACCATTACACCCATGGTACAATACCCACCAACAGTTTAACCATTACACCCATGGTTACAATACCCACCAACAGTTTAACCATTACACCCATGGTTACATAAGTTAAACATACAAAATAACTCAAACATAGCCTCACTGAAATCTAGAGAGAGTAAGCACTTCTATGGCAATAATACCATCACGGCTGAAAAGCACATGGTATATAATAAGATAGAAGCTGCCTTCCCCTCCCCCCTCGAGACTACAGCCGGACCTGCTGTTGTGATCAGATGCCAGGACCTTGGATTCCTGCCGGACCTGCTGTTGCCCTCTGATACCAGGACCTTGGATTCCTGTTCGTGAGAGGCAGTTCCCGTTGACGTCCAGCCAGACGAATCTACGATCCACGTCGGCCAGACTTGTACCTAACAACACCCTCCCAAAACCTAGCCTAAGTGTCTCTAAGTGTCTTACATTGTGATTATTGATGTGAAGGTAAGGTGAAATATGCGAGTATTCTAGAGCTAATTTTTATGTAGATTTGTGCCCAAGATCGCTATTTACTGCGTCATGTATTCGTCCTTCAGAACCATATTAATTATTGAGTAGATCTGTGTCCAGGATCTAAGTTTAACTTGTGTCTTCAATCATATAAATCATAATATGCATACGTTACATACTCGTGTTAAACTAATATCTAGCCGAATACTCTCAGATTTTACTTGTACTGTATATGTCCATTCTATTGTGTATGTATCAAGTCGAAGTTGAAGTATATATCATGTAGTTATTCCCTGTTCAAATCCAACAGTCACCTAGAACCTACGCTCAATTTCATATTTAATTAAAATCAGACTCTCGTTACTTTATAGAGTTATTATTAATTAGTGATCTTAATTTTAATCTAATTACTTCAAATACCCAAATTACGCTTAGTAATCTTGTGAGTCAACTTATCCATTTACGAATAACTTATTTTCTTATTCTGTTATGAAATAGATAATTTCGATCCATCTCGTCTAGGAATTCTAGCTTTGCATAGATCTTTTATCTAAGTATTTCACCATCGAATACAACGCTAATTCGTTCTGTATTCCTTATAGGAATCTGTTAACTTGTTCAGAACTCCTTCCTACTTTATCAGGTATTTATATCCAAGTGCAACTTCGTCGTGTACGCCTATTGTTACTATTAGTATTATTATAACTATTTAGTACACGCTATTTTGTTCTGCGTTTCTATACCCCCTGTATTCAAAATATAAATTGATTCAGGTTAGGTTGTATTCCACATTCAATTGATTCAGGTTAGGTTGTATTCCACATTCAATTGATTCAGGTTAGGTTGTATTCCACATTCAATTGATTCAGGTTAGGTTGTATTCCACATTCAATTGATTCAGGTTAGGTTGTATTCCACATTCAATTCCGAGTCAGTAGATCTGTATCATTAAATCTGAATTCCTCGACCCGTGAGATTAGTATTGCAAATACCAGTTAAGTAATTAGGTATTCATAATATAATTTTCTCGCAATAAACTAGATACGTAATAAATTGTAAAAACAATTCAACTCCCTTCTTCTTAAATTAAATCGTTCCCCCCATTATCAAGATAAATATCGCATTAACCGCACTAACTATTTTCCATACCTCAGTCTAGCGAATGACCTGGGTGACCTACCTGGTCATATTTATCTGCGTGCGGTAGTCTTTATACTACCTGGGTGCCTCTCGCCCCGCGTTACTGAGCGATCGTTAAAGACATTTTCGTGCGGTTGTCCATATTGCTTAGGCCGGAATAATTCATGAGTGTTTAGAGATTTCATCAAACTTTTAATAAGTTTATCAAGAATACTTCATGGTAGATACTCAACTCACATATATATTATTATCAAAGGTTTACTCTATGTGTATGTGTGTCTATAAATAATTGCATATTTCCTTAATAATACTATCCTTTAATTCATATTCATTGTTATGTTATTCAGAAACCTTTGTGTGTTTTAAATGTATTTAATGATTTACTTACTATTCCTTATAATGTATTTAATGATTTACTTACTATTCCTTATAATAGTTAAGTTAAGTTTTAACTCACGTTTAGATACAGATATATTCGTGAATTCCATATCAACCGTATTATGACTAATAAGTATGTCTGATTATCTTACTATTCATCAATAATAGTAAAGCGAACCTTATGATCTCATTTTATGTTCTTTAATAAATCAGAGTATAGAATTATCCATGTGTGTTTATTGTGTTTATTACCACCTTATTGAGTATATAATTGTGAATAAGAACATGTTCGATGTGTCCCTGTTGAGTGTATCTTGAGTCTAAAAGTCCATAGTTGGATTTGAGTAAAGACCATAACGAAGCTAAGTTGTATTACAACCTGGCATAACACTTATGATAAGTATAGGTATTGTGTATTTTCAGCCTTATTGGCTGCCGACTCGAATATACCGATTAATTTTATTTAGTCACATAAACACACCCACACACACATACAAACACACACAGCCCGTAGCCTAGTAGGTAGAGCTCTCACACACAGCCCGTAGCCTAGTAGGTAGAGCTCTCGTCTCACACACGAGGGGTCGGGGGTTCAATCCCAGACCGGGCGGAGACAAATTGGGCTTGTCTCCTTTCATGTGTTAGCCTCAGTTCACCTAGCTGTAAATAGGTACCTGGAATAAGTGGACGACGTTGTGACGTCCCATCTGGGGTTGGCAAAAATGGTACAAGGCGAGATGGGTATCATATGGTTCACCTAAGCTGATGGCTACCTAAGCCTTCGGGCGAGACGGTACCGTCTATAGTGAGAATGGTACCAAACAGATCCACCCTAAGCCTTCGTTTCCAATGTCGCCAATTGACTAAACTACAGACTACACACACATCCACAGCCATTCCAACAGTACATAAAACACTTAACATGCATTTCACGCAATACATTCCCAGTTAAGGAGGCGCGATAATAATGAGCTTAGCTCGCATTGCGTGGATTTCCCTTGACGAACAAGTAACTGAGTAATACACACACATAATTTCACAGGCAGCATAGAATATAAATCACCCTCGAACACGGTCTCTCTCTCTCTCTCTCCTTTCTAAGCGACATTTTCTCCTACATAATAGTTTAGGCAGTTTAGATACAAGCAGCCTCGTAAGGATAATTAAACCTGCTGTTGCTTGCTTTCCTGTATACTCGCTTGCACTCCTTTGTACTAAGAACGTCTACGCTTATCAAAAAATATGTGGTTGATGCAAATAATATACGCTTTAATATATTGTAATATATTTTATTGTCACTCAATAATAATGATAATCTAATTTATTAATGTCACTCCCAACACCAAACACCTCCCAATGTTTATTAATGTCACTCCCAACACCAAACACCTCCCAATTAATGTCACTCCCAACACCAAACACCTCCCAATTAATGTCACTCCAACACCAAACACCTCCCAATTAATGTCACTCCAACACCAAACACCTCCCAATTAATGTCACTCCCAACACCAAACACCTCCCAATTAATGTCACTCCCAACACCAAACACCTCCCAATTAATGTCACTCCCACCACCCAACACCTCCCAATTACACTCCCACCACCAAACACCTCCCAATTACACTCCCACCACCCAACACCTCCCAATTAATGTCACTCCCAACACCAAACACCTCCCAATTAATGTCACTCCCAACACCAAACACCTCCCAATTAATGTCACTCCCAACACCAAACACCTCCCAATGAAATTAATGAAATCATGTGATCTTCCCGGGATTTGAACCTGGGTTACCACATACAGATTAAGGGGAGGCAGACCGTTTTTCTGGACCCCCTTCTCCCTAATGTTTAGCCCCACTAGTTATTGAGATTATAAGACGTTCGGCCCATTAGTTTGGCGATTTTAACACCTTTCACCCCATTTCGTTGTCAATTTTAAGACCTTTCGTACCATTTAGGTGTCGATTATTTCCTGGCGAGCGAAAGCGAGCCTGCAATTTTAAGAGGAACCGTCCTTTGGCCGTGACATTTTTCTACCGAAAAATTTACAAATTTATCTTGAAGGGGGGTCTAGGGGGTGTTTTTCTAAGCTTGATGGAGGTCTAGGGAGGAAACTAAAAAAATATATGAATAAATAAATTAATAGACCAAACAAACGGCCAGTCTCCCCTTAAACACTCTAACCATTACACCATCAAGACAGTAATTTGTCCACACACTCTGTATATGTGGTTAGAGTGCCTTTATATAGAGAGCGGTGACAGAGGGTTCAGGGAATCAGAAACAATATATTTTGTTTTTCATTTTTTTCTATGTGAGTGAGGGAGACAAAAGGCAGAACTGCCTGTACCGAGTGCCTCCCCCTGAGTTGAAAGAGTGGCAGGGCCAAAATCAAGGGACGTTCGAGCCAAAATGCCTGGACACACGGAGTTTGAAGCAATTTAAGTCATAGGAAGAGGGAAAACTGATTCTGGGAGAGAGTTCCAGAGCTCAGCAGTTGAATAGAAGAAAGTCTGAGAATAACGTTTCACTCATGGGTTGGAGAGTTGTACAGATAGTAAATATAAGCCGAAAATTGCTAGAATAATGCCATAATCTGTAGAATATCGCTCTAAAATGGCTCAAATCTCCAGAATATCGCTAGAATTGACAACACTAGATGTATAATTGACAACACTAGATGTATAATTGTGCCTCTAAATCGAAATAAATATCTCTAGATCTAGCGGGAAAGTAGCTAAATTTACAGCACTTCACTCATAAGCTACAATTGACCACTTGCGAGTTTCAGACTATAAGGAAGTTGGAGCTGTAGATATCGATCTTTAGTAGAATGACCAGCTAAAATACGGTCGTAGTACATTTATAAATACATAAAACCCAATTCAATATCCTTTTTATCCATCAGAAACTTACATTATTATTGCATTTCTGTTTAATATCGATGTTTACTGCTCCAACTTCCTTATAGCCTGAAACTCGCAAGTCGGCAATTAGAGTGCCTTTATTATAGAGAGTAGCAACATAGAGGGTCCAGGGAGTCAGAAACATAACTTGGTAGTGCATCATGTGGAGAAGATTGCATCATGTGGAGAAGATCGCATCATGTGGAGAAGATCGCATCATGTGGAGAAGATTGCATCATGTGGAGAAGATCGCATCATGTGGAGAAGATCGCATCATGTGGAGAAGATTGCATCATGTGGAGAAGATCGCATCATGTGGAGAAGATCGCATCATGTGGAGAAGATCGCATCATGTGGAGAAGAACATGGACCCGTACAGTACCGGCGACGTTATTTTCATTATATTCTAGGAACTATTAGCCGATTTTATTCAGCTTAGGAAGGATCTCTAGCAATAATAAGGCTTCAAACTATTTCAATCAATGCATCTACAATGCATATCCTTGGTTTTGTTAATATTGACTCTTAAACCCATGGCGAGCAAGGGTTTAAGAGTCAATATTAACAAAACCAAGGTTATGCATTGTAGATTGAGACGAGGCAATGTGGAAAAGAGCGGTGCATACCCATGTGCAGTGTGTGGAAAGGGAGTGGGCGTTAACTCAATTCAATGTAGCATCTGTCGATGTTGGGTACACCATGGGAGTACGCACTGTAGTAGAATAAAGGGACCCCTGCCGAAGGATAAGTCAGAAATAGAGAAATTTGAGTGCGTAGTGTGCAAAGGCGAGTTTGTGTTAAGTGATGATCCTGTGGCTGTGAATTTTGGAAATGAGTCTTTGGAGCTGGTGAACAAGTTTTGTTACCTAGGAGATACCATCTCTGCCGGTGGTGGGGCCGAGGCTGCCACTGTTGCTAAAATTAGGTGTGGCTGGGGGAAGTTCAGAGAACTGATGCCAATCCTAACCATGAAAAGAATGCCTCTCCCCCTGAAGGGAAAGGTGTATGCCTCATGTGTTAGAAGTGCAATGACGTATGCCTCAGAAACATGGACCGTTAAAGTAGAGGATGTCAACAGAATGGAGTGAAATGAGATGAGAATGGTGAGATGGATGTGTGGGGCCAGGCTACAGGATAGAATAACAAATGTTGAGCTGAGGAGACGTTTAGGTATAAAGAGTATTAGCGAGGTGATGCGTACAAGTAGACTGGGATGGTATGGACCTGTGGAGAGAATGGATGAACAAAATTGGGTGAAAAAATGCAGGTCTGTGATTGTGGAGGGAGCTGCACCAAGGGGTGGACCGAGGAAGACCTGGGATCGGACTATACAACCTTATCTCAACCGATCTCAAATCTAAGAACTTGACAAGTGAAGCAGCCCTTAACAGGGTTGCCTGGAACGCCACCATTAGGACAAGAGACTGAAACTTCACTTATGTGTGGAACACTCAGTCTTAAAATTTTATGTATGTGTATGTGTGCCACAGATCCTTCCTAAGCTGCATACTATCGTCAAAATATAGCTAGAATAAAATATAACACACGTCACTGGTACTCAAAGAGTTAAGGGGAGGCAGACCGTTTTTCTGGACCCCCTTCTCCCTAATGTTTAGCCCCACTAGTTTTGAAATTATAAGACGATCGGCCCATTAGTTTGGCGATTTTAACACCTTTCGCCCCATTTTGTTGACAATTTTAAGACCTTTCGTGCCATTTAGGTATCGATTATTTCCTGGCGAGCAATAGCGAGCCTGCAATTTTAAGAGGAATCGTCCTTCGGCCGGGAAATTTTTCTACCGAAAAATGTAAAAATTTATCTTGAAGGGGGTGTTTTTCTAAGCTTGGAAACTAAAAAAAAAATATATGAATAAATGAATTAATAGACCAAACAAACAGCCAGTCTCCCCTTAACGTTCCTTTACACCGTGATAGCCCCAGACCTCACTCCCAACCAGTACTCGTCAAACTCCTTCACCACTGTGGCTCTGAAAATATAACAATAATAACACACAGTATAAGACCATGACAATAACGTTAAAACAATTATCAAAATATATCTCAACTCAATACAATAATGAAAATATATCTCATAACGTTAAACAAAACGGTCCGTCTACCCTTAACCCGTCCAATTCCAGCGACGGCTACCAGCCGTCAGTAGATAAGTCACTCCCCAGTCCAAGCGACGGCTGGGAGCCGTCAGTAATGTACTTTCCTTGTATCAGGCTGTGCCTGGTACCACGACCATTTGAGCACTGCTCTCGACATGGTAACACTTCTCAGCTTATATAAAACCCACTGAAGGCTGGGAGAGCCAGTCTTCTTTCATCTCTTACACCACTTACCTAAAAGCAGTGCAAGACTGCATACCATCGAAAATACGGCATCCAGGCCATAATAATAAGCCCAATTGGTGGAATAAAGATATTTCAAACTGTCTGCTTGCTAAAAAATTTGCTAATGATAGATTAAAATCCTCACAAAACGACGAAGAACGGGTGAAATTTGTAGAGCTACGACGCAAAGCCAAAAAGTTAATTAAGCAAAGTAAAAAGACCCTAGAGTTACATATTGCGAATCAAAGTAAAACAAACCCGAAAGAATTCTATAGTTATATCAGAAAGAAAAAAGTAGTTACTTCAACTGTTGGACCGTTAGTCGATGAAAATGGAGAATACACCAAAGACGAAGTACAAATGAGTAATGCCCTCAATACCTTCTTTGCATCAGTTTTTACAACAGAAGACCTCAGTGATATCCCTACACCATCGCCGATTCAGATTGATAATTCAGATGTTCTAAGCAATATCACTGTTACAGAGAGAGAAGTATTGAACTGTTTAGATAAACTCAAGGTAAATAAAACGCCTGGACCTGATACAATCTGGCCTAGAGTTCTAAAGGAAGCTAAGGATGAGCTCTTCAAACCACTGACATTACTATTCAATAAATCCTTGCAGTCTGGAACTATGCCTGATCAGTGGAAGCTAGCCAACGTAACACCGATATTCAAAAAAGGCAGCAAATCCCTACCCAGTAACTATCGTCCAATTAGCTTAACCTCAGTTGTTTGTAAAATGCTAGAAACGGTCATAAGAGACAGACTCATAAATCACTTAGAGGAAAATAACATACTTAAAGATACTCAACACGGCTTTCGTAAAAAACGTTCCCGTTTAACAAACCTCTTAGACTTCTTCCACGATATCCTCAACCTCTACAATGAGAGTAAAGCTGTAGATATTATATACCTTGATTTTCAAAAGGCCTTTGACAAAGTTCCCCACAAACGTTTACTGCTAAAACTAAAAGCGCATGGAATACAAGACGGTGTGTTGAAATGGATAGAAAATTGGCTCAGCGACAGAAAGCAAAGAGTAGTCATAAACGGTAAGGCATCTAAATGGACCAATGTAAGTAGCGGGGTACCCCGGCCAGGGATCGGTACTAGGACCAATTCTCTTTCTAATTTACATCAACGACATAGATGAGGGTCTCACCTGTACAATCTCAAAATTTGCTGATGATACAAAAATTGCAAATAGCGTACTCTCAAAAGAACAAGTTGACGATATGCAACACAATCTAGATAAATTGTCACGTTGGGCCCAAATTTGGCAAATGAGTTTCAATGCGGATAAATGTAAAGTACTACATATCGGATACCTAAATGAGAAAGCAAACTATTTGATGAATGGCACTCAGCTTAAGAATGTAAACAGAGAAACCGATCTGGGAGTAACAATATCGAGTAACCTAAAACCGAGTCAACAATGCTCAGAAGTTGTTAAGAAGGCAAACAAAATAATTGGCTTTATAGGCAGGTCATTTGAGCATAAATCCAAAGAAGTTATCCTAACCCTTTACAATTCCTTAGTCCGCCCTCTTCTGGAATACTGCATTCAATCCTGGTGCCCTTATTACCAAAAAGATATAAACAAGCTAGAACGAGTTCAACGTAGAGTTACCAATATGATACCTAGCCTAAAGAACAAACCATACGAAGAGCGTCTTAGAGAATTAAATCTATTTCCTTTAACCCAGCGCAGATTAAGAGGTGACTTAATTCAAGTGTTCAAAATCATCAAAGGCATCGACAATATGAACTGTAGTAAGTACTTCACTATCGACCAATCTAATTACACGCGGGGAAACGGTTGCAAAATTATTGGTAAATCTTTTAACTCACACAAATCTAAGAATTTCTTCTTCAATCGAGTTGTCAACTTGTGGAATGGGCTTCCCCGAGACGTTATAGACTGCAGTACCGTTGATTCATTTAAACTCCGCCTAGACAAATATTTCGCATCAAGCCCGTGACTAACTGCGTTTGTAAATTAATAACATTATTTTATCCTGCCCTCAGTTACTAACCCCTCTGTCCCCTACTAACTTCCTAATCCTGCCACGGACATTAGTTCCCTTTCCAATGTTCCCTTACCCATTCTAAACCACTCTTTAGACACTTGATCCTCAGTGTTTTGGAGGACAAGCAGCCTAGAAGGGTCACTAGACCTGTTGTTGTTTGATTTCCTTTGTACTCCTTTGTACTCCTTTGTACTCTTGAGGTGGAAGATTGTTCTATCTTGCCATTTTGGCCACATTGCTTGGGACTGGGGGGGGGGGGGGCTTTTATTACTGTATCCTCCGCTACAGTAGGGGTTAAGTGATAATAAACTTACACAAATGTGACCTGTCCTTGGAATCCGTCAGTGCCCCATAACAGTGTAATGTTGTTCTTGTGAGAGTCCTCGGTGTGGGTCACGCACGTCTGTAACAGTGGAAGCCGCTCTAGAATAATAATAATAATACGAATAATAATAATAATAACAATAATAATAATAATAATAAACATGGTCACTGAGAACCTTATGGTGAAGTACAGTCACTCATAAACATTCGTGGACCTCACCTGTTTATAATTATGGAAGTATAACTCTGGAAACTAATTTATCGATATAGTTATCTATACATCAATTACAAAACTATTAAAAGTAGTTATTGAAAAACGAGTTCCTTCCAAAAATAAATCTAGATAGTTATTATTGCATAAAGAAAAACATAGGGGTCCACAAATTTGTATAAGTGATTGTACTGTCTGTTTGTTTTCCCCTATGTGTATGAAAGAGACAAAAGGCAGCCTGCCAGTAACGAGTGTTTACCCCAAAGCCAAAAGAGTGACAGAGATCCAAATTCAAGGGACGTTGGGGTCAAAATGCCTGGATACACGAAGTTTAAAGCAGTCTAAGTCATAGGATGAAGGAAAGATTGATTGAGGGAGAGATTACCAGAGGTTACTTGTTGAGTAGAAGAAAGACAGAAAATTTGATAATTCTTTGGTTAGAGAGCTGGACAGAATAGGAGTGGGACTGTGTTGAAAGGCGGGTGCCTCACACTCGCCGCTAGGGCACTGCGAGAGCTCTGAAGAACACCGATTGTTGTAATAGCGGTAGAAGAGTGAACGAGATGCAATATTGCGGCGTGTAGAAAGAGATTGTAAGGAACTATTGAGAGGAAGCGAGTTGATGAGGCGAAATTCTTTTGAATCTACTCTTTCGAGAAGTGCGGTATGGGTGGAGCCTCCCCACGTATGCAAACAATACTCAATACATGGGCGTACTGTATCTCGATACAGAGCAAGAAGCAACGGAGAGAGAAGATTTACAGTGTAAGCAGAAGAATTAGAGTTTAGAAATAAGTCAAGGATGTTGGGCCGATCTCCAGGGCAGTCCGGGATGCAGGACTCTCACACTACTGACCCAGCTGGTGAACAAGCCTACGTCTTTTCTATCCTAAATGACCTAGAGCAGTTAGTTCAGTAACCCACCCGTATCCCGGATCGCATCGGAGATCGACCCAACATTCTTGACTTGTTTCTAACTTCTAACCCTTCTTCTTATACTGTTGATCTTTTCTCTCCTTTGGGCTCCTCCGACCATTAACTTATCTCTGTCACCTGTCCTATCTCTCCAGTACGGCCACCCGATCCTCCTAGCCGGCGGCGCTTGTGGCACTTCGGTGCTGCCGACTGGGAGGCTCTCCGGCAGTACTTCTTTGATTTCCCATGGAATGATTTCTGCTTCCGTGGCCGGGGACCCTCGGAGAGTGCTGAACGCATTACCGAGGTAATCCTATCGGGCATGGAAGCCAACATTCCATTCTCTTTCTCTCAGACTAATGCTAAAAAATCTTGGTTTACTCACGCCTGTTCTACTGCATGCTGTCCGCAATAAGGAGGAAGTATTCAAACGGTACCGACGCCTTAAAACTTAAGACTCTCATTCTTCCTATGTTTCTGCCCGGAATCAAGCCAAATCTGTTCTTCGACTTGCCAAACACTCTTTCATCAAAAATAAATGCACTGAACTATCCAACTCTAGCTCTTCCCAAGCTTTCTGGCATCTTTTTTTTTTTTTTTTTTTTTTTAAGAGACAATGAACGGAGGAAGGAAAAACACAGATAAAACAAAAAGGTCCATGTGCCTAAAGGCATCCTCCATTCATAAAATGTTTGTAACAACTGGATTTAAACATTTGTAGATTGTAAGTTTGTGGAAAGACATTCGAGGGAAGTGAATTCCAAAGAGTAGTAGCTCTGGGGATAAATGAATTCTGATATGCAGAAGTTCTGCATTGTGGAGGAGAAAGTGTAAATTTATGGGTGCTCTCAGCTGCCCTAGTTCTACGGGGAAAGATGTGGAGAGGCGGCACAATTGAAGCAAGTTCCTCGGAACAATTGCTGTGAAAATATCTGTAGAATAATGCAAGGGATGCAACGTTTCTTCGTATGGATAATGTAGGAAGGTCCTGTGTGATTGCAGGGTTATTGATTAATCTAATAGCTTTATTTTGAATTTTGTCCAACTGCCTCAATGCAACCACTCCACTTCCACCCCACAGAGGTGAACAGTAATCCATCTGAGAACGCACATGACTTTTATATATTACGGCCAACTGCTCGTCAGTGAAGAATTCTCGAACTCTGTACAGGAGTCCCAGTTTTTTAGAGGCATTCTTAGCAATGCTTCTAATATAATGTGTCCAGCTCAAGTTAGTAGTTAATGTTACACCGAGAATGTCAATACTAGGGGAAGTGGGAATATTTACATCATTAAAAAATATAAGGGAGTCAGTGAGATTCTGTCGGTTAGAAAATTGAATGTACTTGGTTTTCTGTGCATTAAAGGAAACTAGATTCTTTTGTCCCCATCCATTAATTCTAGAAAGGTCCTGGTTCAGAGAAATTGCAGTGTTTATTTTTGAATTTGTAAGATCGGGTTGGGTGAAATAATTGGTAAATGTGAAGGAACTGTGGAGTGTTGAGTCATCTGCGTAGGAATGTATTGGATTATGAGTGGTAGATATGAGATCATTGATATGAATGAGGAACAGAATTGGGGCCAAAACTGATCCCTGGGGAACACCAGCATTTATTGAGTGAAATTGAGAATAAAGGCCATCTACCATTACACGTATTTTTCTGTTATGAAGATAAGAAGAAATTAGTGGAACTAATGATGCAAGGCCGTAGTGTGACATCTTCGACAATAAGGATTGATGCCAGACTCTATCAAATGCCTTTGATATATCCAGTGCTATTGTATGTGTTTCACCACGTTGGTCTGTAGCTTGGTTGATTTGATGCGTAAGAAGGCAAAGCATGTCTGCAGTTGATCGACATCGTCTAAAACCATATTGCCTATCACTGATTAATTTATTATTCTCAAGATGCTTAATTATGTGATTATTTAATATAATTTCAAAGACTTTACCAAGAGTGGAAGTTATAGCTATTGGTCTGTAGTTTGATGGATCTGAAGAGGCACCTTTTTTAGGAACTGGATGGATGTTTGCTTCTTTCCAGGGTACTGGGAAACATGAGGTATGAGTACACAGACGGAAAAATTTTGCCAATACAGGAGCGAGCACCAAGGAGCAATTCTTAAGTACTATTGGAGGAATTTCATCTGGACCAGGAGCCTTATCTACTGAGAGATTCTGCAAAATAGTTTTGACATGTCTGGTGTGGATCTTAAGTGAGGGAATTTCAGGCGAATTAAAATTAAGTACAGGGACATCTTGATTTATTTCATCTAAGGTTGAGTTGGTGGAGAAAATATCCGCAAGAAGGTTAGCTTTACCTCGTGGGTCACTTACAAGATTGCCAGTCGGAGATTTTAATGGTGGAATGGATGAAGCAGTAGTGAATTTGGATTTAAATGAGTTAAGAGTAGACCAAAATATTTTGTTATCATTTGGATTATTTAGAAGTTTATTTGCCTGCTTGTGGAGAAAGTTTGATTTAGTTAGG
This sequence comes from Paralithodes platypus, assembly GCA_032716605.1. NCBI lineage: Eukaryota > Metazoa > Arthropoda > Malacostraca > Decapoda > Lithodidae > Paralithodes > Paralithodes platypus. Next base: position 58,182,476 of record CM064548.1, read on the forward strand.
TTTAATACAGTTTTGGCATGATTTCTGATGTTTCTAAAGTAATTAAAGGCTTCATGTGTTTTTGATCTAGCCAAAAACCTCTCCAGTAATTTCTCCTCCTCGTCTTTCCCTCCCCTTTTCCACTCTGATGGCACAACCATCACTTCTTCCTCTGACAAAGCTAAACTCTTCGCTCAAACTTTTGCTAGAAACTCCACCTTGGATGATTCCGGTGCTATTCCTCCCTCTCCACCCTCCTCTCTCTTACTTATGCCTAATATCCTAATCTCTTCTAAAGATGTACTTTCTACCCTCTCTGGGCTTAATACTAATAAGGCGTACGGTCCGGACGGTGTTCCTCCTGTTGTTCTCAAAAACTGTGCTTCCGTGCTGACTCCCTGCTTAGGCAAACTCTTTCATCTCTGTCTATCCTCTAACGTCTTCCCTTCATGCTGGAAATTTGCTCACATTCAACCTATCCCAAAGAAGGGTGACCGCTCTCAACCCTCCAACTATCGTCCAATTGCTCTCATCTCTTGCCTTTCTAAAGTTTTTGAAACTATTCTTGTTTCCAAATTTCTTAAGAATTTCTCTTCTCATAAACTGCTCTCAGATCACCAGTATGGCTTCCTTAAGGGTTGCTCTACTGGTGATCTTCTTTCATATCTTACTAACTCTTGGTCATCCTCCTTTCGGGAATTCGGTGAGTCTTTTTCTATTGCACTAGACATATCGAAAGCCTTCGATAGAGTCTGGCACAAATCTTTAATTTCTAAACTACCCTCCTTCGGTTTCTATCCCTCCATCTGTGCCTTTGTCTCTAATTTCCTTGCCGGCCATTCCATAGCCGCGGTTGTGGACGGCCATTGTTCACTTCCTCACCCTATAAACTCCGATGTTCCTCAGGGCTCTGTCCTATCTCCTATTCTCTTTCTATTTTTTATAAATGATCTCCTCAACTGTACCTCAATTCCCATCCATTCATATGCAGACGACTCAACCTTACACTACTCCATTAGTTTTTCAGAACGCCCCAGCCAGCAATCCCTCAACGACAAACGTAATGAAGCCATAGAACTCTTAAATTCTGATCTAAATACTATCTCCAATTGGGGCAGAGAAAACCTTGTTACCTTTAATGCTTCCAAAACCCAATTTCTCCATCTATCTACCCGTAAGGAACTCCCAGCGGACTATCCCTTATTCTTCAACAATTCAAAAATCAAGCCTTCATTTTCTCTCAATATTCTTGGTGTCTCTTTTTCTTCTGCTCTCAGTTGGAAGGACCATATTACCAGTCTTGCTAAGGCAGTCTCCCAGAAGCTGGGTGTGCTCAACCGCCTTAGGGGGTTCTTTTCCCCTGCACAGCTTCTTGCTCTGTACAGGGGCATAGTGCGTCCTTGTATTGAGTATTGTTCACATGTGTGGGGAGGTTCCTCTCACACCGCTCTCCTAGACAAAGTAGAAAGGAAGGTGTTACAATATTGGAATCAATATTGTTAAGCTAAATATATAATCTACAGGCGAGCCGATATCAAGGCAGGGCTTCCTAAAACCTCCCTTGACGACAGCTCTTTATTGTTATGTAGCCAGCCACACCCCAATACATGTAGAACCTCTATCCAATGTGTCTCATTATGAACCCGATATATATACCCATATCAACATGGTGGCAGCTGGGTAAGCAGTGTACGTGTGAATGAAGCACTGCTGACCAAATTCTACAACTGAAATAGTGAGTAATCCTTGGATTTAACCTCGAAAAGTCGAAAGATATGAATGACGTCATGGCATCCACTACACAGCCGATGTTCGTCTGCAAGTCTGAGTTTGAGCAAGCAGTGGCGTGGAGGCGTTACAAGAAGAAACTCGATCTTTACATCATTGGCAACAGTCTGAAGGGTAAGAGTGACGATATTAAAATAGCGAAATTGTTGACTGGAGGTAACATTCTGCTAGATATCTACGAATCTTCTAGCTTAGAAGATGAATCTGCCCTGACTTATGCAACATTAATTGGGAAATTTGACAAGCATTTTTCACCAAGAGATGAGCAGCTGATGGCGAGGTACGACTTTCATGATAGCATGCAAAGGAAAGATGAATCCTTGGAATCTTTTATCACTAGGCTGAAGACTTTGGTAAGACACTGTGGATATGGAGCACTTCAAGATGAACTTCTGAGGGATAAAATTGTTTTTGGTTGCCAAGAGGATACACTTCGGGAAAAATTCTTTAGGGAGGATAGCCTAACCCTAGATGTTGTACTTAAGATGTGTATTGCCTATGAAACTTCAAGGAGATCAATGACAGCATTTCGAAGTGACAAGCAGGAGTCTCTACACAAACTCAGTGCAAAACCCAAGAAGAGTAATCCACAATCAACAAAGACTAAGCCTAACCTCAGGCAGTGCGACTTGTGTGGTCTAGCACATTATTGGGGTAAGAAGAACTGTCCTGCAACTGATGCCAAATGTCATAAATGCAAGAAAACGGGACACTATGCCAAGAAATGTCCAAGTAATGCAGTGACCGGCGAAGCAGCAAGAAGCGCAGCGACAGGAGGCAAAAAGAAGACATCGCGCAGAGTCCATGCGGTAGAAGATGGAGTCACAGAAGAAAGCGACGCCTCAGAAGATAACTCAAGAGGATGAGAATACATCATGAACGTATCGACCGGATCCAGAGGAAAACACATAATGGCTAATCTCATGGTCAACGGTAATAAAGTGAAGTTCCAGATCGACAGCGGGGCAAGTGTGAATGCCATTCCAAGTCATCTGGTACCGGACGCAGAGCTACAGCCGTGTGAGTCAACTCTTCAAATGTGGAACTCTACTACAATTCAGCCATTGGGAAAGTGTAGGATTGATGTCCGCAACTGCAAGCAACCACAAAGGTACTATTCTGTTGAGTTTGTTGTTGTAAAACAGGTTGTTACACCAATTCTTGGTAAGCGAGCGTCTGAGAAGATGGGATTCATCACAGTTAACTATGAAAACATCTTTGCAATGAATGACATTCTAACAGACTACGAAGACGTATTTGCTGATGAAGTTGGCAAGATACCAGGAAATGTTCATCTAACAGTGGATGAGTCGGTGAAACCTATTGCAATTCCTTCATGTAGAGTACCATTGAGCATCAAGTCGAAGGTTAAAGAGAAACTGGAGCAGTTGGAGCAGGAAAATGTCATTACTAAGGTCGACGAGCCTACAGAATGGGTAAGTTGAATGGTAGCAGGAACCAAGAAGTCGGGGGATCTGAGAATTTGCATTGACCCTCAAGCTCTGAACAAAGCACTCATAAGAGAGATGCACCCTCTACCGGTAATCGACGACATTCTGCCTAACCTTGCAAAAGCCAAAGTTTTCTCCAAGTTTGACCTCAAGAATGGCTACTGGCACTGTGTGTTGGATGAAGAATCACGCAAGCTGACAACATTTCAAACACCGTATGGGAGATACAGGTGGAACAGACTTCCTTTTGGTCTGGCTGTAAGCAGCGAAATTTTTCAGAAGAAGCTACAACTGGTTCTGGATGATCTACAAGGCGTAATTTGTGTTGCTGATGACATTTTGGTCTTTGGAGTTGGTGACACTGATGAAGAAGCTACAAGAGATCATGACTCAAAGCTGAGAAACCTACTGGACAGATGCCGAGCAAAGGGTCTGAGGCTGAACAGAGCAAAGACTGAGCTTGGTAGCACAGAGATCACATTCCTAGGTCACAAGATCTCGCGGGATGGTCTGATGGCTGACCCAAAGAAGACTGAAGCAATCGTGAAGATGCAAGCACCAGAGGATGTGACTGCAGTATGACGACTGTCTGGAATGGTGAACTACTTGAGTAAATTTGTACCCAGTCTATCGGATGTCATGGAGCCTATGAGGAAGCTGACCCATAAGGACACCGAGTGGAAGTGGACAAGAGAACATGATGAGGCGTTCAAGAGGATCAAGAAGATGATGACCCAAACACCCATCTTACAGTACTACAACCCAGAGCAAAAGTTGGAGATTCAATGTGATGCATCTCAAAAAGGTTTAGGAGCAGCGTTACTTCAAGAGGGTAAACCAATCGCTTTTATAAGTCGAGCACTGACTGACACGGAGACACGATATGCGCAGATAGAGAAGGAGACTTTGGCAATCGTCTTTGCACTGAACAAGTTTCCTCAGTATTGTTTTAGGAGGAAGACGACAATTCAGAGCGACCATAAACCTCAAGAAGCTATCCAAAATAAGCCGTTGTCAAGTGTACCGAGACGACTGCAAGGGATGTCGATGAGGATACTACAGTATGATGTCGAGATTGTTCACAAGAAGGGCAAAGAAATGTATCTAGCCGACACTCTATCAAGAGCTTATCTGCAAAACACAAGAGATATGCAAGAAGAGGTGTTTGAACAGATCAACATAACAGACTACGTACCCATCCGAAGTGAACGATTGCAAGTAATCCGTCGAGCAACTGAGGAAGATGAAGCATTGCAACTATTGAAGGAGGTAATTCTCAAAGGATGGCCAGAAGACAGGAGTGAAGTAGAGACCATACTGAAACCATACTTTAATGTACGAGCAGAACTGTCATTTCAAGTTGGATTGATCTTCAAGGGAGAACGTGTTGTAATTCCCACCAGTCTACGTCAGAAGATGAAGTCCGCTATACATTCGTCACATATGGGAGTTGAAGGTTGTCTACGACGCGCAAGAGAATGTTTGTTTTTGGCCAGGAATGAATGCAGAGATGAAGCAATTCATTTCAGAGTGTGAAATTTGTAACACATACTCTACAGCTCAACAAAAAGAGCCTCTGATGACGCATGAGCGAACCAGCCGACCATGGGAGAAAGTAGGTGTAGACCTTATGACAATCAAGAGTCACAACTATCTTGTTACAGTGGACTATTTCAGTAATTTCTGGGAAGTTGACTACCTGGAAAGCACCAAGTCAAGCGCTGTTATCAGGAAGTTGAAGGCGCACTTTGCAAGATATGGACTGCCAAATGTACTAGTTAGTGACAATGGTCCGCAGTTCAGCAGTGAAGAATTTCAAGAATTCGCGGAGAAGTACGACTTTGAACATCGAACGAGCAGCCCACATCATCTCCAGTCTAACGGTAAAGCAGAATCAGCGGTCAAGACGGCGAAGAAACTAATCAAGAAAGCTGTCGAGAGTGGAGAAGATCCGTTTTTGGCGATTCTAGACTACAGAAATACGCCTATACAAGATTTGGAAGAGAGTCCAGCGCAACTCAACTTTGGTCGACGTACGAGGACGTTACTGCCGACTACTAGCAAGTTGTTGGAGCCGAAAGGAATTATGTTGGAGCGAGTGAAGCGGAAGAAGATGCTGAAAAATCTCAAAAGCAAGAATTACTACGACAAAGATTTGAGAGTTTTGGAACCATTGGTTGAAGGCGGCGTGGTGCGAATCAAGCCAACATCACTAGGCAAGAAGAACTGGGAACGAGGAGTTGTAACCAGGAGATTAGACGAGCGATCGTATGAAGTGGAGACAGATAATGGAGCGATAAGACGAAATCGAGGTCATTTACGGATGACAAGTGAAAATGCTGACATAAGAAATAATGGAAAAGTCACTAATACAGACAACACCACAACCATTAGATCTACAGATAGGAATTCTACAGACATATGTGTTCCAGTCTACACAAACAACAGACACGTGAGAGACACACACAGTAGACTTGATGAACCTGTCACTACACATGAGAACAGGACGAGTATGAGACGGAATAGGAACGTATTACCTACCAGGTACGGAGAGTTTGACATAACCAGGTAAGAGTACATTTTTTTTGTTATTAAGGTGACAGTTACAAAGTGGTGTACAATCTCTCTTATTCTAGTTACATTGTAGTTTATCTTATTGTACCAGTACCTCCCTACAATCAACCTAGTTGTACCGGTATGACTAATTGCATGTCCAATACTGGTATGAGATGAGGCACTGGCAGAAATGGAAATGCTGGATGAGAATGTTACAGGATGAGAAAAATTTATCTAAATGGAGTAAGTGAGTGAGAATACGACTAAAGCCACTGAATGAGGAGTTGTTGTTGTTGTTGTTGTTTTTCCCCAAGCTGCCTGGCCAAACAGCCCCAAGGCCCCGAGCAAGGCCAAGGCTATAACCGAGCGCCCCCACAGAACCCTCCCTGCCGACCACAATAAAGCCTGGGTGACCGAAGCCACTCCATGGCGGGGAGCTGAGGAGGGCGCGGAAACGCCCGGGAAACCAAAGCCCCACCGAGGGCCCTGTGCCCCTCAGCAATTATGAAGAGAAAGTTGAAGGGCAAAGGAAAGATGTGACGCTTTGGCTTCCAATCTTGGTAGATTAGGAGGGCAATCCACGCAAGAGACGCCGTCACTTGAGATCTAGAAAATATATAAGTAAAAGGAACAGTCAGAGTAAGCTATGGGTATGGCAGAGATCGCTCAGTTCTCACTCTGATAGACTAGCCCATCACCACATGACTAGAACCCAATCCTCTCAGCATCAGCTAGGAAAGGCCCTAGAAAGCTGCCTTTGGCGGGGGGATAGCTCCCCTATTTCAACCCTTTTCGGGGTTGGGCACCCGCCATGAATGAGGAGTAACCTAACATTACAGTCTGAATGATAAAGGTTTTGTAATGTGAATGGGAGTGTAAGGATATTATAATGCAGATCGGTATGCAAAGAAATTGTAATGCGAAAGGAAAGAGATTGGATGAAATTGAGTACGGTACTGGGTATCAGAATCTATAATTTTAAGTCAATCATATAACCTTTATTACTAATTTACTAATCCTGCATGATATAACCAATAACTTTGCATGAAACATTTTGTCATATGCAGAACATTGAATATTAATGTTCTAGTGTACTAACTTTACTAATATACCAACAGTTACTAATCCCATATAATCTCTTATATAATCTCATATATAATCTCTTATATAATCCCATATAATCTCTTATATAATCTCATATATAATCTCTTATATAATCCCATATAATCTCTTATATAATCTCATAAAATATATTTTTATGTTAAGTTGGCACAAGGGTATACAATATATTTTTATAACATATATTCACTAGTGCTGGTGCTGGTTGGGGGGAGGGGCGTCGACTGACTGGGGACAGAGGTGCATGGGGGCGGTTCGTTCGTGGCCACCCCTTCGGGGATCACGGCGTCAGGCAATAGATAGATAGATAGATATTCACTAGTTTTGGATATTCTCATGTAGAACAGTATTATCAACTAATAATTAACCTACCTCACCTAGTCTTGTAATAACATATCAATAAATTTGACTGATATAACTCATCTACTTCATATCTCATATTTACATACTAATAGATTAATATTCTAACAAAATTAATCACATTCCATACTGTATTATAAATACTAACTACTGTATCAGTAACATACTGTATACAATACAGTACCAGTACTATCAAATCATAGTACTGTACAATTTTATAAATCATATTGGTACTATTATTACTCTAGCTCATGTGCCATAATAGAATAATATTACTTAATAATCCAAGGAAACTACAAAATATCATTATTCTTCTAATACCAATTTCACTGGTAGCTATAATCTCAAAAGAGAGAGGATGTTACAATATTGGTATCAATATTGTTAAGCTAAATATATAATCTACAGGCGAGCCGATATCAAGGCAGGGCTTCCTAAACCTCCCTTGATGACAGCTCTTTATTGTTATGTAACCAGCCACACCCCAATACATGTAGAATCTCTATCCAATGTGTCTCATTATGAACCCGATATATATACCCATATCAACAGAAGGCCTTTCGTATCATTAACTCCCGTCCACTCACCAACTCTCTGCAATCTCTCTCTCTCCGCCGCAATGTTGCATCTCTCTCGCTATTCTATCGCTACTATAATAATCAGTGTTCCTCAGAACTTTCCCAGTGTATACCACCTCCTTTACGTAGGGCACGTGCTACCCATCTTGCAACTCAATCCCACCCCTACTCTGTGCAACTCTCCAACCCAAGAGTGAAACGTTACTCTCAAACTTTCTTCTACTCAACAGCTGAGCTCTGGAACTCTCTCCCAGAATCAGTCTTTCCCTCTTCCTATGACTTAGATTGCTTCAAACTCCGTGTGTCCAGGCATTTTGGCTCGAACGTCCCTTGATTTTGGCCCTGTCACTCTTTCAACTATGGGGGAGGCACTCGCTATAGGCAGTTCTGCCTTTTGCCTCCCTCAATCACATAGAAAAAAACAAAAAAAACAAAAAAAAACAAAAGCAGAAGAATTAAAGTTTAGAATTAAGTCAAGGATGTTGGGCCGGTCTCCAGGGCAGTCTGGGATACAGGTGGGTTGCTGGACTAATTGCTCTAGGTCATTTAGGATAGAAATGATGTAGGCTTGTTCACCAGGTTAGTCAGTGAAAAGAAAGAGAGAGCCATTGGTGGTGGTTAACATTGAAATTTCCTAAGATGGAGATTTCAGAGAAGGGAGAGATGGATAGAATGTGTTACACTTTAGAAGTAAGATAGTCAAACAATATTGGATAGTCAGTAGAATTAGGGGAGATATAAACAACACAGATATATTTAGTGAGAGAGTGACAAGATAGCTTAAGGGGAGAGTTACACTTAAGGGATGTTTTTCTTGACCCCCTTCTCCCTCATGTTTAGCCCCATTTCTTTTGATATTATAAAACGTTCGCCCCATTAGTTTAGCGAATTTAAGAACTTTCACCCCATATTAAGACCTTTCGTGCCATTCAGGTGTCGATTTTATCCTGGCGAGCGATAGCGAGCCTGTAATTTAAGAGGAACCGGCCTTCGGCCGGGACATTTTTCTACCAAAAAATGTACAAATTTATCTTGAAAGGGACTCAAGGGGGTATAATTTTAAGCTTGATGGAGGTCTAGGGAACAAAGTAAATACCTCCAGAGAGTTGAGAATTCAGAAGAATCAAAGTTGCAGGGAACACGAGAGCAAGTAAGATTGTTGTGTACGTACACACAACATCAATCTTTGGCATGGAATTGAGGATAGATATAGTAGGATGATATAGAGAAGGATAGATATAGTAGGATGATATAGAGAAGGATAGATATAGTAGGATGATATAGAGAAGGGTTTGCTGGCTGTTGCCTTAGATAACTGCGTTTCGGTGAGGGAAAATAAATCAGGTTTGGCACTCCCCGGGAATACCGCCCTGTTCACCTGGTGCCTACAGCCTCCTCCTCCTACTAACATACCTTATACCATACTCATCCCCCTTATACACTTACCTGCTTATAAATCGTGTATGGGACCCGTTCAGCACCTACTAACATACCTTATACCATACTCATCCCCCTTATACACTAGGCTTATAAATCGTGTATGGGACCCGTTCAGCACCTACTAACATACTTATACTCATCCCCCTTATACACTAACCTGCTTATAAATCGTGTATGGGACCCGTTCAGCACCTACTAACATACCTTATACCATACTCATCCCCCTTATACACTAACCTGCTTATAAATCGTGTATTTTTTTTTTTTTTTTTCTATGTGATTGAGGGAGGCAAAAGGCATAACTGCCTATAGCGAGTGCCCCCCCCCCCATAGTTGAAAGAGTGACAGAGCCAAAATCAAGGGACGTTCGAGCCAAAATGGGACCCGTTCAGCACCTACTAACATACCTTATACCATACTCATCCCCCTTATACACTAACCTGCTTATAAATCGTGTATGGGACCCGTTCAGCACCTACTAACATACCTTATACCATACTCATCCCCTTATACACTAACCTGCTTATAAATCGTGTATGGGACCCGTTCAGCACCTACTAACATACCTTATACCATACTCATCCCCCTTATACACTAACCTGCTTATAAATCGTGTATGGGACCCGTTCAGCACCTACTAACATACCTTATACCATACTCATCCCCCTTATACACTAACCTGCTTATAAATCGTGTATGGGACCCGTTCAGCACCTACTAACATACCTTATACCATACTCATCCCCCTTATACACTAACCTGCTTATAAATCGTGTATGGGACCCGTTCAGCACCTACTAACATACCTTATACCATACTCATCCCCCTTATACACTAACCTGCTTATAAATCGTGTATGGGACCGTCAGCACCTACTAACATACCTTATACCATACTCATCCCCCTTATACACTAACCTGCTTATAAATCGTGTATGGGACCCGTTCAGCACCTACTAACATACCTTATACCATACTCATCCCCCTTATACACTAACCTGCTTATAAATCGTGTATGGGACCCGTTCAGCACCTACTAACATACCTTATACCATACTCATCCCCCTTATACACTAACCTGCTTATAAATCGTGTATGGGACCCGTTCAGCACCTACTAACATACCTTATACCATACTCATCCCCCTTATACACTAACCTGCTTATAAATCGTGTATGGGACCCGTTCAGCACCTACTAACATACCTTATACCATACTCATCCCCCTTATACACTAACCTGCTTATAAATCGTGTATGGGACCCGTTCAGCACCTACTAACATACCTTATACCATACTCATCCCCCTTATACACTAACCTGCTTATAAATCGTGTATGGGACCCGTTCAGCACCTACTAACATACTTTATACCATACTCATCCCCCTTATACACTTACCTGCTTATAAATCGTGTATGGGACCCGTTCAGCACCTACTAACATACCTTATACCATACTCATCCCCCTTATACACTAACCTGCTTATAAATCGTGTATGGGACCCGTTCAGCACCTACTAACATACCTTATACCATACTCATCCCCCTTATACACTAACCTGCTTATAAATCGTGTATGGGACCCGTTCAGCACCTACTAACATACCTTATACCATACTCATCCCCCTTATACACTAACCTGCTTATAAATCGTGTATGGGACCCGTTCAGCACCTACTAACATACCTTATACCATACTCATCCCCCTTATACACTAACCTGCTTATAAATCGTGTATGGGACCCGTTCAGCACCGAAGCATCCCACCTGGTTCCCGCTACTGTCCTGGGCCTGTAACATGAAGCCCTCGAACCTTGCACCTCCTTCCCCCTTCAACATAACTGGCGGGAGAAACATAGCATAGTTAACCCATTCATTATGGGAGCCCACCTCGATTTTTTTTCTCTTTCTCTCCCTCTCGCTTTGTCTTGTATCCATTCGGCCCCATTCAGCCTACTGTTTTAAGACGTTTACCCCCATCCAGGTGTCAATATTTTCCTGGCGAGCGGTAGCGAGCCAGCATATATATATTTTTGTTTTGACAGCAAGCTAAATTTGTACATTTTTCGATAGAAAAATTTCTCCGGCGAAGACGGATTCTCCATACAATGCTGGCTCGCTATCGCTCGCCAAGAAGAAATCAACACCTGGATGGGGATAAACGTCTTAAAACAGTTGGCTGAATGGGGCCGAATGGATACAAGCCAGGGAAAGAGAGAAAAGGAGAGAGAGATAAAACAAAAAAGGCCTTGTTACACGAGCGCTTTTCCCGTCAATTTTTACGAGCAATTGTTGTCTGGCAGCTTCAAAATATATGATCCATTAGACTTCCACTACCTAACATAATCTACCTTCGATCTAGTTTCCGATTCCAATGCTAAAGTGCCTCAAACTAGTAGGATAACAAACTTGCTTATCGAAAATTGCCAGAAAAGCGCTCGTATGACACCTCCTTTATACCTGGGATGTCTGTTGTTTTATTTCAGTTATATTATGACGATTTTATCATTATATTTTATGCAATTTAGGAAGGATCTCTAGGAATGAAATGGGTAAAAACTAGCTCAATTAACGTTGTAGCTCCCATAAGTTCTTCCTAGGCTGAATATAATCGTTTACTAATAGCCTCTTAAAATTACAGGCTCGCTATTGCTCGCCAGGAAAAAATCGACACCTAAATGGCACGAAAGGTCTTAATATTTACAACGAAATGGAGCGAAAGGTGTTACAATCGCCAAACTAATGGGTCGAACGTATTAAAATCTCAAAACTAATGGGTCTAAACACGAAGCAGAGGGGGTCCACTTTCACTGTTGTAAAGAATGTAATCGGAATAGTAGTATGCATAGGAATATAACAAAATAATAGTAATAATAATATAGAAAAAGATGCACATTAACATAGCATAACTACTTAACCCCTTCTGTACCGGCGACGTCTTTTTAACTTGACTCGGGCTACTATTAGACGACTGTATTCAGTTGAAAAAGGGCATCCAACAATTAACAGTCTTCGAACTATCTCGCATAATCCTTTTTACTACCACAGATCCTTCTTAAACTAGAAAAAATCGTCTAAATATAGCTAGAATATTATATAAAAGACGTCGCTGGTGCAGAAGGGGTTAACATTAAAAGACAATGGGCCTTGTCTTGGCTATCCAGAATCTTAATCCCAAGTATTAATATTTATTTACTGATAGAAATTATAGAACACACACACACACACACACACTCTCACTCTCTCTCTCTCACTAACCTCTATGCCTGCCCTGCCCTTCATTAGTAACTTGGAAGGAGTATGGTGGTGTAGAGGTTAGGGTTTGGTGACTATCGTGTCTGGGCATCATATCACTACAGGCTGATTCAGGTCCACCCTCGGGATAACCTGCCGCCTGCTCCACCACCACAGCCACCCACAACACCGCCCATCTCACTGGAGCCAACATTCTCGGCTATGTTTGTTCGCGGGTAACGCTTGATCTGGATCTATTTGGTAGAAGAAAAACATTTATTGATGACTGTTATAACACAATATGGGCCAGTCACCCCACAAAGAGAACGGGCCCAGTATAGTTCAGTGCCCCCTCCGGAAGCAGTAGATCCCTCCCAGCACAACAAAAGCTTCCCCAAAGGTCTCCCCCACATCTAAAAGGCGGTGTCTGGCAGCAGGAGACCCGGATGTGACGTCACCAGCCCAGCTCGACGCCGCATTGGCCAAAGGGACCGCCGCCTCCACCAATCACGCCGCCGTGATGTCGTCGAACCAGCCACCCTTCTGATTGGTCCCTGGAGGGCATCCGATGACGAATGAGGAGGGCCCTTCCACTACTCTCCCCTCTACCCCACTAGCCAAGACCATAAGCACTTATAGCCCCAATAGGAAATATATATATACGTGCCCTTTTTCCTTGCACTTTCCCTAGGGCCAGTTCTACCTAAAAACTAGATAGGTAGGCCTACTCAGATGAGGCAAGCCGGCAAGGGAAAGTATCTCCCCTCCCCTCCTGAGATCTGAGTGCTTCCTGGCCTCAAGGTGCTAACTGGCCTCAAGGTGCTAACTGGCCCTAAAGAGTGTTGTCTGACATCTTGCAGTGTTGACCGACCTGTATAACGGCTTATCCCGACCAGGTAAAACAAAAATAAAGGTGCTGTCTGACCCTAAAGAGTGTTGTCTGACCTGTGCAGTGTTGTCCGACATGCATAATTGCAACGGTTAATCCCTGCCAGGTAGAATCTTAGGTGCTGCCCGGCCCTATAGTCTATTCACTCTCTGTAACTCAAACACGACTAAAGTAATCGAGCTAATATTTATACCATTTGGGAAGAGTCAGCCAAGGAATAGATGTGAAAACTTACAGCCAATTTGCTCTAGCCCTTTTTTAGTTACAGAGGATAGAGGTCATGATATCTCGCCTACTTACAGCGAATAGACTATAGTATACCTGCAACGATTTATCTCGGTCAGGTAGAGACCCAGAGTGCTGCCCGGCCTTTCGTTATCTATACCAATGCATTCCTGGATAGATATTGTTGCAATAGAGACGCATTTGATAAGTTGAGACCTGCCTTTCATGCCCCCTTTACCGTAAATTGTATTGTATCAGCTTGCCTATAAAAACCCTCACACGCTACCTCTAACTTATTATTCACCTATAGGTATATTTTCACATGTCTGTCTGACCACTAAGTCACCAAACCGCTACATACCCATATGTGAAGCACTCTGCTGTACCTACATCTTACACTAAACTCCAGCTAGCTATTCCCCACACACATTGAGTCAATCTAGGAGTTATATTAATCATCATTCTCGTCTCTCAGTATATGTACTATAATTCGTATGTCCTACTGACCCTGGTCTCTGGGTCTTCTGGATGACCTACATGTGTGTGAATTTGTGTTTTGTTTATGTGTGTTCATTATTTTCAATTGTGTTGTCCTTATTCGGGCTCTGTCTTGAGTCGGCCCCCCCTCCCCCCCCCCCAACAAAAAATAGGAAAAAGGGGATTGAACCTGAGTATACAGTATACATACCTACTGTACATACATACATATTTGTCATTATAATTATGCTTTATTTCTTATGCTTGTTAATGCAAATATCAATATAAATGTTATTCTTTGCCTTAATAAACTATTATAAACTTGTACACCCACTATTGTATATCTCAACACCTCTCCCTCGGTACATCAGGACCCCGCAACACACGGTGTAGTTTATGCAACTCTCTCCAATAGAGGTTTGTATCTCAATGACAAATATCATGCCCGAAATAACTTTGCTTGTTCTAAATCTGTTTGATAAATATAGAATATCAATATACATAAATATCTTAAGAAATGTTTCAATTGTAAGTAAAGTCGCTCTGACAGGAGCTTACATAATTAATGGTGTATATAAGTATATAGTTGTGAATATTTCTCAAAAATATATATTTTGTATTTGTTTTTCTATTTATTTTAGGAAGTCTTTCAAATTCAAGTTCAAAACATGTTTATCACTGTATACAATTCATTGGTTCGTCCTTATTTTGATGTGTAATGTTGGTTTAAGTATTTTAAAATAGATGTTAAAATCTCAAGATAATACCGTGGAGAATGTCTATTAAGATTATTCCCAGACTATGAAGTAAAGCAAAAGAGGAGCACCTTAATGTGAATTGGATTCTAACTGCCAAATAGGCTCTAATAACAGTCTTGAAACTTGGTGTAAATGTGTAGGCCTATACCTGAATGTGACGAGAGAGAGGTGATGTGTGTAGCTGCTCACAAGAGTGCTGAGACGAAAATGACGAGTTGAGATATGGTATACAGATGGGTTTGAAACTTGGTGTAAATGTGTATACCTCAATGAGACGAGAGAGAAGAGAGAGATGTGGCGTGTCTAGCTGCTCTCAACAGTGCTGATCGAGACAACACTGACGAGTTGAGGATTATTTACCTTGAATGTCACAGTCAGAGTATAGCTATGTGGCAGGAAGGAAGGAAGGAAGGCATGCAGGGAGGCAGGCAGGAACTCCAGGAAGTAAGGAAGGCAACGCTTGGTTGGTTCGCACAATGCGTATAGTTTGTGCACGAGGAATACGTGTTGTGGAGCGGTGACTGGTTAACAATGATTCTGTTGGCTGGTCCGTGGACAATGTTAGGGTGCTCAAGGACACTGTTGACATACAAGAAGAAGAAGAAGAGGAGAATACGCTTAGGATGAAGATGATAGAGAAAAAGTGCCAGTTCTAAGGAAACATCCAGGGCATGTTTAGAAGCAACCAAACCAAGAAGAAGAAGAAGAAGAAGAAGAAAATAAAACACATAGGATTAAGTTGATGAAGAAACTTGCCTATACAAAGGCCAGTTCTAAAGAATCATCCAGGGCATGTTCAAAAGCAATCAAAAGAAGAAGAAGAAGAAGAAGATCCTGTGGTGTAGTTGGTAGACTAATAACACACATAACAAAGCCACTCCAACATCTTCCTCTCTCTCCAACACCCCTTCTACCCTCTCTACACTCATCAGAAAAATAGGAAAAGTAGAATGTAGATACGAGGTGCCGTTGTAAAGGCTTATCCCTCAATACCTTCACCTTCAGCACGCTCGCTTCTTAGCCGAGAGGGATACATGGAGGGATAGACAGACGAAAGAGGAAGTACGGGAGCGGTGTGGTGTGGATGTAGAATGTGCTGGAAAATGTGAAAAGCAACACCTAGAGATGGTTTGGCCATGTTGAACGTATGGGAAGTGAGAGAATGACTAAGAGAGTGTACGAGAGTAACGAGACAGTAACGAGAGTGAAGTGGAAGGACAGAGAGGGAGAGGTAGATCGAGAGAGAGGCGCAAGGATTAAAGATGGAGTTAAGAAGTATATGCGTGAAAGCGGTGCTGGATGGGAGGAAGGGCGTCGACTGACTTGGGACAGTGGTGCATGGGGGCGTTTCGTTCGTGGCCAGCCCTTCGGGGATCACGGCGTCCGGCAATAGATAGATAGATAATTCTTTGCCCTCATTTGGTAACGCATGAAATTCAGCAGTAATAGTAATTGTGTGTGTGTGTGTGTGTGTGTGTGTGTGTGTGTGTGTGCTTGTGCTTGTGAGAGAGAGAGAGAGAGAGAGAGAGAGAGAGATAAATGTGGTATGAAGCAAACCAGAAGCCTTGGACAAAATTATAGCATTGATCGCTTGGCGGTGTAAAAATCAAACTTCTTCATACATCCCAGTGTTGTTGTTGTTGTTATTATTAAAGGGCCTTCGGGTGGATGCCACCTGCTTGGCCCTAGAAGACTAACCGTCAGTGGGACCTTAAACTATGTCGGCAACATGTGTCGCCAAGAGGAAGACACATAAGGCACGAGAGAGCTGAGAACACACATCCGCATCCTGGACACCGTGGCCTAACAATAGCCCTAAGCTGAACCCCTGAGACGACAAACGGCGAACCGAGTCCCTAAGTTTGACCCTGTGACTATAGAACCGCGGACACTCCTCCACCAGATGCTCAGGGGTTTCGGGCTGTCCACACCAGCGACAGTCCGGGCATCGTATCATGCGGAGTCGGAACAGGTGTGCTGACAGCGCAGTGTGTCCAATACGCAGCCTGGCCAGCGAGACATCGAGTTTCCGCAGGGGGTGTCGACTCCAAGGCTGGGGGCACGAATCCCATCGGTATCTCCCCATGGTTGTCTGTAGCAACAGCACCCGTAGCTCCCTGTCCCAAAGTCCGTGACTAGCCCGCCCGACAATCCGGGCATGTGTCCTCGTATCCATGTCAACCGACTCAACCTCTACCGAAGTGTGCGCCAGCTTCGCCGCAGCATCAGCCACCGTGTTGCCACGAATGCCCGAGTGTGCAGGAACCCACTGGAGGACCACTTCCCACGGTTGACCTAAAAAGTGAACCAGCAACTCCTGGATGGCAAAGACAAGACGAGGATATGTAGCCGGGCGGGCCGCAAGGAGCAGATGGAGGGAGGCTTGGGAATCCGAGTACAAGACGACCCGTTGAGGCCGAATATGACACTGCACAAACTCCAGGGCTCTAAGAATGGCAAACAGTTCCGCCGCTATGATGGGATAGTGCCCTGACAACCTCCAGGTCTGGCAGAGGGAGAGGTCCTCGTAGTAGACAGCCGCGGACGAGGAGGCCGGAGGAACGCAGGAACCATCCGTGAAGACACCGAAGTGCCCCTGGTAACACGACCCCACCAGCTCAGCAAAATAGGCCCGGGCAAGTCCAGCACCCGTCGACGTCCGGTAACCTTCATGGAAGGTAACCCAGATGCGAGGAGTGAGATCAACCCCCGGCGGGACCGGAGACACAGAGGGGGTCGGGAAGGGAGAGGGAGGGTCCACAGCTATCCGCCGATAGTGGAGGAGGCTCCTCACCAGGAAAGGCTGACGCCGTTTCACAGGCCACGATGGTGCATTCCTGGAGACCCCTGACGAAGCATGCAGGCCCGACAACGGGTGATTCCCAGGAAGCGTAGCAACTCGCCCAGCCCACCTACAATCCGTCAACACCCGAGACCAGGACAGAGGCAACGTCCCAGTTTCCGCTAGGAGGGACACGGTAGGGGAGGAACAAAAAGCCCCCAACGCCACCCTGAGGGCTGTGTTATGAACAGGGTCCAAGCGGCTAAGAACTGACGATGAAGCCGAGCCATACACTACACTACCATAAGCCACCTTACTCTAGATGAAAGACTCATAAAAACACAGCAGATCATCCCGAGATGTCCCCCACTTGGACCCGGCTATACACTTCATGATACCCAGCCGCTTCATGCAAGACGATCGCAGGTAGTCCACATGATTCCTCCAAGTCAAGACCGGCCCATCCCAATGCAGACCTAAGAAGGTGTGTGACGTACGATACGTGAGAGGCTCACGCCCCAACGAAATCGTAGGCAGACCCGGGAGTTTAGTCTTCAAGGTGAAGCACATGAGAGCGCTCTTTTGGGCATTGAGTCGTAGGCCCCATTCCCTCGCCCACTCATAGAGCTCATCAACTGCCAATTGTAGAGCAGTCTGGGCCTGTAAGAGCGTGTCCGCCGAGCAGACGATGGCAAGATCGTCGGCATACACCATCGTCGTAGCATTACGGGACCTAGGGACATCAGACAACATGGCATTCAGGAACAGTGGACCCAAGATCGACCCCTGAATCACCCCACGACGGACAGGGAAAGGCCGCGACGTAGATGTACCGACCGCCACTGAAAGGGACCTCTCAAGCAAGTAGCTGCAGAGCCACGATAAAACCTTCCCACGAACACCAAGCATACCCAATTTGTATAGGACCCCGGCATGGGAAACCGAATCAAAGGCACTAGCAACATCGATGAACGCCACGAGGAGCACCTTCTTGTTCCGATATGCATCCTGGATGTGATATTCCAGCTGGAGGAGCACATCCACTGTGCCCCTAGCCGGGCGGAAACCATGAAGAACATCAGGAAGGAGTGCCTTATTCTCCAGCCACCAAGTGAGCCTCTGTGAAACCATCTTCTCCATTACCTTACCCACCACCGATAACAAGCAGATGGGCCTACGTGAAGACGGTAAAGAGGGATCCTTACCCGGTTTAGGGAACGGATGGAGGAGGGCCGACTTCCATAGAGCCGGATATGTACCAGTAGACCAGCTCCTGTTATAGAAGTCCAGCAACACATCAAACCCCTCCCGTGGCAGATGGGCAAGCATCTCATATGCCACATCATCGTGACCCACAGCCTTACCCTTGGGGAGTGATTCCAAAGTGCGGTGCAATTCATGGGCGGTCAGCGGATCGGAAAGGCCATCAGGATCAGGAGATTCAAGATGGTACAATATTACTGACTCCAGCCGATCCACATCCGGTAGTTGCGGTGGGGCCTCAAAAGCACCCGATAGTGATCTGCCAAACAATCCGCCTGCTCCTGCGCATCGCCGACTAGCCGACCGCCAACAGTAAGAGGGAAAGAAGTGTCCACCCTCTGGCCATTCATCTGCCTGACAAAACGCCACGCCCTCTTGCTGGAGCTGGCAAACCTCAACGTAGGACAGAAGGCAGCCCAAGACCCACGCTTCGCCTTCAAGAGAGTGCGTTTGCACCGGGCATCCACCCTCCGTGCCTCCCGCTTGAACTCCACACAGGGATGACGGCGCCAGACAGACCAAGCCCGATGACGAACCCGTACCGCGACCGCACATTCCTCAGTCCACCAAGGAACAGTTGGCCTGTCCGTAGGGGGCCGGCCCGTCATCCGAAAGGCCCCACCGGCCGCAGCAGTCAATGCCCTTGAAATGGCCTCAGCGCCCAAGCCCACCGACTCCGCGAGAGAGGGAGGATCCAAGTGGAGGCCACGTTGGAACTGTCCCCATCCCTCAGCACCGAACCTCCACCTCGGGCGGGAACGCGGAGGGGCAGGAGACGAAAACCCAAAGACATCAAGCAAGACTGGCAGATGATCACTCCCCATGTATGGACCCGTGGTAACCCTAGCACCTAAAAACAGGTCATTACCCAAGCAGAGATCTAAGGTAGAGGAGGACGCGGTATGTGGATCGACGCGGGTAGGGAGACCAGGTGGGGTTAAAAGGTCAAAGGTAGGGCTATCCAATAACGCATTAAAAAGCGAAGTACCAGTACGGTTCCGAGATGCCCTGAGAACCAACGGATCCCAGTACGGGTGACGCGCATTAAAGTCCCCCATCACCAGACAGGGCGACGGCAATTGATTAAAATAATGTTGGAATTCCGGCAGAGCAATATTCCGACAAGGGTTATAACAGATGAACACAGTAGCCCACCCCTTCCGTAAGGCCACGCTCACCGCCAGAACCTCCAGGTCCCCACCATCAAACCGTTGCAAACCGAACAACTTGCTTGGGACCGTATCACGCACTGCTATAGCCAAACCACCACCCATAGAGTCCCTATACGCCCGATACACATTAAAATGAGGGATCCGGAAATGTAACGTAGAAGAAATCCAAGTTTCGCATAGCCCCACCACTATAGGGGTTTCACGTTCCACCAACAACCGTAAATCCTGAGTCTTACGGTGAACTGACCGAGCATTCCACAAAAGAAACTTCTCTGATAACCTGGGCAACCTTAACGGGACACCAACAGAGCCAACAGTCTGGGTATCAATGCGAGACAAACTTCCTTGAGAGTACGGCCTGACACTATGCACTCCCAGAAATCCGCCACCAACGAGCCAAATGTATCAGTTACAGGGGGGGGAGGGGCAGACTGCTGCCTCACCGTCGGACTACCAGCACTAGACATTAAAGGACCAGAGGTAGGCCGGGGAGAGACAGAAATATTATTCGGGCAAGGGGGAGGGAGCATCTGGGGTATTGGCAGCAGAGCCCTGGGAGGAGAGGCATCCGACAACCTGTGCCGAGGCCGAGGACCACTACGACGGCGCAGAGGCCTCGGGGACGATGGACGATGAAGGACCACTTCAGCGTCAGAGGAGGCCCCCTCTGAGACCCGAACCTCACGCCATCCCAGTGTTGATCAGAAGCCCATACAAACGCTCCCTACAACCCTGGCTGGCCTTCACAACGGTCCACCCCTCCCATCAAGACACTCACCGTGACTCTCCTGTATCCAGAAATCCGGTGACTATTCTCGTTGTATCTCTTAAGGGGAGGTTTTTAGAGTGTTTCCTAGACTTCCATCAAGCTTGAAATTACACCCCCTTGACCCCCTTTCAAGATAAATTTGTAAATTTTTCGGTAGAAAAATTTCCCGGCCGAAGGCCGGTTCCTCTTAAATTACAGGCTCGCTATCGCTCGCCAGGAAAAAATTGACACCTAAATGGGACGACAGGTCTTAAAAGTGACATAAATGGGGTGAAAGTTCTTAAAATCGCCAAACTAATGGGGCGAACGTCTTAAAATCTCAAAAGCAATGGGGCTAAACATGAGGGAGAAAGGGGTAAAGACAAAAATCCCTCAAGTGGAAATATCCCCTTAACCTTGACTATTCTATTCTATTCTTTATACTCAGGCCCAATCCCCACTTTTACTATTTTTCCCCCTTTTTCCCTTCTTTTTTTCTTTTTATTTTTTTATTTATTTATTTTTTGGGGGGGGGGGTCGAAGACAGAGCCATAATAGGGACCGAATAGGTGACACACGAGCGTTTTTTCCGGCAATGGTCTAAAAGCAAGTTACAGTATGTCTCGCAATTTTTTTTTTTTTTTTTTTGTTTTTTTTTGTTTTTTTTAACATCTCTATCGGGAACTAGACTGAAGGTAGAATATGAGTGGTGGCTTATGGAGGTAGTGCTTGTTTTTGGGGTCCATATATTTATTTATTAACTTATTTTGTTTAGTTTCCTCGCTAGACCTCTATCAAGCTTATATAACACCCCCTAGGCCCCCTTTTAAGATATAGTTGAACATTTTTCGGTAGAAAAATGTCCCGGCCGATTCCTTCTAAAATTTCAAGCTCGCTACCGCTCGCCAGGAAAAAATCAACACCTAAATGGCACGAAAGGTCTTAATATTGATAAAGAAATGGGGCGAAAGGTCTCAAAATCGCCAAACTAACGGAACGAACGTCTTAAAATGTCAAAACTGATATGCTAAACATAAGGGAGAAGGGGGTCCAGAAAAAGCGAATACCACCCCCTTAACACTAATAAAGGTTTAATTCTGAAGTTACTGGATAACAATTGCTCCTGTAAAGCCGGAGTCACACGAGCCGTTTTTCGAGCAATTTTTACGGGCAATTATGGTCTGGCAACTTCAAATATTACACTTTATCAGAATACAGCCGCCTAACATACTCTACCTTCAGTCTAGTTACCGATACCAATGCAAAACAAAAATGCGTAAATTATATTCTAATCTATTCTATATACGCAGACCCAATCCCCACATTTCACTTTTTTTTTTTTTTTTTTTTTTTGGGGGGGGGGGGCGACTCAAGACAGAACCAGAATAGGTACAACACAACAGAAAACGATGAACACACAAAAGCAACATACACATTCACATACCTCTAGGTCATCCAGGAGAAAACCCAGAGACCAGGGTCACCAACGTCCCTAAATATAACGAGAACAAAATTGCTCATGGAAAATTGACGGAAAAATCGCTTGTGTGACAGCAGCTTAAGTGGAGGCAGACCGTTTTTCGGGACCTCCTTCTCCCTCATGTTTAACCCCATTTTTTTTAGATTATAAGATGTTCGGCCCATTAGTTTGGCGATTTTAACACCTTTCGTCCCATTTCGTTGTCAATGTTAAGACTTTTCGTACCATTTAGGTGTCGATTATTTCCTGGCGAGCTATAGCGAGCCTGAAATTTTAAGAGGAAACGGCCTTCGGCCGGGACATTTTTCTACCGAAAAATGTACAAATTTATCTTGAAGGGGGGTCTAGGGGGTGTTTTTCTAAGCTTGATGGAGGTCTAGGGAGGAAACTAAGGAATTAATGAATTAATAGACCAAAAAAAAAAAAAAAAAAAAAACAGTCTGGATCCCCTTAACCCGTACAGCCCCAGCGACGCGTCTGACGCGTCGGCGATGTATGTAACGCACAGCCCCAGAGACGCGCCTGACGCGTCACCCTAGTTGCGCCGACCGTAACCTCAGGTGTAGCCACTCAAGAGGGCTCAGATTTGTATGGGAACTGTGTACGTATCCCACGCAACCGTGCCTATGGTTGAAAACTCTCAAAGTCCACGTGCGTGCGCGTGAGCGCGCAATAACCTGTTTTTTTGGGGTAATTGCCTTCAATTTTTTACTCTTGTAAAATAAGTTTTCGGGGGCTCTGTAGGACCATTTTTTAAGCTTTTTGAGCGGTTTTTCGTGGTTTTTCCTTCATTCCTAACGCTATTGTTTCTGGAATAAAACCATTTTTTGAAAACCGGCCGGGTTCTGGTGAACAAACATTACAAAACTAGCCGGGGCTCCACGGGTTAACAGTGGCTTATATTGTGGTGGTGTATGGGAGTCTGGAATCCGCAACAATTCGTCTTATAATTTGTGTCATTTAAGGGGACCGACCTGCTTTTTCTCTCTGGGTTTTATCCATTCGGCCCCATTCAGCCTACTGTTTTAAGACGTGTATCTCCTATTCCTATTCCCTGGCTGACTCTTCCCAAATAGTAGAAATATTTATCCATTCGGCCCCATTCAGTCTACTGTTTTAAGACGTGTATCCCCTATTCCTATTCCCTGGCTGACTCTTCCCAAATAGTAGAAATATTAGCTGGATTACTCAAGTCGTTTGTGAGTTATAGAGGTTAATGTTTAATAGTTTTGGCCTATCTTATTTGGAACAAGGTATAGTGAATAATAATAACTGTGTTGGTGGTGTAATGGCTTAGATGCTTATGTTCTGGGTGTGGTGTCCCGAGTTCGAATCCCTGGAGGACTATATGCTTTCATTATTTTATTCAAGTACATTGGGGGTTGTAATTGATGATTAATGTTAAGGGGGGATGGTTCACTTTTTGGGCAATTTTTGCATGTATTCATTATTTTTCTAGTTTCCTCCCTAGACCTCCATCAAATTAAAAAAAACAAAAATCCATTAGATCCCCCTTTTAGATTAAATTGTAAATTTTTCGGTAGAAAAATTTCCCGGCCAAAGGCCGGTTCTTCCAACATTACAGGCTCACTATCGTTCGCCAGGGAAAAAATCGACACCTAAATAGCACGAAAGGTCTAAATATTGACAAAGAAGTTGGGCGAAAGGTCTTAAAATTGACTAACTAATGGGGCAAGCATCTTAACATCTGAAAACTAATGGGGCTAAACATGAGGGAGAAGGGGGCCCAGAAAAGCGGCCCATCTCCCCTTAAGAACGGGGTGTTACTTATTAAATATTGATTATGTTCTCTCGAACCCAGGACGCTCACACCGAAAATCAACACCTTATGCATTGCACCACGAAGACAGTTAAAGAATGTTGCACAAGCCTACGATTTATTATGCAGTTTCGAATCCTGCATACCAATCTTACCATGTACAACCATTCCAACTGCACTATCGGAGGCTATGCATATATGTGAATGGAAATAGTAATTAATGGGGCACTTAACCCTAAGGAAGGCCTCTCGATAAACTACTACTGAACCAGAATTAATTATTATGTTCTCTCCACCAACCAACTTTACTCCTAAACTCGATTAAGGGGAGGTATTTAGTTTGTTCCCTACGTTTTCATTATGCTTAAAATTACACCCCCTAGACCCCCTTTCAAGATAAATTTGTACATTTTTCGGTAGAAAAATATCCCGGCCGGAGGCCGATTGCTCTTAAATTACAGGCTCGCTATCGCTCGCCAGGAAAAAATCGACACCTTAATGGCACGAAAGGTCTTAAAATTGACAGAAATGGGGCAAAATGTCTTAAAATGTCTAAACTACTAGGGCGAACGTCTTAAAATCTCAAAAGCAATGGGGCTAAACATGAGGGAGAAAGGGGTCCAGAAAAAAATCCCTCAAGTGGAAATCTCCCCTTAATGAAATTAACAAACACATGTGGCAGTCAAATAAAAGACGGGAGATTATTAGGTTTTATTATTATTATTAGATATGATTATGCACTTGTTTTCTGTTTTCAGGCTATTATTAGACGATTATGCACTTGTTTTCTGTTTTCTGGCTATTATTAGACGATTATGCACTTGTTTTCTGTTTTAAGGCTATTATTAGATGATTATGCACTTGTTTTCTGTTTTCAGGCTATTATTAGATGATTATGCACTTGTTTTCTGTTTTCTGTCTATTATTAGACGATTATGCACTTGTTTTCTGTTTTCTGGCTATTATTAGACGATTATGCACTTGTTTTCTGTTTTCTGGCTATTATTAGACGATTATGCACTTGTTTTCTGTTTTCAGGCTAATATTAGATGATTATGCACTTGTTTTCTGTTTTCAGGCTAATATTAGACGATTATGCACTTGTTTTCTGTTTTCTGGCTATTATTAGACGATTATGCACTTGTTTTCTGTTTTCTGGCTATTATTAGACGATTATGCACTTGTTTTCTGTTTTCTGGCTATTATTAGACGATTATGCACTTGTTTTCTGTTTTCTGGCTATTATTAGACGATTATGCACTTGTTTTCTGTTTTCAGGCTATTATTAGACGATTATGCACTTGTTTTGTTTTCTGGTTATTATTAGACGATTATGCACTTGTTTTCTGTTTTCTGGCTATTATTAGACGATTATGCACTTGTTTTCTGTTTTCTGGCTATTATTAGACGATTATGCACTTGTTTTCTGTTTTCTGGCTATTATTAGACGATTATGCACTTGTTTTCTGTTTTCAGGCTATTATTAGACGATTATGCACTTGTTTTCTGTTTTCTGGCTATTATTAGACGATTATGCACTTGTTTTCTGTTTTCTGGCTATTATTAGACGATTATGCACTTGTTTTCTGTGTTCTGGCTATTATTAGATGATTATGCACTTGTTTTCTGTTTTCAGGCTATTATTAGACGATTATGCACTTGTTTTCTGTTTTCTGGCTATTATTAGACGATTATGCACTTGTTTTCTGTTTTCTGGCTATTATTAGACAATTATGCACTTGTTTTCTGGCTATTATTAGACGATTATGCACTTGTTTTCTGTTTTCTGGCTATTATTAGACGATTATGCACTTGTTTTCCGTTTTCTGGCTATTATTAGACGATTTGATTCATATTAGGAAGGGTATATGGAAGTCAGAGGGTTGATTGAGATAGACTTTACCTTTTTCATACCCACAGCTCCTTCCTAAGCTGTATAAAAATTGTCTAATGATGCGGTGTATTCTTCAAAGGGTTGAGGATTTTGACGCGTTTTGACAGTTTATTCTGGCTATTACTAGACGATTTTATCCAGCTTAGTAAAACCTTGTGGGAGATAGAGAGTTAATTGAGATAGTCTTCACCCTTTTAATATCCCACCGATCATTCCTAAACTGTATAAAATCGTTTAATGATAGCCAGAATAAAGTGCCAGAAGGCGTCATAATCTTCAAGAGGTTAAGGGGAGATCTCCACTTGAGGGATTTTTTCTCGACCCCTTTCTCCCTCATGTTTAGCCCCATTGCTTTTGATATTATAAAACGTTCGCCCCATTAGCTTGGCGATTTTAAGAAGTTTCACCCCATTTATGTCACTTTTAATACCTTTCGTCCCATTTAGGTGTCGTTTTTTTCCTGGCGAGCGATAGCGAGCCTGTAATTTAAGAGGAACCGGCCTTCGGTCGGGAAATTTTTCTACCGAAAAATGTACAAATTTATCTTGAAAGGGGATCTAGGGGGTGTAATTTTAAGCTTGATGGAATTCTAGGGAACGAACTAAAAACCTCCCCTTAAGCATAGGAGATATTTAAGTTATGATTTAGACCATAAGTATGTTTATCCTGGATAGTAGTGCTAGTAGTAGTAGTAGTAGTAGGTCTTGTTGTTGTTGTTGTAGTGGTAGTAGTAGTAGTAGTAGTAGTAGTGTTAAGTTATGATCTAGAGTTCTAGACCATGATAGTTGGAGACCGTATGTCTATCCAGAACTGACTCTTCTTCTAGTAATAGTGGTGGTGGTGGTGGTAATAGTAGTAGTTGTAGTAGTGGTAGTAGTAGTAGTAGGTCTTGTTGTTGTTGTTGTAGTGGTAGTAGTAGTAGTAGTAGTAGTAGTAGTAGTGTTAAGTTATGATCTAGAGTTCTAGACCATGATAGTTGGAGACCGTATGTCTATCCAGAACTGACTCTTCTTCTAATAATAGTGGTGGTGGTGGTGGTAATAGTAGTAGTGGTAGTAGTAGTGTTGGTGGTTGTGGTAGGGGTCGTAGTAATAGTAGTAGTAGTAGTAGTTGTAGTAGTAGTAGTGTTAAGTTATGATTTAGACCATGATAGTTGGAGACCGTATGTCTATCCAGAACTGGCTCTTCCTCCTTACCACCGTGGCTCTGTTGAAGGCAAACATACATTATTATTATTATTATTATTATTATTATTTTCATAAGGGAGGTCACCTGCTTTTTTGCTCTCCTTTTCTCTCTTTTTCTGGCTTGCATCCATTCGGCCCCATTCAGCCAACTGTTTTAAGACGTTTATCCCCATCCAGGTGTCGATTTCTTCCTGGCGAGCGATAGCGAGCCAGCATTGTATGGATAAATCTGGCTTCGCCGGAGAAATTTTTCTATCGAAAAATGTACAAATTTAGCTTGCTGTCAAAACAAAAATATATACTGTATATGCTGGCTCGCTACCGCTCGCCAGGAAAATACTGACACCTGGATGGGGGTACACGTCTTAAAACAGTAGGCTGAATGGAGCCGAATAGATAAAAGCCAAAGAGAGATTGAGAGAAAGAGAAAAAAAGCGAGGTGGGCTCCCTTAACCCCTTCACCACCATGACGTAATTTTCATCATATTCTGGTTACCATTAGAGGATTTTCTTTAGTTTGTAATCTACCTATACTACTCAAATGAGTAAATAGGTTCCATGTCAGTTGAACCAGTGCCACTTCAATCAGTGCTACTTTAACCAGTGCTAACTCAACCAGTGGCCACTTCAACCAGTGACCATTTCAACCAGTGACCATTTTAACCAGTAACCTAACCTAACCTAACCTAACCTAACTAACTTAACCTAACCTAACCTAACCTACTGGTTAAAATGGTCACTGGTTGAAATGGTCACTGGTTGAAGTGGCCACTGGCTGAGTTAGCACTGGTTAAAGTGGCACTGGTTGAAGTGGCACTGGTTCAACAGACCTGTCACCGAGTAAATAAGATCTTAATAAACCCTCTTATAGTAACATATTATATAGGTCCTTCCTAAACTGCATAAAATCATCTAGTTGTAGCCAGAATCAAAGGTAAAAAGTCATCATGTTGCTGAAGGGGTGAAGCATGTACTTATACCCAACTGCACTATGATAGCCTAATGATGTATATGATCTTATACTTACACAAAGGTAACAGGTCCTTTGTAGTCACCAGCCTGCCATTGTACCGTCATGTTGTATTTACCAGAGGGCTCAGAGTGGGTTATACATGTCTGAAAACATAAGAAAGACGTTGATATACTGTATATATATATATATATATATATATATATATATTGTCCATGCTTTAACTAACTCTACCATGGCGTGATAAAGGATACTTACCCCCCTACTGTTGTTGTTGTTGTTGTTGTTCCCCAAGCTGCCTGGCCGAACAGCCCCAAGGCCCCGAGCAAGGCCAAGGCCATAATCGAGCGCCGCCACAGAACCCTCCCCACCGACCACAATAAAGCCTGGGTGACCGAAGCCACTCCATGGCGGGGAGCTGAGGAGGGTGCAGAAATGCCCGGGAAACCAAAGCCCCACCCAGGGCCCTGTGTCCCTCAGCAATTATGAAGAGAAAGTTGAGAAAGCTGTACCATGGCATAGTAGATTAAAAGTACCCTCCAGTACCAGACTTCTTGCCAAAAGCAATGAGACAACACACTCGACAACACCCTCTCAGTCTCAGCTCAAGAGTTGGTGGGTAACTGACTCTGGAGGCCTGGAAATTCTGGAATAGCTGTTAGGGACCATGAGAAGTGTTGCCAACTCCTCACAGCAGTGCCTCCAACTCATGTTAGCAGCTCCAGCTAGATATTAGTAGAACAAGGACCGTTTATTACCGCGCTGGTACTGGTGAGTCACTTTTTTACTGACGTCAGGCTGTGAGCCGTCGCTGGTATTTAACGTCTTACGAGAGGGCCCGTCAGTAACTTCTACTTCCCGCCAAGCGGGTGGTTTTACCCTAAACGACCTTGTTTCCGTGCTCTTTTTCATGAATAAACAAGAGCCAGAGCGTAATACAATTATGTATCCCTGAAAGGGCGATAATTGAGCTTTCCAATGACACCAGAACCATCCTTCTACGACCACGCGTTCTCTTGCAACGATCGTGCAAGACGAAGGAAAAATCCCTAAAATACGGTAATTTCCTTAAATAATTCCCTGTGTAGCGAGGCAGTGAGTGTGGGTGTGTGTGGAGCTGGGCCCAGTGCTGGCGCGAGAGCCGTGCCGAACGGTCTGAGTCGGCCTACGCTCCTCCCACCGCTCGTCTCTCTCTCAGAGCCAAATATTGCTCAGAATTGCACACCGCCTGAAGTCGGTCCCCGCCACATAGTCCATGGTTCTCTAGACCGACTTAAGTCCACCCCCGCCAGACAAGGGTTAAGGGGTTAATATAAATAGGAAAAGGTTAACTATCCAGAATATCGTAGCCAGAATAAAGTTAAAAGGACGGCTCCGGTACTGAATGGGTTGAGGGATTCAAAATAGTGTTAACTAACCTGCGTGTGGTGTTTGATGTTAGAGTTGCCATCATTAAGGAAGGATCCCACCTGTTGATACCCCTCGTCGACGGAGTCTAATGGTTGTATCATAAACCCTTTGAACCAATCTTTTTCTTTGACCACCAGGCTCACTGTAACATTAAAGGGGAGGTGTGTATTAGGGCTTAACATGAGGGAGAAGGGGGTCGTCATTAAGGAAGTACCCCCCTCGTCGAGTGGTTGGATCATAAACCCTTTGAAATGGGTTTGAACCAATCTTTTTGTTTGACCACCAGGCTCACTGTAACATTTATACTCACATTTAGAAACAAAACATGTGTGGAGTTATTATGACATGATGTAATATAATTATATCTATCAATCTATCTATTTCCGGACACCTTAATATAATAAAATAATCGTCTTGTTACTTATATAGCGCCCGTATCTTCTCCTTAAACCCTTCCTATGCTGAACAATATCGTCTAATTAGCCTGTTTGTCTTTTATATTACCTGTATATAGACCATCGCTCCCCTCCTCCTCCTCCGTCAGTAGTTGATAGGGCGCCTCGGTCCACAGGGCACCAGTCTTATGCCTAGGGTACATGGTACTACACACAGACCCCACGTTACCGTAGCTGTAGGCGCTTGTTAGACCCATCACTGTAGCCAACACCACCACCAATACACCTTGTTTAATCTTCAGCATTATATATATAACTGTAGGAAAAAGATGTGTGGATTAGAATAAGAAACACCTCCACTGCACCTAGTTTAATCTTCACCATTATATAATTATACAGTATAATGAAGGGAGAAGACGTGTGGATTAGAATATGAAAAAGAACATGGATATATTGAAATTGGATTTAAACACAGACAAATGTCATGTGATGGAAGGGGGTGTGAGTAAAAGAAGACCTCATTGGGAATATAAACTAGGAGAATGCATGATTAACCCCTCAGAGAAAGAGAAGGACTTGGGCATTAAAGTACAGGGAGATCTTTCACCCGAGAGGCATATTAATTAACAAAATAGTGGGAGAAGCTTATGGCCTGTTGAATAAAGTGAAAATAGCATTCAACTATTTGAATGAAGAGATGCTAGTGAATATAATAAAATCAATGATGAAACCTAAATTGGAATATGCGGCAGTGGTATGGTCACCCCATCTTAAAAAGCATATGATCAAGTTGGAGAAAGTACAGAGAGCTGCAACTAAGATGATTCCAGAACAAAGATAACTGACATATGAAGAGAGATTAGAGAGATTGAACTTGCCAACGCTAAGTGAAAGAAGAGAAAGAGGGGATATGATTATGATGTATAAATGTGTCAGGGGGTTGGAAAGGATAGACAAGGAGGACTTTATCGAGGGGGATACAGGGAGGACTAGAGGACATAGTTGCAAATTAAAGAAAGGCGATGTAAAGGAGATGTTAGGAAATACAGCTTTCCATATAGAAGTGTTAGTATGTGGAATTAGTTGGATGATGAAGTGGTGGGTGCGGGGAATATCCACATTTATAAAGCCAAATTAGATAACAGAATCTTGGGAAGCGGGATAATATGAGCCTAAAAAACTCAAATCCTGTATACTACAATTAGGTGAGTACACAGGCCCACTTGCGAGTTTCCGGCTATAAGAAAGTTGGAGCTGTGAACATCGATATTAAAGAGAAATGTAATAATGTGGGTTTCTGATGGATAACAAGTATAATTAATTTGGTTTTATGTATTTATATTTGTATTATGCCATTATTTTAGCTGATAATTCTACTAAATATTGATGGACACGGCTCCAACTTCCTTATAGACCAAAACTCACAAGTGGTCAATTAGGTGAGTACACACACACACACACCTGAAGGCTGGAGTACTATGTTAACAGTGACCCTCTCCTGCCACTGGCCTACCCCTGACTAACATAACCATGCTATCGGTCCGACGATCATACATTACCTGGTTTATCCTTAAGGGAGCCAACCTCGCTCTTTTTCTCTTTCTCTCCCTCTCTCTTTGGCTTGTATTCATTCGGCCCCATTCAGACTACTGTTTTATGACGTTTACCCCCATCCAGGTGTCAATATTTTCCTGGCGAGCGGTAGCAAGCCAGCATATATATATTTGTGTTTTGACAGCAAGCTAAATTTGTACATTTTTCGATAGAAAAATTTCTCCGGCGAAGCCGGATTTCTCCTTACAATGCTAGCTCGCTATCGCTCGCCAGGAAGAGATCGACACCTGGATGGGGATAGGCTAAACGTCTTAAAACAGTTGGCTGAATGGGGCTGAATGGATACAAGCCAGGGAAAGAGAGAAAAGGAGAGAAAGATACAAAAAAGCCGGTGACCCCCCTTAATTATAGAACCTTTGGTAACAGGGATCGGCCAACCTCCTCCATATTGGTGCCACTGGAGGCATTAGTCGCTCTCTACACACAAATATGTCCAAACCCATAATACGCATTCGAAAATAAAATTGACATATAATTATTGTCCGATATACCATTGAATTGAAAAGGTATTTGATAATTATTCTTGTGTAGCTTTTTTTATAGCCTTGAAGTTTACAGTTCTGAATTGTTTTTCTATGTGGATGAGGGAGACAAAAGGCAAAACTGCCTGTGACGAGTGTCTCCCCCAGAGTTGAAAGAGTGACAGGGCCAAAATCAAGGAATGTTATAGCCAAAATATCTGGACACACGGAGTTTGAAGTAATTTAAGTCATAGGATGAGGGAAAGATGGCAACACTCACCTTCCATCGCCGTCATGGAGGATGTTATCAAGCATATATCCAGGTTATACACAGGAAAGCAAGCAACAACATACTACTGAACCTCAATTCACTTAATTAAGGTTAGGGATTGTAAAAGAAAGGGTAGGGATTGGGAAAGGTTGCGAATCTTCCTATCCTAAATCCCTCTGGACATATTTATGATATTTGTACAGTACATATATATTTAAAAGCAAAAAACAGAGTAATCTATACATGTTCTTTAAGGGGAGGCAGACCGTTTGTTTGGTCTATTAATTCATTTATTCATATATATTTTTTTAGTTTCCTCCCTAGACCTCCATCAAGCTTAGAAAACACCTCCTAGACCTCCTTTTAAGATAAATTTGTACATTTTTCGGTAAAAAAACAATTCCGGCCGAAGGCCGGTTCCTCTTATAATTGCAGGCTCGCTTTCGCTCGCCAGGAAATAATCGATACCTAAATGGCATGAAAGGTTTTCAAATTGACAACGATATGGAAGGAAAGGTGTTAAAATCGCCAAACTAATTTCAAAACTAGTGGGGCTAAACATTAGGGAGAAGGGGGTCCAGAAAAACGGTCTGCCTCCCCATAATAGTCTGTTTGTGTTTGCATAATGTGTATAAGGACTGTGTATATAATAATAAACGGTCTGCCTCCCCATAATAGTCTGTTTGTGTTTGCATAATGTGTATAAGGACTGTGTATATAATGTGTATAAGGACTGTGTATATAATGTGTATAAGGACTGTGTATATAATGTGTATATAATGTGTATAAGGACTGTGTATATAATGTGTATAAGGACTGTGTATAAGGACTGTGTATATAATAATAAGAGAGAAGGGAAGGATTAAGACTAATATATAGGCTGATGAATTGCTTGCTAAAGTTTAGCTTTATATCTATACAATTATGTCGACATAAGAAGAGTGGAATAAAATCTAAGCTGACTGTTTCAATTAAATATACTATTTTCAAGCTGGAATGGGTATATCCATTCCAGCTTGAAAATAGTATATTTAATTGAAACAGTCAGCTTAGATTTTATATTATATATTATAGATTTTAGATTATATATACCGGTATATATATTAGATTATATATATATATATATATATATATATATATATATAGATATATATATATATATAATATATAAATATATATATATATATATATATATATATATATGTATGTATATATATATATATATATATATATATATATATATATATATATATATGTATGTATATATATACAGTACAGTATATATATATATATATTATATATATATATATATAGATATATATAGATATATATATGTATATATACTGTATATATATATATATATATATATATATATATATATATATATATATATATATATTTATATATATATATATATATATATATATATATATAGATACATATATATATATATATACCGGTATATATATTAGATAATATATACCGGTATATATATGGTGTCCCGCGAGTTTTGTAAAATACTTCCAGAGATGAAAGATTAAATAATTCTAAGTAAAAACTGGTATATACACATAGGCTTTTTGGGGCATTGTTTTGTAGTTATGGACCCTTAAAGTCAACATTTTGGTGTTTTTTTGTAATTTCTAACCCTGTTTTTCTTAAATAAGATGAGGATAGGGAAAAAAATATAAAGTGTATTATGAAGCATGATATCAATACTGCAAACTGACATCAAAAACTTCCCTACATCGTACTTCATATTCCCTTGACATGGAGTTGAATATTACAAGAACCAACAGCACTTAATTTTAAGCTCATCATCACGGATAGAAGAAAGGAGCGACAGAGGATTTTTTTTTGTTTTTATTAAGTATTGATACCATGCACCATCACAAAGCATTTAACGTTATAGCTATTCATTTTCATTACTCGGAAAATGGGTTTAAACTGACAGAAAACACCAAAAAAATCCTCTGTAGCTCCTTTCTTCTTTCCGCAATGATGAGCTTAAAATTAAGTTTTGTTGGTTTCTTGTAATATTCAGTTTGAATTATTGATATCATGCTTCATAATACACTTTATTGGGTTTTTTCCTATCCTCATCTTATTGAAGAAAAACAGGGTTAGATATTACAAAAAACACCAAAATGCCGACTTTAAAGTTCCATAACTACAAAACAATGCCCCCAAAAGCCTATTAGTATATAACAGTTTTTACTTAGAATTACTTAATCTTTCATCTCTGGAAGTATTTTACAAAACTCGCGGGACACCCTGTATTACCAAGTGGGCGTGTGTTTGCTTGTGTATTTGCATGAGGTATTTCCGTAGAAATAGACATATGTAACATGACAGTCACACCTTTCATAACAATTAATGTTCTCATGTGGAAAGTTATCATTCATCTCCCTCCTTCCCTCCCTCGTATCCTTGTTTCCCCTCCCCCCCCCCCCCCTCCTTCTTCCCTCATACATAATCTCTTCCAATGCCTCCCTTCCTCCAGTCTCTCCTCCCTACACTCCCTCCCTCACTTCCTGTTAGTCTCTTTCCGTATCATTCCATCCCTCCCTCTCATCCCTGCTTCTCTACCTCCCTATATACATCCCTCTTGCTCCGATTCTACCATCTTACCCTGACCCTCTCTCCCTTCAACCCATCCTTCCTATCTTCCTAACTCCCCCCATCCCTCCCTGCATCCCATCATTCCTCCTTTCCTCACTCCCTCCCTGTCACCCTTCCTCACTGCATAATATTCTTCCTCACTCCCCCCATGACCCCCTTCCCTTCCTGCATAATATTCTCCCTCCCTCCCTATCCCTCCTTCCTCCCAAACAAAGCCCCCGTGACTCCC
The DNA here is from genome assembly GCA_032716605.1 of Paralithodes platypus. Taxonomy (NCBI): domain Eukaryota; kingdom Metazoa; phylum Arthropoda; class Malacostraca; order Decapoda; family Lithodidae; genus Paralithodes; species Paralithodes platypus. The sequence continues at coordinate 58,217,606 of CM064548.1, forward strand.
TCTCCGCTTCGTCTAACAAACAAAGCCTGGTCACCATTACACAGCCGTCCTCATTGTCCTCTAGTCAGCTGCCTCCGTTGTATCGTCGACTACACTCCCAGGTTCGTAAAGGGCAAGGGTACACTGTAAGAAGTAAATAGTATAATAATGATATGAAACAGGTATATTGTCAGTTATTGACCTCTCCATTAATATGAAACAGGTATATTGACAGTTATTTGACCTGTCCAATAATATAAAACAGGTTTATCGACAGTTCTTAACCGTTCTTTCCTTATGTTACAAGTGTGGTAAACTATCAATGGAAGTTAAATATTACTAAGCTATAATGAATCAAATAAAATCAATCTAAATGAATACTCTATATCTAAATTGAATTCAATCTGAAACAAGCTAATTTATATCCAAAGGTCTCACATAATAAATGTATATAATTATAGGGTAAGGTTATAAGGGTTAATATTAGCCAGGAATTAACTCACCAATAGTTCCACGTGGCAATGAGGCAAGGGAGAATGTTTTACCCAATATGGCGGTGGACAATGGGGAACGAGACTTCGGTCCCAAGACACGAGTCAAGTTAAAGAAAGAATAAATGATTACATGGGAATGGACATGAATAATATGCTTATCTATCAGTTAGTCATGATGTCGATGAGAGCGTCGTGATGGTGTAGTTGTGTGTATTGCTGTATGTGTATTGTGATTAGAGGCACAAAAGCACGATCAACTGAGGGCGGAAAATTAGATGTTAACTGGTTGGTGTTCGTGAAGGCTCTGGCGTACCTCAAAAGCACACCTTGCTGCCTTGGCAAACCGCCAGGAGCCCAAATTATCGTACCGCATTTAGGTTGCTCTATACGATAAATTATATTAATATATACGATAAATTCATATATATACTACATAAGACCATGGCAATATTGCTTAATAGCATATTAGGCCTTTTATAACTTAACTTATTTACAATCTTATAATATACGATCTACTCGTCCTACGTCGTGCTGTAGGAGAGATCGTGACGTCACAGAGACATACAAGATCACAAAAGAGTCATATTCTATCGTATTTATACGATACATTCCCCCCACAAAAAAGACCTGAACCCCACCTTAAACCTAAAGTTGCCCAGAGGCTATCTTCTGACGCCACAAGTCGACAGCGCCAGCAGCAGCGCGTCTGGGACGCGTCCCGGTCCGAGAATGATCACCATCAGTATGAGGTGAGTCGTTCCTTCGAGAATCCTCGGACCCAGCAATAACAGGTGGAGCCTCAGATTGCAATGCGGAATCTAGCTCCAAAGCGTACAAACGTGCAATAGGACGAACAGTAGTTCCAGTGGCTGTCTTTAAAAGCGCCACCCGCTCTACAGAGTCTGCCCCCTTGTATACCTCCAATACGCGGCCTAATTTCCAGTATAAACGAGGACTATCTTCTTTAATTAAAACAACGTCACCAACTGTAGGGGCCGTTGGTCTACCAGAGGGAGTAACACTCCTTTCCCTCAATGCTAGCAGATATTCACTAATCCACCGTTTCCTAAAATCCTCGATTATCCTGGATATATACTGGTATCTCTTAGACACCGCTACCGCAGAGTACAACGAGGGATCCTCTAACTCTACTATGGACTGAAAATCAGATGGAAACGCAGTCAATGGTTTTCCATATAGCAAGTGAGCTGGCGTTAATGGTAGTGGTTCTTGCAGGTCGGTGTACACATATGTAAGCGGGCGATCATTCACGACTGCCTCTATCTCTGTGAGGACTGTCGTCAACTCACTCTTCTTTAATAGAGCACGTCCTACAACCGCTCTCAGTCCTGACTTTACTATGCCGACACACCGTTCCCACATTCCACCAAACCAAGGTGCCTTAACTGGAATGAACCTCCATTCGCACTTTTTCTCTCCCAAAAAAGTGATGATAGTAGGATCACTACTCATATCCTTTAGATATTTTGATGCTTGGACATAAGTGGGAGCATTGTCGCTAAGAATGAGTTGAGGGAATGAACGACGGGCACAAAACCGTCTGAACGCCAGCATAAATTCTTCGCTAGACATATTATCACATAGTTCTAGGTGTACCGCTCGAGACGTCGCACAGGTAAACAATAATATAAACCTTCTCATGCTCCCTCGTCTTCAATGCCCCTGTGTAATCTAATCCTACCGCTTGGAAAGGTTCTACGTGCTTTACACGGCATTCAGGTAGAGGTGGAGCTGGTCCAGTTGCATATGGTTTACCCTTTAGTCTCTGGCATATTACACACTTTCTCACTACGCGTCGAGCTACTTGTCGAACTCTGGGTATCCACCATATGAGACGTAAATTTGATATAATATGACATACCCCGTAGTGTTTTACTTCCCTATGTGCACGTATGATCAATAGATCAGTAACGTGATGTCTTGTTGGCATAAGTATAGGTCGGTTTGTGCCGTCTGGTACACCCGACCACTTCAGGCGACCCTCACACCTGATGAGGCCATTGTCTAGGTGCAACCTTAGTTGACGCACTATATTAGGCATTAATGTCTTATTCGAGCCTTTCAAGGATTCTAATTCATTGGAAAAGGTTTCTACTTGAACCCATTTGATCAAAGTTACTTCAGCTGCTTTAAATTCACGAGCATCAATGTTGTGACCCCTGTTGCAGAGTTGGCCCGTTACTTTAAGCTTAAGATTGGATACATATCGCAACACCCAATCTACAACTCTGACTAGTTTATTATAGTCACCGAATCTTGCCCACTTTATGATAGGACCCGGTGGCTCATTTGGTTGGGCTGTAACTGCCACTGTTTCCAGTGGCAGAAGTCCCTCACCAACAGCATGCCATATCGTCCATTCACTTTCATGGAGCAGCCACTTTGGACCATGCCACCACAATTCGGACTTCATTAACTGGCTAGCCGTTATACCCCTAGTTATGAGATCACTAGGGTTTTCCTTAGTATTTACATAATGATAAGCAACGTCTGGCAAAAGGGCTCTAATCTCATCTACCCTATTCCGCACATAAACTGGCAGAGACTTCTTGCTATGTATCCAGTTGAGTGCGACCTGACTATCGCACCATACGTGAACGATTTCAATATTTAATTCGCTCTCGTATGCTGCGCGTACATGTTGCACCAGACGTGCTAATAGCAGCATGGCAGTCAACTCCATTTTAGGGATAGTTACCTTTTTAACCGGGGCTACTTTGGCCCGGGCTGTAACTAAATGTGCCCCAAATGAAGTAACAACATATATGGCTACCCCGTATGCCGTGGCGCTAGCATCGCAAAACGTGTGTAACGTAACGTCACCGAACGCCGCCACTTTACGAGGTATAGGTTTAGTACATAGGATGGCATATTCATTCAACAACAATGTCCCTTGGTCATTCAGGTCCTCGGGCAAACTGTCATCCCATCCTATTTTACGTCTCCAAACTTCCTGCATTAGAATCCTAGCTCTTATGGTAACAGGTAATGCTAGACCCAAAGGATCAAAAAATTGCGCAACTTTGCTCAACAGACTTCTTTTTGTGTGCGCTCCTGTCTGCTGAGCAAAAGACCTTGTTTGAAAAGTTAGTATGTCATGTTTAGGTTGCCAGATCATCCCCAAATTTCTGGACTTTTCCTGGTTAAGAGATGCCGTACCATCCACCTGTATTAAACTCTGAAGATCTTCACTATTAGTAACCCACTCGCGGAGAAATAGATGTGCATCCGCAAACAATCTGCGTGCTTGCCAGTATGCATACAACAAATCATCTTGACTATCGCTAGTACCCTGCAAATTGTCAATGTATAATCCGCGAGATAGTTTACTTGTGTCCTCATGAGTGTCAGCTAGATGTTTTCTGATTGTGGCATTTAACAAAAACTGCGAGCAAGTGGCCCCAAAGAGTACAACCCGAAAACGGTATATTATGATGGGACTTTCAGAGTCGCTAATGTCGCTGAACCAAAGAAAGCGGGTAACATCTCTATCTTCCTCCTTTAGCTTGACCATCAAGAATGCTTTCTCGATGTCACTGGTATAGGCATACTTCCCCAGCCTAAACCGCAATAGATGTTGGGACAGATCCGACACCATGGACGGACCTGTCAACAGGCAGTCATTCAGACTGGGTTGTTGACCTTGGTGGGCAGAACAGTCATACACCACCCGTATTGGTGTGGTGACGCTGTCTTTCTTTACCCCATGATGGGCCAGATAGTGAACCCTACCCTTCTTACACGGTTCCTCGACATCGACTCTCTCAATAAAACCCCTATCCTCATAACTCCGAAATACATCGTCATACGCCTGGCGCGTGCTCGGTTCGTTAGACAATTTCCGCTGCAATGCGCGCAAGCGACCTAATGCCAAACCATAGTTGGTAGGTAGGCTTATCTCACTGTTCTTCCAAGGTAAACTAACTTTATATTGCTTGTCTGAGGCACAGTAGCACACAGACTCGTCAAACCTTTGTAGCGCAACTTCCGAGTCATAATCAGTCTCCATAGGATTAATGCCTATGTGATCCAATCTCCACAGTCGTTCCAGGTCGAACTCGGCAGCCATCTTAGGGTCACTAGGTTGGGAATCCTCCCTTCCCAACTCCTCTGCCGCGGTTACATTGACTCTATATATCGAGACCGTGTCGACCAGGACCTTTGACTGTGTAGTATGCACCTTTCCGCTCATGCAGTATCCAAATTTAGTGGGGATTAAAATTACACCACACATCTTTTTAAATCCAGGGTATACTACTTCATAATAATGATCCACACCAAGTAGAACATGCACCTCACTCTGATTTCCCATGGGATCTGACAAGTTAACCCCTTTGCTACGTAATGCGTGTTCCACCTTCTTCACACCCACAGATACATATTCTGGTAGGGTGTCTACTACGATACAAGTCATAAAGTACCGGTTTTTACGATAGAAATATGAAATCTCCGCTATCTCGTAGTCTTGTTTATCAGTAACCCCTGTGAAGCCCTGTAATCGAAGAGTCTCAGCCCCTACGATTCGGTGCTTCAATCCCAGTAGTACGGACCTCTTTATAAAGGAACGTTGAGATCCTTGATCTAGAAGTACCCGACAAACTTTGTTACTGTCATTACCTTCCATGGGAATCTGTATTGTGGGCAATATAGTGGTGTCTTGCGTGCTACCTAGTGCCACAGTTGTAGTACCCTCATTTTTGACGTCTTTGACTTTATCTGCTGTAGGACACAACTTATCAAAGTGATGTCCTTTGCAGTGGCGACAGGGCCTTAAGTATGTAGCAGTACATTGTCCCTGCTTATCATGTTCTTTACTTAGACAACCTACACATAGCTTCAATCTTTTCGCCTGTGCTAGTTTTGTCTCATTTGTTGGGTATTTTACGCAGAAACTCCATTTATGTTTGTTGTTACATAGCTTACATAGAATCTGAGCAAGTTTCTTATACACACCCTCTTTCTTTACTTTAGTCCCCACTGTCATGCTTACTGTTCCCCTCTTCTCCACATTCTCACTCCCTCCCGACTCATACATTCTCCCTTTGTTCAACTGTAGATTATTGATCTCCTTACTGAACTGAGTTTTGAATTCCCCCAGCTCAAATGATCTTACCTTATCAAGTATTGCCATAGGAAGCTTCTGACGCAAGATAATGACTATCATTTCCTGCGTGGTAAGCCCTAGGGTATCTAGCGATCGAGTATGGCACTCCATATTTGCCCTGAAGTTTGTCAACTCATCAACCTTATACTGTGGTTCTGCGAGCCCCAACAAGGCAACGACATGGGCCATCTTCAACTGCTCTCTATCCCCGTATGTGGACTCTAATAAGTGTACCGCTTCAAGATAACTACCACCTACTACTGCAAAACCCTCTATTAAATGTAAGGCCTCTCCTTCCATTTGTCCCTTCAGATAGTGAAACTTGCGGACATTATCCAAAGAGGATTCATGGACCGTAGATCGAAATACGTCCCAAAAAGCTAACCACTCGGTTAACTTGCCCCCAAATGTAGGAAGATTGAGCTTTGGGAGGTGTACAGTATGTTTTGGGTCAGCCCTTCTATGGGCCTCATTATCGCCTCCCTTCTTACTCGCGATTGCACGCTGTAATAGGTACTTCGCTCTAAAGACAGGTTCGTCATAGAGGGCGCGATTATCACACTCTGTAACAATCTCTTCCTCCTCTGTCATGGCAGCCACAATCACCTCACTCAGAGCCGTAATACGACCGTGGGTAACCTGGACGTTTTCTAATCTAGCCTCCAATTCCTCTAGTTCAGCAGTAGTGATGAAAGTGTTGACGTCCACTATTAGCCTATTCATTACTCCCCGAAGTCCCGCCCTTTGATTTTTAGGGGCTTTGTTCAGCACCCCACTAGACGGTGTCTCTTTACCGTTTTTATCCATTTTGCTTGCGAGCCTATAGGCTATGTATCTAAATATCACGTTACAAAAACAACGGCCAAATAATAGGCTACTTAAGAGACGCCAACCGGCGGACTTCTATGTTATGGAGAAAAAATAGTACACTAAATAGCAATACCTACTAATGGATCATATTGAACAAGAAAAAATGTTAGGTCAGGTCATATGTCACAGGAAGTCTGAAACAGAAAAGAACATTACTGGGGAAAGACGATGGGTGGGATGCAGAACTTGGGCAGGTGCAACGATGTGACCCTCCATTCCGGCTCTAACCATCGCTTGGCTAGCCTTGCCAGTTTACCATAGAGTTGTTCCTGCATCCTGTTATATGTCCCCTTGTTCATTGCCTTAAAATCCCTTACTGGTAGCTAATTCCCGGGTCTGGGCACCAATGTGGTAAACTATCAATGGAAGTTAAATATTACTAAGCTATAATGAATCAAATAAAATCAATCTAAATGAATACTCTATATCTAAATTGAATTCAATCTGAAACAAGCTAATTTATATCCAAAGGTCTCACATAATAAATGTATATAATTATAGGGTAAGGTTATAAGGGTTAATATTAGCCAGGAATTAACTCACCAATAGTTCCACGTGGCAATGAGGCAAGGGAGAATGTTTTACCCAATATGGCGGTGGACAATGGGGAACGAGACTTCGGTCCCAAGACACGAGTCAAGTTAAAGAAAGAATAAATGATTACATGGGAATGGACATGAATAATATGCTTATCTATCAGTTAGTCATGATGTCGATGAGAGCGTCGTGATGGTGTAGTTGTGTGTATTGCTGTATGTGTATTGTGATTAGAGGCACAAAAGCACGATCAACTGAGGGCGGAAAATTAGATGTTAACTGGTTGGTGTTCGTGAAGGCTCTGGCGTACCTCAAAAGCACACCTTGCTGCCTTGGCAAACCGCCAGGAGCCCAAATTATCGTACCGCATTTAGGTTGCTCTATACGATAAATTATATTAATATATACGATAAATTCATATATATACTACATAAGACCATGGCAATATTGCTTAATAGCATATTAGGCCTTTTATAACTTAACTTATTTACAATCTTATAATATACGATCTACTCGTCCTACGTCGTGCTGTAGGAGAGATCGTGACGTCACAGAGACATACAAGATCACAAAAGAGTCATATTCTATCGTATTTATACGATAACAAGGGTTTATTGCCATCATAAGAAAATGGGAGTCTGCAGAAAAACCATTGGCCCACACAAGGCAGATCCCTCTCACACCCAACCCTGAGTATAAGGCCTATTTTTGGGCCCAGCTCACTAACACTATGAGGACCGACCTCACCAAAACGGTCAGAGGTCAACATAAGAAAACGGGAGTCTGCAGATCCCCTTGACACCAAACAAATCTCGTCAGTATACCTATAAATTGGTAGATAATTATGGACACCAAAATAACCCTTAACCCCTTCTTTACCGCGACGTCCTTTTAACTTTATTCTGCCTACTAGCGTAATAGAAGATTTTATTCAGTTTAAAAAGGGACTTCATCAATTTACAGGCTTCGAACTATCTACCTAAACCCTTTTCACTTCCACAGATACTTCTTAAGCTGCTGAAAATAGAATAAATATAGTAAGAAATTCATGAAAAGACGTCACTGGTACCGAACGGGTTAACATGCCCACTATTTTTGTACAATAAATCACAAACAGCTTTCATCCTAAATTTCCGAGAGACCCTATTTTTCCGGCTACTTTTCATGGATTCTTTACACGGGTCTGGGAAACTAAACTGAGGGTAGGTTACTTTAGGGGGCCGAATTAAGAGGGAGGTTGTTACTTTTCATGGACCCCCTTCTCCCTCATGTTTAGCCTTCTTCTTTGCTATTCTTTTCTCTACATCGTAGTCAATAGATTAGTAGTTTTAGATGTCCAAACTGCCCCGTAAGGACCAATAGGTCTGTTGCAGTTTGTTCTCCCTTGTATTCCTTTATATATTAGTTTTGAGATTTTAAGACGATATTTACGATATTTACGTTAGTTTGGCGATTTTGAGACCTTTCGCTCCATTTCCTTTGTCAATGTTAAGACCTTTCGTGCCATTTATGTGTTGATTTTTTCTTAGCGAGCGATAGCGAGCTTGTAATTTTAGAAGAAACTGGCCCTTGGACATTTTTCTACCGAAAAATGTACAAATTTATCCTGAAAAGGGATCTAGGGGTTGTTTTTTAAAGCTCAATTGGGGTCTAGCGAGGAAACTAAAGATAAATAAATAGATACATATAAAAGATAAATAAATAGATACTAAAATGCCCCAGAACGAGAAGCCCACCACGGAAGCCACGAGCGAGCACCACCAGGAAACGGGAACAGAAACACCCGAAGGAAAGGCCCACAGAACGAAAAGACCAGGTGACCAAGCCAACCAGTTAAGACAGGCCGAAGCCCGCAGGGCTAAGCAGCTCCAAACCACACCTGCCTATCACTTCTAACCACTGACCCTTCCCCCACCTCGCGTATACACTACCCCTCGTGTCCTACACCTCTACCTACATGATGATGAACATGAATACACCTTAATGTAATACACCCATGCCCTGTCCCTAGGTTGAGCCAATGCCAACCAGTTCAGACAGGCCTAAATCTATGTATGTTTTTCCATCCAAGAAGTAATATGTTAACCCCCTGTCTTGCCAGACTAAGTTTCTGAAGACCAACCGCCCCCATAAATCTATGTATGTTCTTCCATCCGAGAAGTAATATGTTAACCCCCTAAAATACCTTGTCTTGCCAGACTAAGTTTCTGAAGACCAACCGCCCCCATAAATCTATGTATGTTCTTCCATCCGAGAAGTAATCTGTTAAAACCCCATGTCATAATTGATAAGAAACTATGATACCCACGGGTACACCAGTGTATATATAACCATTATTCCTGTAAGACCTAGACAGAAATGACTGCAGATGTTAGCCACCATGCAGTAACTCTAATTCTTACCCCAACCAGAGATTGTATACACCACCCTCTTTTACCATTGTCTCGACGCCTTTCCACCACGAAACAATACCGAAGCTACCCCTACGAACTGCCGCTTTCTTTGATATATATGTCATAGAAAACGCAGTTCCCAGGAACAACTAGAATCAGCAAGAAATAGTGTCAGAGTAACAGTGTCCATAACCATCGTATTGACGAGTAATAATACACCATGTTTTTCTCTACTTTTATCCACAGTCAAGCACACACCTACAGTTAACCTCCTCTTCCCCACAGCCCACAGTCCACATGATTCTATCATTTCCAAACTCATATACCACCACTTATTGCTCATCCCCCGGTAGCGTTTGGCTAACGTACCTTCCCTGTCATTAACCCGCAGGCTACGATACCAACTGTAGCCTAATGCCACCCCTACGCCCAGAGACCTTAGGGTCAAACTTCCACGTAACCCCCCTTAACCCTCTCCCTCTCGTTAACCCCCCACGCTCCTCAACTCCCTTCCGACCTAGCCTCTCCACCACACCCCCTGAATATCCTTAACTTTTCCGTTACTAACATTCTCAAACCTTTTGTATATATACTCCTATCCAGCCTACCTTCCCCCAGTAGGAAGGAACACCATTAGAACTTTACTAACCCTTTGCATGCCATCTATTCCCTCACAACCCATTCACAACCCTGTACCAAATGATCGTCCGTGCGAGGCTAGCCGCCTCACCAGTGACTAACTTCTATTGCCATACTTCCAGATCAATGTGGCAGAGTTAGCAATCCAGTCTCCACCACATCCAACCACCCATGCAATTAACAACCTAACCACGTAAACCAGCTGATCAAGGCACCTTCGGTTTTGGTATTACGAACACCCACATCTGTCTCATAAACAGAGGGTTATCACAAACCCTTGTGATATGGCAAGCCCCCAGCCACAGCCGCCCCGACGACCATCACAGAGAAGGGACGCGCACCTCCCCCTTTCACCCACCCGAGGAGGGAGACCCCTACCCCTGCGAAGGTATACCTGACCCCTGTTTTGACTTCCGGGTCATTGCCAGGTAGCACAGGAATTCTTCCTATCAATGAACTAACCATGTATGACTAACACCCTTACTAACCTCTATTAACCCACAATAAACCATTAACCTTCCTTGCATACTCCGATAACCAAATTAGCACCTCAGCTATACCCTAGAATGAAGACTGAGCAATTTAAGAGAGACGCTCCTAGCACAGCTGTCCCAAACCTCCTCGTAAAGTACATCCGGTCTTTCTCCCCTAAATACTTCCAGTATAGCCAAAATAGTACCTCTTACTAAGGCTCAGTTATATTACAGTATGAAGGCTCCATACAGCCATGTGCCACAACAGTAATCACCCCCTGACCTAGTTCCCGTATCAATTGAGAGCTCAAATAAGTCCATCAAAACTCGAGATCCCTATGGCCGACAGGGTCCAAAACCACACCTATAAATCAAGCTCCAGCCCCCAGTAAAATCAGTTGAAAGATAGACACCAACCAGTGGCTGGTCCCTTAAGTTGACCTCTAGCTCTGCCCTTGTTTTGTTCCTGAGAATTGAGTTCCAGAGCCGGCAGACTCCGTGGCAGATTGAGATAGAAGAATCTGTCCACGTAAAGGAAGTCTACGTGCACCTTATACCCTTCACATAAACCAGTGGGGATATAAGAGTGTAGCCAGCAACGATCGCCAAGAGATCCGTCTTGAGAACTTCTACATATGGACCATCTGGACGGCCGCGGAACCAGTCGCTAGCCCCCAACCTCACGGACGCAAGATAACCAGGACCAGACCAATCAAATACGACCCAAGATTCACTCTATCAGCACTACAGTGTTACAGTGCTATTTAGAGACTCACTTATTAATATTTCTATGAAGTGGCTATATCTTTGCCCCAGTATAATTCCCATATAACCATTCCATTAGGAAGTGCTAAGCGTATCAGTGTTTATTAATTAACAGGCGATATTAACTCTCGTAATTACCCATATATCCAGATATTATTACATAGAAGTGAAACCCTAGTAATATCTGAATGTTCGCCCACTGATTTGCGTTCTATGTATTTCTGATACAAGAATATAAAACTTAGATCAGTACCCCCCTGAGGTTACTAGAATTCCCGTGCTCTAAAATACGCGTGTCTAATCTAGTCTGTGAACTACTACTTGTGCATCAGAGCTACCAGTGATAAATCTAATAGTGAATATGAATCTATAAGTAACATTTATGGTCTCCAGTATATAAACTTGTGAATAAAGCCAGTGATCAGAAGATTAATACCTGAACATTGGAAGTGGGAGACTAGGCTCCATCCAGATCCACTTAATGCTAGTTGTTCAATTCTATCATTTGTCTTGTACGAGTATTCATACCTTCTTATGCTTCATATTAATCATCCTCAAGGAAACTATAGAAGTGTGTTCATCAATAAAAGTGATCGTGTGTCTTGTTACCGTGTGTTTATTTTGTGTTCTCTATTCCTCATACCTTGTTTTGTGCATGCAGCCTTCTATACCCAGTCAGTTAGAACTCACATTACCCAAGTTAATCCTGTAGAAAAACAGGGCATAACATTGGCGGCAGCGGTGGTTCTTGATTCGGATAAAAGGTTGCATTGCATTGCAAGTTTGGAACAGCCAGAACACGATAACATCATGGCGCACCGTTCTCACATCCCCATCCCACATTATGATGGGGAAACTTACGAGATCGAAACGTTCATGGACATAGTGAAACCCTTACTTGACCTAGTTTATACCACGGACGCAGAAAAGATAGCTGTGACATTAACGCACCTGGGAAAAGCCGTTTCCCTGGTTGCCTACCAAGTGCACCCTGCTCTCACATGGGACAAATTTCGCCCAATAGTGATAGAAACCATTAAGCTTTTGTTGGGCGTTTTCATGGCCCACACCCGTATCCAAGACACTAAATTCGAAGGCGATCTAGATGCCACAGTGAATAAGATCGCCCAACATATAAAAGTGTCTTTCCCCACATTGACCAGAATCCAGCAAGAGCAGCAGATTCTGGTCAACCTTGTATCAATATTGCCCTCAGCAGTAAAAGATCATTTCCGTGTGCACGATTTCGTCGGATATAAAAAAGATCTCATCACGATCCGACGTATTTTGGCCGTGCGCACAGAAACACCCACCCAAATCGCTGTAATAAAGAAGTTTCCCACGCACCCGCAGCACCTCGACCACCAAAACCCCAAGGCTCAAACCTTCAACTCCAAAAAATGCCTACCCATCCTCATCCTTCCACAACAGACCGACCTACCCTTCCGGCAAGCCCCAACCCAGTAGGCCCCGGTTCCAACCTACCCAGCCACGCAGAATCTTCAACCGGAACAGAACCTACAACACCTACCAAAGTAAAAACCCTACATTAGTAATTATCAACCCCTATGATTTCCCTGCCTGTAGTGCTCAGTGTGCCCTCCATCAAATTCGTGACTCTGCCAAACCTCGCCCCTTTACTCCTCGCATTTCTGTAAATGAAGAGGAGTTGGGACAAGAGGAAGAAATGGAGGAAATGCACACCGGAGAAATAGCCCCTATCATGACCTCTGACGATACCGAAGAAACCCTGGAAGAGGTAGATACCGACTCCCAGGATTTTTAAAGTACCCCCCGCCCACGATGGCCTCGGCGGGGGACGCCATAACTGATCGCACTGCCCCCATTTACTACATGGCCAAAATCAAGGACATTCCTGTCCGCTTGTTAATCGACACGGGAGCTGCCAAGTCATGTTTGTTCAAGTCATATTATAATCAACACCACCGACTATTTGGCCCCTTGTTACCTACCAAATCAGAACTAATCTCAGCTGCTGATACCTACTTATATCTCCTAGGAGACACTTTGCCCCTGTCAGTAACTACTCCTGCCCCCCATGCTCGTTGTTATCACCCGTTCACAATATTTTCCTCCCACGGTAAACATTACGATGGTTTCCTTGGACTTGACCTCCTTCAAAAACTCCAGGCCCAGGTTGACTGCGGCCAGAGGCTGATCTCATTCAAAAAAAAAATCCAACCCAAAGCCTCTGACAAACCAATCACGCAGAAGCCTATTCACAAAAAGAAAAAACACCTCCACCCTCAACAAACTCTGAGTCAGGATTACCAAGTTGCGGCTAGCACTAAGGTAACTCCTAACCCCTCCCCTTGCCCCGAGTTCTCTCAAAATATCACTCATTTCGTTGAAAAAATGCCTCAACAAACGAAAGAAGACAAGTCCAAGCAACTCCCTCTCGGTAACCCCCCCATTTCTACTAACTCTGTCCAGGATCAATCCTCCCATGTTTCCAGGGCAGACTCTGATGTATGTAAAAACCATTCTACCAAATATTTATGTACACATGTTTCCAGGGAAAATGCCGACCTATGTACCCAACAATGTTTCCCCATGCCCCCAGAAATGCTCAGATATTCCACAACCAACAAAATTTCCCTTGTGACAGTTTTCCGTCAGTAGCTCCCTTCCACCCCCACACAATTCACACCCCTAGAAAACTTCAAAACCCCACACTTGACTCGCCCTCTCATGACAGACAAACCCACCAACCCCATATAAACTCTAAACAAACCATCACTGCCACCGACAAAACTCCCCAAATTCGTCCTTTTAACAACCACAAATCAGTACATCAGTCCTCCACCAATAACCCATGTTCTATACCTAACTCTTCCCCAACCAACCCTCTGCAGTCCCACCAACAAATTCCGTTTTCTAAATCACTCACACCTCACCACGCTGATCCTCCCACACGCGCCGTTAATCCCCCCCTCACGCGTGACCCCCACCAAAGTGATTCCCCCCCCCCTTATGCGTACGGAGCACCTGTTCACCAGTCCCCCACCATCATTAGCCCAGCTGTAGTTCAAGATAAATGTCAAATTCCACCCCCGCCATCAAAAATGGGTTAACCTTCGACCCATACCCCAAACTCACATGATATTTTCCCCCACTACCACATCCACCAACCCCAATCGTTGCCTCTTACAACCCGCCATCATTTCCGCTCGCATCAACCACATTCTAGTGGCAAATATCTCTGAAGAATCCCTGACATTACCAAAAGGCCTCATCATAGGAGACCTCGAAACTTTTGATGACCTCCCCATAGATTCCAATGACACCCCTACCAGCCTCAAATTGTCCCCTCTCCCTGACACATTATCCGACCACCAAAAACACAGCATGTACGAACTATTGCTAGAGTTCAGTGACGTGTTTGCCCAACATCCTACTGAAATCGGACAGACCGATGTGGAACAACACATCATTAACACCACAGGCCCCCCCATAAGACAACCATCCCGTAGGAAAAATCCCATACAACGCCAGGAAGAGGAACGCCAAGTCCAAGAGATGTTAGAGGCCGGAATTGCTACGCCGTCCATCAGCCCCTGGTCTTCCCCTGTTGTCCTAGTAAAAAAGAAAGATGGGTCAACCCGTTTTTGCGTCGATTACAGGAGATTGAATGACGTAACCATTAAGGACGCTACGCCATTACCCAGGATAGACGATTCCCTTGACTCCCTATACGGATCCAGATGGTTCACTACCCTCGACTTGCAAGCAGGGTATTGGCAAGTGCCTATCACGGCAGAGGACCAAGAAAAAACAGCATTTTCCACTAGTGGTGGCCACCACTACGAATTTAACATCCTATCTTTTGGCCTCTGTAACGGACCCGCCACTTTCTCCCGTTTGATGGAAGCGGTATTACATGGCCTGACCTGGGAAACCTGCCTAGCCTATCTAGACGATATTATTGTGTACTCACAAACCTGGGAAGAACACCTCCTCAGGTTGAAACAAGTTTTTCAAAGAATCCGAGCCGCCGGGTTGAAATTGAAACCCTCAAAGTGCGAGATTGCATGAAATAAGGTAGATTTCCTCGGCCACGTAATATCTGAACAAGGTATTGCACCAGACCCAACGAAACTTCAAGCCATACAAAGCCAACCCCCACCCACCACCGTTAAAGGAGTACGTTCTTTTCTAGGTCTAGCCACATACTACAGACGTTTCGTCCCACACTTTGCCGCAATAGCCAGACCCCTCCACCAACTCACCCACAAGGACACCACATTCACCTGGACACCCGAAAGAGACCTCGCTTTTAACACTTTGAAGCAAAAACTAATCCAAGCCCCTATTGTCGCTTTCCCTGATTACCATAAACCTTTCCGTCTTTATACCGACGTATCTCTGTACGCCATTGGTGCAGTTTTAGCTCAAGTAAGAGACGGAGAGGAACATGTGATAGCGTATGCCAGCTCCACACTCAACCAAGCCCAACAGAATTATGCAGCCACCAAGAGAGAGTGCCTAGGGATCATATGGGCACTCAACCACTTCAGGTCATTTGTGTTGGGCGCAAAACTCGATATAATAACCGACCATCAATCTTTGCAATGGTTGCGTAAGTGCGAAACCAACTCAGCCATCTTGGTACGCTGGAGGGAAACACTAGAGGACTATGATTTTACAATACAGTATCGTCCAGGTAAACTTCACACCAATGCAGACGCCCTGTCACGTTTGCCAGTACCGAAAGACCCCCCCACCAACCTAGCCGCCTTACAAAACACTGAGCTCTTATCTACCCCCCATCCACCAACATAATTCCCCCCCAGCACCCTCACTAATTCAATCTTGGGAAACAAGAATCAGACCACCCTGGATACCGTTAAATGTCTTCAGGAAACTGACTCGCTGGGGAGATCAACTTGCCACAGACTCCGGTCACATAGTCCTAGACCCCACCATTGCCCACGACTACATGATTGCCATCCACGAGGGAAACGGCGTACACCTTGGACAAAAGAAAATGTTAAAAATCTTCGCGGATCAGTACTGGACCCCCAACCCCTCCAAGATTGCACAATGCGTGACAGAATCCTGCAAACCTTGTTTATTGGGGAAAGATAGATCACGCACCCCAGGCCCAGCTGGTACCATTTCTGCTAACAAACCGTTCCAGGTCCTATCCCTCGACATCATGGGCCCGTTTCCTTCTTACGCTGGCAACCGCTATATCGTCACATTTGTTGACGTATATTCAAAGTTCTTAATAGCCTGCCCAGTTAAAGACCACACAGCCACCACCGTCGCCGCACGGCTTGCCACAGAAGTGTTCCCTATATTCGGCCTTCCCCTTGCTCTTCTATCCGACAATGCCCCCGAATTTAGTGGACACGTTTGGCACCAGTTCACCCAACAATGCGGTATTAAGATCAAGCACTCATCCCCGTACTGGCCTCAAGGAAATGCTATATGCGAACGCAGCCATCGCACCATCAACAACCAGTTACGTACCAAAATGATTGCTCTGAACACCTCAGACTGGCCATCACAGATAAAGATGATACAATGGGGTATGAACACCTGTCCCCGCGAAGACGGTATTTCACCTCATGAACGTGTTTACGGCGTACCCCCCAGTTACTGCCGTTCCACCATCACGCTCATCTCCCCTCCAACACCTCCACAATTGACCCATTGCAACATCTGCAAAACACCCTCCATACCGCCCAAACCTGTCAAGACACCAAAAATGATAACCCCGATGATACAAACCCTTTCGCCATCCATGACACCGTAATGGTAGCCAACCTCCCTGTAACCAACAAATTAGGCCCTCGCTATGTCGGACCCTACACCATTATCAAAGTCCCAAATGCCTATCAAGTCATCATTGATTTTCACGGCGTGACTCGCACGTTCAGAAATAGATTCGTCTGAGCATTTAAACCTCTAAAACCACAAGACATTACCCCACCCCACACGTCCGACCCTGAATTGAACACCCCTATGACCCCTCCCACTCAGGCTATAAATGTTCCCCTACAAACCCCTGAAGGCCAAAACCCTCCAGCACAGAACCGGCCGATCATTCCTCAACATACCCCCATAACTAACCTCCACAAACCCCAAGCCCCCACTATCACACCTTCCTCCACCATGACCCATTCCTTCACTTCTGATAGTCAAGTAACTCCCCAACTTATCAAAGTACGAAAACCTCCACCCACAACCGACCACAACGGAAACCCTCCCGTCTAGCCCTGACGTACCTCCACCAGGCACCACAGTAAGAAAACCACCACCCCCACCTAAAACCAAGTACACACCCAACCGCACCACACAATCTACCTCAGTAACCTCACGCTACAACTTACGCCCACGACTAAAATCTTTTAAACCCTCCAGAAAACACACCCTGCTAACCAAGTTCGGTAGGGCTGCCAGACCACTATCCTCCTCCTCCTCTTCTTCTTCGTCGAATTCTCCTCCACAAAGGGAAAGAAGACGAATCATCACAAGCAAACACCATAACCCCTCTAACTATATTCCAAAAATTATCACCCCCACCCTCCCACGAAAGAACATACCTTCCCCTTCAACCTCATCCCCTCTCAACCCCCACCTCATCACCCCGAATGACCTGCTAGATCTACCCTCCCACCAAACTCCCACAAAACCACCTATTTCCACCACCATCAAATCACCAACCCCACCAAAGAACACACCCAACACACTTTCCTACCCCCAACCCTCCCAACTAAACCTCCACTCCCTACCGACCTGTCTAGCCCCCCCCACATCCACCCCTTTCCCCTCCACTATCCCTGAGACCCCACCCACGCATCAACCAACCTCATCATCTCATCAAACCCCCAACCAACCAACCCCTAAAAAGTACCCTATGCCAACGACCAACCCCTCCTCACACACCACGTCTAACACACAACTAACTCCTAACCAAAGCCCCTCCAAAATGACGTACCCGACCTCCACACCCCCACTTGAATCCCCCCACAAAGTCGCCCCTGAGAGAACCCCCATACATACCCCCACCTAATCCTCTCCCATTCCGCCTATCACCCTCACTCGACAAAAACCTCCACACGCATCTACCTCTCAAATAACCCCCTACATCACCCCCCCTAAATGCCCTCCACCTGTAAAGCGTTCTTCCCCTCAATATAAAACATCGTCGAGCGACTCAAGTCCCACTACAAACATCTACCTTCCCACCAGAACCTCCAAAGGTAGAATCATCAACAGACCCATCAGATTTGAAGACAGTTATGTAAAAACAACACCCCGTTCGTACACTAAAGACCCAAGCCACACAACACACACCCCCCTCTTTCTCACACACCTCCATCACGCACCTTACCTAAACCAATATTGCACATTCCCTCCATATATTTTCCCAACCTGCCCCACCACCCAAGAAAACCCCAAAAACCCCAGACTCATATCCCCCCTTCACCCCCAGCTCCGCTTTCACGCGTTAGTTCCTCCCCTTCAGTTATTAACCCCTTCACCACACGGAAGAGGCCTCCTGTCAGTCCCACACACCTCAATCGATACATGACCTCCACCATGAACAAATCCACACCATTCGTCGCCCCCGTCCCTACCCCCACGGAGAAAGAATACACACCGTTCATAAGAAAGGTTAAAGTAAAAACGTCCACAGGACGCTTAGCCCGTCTACAGCGCCCACATCAAGCCCGGCCAGCCGCCCTCCACAACACCGAGGACACATTCCTACAGGTCTACATAGACCTGCAAAAGAAACCTGACCCTCGCTCTCTTGCTTGGTGGGACCTTCTAAATACCCTCAAAATTACCCACCATGACTATGGTTCTTTTTACTTCACCCTTGAGGCTCGAGGACGAGCCTACAACGAAGGAGAGGGAAGTAAAATGCCCCAGAACGAGAAGCCCACCACGGAAGCCACGAGCGAGCACCACCAGGAAATGGGAACAGAAACACCCGAAGGAAAGGCCCACAGAACGAAAGGACCAGGTGACCAAGCCAACCAGTTAAGACAGGCCGAAGCCCGCAGGGCTAAGCAGCTCCAAACCACACCTGCCTATCACTTCTAACCACTGACCCTTCCCCCACCTCGCGTATACACTACCCCTCGTGTCCTACACCTCTACCTACATGATGATGAACATGAATACACCTTAATGTAATACACCCATGCCCTGTCCCTAGGTTGAGCCAATGCCAACCAGTTCAGACAGGCCTAAATCTATGTATGTTTTTCCATCCAAGAAGTAATATGTTAACCCCCTGTCTTGCCAGACTAAGTTTCTGAAGACCAACCGCCCCCATAAATCTATGTATGTTCTTCCATCCGAGAAGTAATATGTTAACCCCCTAAAATACCTTGTCTTGCCAGACTAAGTTTCTGAAGACCAACCGCCCCCATAAATCTATGTATGTTCTTCCATCCGAGAAGTAATCTGTTAAAACCCCATGTCATAATTGATAAGAAACTATGATACCCACGGGTACACCAGTGTATATATAACCATTATTCCTGTAAGACCTAGACAGAAATGACTGCAGATGTTAGCCACCATGCAGTAACTCTAATTCTTACCCCAACCAGAGATTGTATACACCACCCTCTTTTACCATTGTCTCGACGCCTTTCCACCACGAAACAATACCGAAGCTACCCCTACGAACTGCCGCTTTCTTTGATATATATGTCATAGAAAACACAGTTCCCAGGAACAACTAGAATCAGCAAGAAATAGTGTCAGAGTAACAGTGTCCATAACCATCGTATTGACGAGTAATAATACACCATGTTTTTCTCTACTTTTATCCACAGTCAAGCACACACCTACAGTTAACCTCCTCTTCCCCACAGCCCACAGTCCACATGATTCTATCATTTCCAAACTCATATACCACCACTTATTGCTCATCCCCCGGTAGCGTTTGGCTAACGTACCTTCCCTGTCATTAACCCCCAGGCTACGATACCAACTGTAGCCTAATGCCACCCCTACGCCCAGAGACCTTAGGGTCAAACTTCCACGTAACCCCCATTAACCCTCTCCCTCTCGTTAACCCCCCACGCTCCTCAACTCCCTTCCGACCTAGCCTCTCCAGCATAGTTAATATCCTTAACTTTTCCGTTACTAACATTCTCAAACCTTTTGTATAATTTATATACTCCTATCCAGCCTACCTTCCCCCAGTAGGAAGGAACACCATTAGAACTTTACTAACCCTTTGCATGCCATCTATTCCCTCACAACCCATTCACAACCCTGTACCAAATGATCGTCCGTGTGAGGCTAGCCGCCTCACCAGTGACTAACTTCTATTGCCATACTTCCAGATCAATGTGGCAGAGTTAGCAACCCAGTCTCCACCACATCCAACCACCCATGCAATTAACCAAGTAAACCAGCTGATCAAGGCACCTTCGGTTTTGGTATTACGAACACCCACATCTGTCTCATAAACAGAGGGTTATTACAAACCCTTGTGATATGGCAAGCCCCCAGCCACAGCCGCCCCGACGACCATCACAGAGAAGGGACGCGCACCTCCCCCTTTCACCCACCCGAGGAGGGAGACCCCTACCCCTGCGAAGGTATACCTGACCCCTGTTTTGACTTCTGGGTCATTGCCAGGTAGCACAGGAATTCTTTCTATCAATGAACTAACCATGTATGACTAACACCCTTACTAACCTCTATTAACCCACAATAAACCATTAACCTTCCTTGCATACTCCGATAACCAAATTAGCACCTCAGCTATACCCTAGAATGAAGACTGAGCAATTTAAGAGAGACGCTCCTAGCACAGCTGTCCCAAACCTCCTCGTAAAGTACATCCGGTCTTTCTCCCCTAAATACTTCCAGTATAGCCAAAATAGTACCTCTTACTAAGGCTCAGTTATATTACAGTATGAAGGCTCCATACAGCCATGAGCCACAACAGTAATCACCCCCTGACCTAGTTCCCGTATCAATTGAGAGCTCAAATAAGTCCATCAAAACTCGAAATCCCTATGGCCGACAGGGTCCAAAACCACACCTATAAATCAAGCTCCAGCCCCCAGTAAAATCAGTTGAAAGATAGACACCAACCAGTGGCTGGTCCCTTAAGTTGACCTCTAGCTCTGCCCTTGTTTTGTTCCTGAGAATTGAGTTCCAGAGCCGGCAGACTCCGTGGCAGATTGAGATAGAAGAATCTGTCCACGTAAAGGAAGTCTACGTGCACCTTATACCCTTCACATAAACCAGTGGGGATATAAGAGTGTAGCCAGCAACGATCGCCAAGAGATCCGTCTTGAGAACTTCTACATATGGACCATCTGGACGGCCGCGGAACCAGTCGCTAGCCCCCAACCTCACGGATGCAAGATAACCAGGACCAGACCAATCAAATACGACCCAAGATTCACTCTATCAGCACTACAGTGTTACAGTGCTATTTAGAGACTCACTTATTAATACTTCTATGAAGTGGCTATATCTTTGCCCCAGTATAATTCCCATATAACCATTCCATTAGGAAGTGCTAAGCGTATCAGTGTTTATTAATTAACAGGCGATATTAACTCTCGTAATTACCCATATATCCAGATATTATTACATAGAAGTGAAACCCTAGTGATATCTGAATGTTCGCCCACTGATTTGCGTTCTATGTATTTCTGATACAAGACTATAAAACTTAGAT
The DNA here is from genome assembly GCA_032716605.1 of Paralithodes platypus. Lineage (NCBI taxonomy): Eukaryota > Metazoa > Arthropoda > Malacostraca > Decapoda > Lithodidae > Paralithodes > Paralithodes platypus. The sequence continues at coordinate 58,239,577 of CM064548.1, forward strand.
CAGTACCCCCCTGAGGTTACTAGAATTCCCGTCCTCTAAAATACGCGTGTCTAATCTAGTCTGTGAACTACTACTTGTGCATCAGAGCTACCAGTGATAAATCTAATAGTGAATATGAATCTATAAGTAACATTTATGGTCTCCAGTATATCAACTTGTGAATAAAGCCAGTGATCAGAAGATTAATACCTGAACGTTGGAAGTGGGAGACTAGGCTCCATCCAGATCCACTTAATGCTAGTTGTTCAATTCTATCATTTGTCTTGTACGAGTATTCATACCTTCTTATGCTTCATATTAATCATCATCAAGGAAACTATAGAAGTGTGTTCATCAATAAAAGTGATCGTGTGTCTTGTTACCGTGTGTTTATTTTGTGTTCTCTATTCCTCATACCTTGTTTTGTGCATGCAGCCTTCTATACCCAGTCAGTTAGAACTCACATTACCCAAGTTAATCCTGCAGAAAAACAGGGCATAACAGATACATATAAAACTAAAAAGATAAATAAATAGATACATATAAAAGATAAATAAATAGATACATATAAAATATATATATATATAGATACATATAAAAGATAAATAAATAGACACATATAAAAGATAAATAAATAGATACATATAAAAGATAAATAAATAGATACATATAAAAGATAAATAAATAGATACATATAAAAGATAAATAAATAGATACATATAAAAGATAAATAAATAGATACATATAAAAGATAAATAAATAGATACATATAAAAGATAAATAAATAGATACATATAAAAGATAAATAAATAGATACATATAAAAGATAAATAAATAGATACATATAAAAGATAAATAAATAGATACATATAAAAGATAAATAAATAGATACATATAAAAGATAAATAAATAGATACATATAAAAGATAAATAAATAGATACATATAAAAGATAAATAAATAGATACATATAAAAGATAAATAAATAGATACATATAAAAGCCAAAACATAAGCACTACCCCCTTAATTTAAGGGGACAGGGTTTACTTTTTGGCCTATTTATAATTTTTTGTTTTTTTAGTTTCCTCGCTATAGACCTCCATCAAGCTTATATAAAAACACCCCTAGACCCACCTTCGAGATATATTTGTACATTTTTCGGTAGAAAAATGTTCCGGCGAAGGCTGGTTCCTCCTAAAAATACAGGCTCGCTATCGCTCGCCAAGAAAAAATCGTCACCGAAATGGCACGAAAGGTCTTAATATTGACAAAGAAATAAGGTGAAAGGTGTTATAATCGCCAAACTAATGGAACGAACGTCATCAAATCTGAAAACTAGTGGGGCTAAACATGAGGGAGAAGGGAGGCCAGAAAAAACAACCTCCAACCTGTTAGCCGTTTGTTTCGCAGCTGCAACTTTGACCTGGTTATGTTCTTTGAATCCCATATTTTCAGACATTATCACCCCAAGGTCTTTCACATTGTCTTTACGTTCTATTATGTGATTGGATTCTGTTATGTAACTTGTGTTCTCTTTAACGAAATCCTCATCTCCGTATCGTATTAATTGAAATTTGTCTTCATTAAACTGCATGTTATTTTCCCTGGTCCACTGGAACACCTTATTTATGTCCTCTTGCAGCAGGCCCGTGTCTTCCTGTGTCTGTACTATCATACTCAGTTTCGTGTCATCCGCAAAGGAGGATACTGTACTGTGTCTTGTGTTGGCATCTATGCCACTTATTAAAATGAGGAAAAGAAGGGGCACTAGTACTGTTCCTTGGGGAACTGAGCTTTTGACACCTGAAGGCTCAGACGTTACTTGGTTTACTGCTACTGATTGTTTTCGGTTCACGAGGAAGTTGTATATCCACCTTGCGATTTTACCTGTTATCCCTTTTGCTTTAAGTTTGTGTGCAATAAAATGCCGTGATCACATTTATCAAATGCCTTAGCGAAATCGGTGTAGATGACGTCCACGTTTTTCTTTTCTTCTAGGGATTTACGAATTCTGTCGTAGTGTTCCAATAGTTGCGAGAGACACGATCTTCCTGCTCTGAACCCATGTTGACCAGTGTTGTGTAGTTCATTTTTTTCCATAAGATTTTGCCTCGCAGGACTCGCTCAAAAAATGTAATGATGTGGGAAGTCAGAGCTACTGGGCGATAGTTTTTTGGTAGTGCTTTACTCCCTCCTTTATGCAAAGGGGCAATTATTGCGTTTTTCAAACTATCCGGTATTTCTCCAGTGTCTAGCCTCCTTCTCCACATTATAGCCAGGGGTTTTGAGAGGTTTTCTTTACATTTCTTTATTAAGATTGAACTCCACGAGTCCGGGCCTGGTGCCGAGCGGGATGGCATGTTGGCGATGGTTTCTGCTATATCTTTTGGTCCGAAATTAATGTCCAGAATCTGGGGGTTTTCCGTGGGGGGGATTATTCATGAAAAATTAATTTTGGTCTCTGATTGCTTTTGTTTCGTCAGGCTTACTGAAGGCTTTTTCATACTGTAGACTTAATAGTTCACTCATTTCCTTTTTGTCCCCTGTGAATGACCCATCATCTTTACTTAGTGGGCCGATGTTTGATGTGGTTTTAGTTTTATGTTTAGCGTATGAAAAGAAGTACTTGGAGTTTTCCTTTATGCTTGCAATAGCTTTGCTCTCCTCTTCTATGTGTTGTAGCTCATAGGAGATTCTTAGTCGTTGTTCAATTTCCACAATTTCTCTATCTATTTTGATCTTTTGTCTTTCCTGTAGATTTTGTTGTGTGCGTCTTTGTGTTAGTAATTTTCTTCTTCTGTACAGCTTCCTTCTTTCCCGTTCTTGTTTGCTTCTTCGTCTTGTTTGTCTTTCTGGTGTGTGGTGGCTACAGATTTGGGTCATGGTTTCCGTTAATAGGAATAGGCATTCTGATGGTGTCAGGTTGTTCATTAAATCTTCCCAGTCTATTTCCTCCATTTCTTGGTGTACCTCTTCCCACCTAATATTTTTACTATTGAAGTTAAATTTGCTGAATGGACCAGTTTTTGGTCTAGTTTCTGAGGTGTTCTGTACACATGCTAGGGTTGTTTTGATCTCAATTAATTTATGATCTTAGTATGTTGTGTCCGATATGTTAACACTGTGTACTAGGTTGTCATTATTAGTGAAGACAAGGTCTAAGAAATTGTTTTCACGTGTGGGTTCGGTAATATGCTGGTTAAGACTAAAAAAGTCGCAAAGTTTAAATAATTCTTTTGCATTTGCTCCTCTGGCGTTTATCGACACTACTTGGTCTTCTAGTTGCCTCCACTTGATGTTTGGAAGGTTAAAATCTCCTAACCACATAATATTTGGTGTCGGGTTTCCCAGGGCTTCCACTTCTGATTTTATCATGTTGAGCTGGGTTTTTAATTCTTCTAAGAATGAGTCAGGAGATCTGTATGTAACAGTAACTGCTAGGTTTAGGGATTCTATTTTAACTCCAAGTATTTCTACTACCTCGTTACTGTGTGATGGAGATATATAGTTTTTACTCTCTAAGGGTAGGTTTTTAGTTTGTTCCCTAGTTTGGCGATTATAACACCTTTTACCCTATTTCTTTGTCAATATTAGGACCTTTCGTGCCATTTAGGTGTCGATTTTATCCTGGCGAGCGATAGCGAGCCTGTAATTTTAAGAAGAATCGGCCTTCGGCCGGGAAATTTTTCTACCGAAAAATGTAAAAATTTATCTTGAAGGGGGGTCTAGGGGGGATGTTTTAAAGCTTGGTGGAGGTCTAGCAAGGAAACTAAAAAATAAAAAATAAAATATAACTTAATAGACCAAAAAAAAAAAAAAAATGCCACTATATACAGTATATCCCATTAAGTTAATCTCGTAAGCTGCCAGACCAGTGTTGACGACAACAGTTGGGGGGAAAAGCGCTCGTGTGATACGGCTTGAGATTCTGAATATGCCCTGTGCTTTGAATGCAACCCTTCTACGAAAAAGTACAAAGGAATGCAGGCAACAAAAGAAACAGTGTATTCAACATGGCAAGGGTGCATTTTGTTATATATTTATCGAGACAGAGCCCAAACTGAGACAACATTTACAGTGCCAATTCTTAGGGTCCGGGACCACTTTCGCGTGGTCCAGACCAATAGCTATAACTTCCACTCTTGGTAAAGTCTTTGAAATTATATTAAAATAATAATCACATAATTAAGCATCTTGAGAATAATAAATTAATCAGTGATAGGCAATATGGATTTAGACGATGTCGTTCAACTGCAGACATTCTTTGCCTTCTTACGCATCAAATCAACCAAGCTACAGACCAACATGGTGAAACACATACAATAGCACTGGATAAATCAAAGGCATTTGATAGAGTCTGGCATCAATCCTTATTGTCGAAGATGTCACACTACGGCCTTGCATCATTAGTCCCACTAATTTCTTCTTATCTTCATAACAGAAAAATATGTGTAATGGTAGATGGCCTTTATTCTCAATTTCACTCAATAAATGCTGGTGTTCCCCAGGGATCAGTTTTGGCCCCAACTCTGTTCCTCATTCATATCAATGATCTCATATCTACCACTCATAATCCAATACATTCCTACGCAGATGACTCAACACTCCACAGTTCCTTCACATTTACCAATTCTTTCACCCAACCCGATCTTATAAATTCAAAAATAAACACTGCAATTTCTCTGAACCAGAACCTTTCTAGAATTAATGAATGGGGACAAAAGAATCTAGTTTCCTTTAATGCACAGAAAACCAAGTACATTAAATTTTCTAACCGACAGAATCTCACTGACTCCCATATATTTTTTAATGATGTAAATATTCCCACTTCCCCTAGTATTGACATTCTCGGTGTAACATTAACTACTAACTTGAGCTGGACACATTATGTTAGAAGCATTGCTAAGAATGCCTCTAAAAAACTGGGACTCCTGTACAGAGTTCGTGAATTCTTCACTGACGAACAGTTGGCCGTAATATATAAAAGTCATGTGCGTTCTCAGATGGATTACTGTTCACCTCTGTGGGGTGGAAGTGGAGTGGTTGCATTGAGGCAGTTGGACAAAATTCAAAATAAAAGCTATTAGATTAATCAATAACCCTGCAATCACACAGGACCTTCCTACATTATCCATACGAAGAAACGTTGCATCCCTTGCATTATTCTACAGATATTTTCACAGCAATTGTTCCGAGGAACTTGCTTCAATTGTGCCGCCACTCCACATCTTTCCCCGTAGAACTAGGGCAGCTGAGAGCGCCCATGAATTTACACTTTCTCCTCCACAATGCAGAACTTCTGCTTATCAGAATTCATTTATCCCCAGAGCTACTACTCTTTGGAATTCACTTCCCTCGAATTGCTTTCCTCAAACTTACAATCTACAAATGTTTAAATCCAGTTGTTACAAACATTTTATGAATGGAGGATGCCTTTAGGCACATGGACCTTTTTGTTTTTAAAATGCCCCAGAACGAGAAGCCCACCACGGAAGCCACGAGCGAGAACAACAAAGAAACGGGAACAGAGACACCCGAAGGAAAGGCCCACAGAACGAAAGGACCAGGTGACCAAGCCAACCAGTTCAGACAGGCCGAAGCCCGCAGGGCTAAGCAGCTCCAAACCACACCTGCCTATCGCTTCTAACCACTGACCCTTCCCCCACCTCGCGTATCCACTACCCCTCGTGTCCTACACCTCTTACCCGCCAGACTCTACCTACATGATGATGAACATGAATACACCTTAATTTAATACACCCATGCCCTGTCCCTAAGTTTAGATATCAATATCAACATACCCTAAAATACCTTTTCTTGCCAGACTAAGTTTCTGAAGACCAACCGCCCCCATAAATCTATGTATGTTCTTCCATCCGAGAAGTAATATGGTAACCCCTGTCTTGCCAGACTAAGTCTCTGAAGACCAATCGCCCCCATAAATCTATGTATGTTCTTCCATCCGAGAAGTAATATGTTAACCCCCTAAAATACCTTGTCTTGCCAGACTAAGTTTCTGAAGACCAACCGCCCCCATAAATCAATGCATGTTCTTCCATCCGAGAAGTAATAACCTTAACCCCCATGTCATAATTGATAAGAAACTATAATACCCACGGGTACACCCTCGTGCAACCATTACGCCCTATCTTGCCAGATCTCACGACTGAAGATGCCGCGAGCAATCCAGTAACTATATTCCTGCACAGACGAGATGGTATAGGAAATTCCATTGTTCCTGTATTGCCCAATTCTAACCAGAGATTGTATAGATAACCCTCTTTTACCATTGTCTCGACGCATATCTACCACGAAACAATAACGAAGCTACCCCTACGAACTGCCGCTTTCTTTGGTATATATTTCATAGAAAACGCAGTTCCCAGGGACAACTAGATCAGCAAGAAATCGTGTCGACTAATAGTGTCCATAACCCCTCGTATTGACGAGTAATAGTACACTATGTTTTTCTCTACATTTATCCACAGCCAAGCACACACCTACAGCTAACCTCATCTTCCCCACAGTCCACATGATTCTATAATTTCCAGACTCATATACCACCACCTATTGCTCATCCCCCGGTAGCGTTTGATTACCCTACCTTCCCTATCGGTAACCCCCAGTCTAAGATACCAACTGTAGCCTAATGCCACCCGTACGCCCAGAGACCTTAGGGTCAAACTTCCACGTAGCCCCCCTTAACCCTCTCCCTCTCGTTAACCCCCACGCTCCTCCACTCCCTCCTAACCTAGCCTCTCCACCATACCCCCTGAATATCCTTAACTTTTCCGTTACTAACATTCTCAAACCTTTTGTATATATACTCCTATCCAGCCTACCTTCCCCCAGTAGGAAGGAACACCATTAGAACTTTACTAACCCTTTGCATTTTTTTTTTTTTTTTTTTTTTCTATGTGATTGAGGGAGGCAAAAGGCATAACTGCCTATAGCGAGTGCCTCCCCCATAGTTGAAAGAGTGACAGGGCCAAAATCAAGGGACGTTCGAGCCAAAATGCCTGGACACACAGAGTTTGAAGCAATTTAAGTCATAGGAAGAGGGAAAGACTGATTCTGGGAGAGAGTTCCAAAGCTCAGATGTTGAGTAGAAGAAAGTTTGAGAGTAACGTTTCACTCTTGGGTTGGAGAGTTGCACAGAGTAGGGGTGGGATTGAGTTGCAAGACGGGTACCACGTGCCCTACGTAAAGGAGGTGGTATGCACTGGGATAGCTCTGAGGAACACTGATTATTATAGTAGCGATAGAATAGCGAGAGAGATGCAACATTGCGGCGGAGAGAGAGAGATTGCAGAGAGTTGGTGAGTGGACGGGAGTTAATGATACGAAAGGCCTTCCTTTCAACTTTGTCTAGGAGAGCGGTGTGAGAGGAACCTCCCCACACATGTGAACAATACTCAATACAAGGGCGCACTATGCCCCTGTACAGAGCAAGAAGCTGTGCAGGGGAAAAGAACCCCCTAAGGCGGTTGAGCACACCCAGCTTCTGGGAGGCTGCCTTAGCAAGACTGGTAATATGGTCCTTCCAAATGAGAGCAGAAGAAAAAGAGACACCAAGAATATTGAGAGAAGATGAAGGGTTGATTTTTGTATTGTTGAAGAATAAGGGATAGTCCGCTGGGAGATCCTGATTGGTAGATAGATGGAGAAATTGGGTTTTGGAAGCATTAAAGTTAACAAGGTTTTCTCTGCCCCAATTGGAAATAGTATTTAGATCAGAATTTAAGAGTTCTATGGCTTCATTACATTTGTCGTTGAGGGATTGCTGGCTGGGGCGTTCTGAAAAACTAATGGAGTAGTGTAAGGTTGAGTCGTCTGTGTATGAATGGATGGGAATTAAGGTACAGTTAAGGAGATCATTTATAAAAATTAGAAAGAGAATAGGAGATAGGACAGAGCCCTGAGGAACACCGGAGTTTATAGGGTGAGGAAGTGAACAATGGCCATCCACAACCGCAGCTATGGAACGGCCGGAAAGGAAATTAGAGACAAAGGCACAGATGGAGGGATAGAAACCGAAGGAGGGTAGTTTAGAAATTAAAGATTTATGCCAGACTCTATCGAAGGCTTTCGATATGTCTAGTGCAATAGAAAAAGTCTCACCGAAGTCCCGAAAGGAGGATGACCAAGAGTTAGTAAGATATGAAAGAAGATCACCAGTAGAGCGACCCTTAACCCTTAATTAGCGGCTCACCACATAAGTCGAGTTAAATAAAGCTGGACTATGTGGCGGCGCTCGACATAGGTCGAGTGGCAATTTCAGCACGTAATGTTGCTGAGAGAGAGAGAGACAAGTGGTGGCAGGAGACTAGCGAGCGTATGACTGCTCCAGACCACCGCGGCGAACCTACTGACACGAATCTCAGCTCCCTCCTCCCTCTCTCACTCGCTACATACTGAATTATATGGGGAAAGTACCGAATTACATGCTTTTTGCACTCGCGTTGCACGGTTATTGCAAGAAAACTAGCCATCATAAAAGGATCGTTATGGTGTCATTCGAAAGCTCTGTTTATGCCCTTTCAGGGATAGGTACTTGTTTTACGTTCTGGGTCTTATTTAGGCATGAAAATGATCACGTAAACAGCCCTATTTTGGCTAAAAACACCCCGCTGGGCGGTACATATAAATAAACCGCATAGGCCGCTCGTAAGGTGTTAAGGACGCCATACTGGCTGGCGATCTGAGAGCAGATTATGAGAAGAGAAATGCTTAAGAAATTTGGAAGCAAGAATAGTTTCAAAAACTTTAGAAAGACAAGAGATAAGAGCAATTGGACGATAGTTGGAGGGTTGAAAGCGGTCACCCTTCTTTGGGACAGGTTGAATGTGAGCAAACTTCCAGCATGAAGGGAAGACGTTAGAGGATAGACAGAGACGAAGGAGTTTGCCTAGGCAGGGAGTTAGCACGGAAGCACAGTTTTTGAGAACAACAGGAGGAACACCGTCCGGACCGTACGCCTTATTAGTGTTAAGCCCAGAGAGGGTAGAAAGTACATCTTTAGAAGAGATTAGGATATTAGGCATAAGTAAGAGAGAGGAGGGCGGAGAGGGAGGAATAGCACCGGAATCATCCAAGGTGGAGTTTCTAGCAAAAGTTTGAGCGAAGAGTTTAGCTTCGTCAGAGGAAGAAGTGATGGTTGTGCCATCAGAGTGGGAAAGGGGAGGGAAAGACGAGGAAGAGAAATTGTTGGAGAGGTTTTTGGCTAGATGCCAGAAAGCTTGGGGAAGAGCTAGAGTTGCCATCTATTCCCTCACAACCCATTCACAACCCTGTACCAAATGATCGTCAGTGCGAGGCTAGCCGCCTCTCCAGTGACTAACTTCTATTGCCATACTTCCAGATAAATATGGCAGAGTTAGCAACCCAGTCTCCACCACATCCAACAAACCATGCAATTAACAACCCAACCAATTAAACCAGCTGGTTAAGGCACCTTTGGTTTTGGTATTACGAACACCCACATCTGTCTCATAAACAGAGGGTCATTACAAACACTTGTAATATGGCAAGCCCCCAGCCACAGCCGCCCGGACGACCATCACAGAGAGAGGACGCGCACCTACCCCTTTCACCCACCCGAGGAGGGAGACCCCTACCCCTGCGGAGGTATACCTGACCCCTGTTTTGACTTCCGGGTCATTGCCAGGTAGCACAGGAATTCTTCCTATCAATGAACTAACCATGTATGACTAACACCTTCACTAACCTCTATTAACCCACAATAACCCATTAACCTTTCTTGCATACTCCGATAACCAAATTAGCACCTCAGCTATACCATAGAATGAAGACTGAGCAATCTAAGAGAGACGCTCCTATCAAAGATGTCCCAAACCTCCTCGCAAAGTAGATCCAGTCTCTCCCCTAAATACTTCCAGTATAGCCAAAATAGTACCTCTTACTAAGGCTCAGTTATCTCACATTATGAAGGCTCCATACAGCCATGTGCCACAACAGTAATCACCACCTTACCTAGTTCCCGTATCAATTGAGAGCTCAAATAAGTCCATCAAAACTCGAGATCCCTATTGCCTACAGGGTCCAAAACCGAACCTATAAACCAAGCTCCAGCCCCCAGTAAAATCAGTTGAAAGATAGACACCAACCAGTGGTTGGTCCCTTGAGTTGACCTCTAGCTCTATTTGTTTGTTCCTGAGAATTGAGTTCCAGAGCCGGCAGACTCCGTGGCAGATTTAGATAGAAGGATCTGTCCACGTAAAAGAAATCTACGTGCACCTTATAACCTTCATACAGGCCGGGAAGCTGAGCGATCGACGTGAGATGCGCTTGGCGTTAATTCCGATCCAGATTGTCAGGAAGATCCTAATATCTGTGATTCAGATCTAGAAACCAGAGGGTATATAAGAGTGTAACCAGCAACGATCGCCAAGAGATCCGTCTTGAGAACTTTCTACATATGGACCATCTGGACGGCCGCGGAAACAGTCGTTCGCCCCCAACATCACGGACGCAAGATAACCAGGACCAGACCAATCAAATACTACCCAAGATTCACTCTATCAGTGCTACAGTGTTACAGTGCTATTTAGAGACTCACTTATTCATATTTCTATGAAGTGGCTATATCTTTGCCCCAGTATAATTCATATATAACCATTCCATTAGGAAGTGCTAAGCATATCAGTGTTTATTAATTAACAGGCGATATTAACTCTCGTAATTACTCATATATCCAGATATTATTACATAGCAGTGAAACCCTAGTGATATCTGATGTTCGCCCACTGATTCGCGTTCTATGTGTTTCTGATACAAGAATATAAAACTTAGATCAGTACCCCCCTGAGGTTACTAGAATTCCCGTGCTCTAAAATACTTGTGTCTAATCTAGTCTGTGAACTACTACTTGTGCACCAGAGCTACCAGTGATAAATCTAATAGTGAATATGAATCTATAAGTAACATTTATGGTCTCCAGTATATAAACTTGTGAATAAAGCCAGTGATCAGAAGATTAATACCTGAACGTTGGAAGTGGGAGACTAGGCTCCATCCAGATCCACTTAATGCTAGTTGTTCAATTCCATCATTTGTCTTGTACGAGTATTCATATCTTCTTATGCTTCATATTAATCATCATCAAGAAAACTACAGAAGTGTGTACATCAATAAACGTGATCGTGTGTCTTGTTACTGTGTGTTTATTTTGTGTTCTCTATTCCTCATACCTTGTTTTGTGCATGCAGCCTTCTATACCCAGTCAGTTAGAACTCACATTACCCAAGTTAATCCTGTAGAAAAACAGGGCATAACATTGGCGGCAGCGGTGGTTCTTGATTCGGATAAAAGGTTGCATTACATTGCAAGTTTGGAACAGCCAGAACACGATAACATCATGGCGCACCGTTCTCACATCCCCATCCCACATTATGATGGGGAGACTTACGAGATCGAAACGTTCATGAACATAGTGAAACCCGTACTTGACCTAGTTTATACCACGGACGCAGAAAAGATAGCCATGACATTAACGCACCTGGGAAAAGCCGTTTCCCTGGTTGCCTACCAAGTGCACCCTGCTCTCACATGGGACGAATTTCGCCCAATAGTGATAGATAGTGAGGCCATTAAGCCTTCGTTGGGCGTTTTTCGTGGCCCACACCCGTCTCCAAGACACTAAATTCGAAGGCGAGCTAGATGCCACAGTGAATAAGATCGCCCAACATATCAAAGTGTCTTTCCCCACATTGACCAGAATCCAGCAAGAACAGCAGATTCTGGTCAACCTTGTATCAATATTGCCCTCAGCAGTAAAGGATCATTTCCGTGTGCACGATTTCGTCGGATATCAAAAAGATCTCATCACGATCCGACGTATTTTGGCCGTGCACACAGAAACACCCACCCAAATCGCTGTAATAAAGAGGTTCCCCACACCCGCAGCACCTCGACAACCAAAACCCCAAGGCTCAAACCTTCAACTCCAAGAATGCCTACCAATCCTCATCCTTCCACAACAAACCTACCTACCCTTCCGGCAAGCCCCAACCCAGTAGGCCCCGGTTCCAACCTACCCAGCCACGCAGAATCTTCAACCGGAACAAAACCTACAACCCCTACCAAAGTAAGAACCCTACATTAGTGATTATCAACCCCTATGATTTCCCTGCCTGTAGTGCTAAGTGTGCCCTCCATCAAATTCGTGACTCTGCCAAACCTCGCCCCTTTACTCCTCGCATTTCTGTAAATGAAGAGGAGTGGGGACAAGAGGAAGAAATGGAGGCAATGCACACCGAAGACATAGCCCCCCATATCATGACCTCAGACGATACCGAGGAAACCCTGGAGGAGGTAGATCCCGACCCCCAGGATTTTTAAAGTATCCCCCACCCACGATGGCCTCGGCGGGGGACGCCATAACTGATCACAATGCCCCCATTTACTACATGGCCAAAATCAAGGACATTCCTGTCCGCTTGTTAATCGACACGGGAGCTGCTAAGTCATGTTTGTTCAAGTCTTATTATGATCAACACCACCGACTATTTGGCCCCTTGTTACCTACCAAAGCAGAACTAATCTCAGCTGCTGATACCTACTTAAATCTCCTAGGAGACACTTTGCCCCTGTCAGTAACTACTCCTGCCCCCCATGCCCGTTGTTATCACCCGTTCACAGTATTTTCCTCCCACTGTAAACATTACGATGGTTTCCTTGGACTTGACCTCCTTCAAAAACTCCAGGCCCAGGTTGACTGCAGCCAGAGGCTGATCTCATTCAAAAAAAAATTCCAACCCAAAGCCTCTAACAAACCCATCACGCAGAAACCAGTTCACAAAAAGAAAAAAATTCCCTTCACACCCAGCATTTCATTGGTGGCAATCACGGAACGTGATCTGGTAGCTACATAGAGCACCCATCACGTGGACCCTAACAATATTGAGATTGCTGAGGTGATACAGCTACGATACCTTACGACCTTAAAGAGGCTAGGGACTAGCCTAGTTAAAGAAGGATGTAATGTAATGCCCTCGAAAATATCCGCAACCCCAATAATGTACTACCCGAGTTGACGTCAGGTATAGTGTAAAATATTCGTTGATGGGAAGTCCAATAAACTCATCACGTGAAACACCACGAGACTATCACCTGGTTCTTACAAATCGGACTAAGGTTACTATGCTTTTGTACGTCCGTGGTAGTACAGTGGGTTAGCGTGCGGGCCTGGTTGACCTATGATGGTCATGGTCACTAACCAGTGTTCGAACCCCACCCAAGGCATCTCAAAACCTGTGGGTTTTTAGGAGGGTTAAACTCCCTTCAGAGGTTCGAGCCCCGCGCCAGGCCCCAGGAAAGGTTGACCCTAAGTGGGTCTGGGGAGTTTTCAGGAGACCATGAATTCCCTTCACACCCAGCATTTCATTGGTGAATGTAATGCCCTCGAAAATATCCCGCAACCCCAATAATGTACTACCCGAGTTGACGTCAGGTATAGTGTAAAATAGTCGCTGATGGGAAGTCCAATAAACTCATCACGTGAAACACCACGAGACTATCACCTGGTTCTTACAAATCGGACTAAGGTTACTATACTTTTGTACGTCCGTGGTAGTACAGTGGGTTAGCGCGCGGGCCTGGTTGACCTATGATGGCCATGGTCACTAACCAGGGTTCGAACCCCACCCATGGCATCTCAAAACCTGTGGGTTTTTAGGAGGGTTAAACTCCCTTCAGAGGTTCGAGCCCCGTGCCAGGCACCAGGAAAGGTTGACCCTAAGTGTGCCTGGGGAGTTTGCAGGACAGAAAAATTCCCTTCACACCCAGCATTTCATTGGTGGCAGCGAGGGAAGTAAAATGCCCCAGAACGAGAAGCCCACCACGGAAGCCATGAGCGAGAACAACAAAGAAACGGGAACAGAGACACCCGAAGGAAAGGCCCACAGAACGAAAGGACCAGGTGACCAAGCCAACCAGTTCAGACAGGCCGAAGCCCGCAGGGCTAAGCAGCTCCAAACCACACCTGCCTATCGCTTCTAACCACTGACCCTTCCCCCACCTCGCGTATCCACTACCCCTCGTGTCCTACACCTCATACCCGCCAGACTCTACCTACATGATGATGAACATGAATACACCTTAATTTAATACACCCATGCCCTGTCCCTAAGTTAAGATATCAATATCAACATACCCTAAAATACCTTGTCTTGCCAGACTAAGTTTCTGAAGACCAACCGCCCCCATAAATCTATGTATGTTCTTCCATCCGAGAAGTAATATGGTAACCCCTGTCTTGCCAGACCAAGTTTCTGAAGACCAACCACCCCCATAAATCTATGTATGTTCTTCCATCCGAGAAGTAATATGTTAACCCCCTAAAATACCTTGTCTTGCCAGACTAAGTTTCTGAAGACCAACCGCCCCCATAAATCAATGCATGTTCTTCCATCCGAGAAGTAATAACCTTAACCCCCATGTCATAATTGATAAGAAACTATAATACCCACGGGTACACCCTCGTGCAACCATTACGCCTTCCCTATCTTGCCAGATCTCATGACTGAAGATGCCGCGAGCAATCCAGTAACTATATTCCTGCACAGACGAGATGGTATAGGAAATTCCATTGTTCCTGTATTGCCCAATTCTAACCAGAGATTGTATAGATAACCCTCTTTTACCATTGTCTCGACGCATATCTACCACGAAACAATAACGAAGCTACCCCTACGAACTGCCGCTTTCTTTGATATATATTTCATAGAAAACGCAGTTCCCAGGGACAACTAGATCAGCAAGAAATCGTCTCGACTAATACTGTCCATAACCCCTCGTATTGACGAGTAATAGTACACTATGTTTTTCTCTACTTTTATCCACAGTCAAGCACACACCTACAGCTAACCTCATCTTCCCCACAGTCCACATGATTCTATAATTTCCAGACTCATATACCACCACCTATTGCTCATCCCCCGGTAGCGTTTGATTACCCTACCTTCCCTGTCGGTAACCCCCAGTCTAAGATACCAACTGTAGCCTAATGCCACCCCTACGCCCAGAGACCTTAGGGTCAAACTTCCACGTAGCCCCCCTTAACCCTCTCCCTCTCGTTAACCCCCACGCTCCTCCACTCCCTCCTAACCTAGCCTCTCCACCATACCCCCTGAATATCCTTAACTTTTCCGTTACTAACATTCTCAAACCTTTTGTATATATACTCCTATCCAGCCTACCTTCCCCCAGTAGGAAGGAACACCATTAGAACTTTACTAACCCTTTGCATGCCATCTATTCCCTCACAACCCATTCACAACCCTGTACCAAATGATCGTCCGTGCGAGGCTAGCCGCCTCGCCAGTGACTAACTTCTATTGCCATACTTCCAGATAAATGTGGCAGAGTTAGCAACCCAGTCTCCACCACATCCAACAAACCATGCAATTAACAACCCAACCAATTAAACCAGCTGGTCAAGGCACCTTCGGTTTTAGTATTACGAACACCCACATCTGTCTCATAAACAGAGGGTTATTACAAACACTTGTAATATGGCAAGCCCCCAGCCACAGCCGCCCGGACGACCATCACAGAGAGAGGACGCGCACCTACCCCTTTCACCCACCCGAGGAGGGAGACCCCTACCCCTGCGGAGGTATACCTGACCCCTGTTTTGACTTCCGGGTCATTGCCAGGTAGCACAGGAATTCTTCCTATCAATGAACTAACCATGTATGACTAACACCTTTACTAACCTCTATTAACCCACAATAACCCATTAACCTTTCTTGCATACTCCGATAACCAAATTAGCACCTCAGCTATACCATAGAATGAAGACTGAGCAATCTAAGAGAGACGCTCCTATCAAAGATGTCCCAAACCTCCTCACAAAGTAGATCCAGTCTCTCTCCCCTAAATACTTCCAGTATAGCCAAAATAGTACCTCTTACTAAGGCTCAGTTATCTCACATTATGAAGGCTCCATACAGCCATGTGCCACAACAGTAATTACCACCTTACCTACTTCCCATATCAATTGAGAGCTCAAATAAGTCCATCAAAACTCGAGATCCCTATTGCCTACAGGGTCCAAAACCGAACCTATAAACCAAGCTCCAGCCCCCAGTAAAATCAATTGAAAGATAGACACCAACCAGTGGTTGGTCCCTTGAGTTGACCTCTAGCTCTATTTGTTTTTTCCTGAGAATTGAGTTCCAGAGCCGGCAGACTCTGTGGCAGATTTAGATAGAAGGATCTGTCCACGTAAAAGAAATCTACGTGCACCTTATAACCTTCATACAGGCCGGGAAGCTGTGCGATCGACGTGAGATGCGCTTGGCGTTAATTCCGATCCAGATTGTCAGGAAGATCCTAATATCTGTGATTCAGGTCTAGAAACCAGAGGGTATATAAGAGTGTAACCAGCAACGATCGCCAAGAGATCCGTCTTGAGAACTTTCTACATATGGACCATCTGGACGGCCGCGGAACCAGTCGTTAGCCCCCAACATCACGGACGCAAGATAACCAGGACCAGACCAATCAAATACTACCCAAGATTCACTCTATCAGTGCTACAGTGTTACAGTGCTATTTAGAGACTCACTTATTCATATTTCTATGAAGTGGCTATATCTTTGCCCCAGTATAATTCATATATAACCATTCCATTAGGAAGTGCTAAGCGTATCAGTGTTTATTAATTAACAGGCGATATTAACTCTCGTAATTACTCATATATCCAGATATTATTACATAGCAGTGAAACCCTAGTGATATCTGATGTTCGCCCACTGATTCGCGTTCTATGTGTTTCTGATACAAGAATATAAAACTTAGATCAGTACCCCCCTGAGGTTACTAGAATTCCCGTGCTCTAAAATACTTGTGTCTAATCTAGGCTGTGAACTACTACTTGTGCACCAGAGCTACCAGTGATAAATCTAATAGTGAATATGAATCTATAAGTAACATTTATGGTCTCCAGTATATAAACTTGTGAATAAAGCCAGTGATCAGAAGATTAATACCTGAACGTTGGAAGTGGGAGACTAGGCTCCATCCAGATCCACTTAATGCTAGTTGTTCAATTCTATCATTTGTCTTGTACGAGTATTCATACCTTCTTATGCTTCATATTAATCATCATCAAGAAAACTACAGAAGTGTGTACATCAATAAACGTGATCGTGTGTCTTGTTACCGTGTGTTTATTTTGTGTTCTCTATTCCTCATACCTTGTTTTGTTCATGCAGCCTTCTATACCCAGTCAGTTAGAACTCACATTACCCAAGTTAATCCTGTAGAAAAACAGGGCATAACAGTTTTATCTGTGTTTTTCCTTCCTCCGTTCATTGTCTCTTAAAAAGAAAAAAAAAACTTTTGCGTGCTCTCGCCCCTTATTAGACTATACAATTAAACTAAAGTTATTTAATTGTAGGTAGGCCATAAATCGTGATCCCTAACCTCTGTAACTTTATATATATAAATATGTATATATATAATTATATATAGGCCTATATAGGCCTACAGTATAATTATATTGTGGACTCGTGTTTGTTGCATTTGAATTTGTTGAAGACATGTTGTGTTATAGAGCTTGGTGGAAGGTGTATTACATCATAAGGGCCCCTTGTAACCAAACTGTTCCTCCAGCACTGGTTGACCATGACCTTATATCGGCGCTTATCACATACCTCCACATCTTTAGAAGTACTAGCTTTCTCTCTCTCTCTCGCTCTATCTTCTCTCTCTCTCTCTCTCTCTCTCTCTCTCTCTCTCTCTCTCTCGAACATCTTACACACATAATGCATACATACATATAAACACAGAATACCCTCACTGAAATATACAACACACACAAAATATACATCTTCAAGTCATGCATACATATTTAACACACACACACACACACACACACATTAACCTAACAAGACAAAAAGCGTATTGTGCAATAGGGTTTCGTTAATAGAATATTAAGCTCAATAGAATAAGGCCTACTACATTAAAAGTAAAACATTACATACGATTTTGGCAATAAAGTGAATTTACACATAGCGCAATACAATATAACACTATATCAATATATATATATATATATACCTGTGTAAATATTCACGAAAGCCATTTTTTCTTAACGCAAAATTTACATTGCTAATAATTCCGTTAGGCAGGTATTTCTTATGTTTACACAGTAGGGGGGGGGGGTAATTTCAACATTCCTTCCTAAAATGAATAAAAATCGCTTATAAAAGCCAAAATTATCAGTTAAAACGCTTCATAATCCTCAAAGGGGTAATTCATAAGCTCCCAGACACGAAAAGCCCCCCCCCCAAAAAAAAAAAAAATAATAATAATAATAATAATGCCAGAAACAAAAAACCCGAGTGTGAATTAGCCTAGAGGGAAGGTAAAGGGGGGGTTAGAGGTAGAGGGAGGGGGCTTAATGGTATAGAGGTAGGGGGTTAGTGGTAGAGATAGGGGTTTAGTGGTAGAGGTGGGGGGTTAGTGGTAGAGGTAGGGTGTTACTGGTAGAGATAGGGGTTTAGTGGTAGAGGTAGGGGGTTAGTGGTAGAGGTAGGGGGTTAGTGGTAGAGGTAGGGGGTGTTAGTGGTAGAGGTAGGGGGTTAGTGGTAGAGGTAGGGGGTTAGTGGTATAGAGGTAGGGGGTTAGAGGTAGAGGTAGGGGGTTAGTGGTATAGAGGTAGGGGGTTAGTGGTAGAGGTAGGGGGTTAGTGGTATAGAGGTAGGGGGTTAGTGGTAGAGGTAGGGGGTTAGTGGTAGAGGTAGGGGGTTAGTGGTAGAGGTAGGGGGTTAGAGGTAGAGGTAGGGGGTTAGTGGTATAGAGGTAGGGGGTTAGAGGTAGAGGTAGGGGGTTAGTGGTATAGAGGTAGGGGGTTAGTGGTAGAGGTAGGGGGTTAGTGGTAGAGGTAGGGGGGAGGGGTAGAGTTAGGGCGTTAGTGATAGAGGGAGGGGGTAAGTGAGAGGTGGAGGGTAGAGGGAGGGGGGTTAGTGGTAGAGGTAGGGGGTTAGTGGTAGAGGTAGGGGGGAGGGGTAGAGTTAGGGCGTTAGTGATAGAGGGAGGGGGTAAGTGAGAGGTGGAGGGTAGAGGTAGGGGGTTAGTGGTAGAGGTAGGGGGTTAGTGGTAGAGGTAGGGGGGAGGGGTAGAGTTAGGGCGTTAGTGATAGAGGGAGGGGGTAAGTGAGAGGTAGAGGGAGGGGGGTTAGAGGTAGAGGCCGGGAGGGTTAGAGATCCTGGAGTAAGATAGGGAGGCCATCCTTTTATTTGTCCGCCATTTTGGGACTGGAATTATCCAACAGTGGGGGGAAGTCTAAGGCCGGTGTTACACGAGCTATTTTTTCGGCAATTTTTACGGGCAATTGACTACTTGCGAGTTTCAGGCTTTAAGGAAGTTGGAGCCGTGAACATCGATATTAAACAGAAATGCAATAATAATGTACGTTTCTGATGGGTAAATGGTATGTTAAATTAAGTTTTATGTACTTATAAATGTACTACGACCGTATTTTAGCTGGTAAATCTGCTAAATATCGATGTCTACGGTTCCAACTTCCTTATAGCCCGAAACTCGCAAGTGGTCAATTGGAGTCTGGCAGCTTGAAAATTTAACTAAAGTACCGAACATATTCTACCTTCGATTTAGTTTCCAGTGGTACCAATATGGCGGAGGTTGGGTGACCTCTGATGTTACTATAGGGTCTCTCTCCCAGGTAAGGTGAAGGTATTGAGGGATAAGCCTCGTATCTACATTCCATACTTTCCCTTCACTTTCCCTCTCCTCATTCTTCTCCTTCTTCTTGGTCTCCTTCCTACTTGTTCTCCTGGAGGTGAAAGTGTTCTGTGTACCCTGGACCAGTGTTGCCAAGCCTCACACTTCCGCGCTACATTCCTTGGATATTTATTATTTCATTAACCCTTTCACTCACAGAACGCGATTTTGCGCCCTTTCTGGGATTAGATTAGATGCAAACATTAACCCTTTCACTCACAGAACGCGATTTTGCGCCCTTTCTGGGATTAGATTAGATGCAAAGCTGTTGTAGTTGTAGATATATGTAGATTACAGAGATATATAATATATATATCAATCACATTGTGTTCGTACTGCAAGTATATCTTTCTAGACTGAAATATTAATGTCATATTAAATGCACAAATTAATTCATCATACATGTTATTTAATGAATAATGTATTAAATGTATTAATTAGTTTATATTGTTATATTATCACAATAAAAATTGAAATACATCCACGAATTATATGGGTAACTGGACTTCCTATGCCCTGTTCCAAATGTATTGGCCATAAATCGTGAACCCTTACCTCTGTAACTCAAAATGGGCTAGAGTAAATGGGCTGTAAATTCATTATCATCATTCTGACGCCTCGCTTCCAGAGGAAGCACCCCAAAAGGGATGGTCATGGCAGAAACTTCCTCCAGGCTCCCAGACATGCCTCCACCGACCCTCTCCACAGTGCCATTTCCACTATTTGTATTGTTACGGCTGGATCGGCAATACATATTCGGGATTCTTGATCGTAGGACAGAAATGGCTTAAGTGACAACGACACGCTCGATTCCAGTCCCAAATACTATATGCTCCAGACAACAAAAGCACCAACGCCCTACAGAGTTATCGTCTACGGTAACGAGGTACCTTAACTCGGCGAAAGTGTACAACAGGGGTAGGCTATGAGGCTAAACTCCCTCAGACATTTATAGGTTACGTTATTACTAAAGAAATGCAATACTCAAGAAACTACGTTAATATTAAGCCTCTAATAATGTAGAATAGAAGCAGGCTAAAGGTATGACAGTGAAATGCTAAATGACAAATGTACACGCCTACTTGAAAGCGCGTGCACTACACTAACTGTCCCCTACTAACATGCACTAGCATGTAGCATACAAGATGTTCATGATCCAGTAGATACCTAATAATACACATGGGAGGAACATAAACAGTAGTCACTTATTATAATAATGAATCTATACTTGGAATAACTAAAAGGTTGCAGGCAACAGTACTGCGCCGGTAGCCTACTACCGCATAGGCTACTTCGCTTCTCTCACTCTGTCTCCCCTCCGAGTCCGTATGCGCCCTACGCAACAGAACTCCGGACACAGCAGCAAAACGACAGTGCAGTTAATTGATACATGAAAGTATTAATAGTGTTGTCTTGTGTGTGAGTAATGTGTATTGTAAAGTGTTATAGATATATACTTAAAGAGAGCTGCAATGCATAGTAAAATAAAGATATATCCCACTCATCATCCCCATGTGTTCTAGCTAGCAGGCCAAGTCACAGGAACAACGAGTCCCAGCACCGAAAGCGAGAAACCCAGGAGAAGACTGTAGAGAACACAAGGACAGATAAATTACGTTACTCTACTATACCGGCACTACGAGCGAGCTGTAGTCTCGGGTGCTACACTCGCTCCTGGCTCGGTATGCAAATCAAGGCTAAGTCCTCGTCCCTCTACAGACAACTCCTGGGCATGGTCGGGCTCTTACACATGGCACCAGTCTAGTCACAAATGGGATGATGAGCAGGGCATATAACTCGTGAACATGTAGAACGTTCACCAACTATCCTCATCAAGAAGATCGCTGTTCACATTAACCCCTTAAATCTAATACATGTAAATATATGCTTGTCCTAAGAGTAATACGAGAGGTGAGTGCTGAAACTCCTTTAGGACCTCAAGGGAAGGTTATGCATTTAAATGGAGAGAAGAATGAAATGAGAGTAATGTCGTCAGAGAGAAAGAGTGCAACCGTGAGAAGTGGGGAGAGAGAGCAAGGGATGTTAGAATCTCAAAGGTTCTAGGCAACCTAGTCCAGGAACACAGCCAACCTCCAGGCAGTGTGCTGTACGACAACATGGGCCCAGCCCAGGCAGGCAACAATGGACTACCAACCCTATCGCGCCTAGCTATAAGGGCAAGGCTGCCAACCAGTCCATACGTCTGGCAACCACCCGGCCGGCAGCGCGGCGTGTTGCTACCCTCTTGCTCTGAAGCCCAACTCACTCTCTCTCTCTGAATTCCCATTATCCTATCTATCAACTTCTCTATTGATACTACATATTAAATGGAAGGTCTCGACATGGCTTAAAACAAAACCCACCACTGGTTAGCACATGACGAGACCTTTGCAGAGATACAAAGAACATAGTTATAAGTTGTCACACTCAATATACATAACGGCTGACGGTAGCCAGATCACGGGCGGTACAGTGGAGTACCAAGGAGTACAATCAGGTTACGTTGCCCAGCACTGGGGTGCGTCACAGCCCCCCCAAGATTTTAGATAATCGACCTTAGAAGCATTATCAAAATCTGACAGGCAACCAACCGACCTGCTACCCTTAGCTGCCACTAATTGCAAAAGGTGCACAACAACTGAAGTGTGAATTATACATAAAACACAATATTGCATGCATCATGCTACAACAATAAAGAGTTACAAAACTAAAAAAAAGAAAGAGTTTTCTCGTTTATTTTGTTGTTTTATAATCTTTTTGGACGGCGTTATGATAGCCTAATTTTACTCCTGCTCAACCCACACACCGTGCACGACTATCTTGGATCATCAACCCTTGATAGACAATCTGCTATCACGTTCTCACTCCCGGCAATATGCTGAATGTTGAGATTATACTCTTGGAGCATTAGGGACCACCTGGTCAACCGCATATTCCGATTGTGAAACTGATTTAGGAATTTCAAGGGATGATGGTCCGTATAAATCGTCACTACCGGGCCGTAGGCTGGAACATAAACTTCGAAATGTTTGAGCGACAAAACGATAGCCAGAAGCTCCTTCTCTATAGTCGAGTAATTCCTTTGTGCCGAATTAAACTTGCGAGAAAAGAAGCTCACTGGGTGTTCCAAGCCCTCGGAATCAGTCTGCAGTAACACTGCCCCGGCACCCACACCGCTGGCATCAGTCGCCAGCTGAAAACTCCTGGAGAAGTCTGGGGCCCTCAAAATCGGATGTGTACACAGCAGGTGCTTGACTAGGTCGAAAGCCCTCTGACACTCCGCAGCCCAACAGAACTTCACTGACTTCGACAGTAGATCAGTTAACGGTGCTAAGACAGTAGAGTATCCCCGGATGAAGCGCCTATAATAGCCTATCATACCTAGGAACCGCATGACCTGGCGCTTAGTGGTGGGCCTGGGAAACATATTGATAGCCTGTATCTTGCTCAGGGGGGGGCACACCCGGCCTAACCCGACCACAAAGCCAAGATACTGCACAGTAGCCTTTACAAACTCGCACTTCCTCAGGTTCACCACCAGCCCAGCATCGTGCAACTTCCTAAACAGGGTCTCTAAGTGCCTTAGGTGATTTTCAAAATCGTCATCATATACTATCACGTCATCAAGGTAGACCGTGCAGTTAGGGATTTCGTCACAAATATCGTTCATCAGGTTTTGAAACGTGGCAGGTGCGTTCTTAAGCCCATAAGGCATTACGTTACATTGGTAGGTCTTGCCATCTACCACAAAACCACAAACTTGCTTAGCTCGGTCCGACAGGGGTACTTGCCAGTAGCCTTTTACAAGATCAATTTTAGTAAGGTACTTTGCATTCCCTATCTTGTCCACGCTGTCGTCAACTCGAGGCAAAGGGTAAGGGTTGGTGGTGGTCAAGCCATTTAGCCTACGAAAATCTATGCAGAACCGCACCTTGCCGTCAGGTTTTGGCTGCAACGTGACGGGTGATGTCCACTTCACATAACCTTCAGTGATCATCCCTCTCTCAACCATGTACTTTAACTCCTCCCGTAAAGCTGGCAACTTTACCGGGGGCACACGGTAGGGCACTGACTTGAAGGGCACATTATCACCGACGTCCACGTCGTGCGTTACCTGAGTAGTGAGACCTGGGTGTTCGGCGAAAACAGAGGGGTATGACCTGAACAGGCCTAGGACAGCAGCACCCTGGTGCTCAGGCAGGTGACTTACAGCTTGCCTAGCCTCTTGTTCAGTATTCCCCGCCCACTGTTCCGCGGAAATGACACAGTCCCAGCTATCCTCCTCAGCAGCATGACTGTCCCCACCTCCTTCTCCACCCTGGCCGCTGCAGGCCAGCACAGGGACAGTGAGAGGCTCTGAGGGGCGTCTCACATACTCTTTCATGAGGTTAACATGACATAACTGATGTTTTTTCCTACGGTCAGGTGTTGCAACGAGATAATCAAGGTCGGACAGTTTCTTAGCCACCACATACGGCCCAATGAACTTGGCAGAAAGGGGGGGGTGTCCAGGCAAAGGTAAAAGCAACATTACCTCCTGACCCACCGAAAACTCCCGAAGCTTCACCTTGGCGTCATACTGGTGCTTCATGACCGCCTGTGCATTAACCAAGTTATTACCTGCCGCTGCCATGCAACCTATAAGTCTCTCCCGGCTCTCAAGGACATATTTAAGTACAGACCCCGGCTTCTCTTCGCCCTCCCAGATCTCTTTCACCATACTTAAAGGTCCTCTCACATTATGGCCAAAGACTAGCTGATTTGGACTGAACCCCAGGCTCTCTCCTGGGACTTCACGTGCAGCGAACAGAACATACGGCAGACCCAAATCCCAATCAGTGTCATGTTCTGCACAGTAACAGCGTAGCATACTCTTCAGGGTCGAGTGCCACCGCTCCAAGACTCCCTGACTCTCGGGATGGTAGGCTGACGACACTACAGAACATATACCGTGCAACTGAAGGGTTTGCTTGAACAATTTGGATGTAAAATTGCTCCCCTGGTCTGACTGCACCTCACGTGGAAATCCATAACGGGAACAGAACAATAATAAGTTTTTAACAACTGCCTTTGCCGAGCCGTTTCTCATGGGGTATGCGTCCGGGTATCTCGTAGCCACATCCATGATTGTCAACAGGAATTTATTGCCACTACTAGTAGGCGGGAAAGGGCCAACCAAATCTACTACAACTTTGCTGAACGGAGGCCCGGTGACAGGTATGGGAAACAAAGGTGCCTTCGGGATTGTCTGGTTAGGCTTCCCCGTTGTCTGGCAGGTCGCACACCCAGCCACCCATGCACAGACATCAGCCTTGACCCCAGGCCACCAGAAAAACCTGCCCAATGCCGCCAATGTTTTTGTTACCCCCAAATGACCCGCCACCGGCACATCATGCGCCAGACACAATAAGGACTCTCTATACTTATTTGGAACAACCACCTGGTCTACTACCCTCGCACCGCCCTCCCACTTCGATTTGGGGTCTAAAAATCTGCGGTACAATATCCTGTTGAGCCTAAAGAAATCTCCCGGCTTCGCATCCCCATCTTCCTCCAACTCTATGGCACCATTGCTATAACGAGCTAGGCTAGCGTCTTGCAGCTGCTGCTCACTTATGTCCCCGGGCGTCAATGCATCAAGATGGTTTTGTAATAAGACATTACCCCGGCTAGTAGGCTCTACTGCCTTAGTGGCTCTCGCTACAGCTCTTGCCTCACGCGAAGTCTTACCCAACTCTGCCTTGTTACACACCATCTCTGGGCCAGAGTCAACTCCCGTGTTTATTATAGGTCCAAGTACCGAATCACCGAGAAGTGCAGCAGAATCAATGTCCCTTTTCCTGCCCTTAGCAACCTTCTCCTGATCCTTCCTCCACTGTCCCCGAGGTTGAGTGCTAGGCTGTGCAGGAGCCGCAGAGCGAGATCGGGTTACCACACAGGCCATCTCATCCTGTTGGCACCTCCCAACCCATTCCCGATTCTCACCATCCACGTCGGCCGCCCTCTCGGCAACGACTAAGGGTGGAGTCCCGGAAGTGGGCACCGCAAAGTCGTTGCCGAGAAGAAGGTCGACGCCCTCAACTGGCAAACACTCAACGATCCCTACATCCAGCTCCCTGCACACCTCTCCCACTCTCAACTCCAACCTCACAAGTGGGTATGACCTCGTAGCATTTATACCCTGCACCACAACAACTCTGGCCGCATTTATCGGTTTCCCTGTGAAGTTCCTCAACAAAGTTTGCGAAGCCCCCGTATCCCTCAACAAGTCAACCCTCCGTAGTTCACTCCCCCAGCTCACAAACCTGTGTCCCCGATGGCTACAGAAAGTGTCCCGGACAGGTGTCGAGCCTTCCGTACGCTTCTTTACCGCGTGTGCCTCAGCTGCTGACAACCTACCCCGGGCAGTTGCTGCAGCCTTCAGAGACACACCGATACTGTGAACCAATGACACCGGCTTAGCGGGAGTGTTACTAGGGCACTCACGTGAATAATGGCCTAGCTTCTGACATTTGTAACATTTCACATCCCCAATGGGCTTCTTCCCTTGTGCGGGCGAAGAAGGGGCCTGACCTTTAGTAAACGGGAGAGGCTTGTGTTTGTAGGTGTTATTAGGTGCAATGCTTTTAGTGTGGTTATGTGTGTCATAGGATTTGTTATTATCGAAAACTCTGGTGGGTGGGGTATAGCGCCCCTTCTGCCCTGACTCAGCCCTCTGAGCGGCACCGCAACCACGAATCAATGATAATCTGAGGTCTGCCATCTTGGCAGCCTCCTCTACTGTCTTGGGACATTTTTCCTTAATGTTCAGCATTAGATCGGTTCCAGTACATTTGTAAAACTGTTCCAGATAGAAAAGTTGCTTAATTTCCTCAGCCGACTCTGCGTGCTCGGACCGAAACCAGTTATTACATGCATCTGTTAAGTCCCGTGCGTGCTCCATAAAACTGACGTCGCTCTTCTTATTCACGCCACGGAACTTCAATCTATAAGTTTCGGGTTGCAGTTCGTAGGCCCGGAGCACAGCCTCCTTCACCAGTCCATACACGACACTCTCGTCCAGTGACAGTGCATCGTAGGCTTTCAACCCCTTACCCACTAGACGTGATGAAACTAATGCTGCCCATTTAACCTCCGGCCAGTCATACTCACGACACTTCTTTTCGAAACGAGCAAAAAACTCAGTCACTGCTGTCTCATCAAATGCGGGTACTAACTTAATTAAATGCGAAAGTGAGTCTGTAACCCGGTGCCCACCACCGAGATGACGCCCCGTGGTCTCTACTCTAGACTTCTCGACATCCATTTCAGCCTGGTACCTGGTTGCATCCTGATTGGCTTGGATTCTAGCAACCTCTATGCGTTCTATACTAGCCTGTTGTATCTGAGTCTCCTGCAGCTTAAACTTAGCTAGTTCTAGCTGAAATAACATCTCAGGAGACAGGCCTGGGGGGGGAGAGCACAAAATGGGGGATCCACACCGAGACGTGTTTACGGGTAAGCCAGCTTGCCATTGAGAACCCTCCTGCTGCATCGTGCTAAGACTCGCTGGCTGAGGGCCCAGCTCAGGGGTAGAGTGGAATGGAGGCTTGGAGGGAACCCCCAAGACCCCACTCCACCCACCGCCCCATCGCCATCACCCAACAAACATGCCACCAAATTCTTCTTGGGCCAACTGTCAGGACAGTCCCGCCCCAAAACCGTGGCTAAACAGCGAAGACCGTAACAATCAATAGCCTGCAGGCGCTGTTCGGTCAAAGGTGTCTGCAAAAATGCCCGGGCATCCCTCTCTCCACTTATAACACTCCCCTCCCTAAATATCTGCTGTACTTGCTGGTCACTAGGCTGTACCGTGTTATCCTCCCCCGTAAATGATGAATCATTAGACATAGTGCTGGTTATACAATTGCTGTTCATAAACAAAAAAAAGTGCTTATTACTAATTGCAGTCTCGACTCACAAAATGTTAAAGATGCTTGAATGACTCTACTCTAGACACCTAACGAAACAATCTGCAAGTCCACCAATACAATAATGACACAATAAAAATTCCTCCAATATGCAAGAAAATTCTAGCCAGCTCTACTAGGTAGCATAGAATAGTTCTCCAAAAAACATGTGATAGGATACTACTGAATCTTGTGCAAGGTCGCCATTTTGTTACGGCTGGATCGGCAATACATATTCGGGATTCTTGATCGTAGGACAGAAATGGCTTAAGTGACAACGACACGCTCGATTCCAGTCCCAAATACTATATGCTCCAGACAACAAAAGCACCAACGCCCTACAGAGTTATCGTCTACGGTAACGAGGTACCTTAACTCGGCGAAAGTGTACAACAGGGGTAGGCTATGAGGCTAAACTCCCTCAGACATTTATAGGTTACGTTATTACTAAAGAAATGCAATACTCAAGAAACTACGTTAATATTAAGCCTCTAATAATGTAGAATAGAGCAGGCTAAAGGTATGACAGTGAAATGCTAAATGACAAATGTACACGCCTACTTGAAAGCGCGTGCACTACACTAACTGTCCCCTACTAACATGCACTAGCATGTAGCATACAAGATGTTCATGATCCAGTAGATACCTAATAATACACATGGGAGGAACATAAACAGTAGTCACTTATTATAATAATGAATCTATACTTGGAATAACTAAAAGGTTGCAGGCAACAGTACTGCGCCGGTAGCCTACTACCGCATAGGCTACTTCGCTTCTCTCACTCTGTCTCCCCTCCGAGTCCGTATGCGCCCTACGCAACAGAACTCCGGACACAGCAGCAAAACGACAGTGCAGTTAATTGATACATGAAAGTATTAATAGTGTTGTCTTGTGTGTGAGTAATGTGTATTGTAAAGTGTTATAGATATATACTTAAAGAGAGCTGCAATGCATAGTAAAATAAAGATATATCCCACTCATCATCCCCATGTGTTCTAGCTAGCAGGCCAAGTCACAGGAACAACGAGTCCCAGCACCGAAAGCGAGAACCCAGGAGAAGACTGTAGAGAACACAAGGACAGATAAATTACGTTACTCTACTATACCGGCACTACGAGCGAGCTGTAGTCTCGGGTGCTACACTCGCTCCTGGCTCGGTATGCAAATCAAGGCTAAGTCCTCGTCCCTCTACAGACAACTCCTGGGCATGGTCGGGCTCTTACACATGGCACCAGTCTAGTCACAAATGGGATGATGAGCAGGGCATATAACTCGTGAACATGTAGAACGTTCACCAACTATCCTCATCAAGAAGATCGCTGTTCACATTAACCCCTTAAATCTAATACATGTAAATATATGCTTGTCCTAAGAGTAATACGAGAGGTGAGTGCTGAAACTCCTTTAGGACCTCAAGGGAAGGTTATGCATTTAAATAGAGAGAAGAATGAAATGAGAGTAATGTCGTCAGAGAGAAAGAGTGCAACCGTGAGAAGTGGGGAGAGAGAGCAAGGGATGTTAGAATCTCAAAGGTTCTAGGCAACCTAGTCCAGGAACACACAGCCAACCTCCAGGCAGTGTGCTGTACGACAACATGGGCCCAGCCCAGGCAGGCAACAATGGACTACCAACCCTATCGCGCCTAGCTATAAGGGCAAGGCTGCCAACCAGTCCATACGTCTGGCAACCACCCGGCCGGCAGCGCGGCGTGTTGCTACCCTCTTGCTCTGAAGCCCAACTCACTCTCTCTCTCTGAATTCCCATTATCCTATCTATCAACTTCTCTATTGATACTACATATTAAATGGAAGGTCTCGACATGGCTTAAAACAAAACCCACCACTGGTTAGCACATGACGAGACCTTTGCAGAGATACAAAGAACATAGTTATAAGTTGTCACACTCAATATACATAACGGCTGACGGTAGCCAGATCACGGGCGGTACAGTGGAGTACCAAGGAGTACAATCAGGTTACGTTGCCCAGCACTGGGGTGCGTCACAGTATTAACCTATATGGCCCATAACACTGAAGGATCAGACCCAGAGCAGTCCCTCACCCGGATGGCAGTTGCACCAATGTTTTGCTATTTTATTTACCCAAGTGGGGCCCTGGCTGGAAGCATACCAAGCACAGGAATTTTCTGAAGGTAGAAACCAGTGATCCACTGTTCCAGAAGCTGATTGCACCACCAAAGTGGCGGGCGGTTGGGTCGCAGCATCCCTACGCC